>CM022950.1:26544436-27183513 GCA_012931725.1 Litsea cubeba
CCCAAATCCGCGAGGATGCGCATTCCATCGATACTCGCAACCGAATGAGCAAGGATGCGACATTCCATCGATACTTGCAAGAACATTCAGCAGGGAGGCGACTTTTAGTCGATACTTGCATTTTTGAAAACCAAACCGGCTAAAATGCCATCAAACAGGCTATAAATGCCACAAACCGGCTATCAATGCCACCAAAACAAAACGGCTATCAATGCCACAAAAAAAAAAAAACTTGGATTTCAAAACGGCTATCAATGCCACCAAACAAACCGGCTATCAATGCCACCAAAACAAACCGCTATCAATGCCACCAAAAACCGGCATATATGCCACAAACAAATTCGGCTATCAATGCCACCAAAATTGGCTTCCATGCCACAAACAAAACCTGGCTTTCATGCCAAACAATCATTTGACAAAAGATTTTCACAAAATGACAACCTTTTTGATCAAATCCCATTTAGCAATTACTTTTATCACAAAAGATTAAAGTGAGCGTAGGGATAACAAAAAAAAGTGTTCACAAGCACTAAAAAAAAGTACCAAAAAAAATACAAGTGGTACCAAAAAAAAAGAAGAGAAGGATGGTTTCTGTATACAGGAGCTCAATCAAAGATGGTCTCCAGCCAAGAGTTCAACTCCCCAAGCAACTTTAGCCTCAGCTGTCAAGGATTCCAAGGCACGCTTCTTCAGGAACTTGCCATGAGATGCTGGAGTGGGCTGTACCCCTTCTCTCACACCAGGAAGCTTACCTCGAGCAGCTTGCCATTGTTTATCCTCATCAGACTTCCTTTTGAGAACCCGTTCGGCATCTGCAACCTGGTGAATCAGGACACTCTCCCTGTCGCGAGCTTCTATTATGGCAGTCCATTGGCAGCGACTTGTGCCTGCAGAAAGCTCAAGACGTTTCCTGGCCTCATCGACCTCCCTATCAAGGATTGTTAAGGTCATGTGTCAGCTCGATGATGGTTACCTCTTCGCTATTCCTCTTTTCGGAATGCCACCATTCCTGCTTTCTGTAGCCTCATCTAGGTCAGACTTAGCCTTATCAGCAGGGTCCAGGAACATCTCCTTGAAGAACTGGTCATCAGCCAAACTCACGGTCTCAAACCACTTGTTCACCCAGTGCAATGATCCTATCAACGATCGCCCTTCACCTGTGACTCCAGACCAGCCTCTTCAGCATCACTGAGAATCTCCTGCACATGCTGGATCATGCCAAATCCGACTTCCAAGTGCCCAGAAAGGAGAGTCTCAATCCAAGAGCGCACAACTCGCACCACCACCTTCTTCGCAAAAAGAAGAGATGGCCCAGCTGAGGATCGCCCAACTCCGTTGGTCGGCTACTCATGTCATCATCTGTTGAAAGAGTAACAAAAGAACTCTTTCCAGCTGAAGCTGCTCCTGCTCGGGAAGGAATCTCAGCGCGAGGAATCTCCTCAATATTGTCAGAGCTGGTCCCAGGAATCTCTACCTCTGGATCAACCTCTGGCATCTCTTGCTCTGGAAGCGACGGATCCTCCTCTGCCACTTCAAAACCTGCAAAGGAAACACAAAAAGGTATGAATATGACCCTGTTTGAAAATCATTATCAGAGTTATAACTACAAAAATACCTTCTCTCTACGACTGGCGGAACACTCTCTTCCTCCATGAACTCATCGAAAGCATCATCAACATTTGCGTCCATCGATGGTTCAAAGTCATCAGAACCCTGTGGCAAGTCAGCTGACAAAAAAAAAATGTGTTAGCAAGCCGAGTCACAAACAAAAAAAAAGAAGAGCAAAAGAAGTCGTACCAATTGGAGATTTTGGATTTACTCCAGAGTCCCTCGGTTCTTCTTCAGGTGCCTCAACAGGATCCATCACCACCTCATCGGTTGGGACCTCAGGCATCACCAAGTCTTCCTCTGCTAAAAAAAAAAAAGAGAAGAAAAGCAGAAACAAGAAGCAAATCATAACATGGAAAAATCCCATGAAAAGAAATGGAAAGGAGAAAAAGGAAGAATCATACCTTCACCGACGGTCTCTTCTTCTCGGCTTCTCTTCTCCGGAGGCTCGTCAGCATCCACTGGCACATCCTCATTAATAGTAAGAGGAACTTCCAAGTTAGGAGGGTCCTCATGCTGCCCCTTGCTACTATGATGACTCCTCCTCCTCTTACTTCTGCGGGCTCGCTTTTTAGAGGAACCTGCCCCGCCGTCAGAGTCAGGTTTCCCACTTGACTCATCACTGGATGGTCTGCTCTTGCCAGTAGACTCCACGGAAGCTTGCCTCTGTGCCGCCTGCATCCAAGCGCCAAGTTCAGCTTCCTCCTGTTCTAGCTGCTCCAAAGCCTCGTCAGGTATTTTCTCGAACAGCTTCAGAACCGATGACACCCTGGTCACCGAGAAAGCCTATCTTGTGCTTCTCTCCAGAAAGGAAGGCCCAAACTTCCTCTCGCCGGATGCCATCCGACTTTCCAAGGCCCTTTCCAGATACCAGCTTCACATCAAGCTCCTTCCTGGAAAGTCCCCGATATGCCGAGAAGCTCTCCGCGAACCACTTCGCAAAGCCGGCAGTCCGGGAAGTCAGCAACACAGGATAAGAAATCATGGCTGTAGTGTCTTCAGCACTATAAAAAGCCCATGCATTTCTCCCGTCCTGTAAGCCTCCAAAGCGCTTCACCATACTTGAAGGCGCTCCAACAACGCCTTGAGAAAAGCCAAGCTGCAAAGCAAAACGAGAAGGTACATACGGCTGGATGTCGACGAAAAGATGTCTGCGGTACACCATTGTGCCGACACGTATGCTGAAAAGCCACTCTCTCTCTGCATTTGTCAAGGAATAATGCCTTCCCGACCCCGCCCTGGTAGAGTCTCGGGAGGCACCAAAATCAAAAGCCTTCTTCCGCAACTCCGGAGAAAGCTTTACTGAAGATTGCCCCATCTCGACGTCCCCTGAACCGTCGGATCCTCATGCGGGCAAACAAAAGTGATTCGGACACGGCTTTGCCCTTAGCCAGTCGAATCATCAGAGGATCATCATCCTGTGCAACACCCAGCCGATGGAAGCCAGGACAGTGGTATACATACCACGAATAAAAGATATGGGCTGAAAATACCCTATTCATGGGAAGCCCAAGCCGAACTAGAAAAGCAGCAGCCTGCAGTTCGGTACACAGGTAGGAGTAAAGAGCAGGCACCAAAGCAAGCTGCTCTCCAAACGCCATCTGACAAGCCGGGAAAATACAATGTGGCCTGATGTGCGTTCCATCTCCTCCAGCAAAAATAGCCTCACCAAGCCAATAAGTGAGGTACACAGCGAGATCTCTCCTCAGTGCAATGTCAGGACATATGGCGTTTGTACTTGCACAGAAATCTCTCAACTCTTCTTGCATGGCCAAGATCTTCTTTGAACTTGGATCCTGAGCTCCAGCTTCTTGGGTCATGCTATCAGAAGGCTCCCTACTATCAAAGAAGTTGGGGAATGAAGAGCAAAAAACTCTTCCAACTGCTGGATCTAACTTTCGAACCCCCCTTCTCCTTCAAAAAATCATAGAAGGCGACGAGCTGAAAGTATAGAAGCCTGAACTCCTCAGACTGCCCCTCGAGGACGCTGTCAATCGGCATAAACTCCTCATAGAGTTTGCCGAGAATGGGCAATCCGGTAATAGCGCTCAGCTCCTTCAAAGAAAAACCAATCTCACCATTCGTCACAACGAAGGTATTGGTTTGAGGGAGGAACGACTCCAGCATAGCCATGAAGGCCTCGTCGGAAAAGATCACGGTCTCCCCAAAAGCGCGGACCGCATCAAAAATCCCGGGCTTCCTTCAAAACGGCGCCACCAATCAGCAGGACGCGATCAGTCCACGACTTCCACTCGGAGTCAGCATTGAAACGGCCTCGAAGTCGAAAAGGCTTGATCCAATTGCTGCCGTCACCGCTGAAATACCAAGGCCCACCGGTCTCAAATCGACCGACGGATAATCAGAGCCCTGGTAGCCGCTGGATGGCATCAACAAGTCCATGTCAACAGGCGACCTCTCCGTATATCCAGGAGAACCGCCAACAAAAACCCCGGTCTTGATTACATTTGTCCTTCTCACCCAACTTGGAGGATCTTCCCTCTTAGGGCACGTAGGGGCAAGGCTCAGAATCGAGACGGTGCGATCAAACATCGACCGGGTAGTGACAGTCTTCTTCTCACCATCTGCTGTGAAGGAAAACTGAAAGATCTCGTCTGGTATGTAATGTCGTCAGGGACTGCATCACCAAAGAAGAAGGTAGGCTTGGGCAAAATGCTCTGATCTTCCATCAGCCATGGACGACTGCTTACCATGATCTTATAGAATTCCTCTCCCTTGAGAGTGATCAGTCGCTGCCCTCATCTCATCTCTGTTGAGGGAGTCGCACTCTTCCAGGTTTCTTTCAACATACTGGACCTTCTCGAAAGCCTGCTGAACGGCCGGATTAGAGGATCTAGAAGACCGACGAGGTACGCTTGTAGCAGGCTCTTTACCCCTTGTTCGCTCTGGAGGAACCACCTGAAAAGGATGGAAAAAAAGAAAAAGATCAAACATCAAAATGACAGAATCTCGCTAAAAAAAAAATCTGGCGAAATTTTGACATGATGACGGGGCAATTCCGAAGAAAAGGAACTATCCCGAAAGAAATAGAAAGCTTGAAGATGGGCTCAACATCGCTGCGAGCTCCGAAACTCCAAACTTTCGAAACCTAAAAGTCTCCGCAAAATCAGGAAGGGCTCAACATCACTGCGAGCTCCAAGTTCCCAAATTTGCAAACACTTTCAGGTATGCAATCACATCATGCTACAAATTTAATTTACAAATTAAAGGCATGCATGAACATCTAGATTTGCGAAAAAAATGCATTATCATGATGAGAAAAAAAAAAAAAGAAAAGAAACTTTCTCTAAAAAAAAAAAGAGGAGAAAGAAAACAAAAAAGAAACCAAACTCTCTCAAAAAAAAAGGGGAGGGAAAGAAAAAAAAAAAAAAAAAAAAAAAAAAAAAAAAGAAAGAAAAGATTTTTAGGGGCTGGCCCACAGGCCACGTGGCCGTACGGCAAGATCCGTACGGATCTGTCCGTACGGCCCACAAAATAAATAAAAAAAAAAAAAAAACATGAAAAAAAAAAAAGAAGAAAAGAAAGCAAAAAAAAAAAAAACACGTGTAAAAAAAAAAAAGGGAGGCAAAACACGTGAACAAAAAAAAAAAGAAAGAAAAAGAAAGAAACAAAAAAAAAAAGAAAGAAGAACTTTTTTTTCCTACAATGGAGTTTTCTTGAAAAAGAAGAACTTACTTGAAGCCATTGATGGAGAAGAAGAAGAAAACTCTTGAAGATCTTGAAGAAGAAAAGCTCTTGGTCTTGAAGCCCTCTTAAGATTATTGCAAAAGAAAGTAGTAAGAGCAAGAGATCCAACCTTCTCCTTGCTTTTATAGAGGAGAGCAAACCAAAGAAGGAAAGAAGAAAGAGGTAAGTGTTACTAATTAGTAACCTTACCAAAAGAAAGAAATTAGAAAGATTCTTTCCAAAAGAAAGATATCTTGAGAGATTTTCTCCCAAAAATCAATCTATGACGGATTCTTTCCCAAAAGAAAGATATCTTGAGATATCCTATCCCAAAATAAAGGGATCTTGAGAGATTTTCTCCTAAAATCAATCTATGACGGATTCTTTCCCAAAAGAAAGATATCTTGAGATATCCTATCCCAAAATAAAGGGATATTGAGAGATTTTCTCCTAAAATCAATCTATGACGGATTCTTTCCCAAAAGAAAGATATCTTGAGATATTCTATCCCAAAATAAAGGGATCATGAGAGATTCTCTCCAAGTAAAGATATTCTTAGATATTCTCTATCCAAATGAGATATTTTGGATATTCTTTACAAAAATGACACCATATGAGATCTAAGCCATTTCAAAAGCTTAAGGTCCCATGGGTTAGCCCATATGAGCCAGGTTTGACCACCTAGGCACAAAAAAAGAGAGAAGAAAATTTTTTTTTGGGCTTTTAGTCAAAAAGAAATCCCTCTTACCAAGAGCATACAAAAATGGTTCCATGCCTCTTTTGAGTTGATTGGACCATACAAAAGAAAATTCCAAGCCCCATTGAGCTTCCAAAAATCAAACCATCAAGCCTCATCTACCAAATTGAGCCAAATTCTTGAAATTGACATTCCATCAAACCAAATCCTGGTCCCCTAACTTGCCACATACAGCCTGTTAGGTCACAAGACCAAAACCAAAAACCAAAACCTGATCCCCTAACTTGCCACATACAGCCTGTTAGGTCACAAGATCAAAACCAAAATTGATCCCCCAACATTCCACATACAGCTTGTTGGGTCACACGATCAAAACCAAACCCGACCCCCTAACCTGCCATATATAGCCTGTTAGGTCACAAGGTCAAAACCCAAATCCACATCCCTGATGTCATCTTCAAAACTTTGCCTCGAGATGGTACGTGATCCCTTTCACCACCATAAAATTCCCCTGGAAGCTCAAAAGGCTACAAATACCAAAAAGAAAGATTGCTCAAAGACTCTTGGTCAAGTCACAGGCTCTCCTTCAAAAAAAAATCTCTCTTCGAGGCACATCGACTACAAAGTTAAGCAACTCGCCGCTGTACCTCGAGGGGGCATTTGTTGACACCAAAAATGTCACTTTGCCTTTCCAAGATCCAAAGAGCTACATGAAGTCGCAACCTGCCATAAATAGGCAATGCTGCTTCCAAAAATAAAATCTTGTCAGAATCAAACAAAAACTGCAAGATTCTTCCAGACAGCCAAAAGAGGAGTACACAAGAAGTTTCAAGCCATTTCAAGATCATTTGGCCTAACTTCGCTTCTCCGACAGCCAAATCAAGCCTCTCGGCGGGTAAAGCTCTCCGGGACCATGATTTCCAAGACAGAACCTATGGATCATCTTAAAATGACTCCAATAGGTTCCCTGTCAAATTTCAAGTCAATCGGACATCGGTTGACCGCACATCAAACCGCGACATCTTCATCGCGACAAAAAGCAAGTCTGCAGGTGATAGGACCCCAAACGGCTTCGAAACTCAAACAAAAGCCTATGGTTGGTCTTATTTATTGCTCAGGAGGCTTCACACCAAATTTCAGGTCATTCCGACATCGTTTGACCCAGTTTCAGCTTTTGACAGAAAATCGGCAGCTCTGCGCGACAAAGTCTTCGGCTTTCTCAGGAAATTGGAAACTTTGCAAAATAAAATGCAAGGATTCTCATCAGGTTTCCTACAAATAAATCAGGCCAATAAATGGTCAAAATGTCAAAGAAAAGTACAGAAGAAAAAAGAATCAAAAAAGAGCAAAAACGGACGCAAAACGGGACCAAAAAGGGGGAAAACCCCCCCAGGGTCGCAGACCCCTGGCAGGCCCCTGCGACCCTGGGCCAGGGTCGCCGGCGACCATGGACCCCGGGGTCGCCGGGAAAGCCCCGGAAACCCCGGTTTTCGCCGTTTTTTTGCGATTCAAGGAGCCCAGCCTCTGGTACTTTCCAAAATTCATGCTTTTGAGACACCAAGTCCTCTGATATCCGTCCAAAACACGGGTAAATCATCAAGAGTATCAAAGACAGTATTGATCGCCACCCGGTCAACCAAAAAAAAGTGTGCTTTCCACCCGACCGATCGAGAAATCGACAGGACAGATGGCACCGACCCGCTGTTGGCAACAAGCACCTGAAATTACATGGTCATCTGATGTCGATCTACATGAAGATCCATCGATGATCATCAACAGAAGAATTCCAAAAGACGTGGCACGGCCCGCGACTCTTCAGCTGCTCGGCGACCACTTAATGCGATTAATTGACTAGCTTTATTACAATCATTAATCCATTTCTTTGGACGGCCCAATCAGAAGCAAGCATTTGGGAGTTACAAGTCAAGAGATTCATGGCATTTAACCCATGAAACTCCTCCCATCATGGCGATTAAAGGCGATTAAATGCCCTCAATCTCCTCCGGCCAATCAGAAGCCAAGAAAAAGGAGTTACAAAATAAACAATTCAATTTTGTAACTCCTCCCATTATGTGGCTTAATGACATTAAAAGCCCATAAGCTCTCCTAAATGGCTACCAAGAGCCTATAAATAGGAGAGCACTCCAAAGGAATCCAGATCAGAAAAACACACAACAAACATCAGACAGCAGTCAGAAATCCAGAGAAAAGAAAAAGAGAGAAAACTCTGCGGAAGTTCTACACCGGCCACCGCAACAAGGTGACAAAAGTCCCTTGGGGGGTACCCCCCCCAAGGTCCTTGCCTTCTCCTCCTGCCTCCAATGGCTTAGATGTGGCTTTTCAGCCCGTCTACTCGGTTTTTTATTGGACATAGGACCTTCCTTTGGTCTTTGTCTTCTAAAAACCCGAGGTTATAGCCAAGCCAAGCGAATCAAATAGCATCCTCTGTTCTCATCTGCATGGATGATGGCGAAGCCCACATATGGCTTGCGACCGTCAATCTAAACGAGTCCTCCACAATCTCCTGAGAAGTTAGATCCTCCTTTTCTTGCTTTTCATTGTAGTTTGTATTTTTTTAAAAGAGACAAAAATCACAATTCTTGTCTTTCATTATTGATAAGGATTGTAAATCGGCTATAAACGCCAAAATCGGCTATAAACGCCAAAATCGGCTATAAACGCCAAAAATCGGCTATAAACGCCAAAATCGGCTATAAATGCCAAAAAATCGCCTTTCACGGCAAATCAAGAAAAATGTCTCTTTTCTTAAATATATGTGCAATGGAAAACTTGAAAGAAGTTGATTTCCTTTTTACTTGCGAAGGTTGATCTCCGGATCACCATTTGCAATTCCAAGTAAAATAGAAAATCTGGCACACCCACAAAAAAAGAAATGTTGATGCACGCCCCTGCCCCCCGGTTACGAAAGGGTCGGACCCGACGGACTCCCACGTCCGCCGACCTCGGTAGGAACTCGAGCAGGAGCGCGGTCCATCATTTATCTGAGTCAATTTTTTTGCATTGTACAAGTCGAGTCCGAGTCACGAGTTTTCCAACCTTGTTATAAACTTGAGCCCAAAAACCCCTTATGCCATTTCATATTATCAACACTCTTTAATTTTTTGCAAAATATCTCATACATCTTATAATCCTAAGTTATTGTATTTCTACATTAACTTTCCAATTCTTGCTTTAAATCAACTTCTGTTTTTCATTTTCCTTCTTCTCCGAACTTGCCCGACTGCAAATTATTTGATTCAAACTACTAGACGCCATCTTTCATCTCCTTTGTATGAGACAGTGAGGGGTTAAGAGTAGTCTATCCGAAAGCAAAAGGCAAAGACAGAAAGCAATGTGAGACTGGAAATGGCGCAGAATATTTGAACTTAGAAAACTGACTTGGTATGTGCAGGAGGGATAACAATGGAACGTGACCTACAGACTGCCCCACCCTCCACTCGACCTCACCCAACCCATGATTTTATGGTTTGTATAATAATAGGTTTATGGTTTGTAACACCAAACTCATACCACCCGGCACTTGACCTGGTCTGCCTGTGATGGTTTTGTAACACCAAACCCGTAATCACCTTGTGAAGGGGTCTAGTGACTCTAGTCAGGTTTAATACCTTTTGCTTCTACTTGTGTACGTCACAAATTGGTCTCCCCCGCACTCACACACCAAGATTGACAAATCCTTGGAATGGTTTTGTTGGTTTCTCAATTTGGTACAAACAATGAAGTCTACCCCTATTTATAGTTCTAGTCTGTACAACCAATTAATAAGATTAAGTGAAAAGTCACTCAGCCAATGGATGACAACATTCCAAAACTTATTTTAAGGGGGTATTAATTTGGAAGGGTGTTATTTTAAAGATTTTGTTATATTATCTACTAGATTTAAGAAATAATACTTTTAACCATGATGATTTAACTTTCAAAGAAATAGTACTAGAAAATGTAAATTCCAATATATATGGCAAAAAATTAAAAGATCATTATGGGTGAACAGCAAGAAAATCACAATTTCATCAGAAGCATTTATAACAATTGTAAAGATTATTACATGAGAATCAAAATTTTAAAGCTATTCATAATTTATTGTATTTTAAAAAAAATTAATTATGTGAAATCAATTTATTTTCTACCACATTTCTTTCCTAAAATATCTTTTGAGAAACCCTCAAAACTGAAAATGCCCAACAGTTTTCCACAAAATAATTCACTGAGAGTGAATTAGCACACTGCTTGAGACTTGGGACTATTCAAATTTCAAGGATGAATATGCAACTTCGTGCCCCTGATTGGGTTCATAAACATATATGTATATTAAGCTTTGTGTGTTGGTTAGAAACTTCTATGTAGTTTTTAAATATGGCCCCTCTAAGATTTTTATATATTGGCCCCTTCAAAGATAAATTTCTGGGCCCGCCCCTGGGTAGAGAAATACCAGTTCTTAGACTTACATGTTTGTAGAAAGAAAACAATTCCAAGCTCCACAGCATCTTATAATGAGAACAAGCCATGAAACTTCCCAAACTACAATCGTTTTGCAGCATTGAAAGATGCTATAATTCAAACTTAACTTGCAGCAATAATCAAATCCAGTAAAATACATTCTATTCAGCAATCCAATATAAATAGGCCCTCTCTTACATGAACTTAGCATAAACTTAGGCCTATCCAATTCAACTGATAAAAAGGACAAAGGACGGTTGATCATTTACATACATCAAATGGCCCCAATCCCACTAGTGAAAATAGTGCTTATGGTGGTGATCATAACAACCACAGTGGACAGCTTTAATACCACAAGCATGAGGATGAAGGAGAAAGAGACCAAGATGGTGTTCTACATGCAGGATTGGGAATCTGGTAAAAAATGTAACAGCAGTCCCTGTTGCCGGAAAGAATATTACAAATTCAAGTGTACTTAACTTCGCGACGATCTTGGCAGTGGATGATGCAATCACAGAAGTGCTAGATCGGCGATCCAAACAGATCGGACGAGCACAAGGGATCTATGTTAACTCGGCATTGGATGCTTCTGATCTTCACCTCCTCTTTTCCATAGTTTTCACGAATGAAAAGTACAATGGTAGCACCATAGAGATCCAGGGGGCCGACCGATTTTTCCTGAAGCAGAGAGAGGTGTCTGTGGTGTCTGGAACAGGGTATTTCCGATTTGCGCAGGGGTTCGCTGCGTTGGAGACAGTTTACCTTGACCTGGCTAACCTCAATGCAGTGATCAAGTTCAATGTCACCATTCACCATTATTGAACTGACGGTTCATTATTGTCTAGAGTGATGTTTTCCCTTTTCTCTCTTCATAGGGGTCTTGCAGTAGTTAATTTGTGCCAAAAACATGAATAATGGGCTAATTAGGAAGCTTGTCCCAGATCAATTGTGAGAATGTATTGATTTAAGTCTTTCATGAGTAAGTTATGTAATGGAAGAAAAATAAAAATTCGTAAATTCTCCAATTATGTTACTAGATATGCTGAGATATCATTTCCTCCACCTTTAGGGACGTTCTATGAGGCCCACATCAGGCCATCACCAATGAAGGGGATGAGTTAGTGTCAAATTAGGAAAAGTGTCAATTCAAGGGAGCAAGTGTCAAATTAGTAGCATACTATGCTAGATCAAGTGGGATTTTCATAAGAATCCAGCTCATTTAATTATAACAGCCTACAGAATTCATTACTTGTATATTTGCAATCCAAAGATGTCAATATTGTTGGACCTGCTCTCATCAATCTCTACAGAGTGTCTAATGCAGTCAAATTTTTCTTGACGTCCAGAACCTGATTTATTCCTCCATATTAATAATCTAGCGTAGATGCTTCTACTCAAATGGTAATCTGGCCCAGATCCCACCAATTTGTGCATAATATTTGAGGAGTGAGGAATGCTTTGAACCTTTCTTTTCTACAGCAACTTTTGATTATATTGTTTCACCTCACATGTATTGAAGAGATAGCTACAAATGGAAGAACTAAACAACTGTTATGAATTATAATAATGTGAAAGACAAATTGTAAAGGGTAGACTATAGTATATTCTATTCATAACAAGGAACAACAATGTCTTCGCCCTACACCAATACAAGGAAACTAGAAGCAGTCTCATGTGCCGCAATCAGAACATGACGGTCACATGTGCCCCGGTTTGCATGAGAGGATAAAATCTAAGCCACTTACACTATGTTTGGGAAGGAGGGAAAATGGGGGGAAGGAAAAAAAGAGGAGAAAATGGAGGGTGTTTGGGAAGGGGGGAGGGAAAGTGGGGGAGGGGAAAATGGGGTGGAAATTTGTGTGGGGCCCAGTAAAAAACTTTCCCCTCAAAACTGAGGGGAAAATGAGAAGCAAAGAGGGAATTTTTGCAGAAATGACTAAATTATACTTTTTCATTTTTGCAGAAAACATCCTATAGCCAGCCCATAAGGATAAAATGGTAATTGTCTCTCTACCTCACAAACAAACAAAATTATACTTTTTCATTTTTCTTTCCCCTACTTTTTTACTATCCAAACAAAATGAGATAAAATTAATTTTCCCTCCCCTTCATTTTCCTTTCCCCTTAAATTTTCCCTCCCCTCCCCTCCCCCCTTCCCAAACATATTGTTAGGGGACTGCTTAAATGCATTCCAATTATGATGGAAATGTCTCTAGATATGATTTTGGGTAAAAAAATATTATCAAGTATAATCATTGTAAAGATTATAATCCTATTATAATTAGCATTGATAAATTCATTTTTGAGTATTGGATAAAATCTTAAATTTATTTACAACTGTAATTTTAGTGAGACTGCCAAAAAAAAATGACCACAAGACGTATTCAATCAAAACTCGAAGTCTACATGGGCACACCGTGCATGAGTTAGTTCTATGAGTTTCCAATTAGTATCATATGTATGGGAACTTCTTTTCATGATGACACCATATGGAAACTTTTGTCATCACATAGGGACTTTTGTCATGATGACATCACATGGGAAAGAAAAGAGTAAACAAGAAAGGAGGAAGAGGCTAGGACATGATTGATTCGGACGGCGTGCATTGCAGAAAGGTTCATGCGCACATTGAAGGTTGAGTCCGTTATTTTTAGTTCATTTATGATTTATAGTGTACTTATACTCCATCTACAAGGTCCTCTCTATGGATGAACTACACTGTATAAATAGCCATCATCTCTCTATTCTAGGGACACATTCTAGAATTCCTAAAGAGATTCATTGCTGCTCCAGAGCAAATTTTCAGAGGTGATGAAGTTCATAGCTTTGGAGATTCGTTCGTCTACTTCCTCATAGTAGATTCATCTTGAAGAGGCATTCGAGGTGGTTAGCTCAAGCACGGTGAAGATGCACGACGAGTAGTCGGCAAGATCAAAGCAGTGCTTAGGATGAGTTGCAATTGGAAAAGGGTTGAGTTCTCTTGTAACTTTCAATTTATCTTAGTGCTTGGTTGTCTGTTGGCCTAGACGGTAACACCCATGGTTTTTTCTCGAGTTGGATTTTTCTATGTACAAAATATACTGAGTCTTCTTCTCTTTGTGGTGATTGCTTTTTAATTGGACTTAGGATAATTGCCTAGTTTAATCATTGGATTGAAATCTAATAGAGATACTGATACAAAGGGACCTTAGCCTATGTTAATAAGTCCTTAAAAATGCATAATTTCATCATCATTTTAGAGTAATTAAGTACTTAATCATCAAATCATGCTCCATTTTAATAAAAAAAATATGATTTTATGTTTGTGGGCATCAAAGTCTAAATTCAAGTCAAATTTCATAGAAAAATCGTATTTTCACATAAAATCATGAATCTTTCTATTCTTGGCATTGGAAGTCATGAATTTCTCATAACTTTTTATTCACACATAAAATGATGTACTTTCTCCACACCATTGATTTAATTAAAGAAGATTTGATAAAATGGTGACATTTGATGCAGCTATTTAATGTGAATTGGGGCCGCATCTTGCAATATTCTTTTCCTACATAAATAGATAATTCTTTGATCATTGATTATAATATTTTTTGTATTTTTATAGGGAAAATCAATTTCTTGGGACCCGCTGAAGAGATAAATCAATTGAAGAATTAAAGAGGGAAAACCAAGGTATTGAAGCTCCACTTGGGGTCCACACTACCCATGTTTGAAGATTCAAATCAATCCGAACAAAGAAGAAAAAATGCCAAGGGATAGATGCACGTCCAAGAATTTTTAGTCAAGCATCACATACCCAAGTGGGGCCCATCATGTGTTCCAATTGCAAATACAAATCTGAATTTCAGATTTGGAATTATTTAAGCTGAGGTGGAGAACGTCCATGCATGGTGTGGAGTTCAAAAATGTTGCATATTTTCAAGTGGGGCCTACTTCTATTCCATGTTTGAGATTAATTTCAGATTTGAGGGGATCTATTCAAGAGAGAAAGTGGGCCCATCTAAGGAGATTTTCCAGCCATGAAGAGTTGGAGAAAAATGGAAGATATTGCTAAGCAATCACAACATAGTATAAGAAAAATTGTTTATAGCAGGGGGCGGTGGCCGCTGGTAAAATTGAGAATGGCCGCCGGTATAACTTTTAGCCGTGGTCATAGTGGCCGCCACTTGTTGACAGTATAGGCCGGGTGGGTAAAGGTTTTAGCGACGATCGGTGACCGCTGCCATTAAGTATTTTTTCCAGTGGTCACCACTGCTAGTAAAACATTTTGTGGGGTCTAAGGATGTCGAAGGAGACTTTTAGTGGGGGCCAGAGGCTGCAGGTAAAAGTGAGAATGGCCACCCCTAAAAAAAGTAGATTTTGTAGCGGCAGTGGCACATATGGCCGCCGGTGAAGGGAGAGGAGGTCGGAGTAGCAGGAATGACGAAGGAGGGCAGAGAGGACGGCGTTGCAGGTGAATACGGTGGGGTAGCAATTGGAGTAGATGGAGTGGCGGACGAGGAGGGAGGCATCATCGAGGTCCTTCTCGTGGATGAGGGTGAGGCGGCTGCAGGCGAGGGCGGCGACGGTGTCGGGGAGCTTGGGGGCATTGGGGTTCTGGGTAGGGGAGATGGGCTAATAGGGGCGGGGGAGGAGGGGCGGAGGGAGTTAAGGGGTGGCTCGATGTGCATACGATGCTTCCGGTGGTGGCGCTCCGCTGCAGCTTCTTCAGGTGTGGCAAAAAGAGAGGAGGCAAAGAGAGAGGAAAGGAGGGAGAGGGACGTGGTGGTAGGGTTTTAAAGGACTAGAGAGGGAGAAAGCGAGAGAGGGATATCACAACGAGAGATAGGAGATTAGGGCATAAAGGTGTGAGTTGTATTATAACTTTTAACAGGGGTCACTTATGGCCGCCGCAACAAATAATTTTTAGCGTCGGCCAACACATGATGGACGCAACAAACTCTATTTACCCTTGAAAGTACTGGCCGCCACTATATGTTCAACGGTAAAAACAAAAATTCTCGGAGAACGTGGGCGCCATTGGATCAATGTTTTTACCGACGGTCATAGCGAAGACAGTTAAAAATTGTAATACAGTAGGGGTCAGATTTGACCGCCGCTATAAATGACTTATAGTAATGAATTTGACCGGCCGCCACTACAAGTTTGACGCTAAAAATGTATTTTCTTGTAGTGGTTGGAAACAAATTCAAAGAGTCCAAGATTTTGGCACTAAGTTGTTAAATTTAGCTCCAAAAAGATGGGCCTCAAGATCTGAGGTTTGCAACCCAAGATTTATCCAAGAAGACATCACACGTGAAGCACCTCCATCCCAAGATTTCACACGTCCAAGATGGGGGACCACATGCATCCAAGATTTGTTTCAAATCTGAGATTTCAGATTTAAATTGTTTCTTAGCCAAGTAAGTGGGACCCTCAAGAGAAGCAAGCTGCAAAGAGAAGTTTAAACTGAGAAGGACTTTTGGTGGCAAGTCAATAATCAACAATTGAGCTCCAAGATTGTTCAATATCGGCCCTCCAAATCCTATCCAAACTTGGACCCCACACTTCAAACTCTTCCAAACCCAAATCCCTTGCAACCCAAGTCATCAAAAATATATATATATAAAAAGACCCCAAGTGGGGCTGAACGTCGACTACCATTCCCCCCATTCCTCTTGGACGACCAGCAACCCATCTCCCCCTTTTCCATTAATTTTTTTTCATCTCTCCCCTTGCCATCACAACTTCATCCAAGGCCTTCCCTAAGGCACACCACCACTTGGATTTCTACGCTGCCACGCCGCCGCCGTTGCTACCGTCGCTCCACCATTGGACTAGCCTTTCATCATCTTCCCTTGCTTGGATTTCAGATCGCAAAACGATAGCCGGTTGGATCGATGTTCGAGACCGCAAGTCCCACTCCTCTATTTAGTGTTTCATGTGTCTAGGGTAAGGTTGGATGCATTTTATTTTGATTCAAGTAATTTTGTAATGGTTATTTGCTTGTAATGGTTCTTTCATTAATAAATCAATTTTATGGGGTCTTAGTCTTCACCAATGGGTCAACATCGAATTTTTGTTCGTAGTGACCGTGCGCCCTTGGTGCGGTGGTCTTGATTTTTTTGGCGTTTAGCAAAGTAACCATTGCAAAGTTTTAGAGTTAAAAATCCATTTTTTTTATTATCTGATTTTATTTTATTTTATTTTCATTTTTATGCATCTTAACAATTATTGCAATTGGTTGGACTGACAAATCTTTTGGTGAATGCAGTAGTTAGATTAGGTTTCTATATTAGGATTCTTCTTTTTCTTTGGTTGTAATTAATTTTTCAGACTTTTAATTTGTTTTTTAAATAAAATAGGACATTTGATTGTATAGATTTTTTTTTAGGCTAGAACTAGTTTTTCAATAGGACAGGTTTTGCGATAGATTGCTCTCCTTGGATCGACTCAATTTCACCGGTTATTACTACAATCGCGGCGTTGCACTTGGGGCTACGATCATATGTATAGGCTTGTTCTTTCAATTGGTATCAGAACAGGTTGCACAAACTTATTGTGTGATCATCAAATCGATCAGTATTCTCTAATAAATGGAATTCAATAGAGAAGGAACCTTGATCGCCTATTGGAAGGCTATGATCATTAATTTCCTACAGTCAATAGATGATGCAGATTTTGAAGAGTTATTTTTTCAGTAGTTTTTAGAAAAATAAAATTATTTTCAGAAAAACAAGGCTTTCAACAAAAACCCTATTCAGTGTTTTGAATGTCATGGGTTTGGTCATGTTGATTCCAAGTGTGCAAATAGGAAATTGAAGAATAAAAGTAGAACTTTGAACGCTACTTGGTCTGATGACTCAAGTATTTACTCAGATTCTTCAAGGTCTGATTCTGAGAAATCTAAGTTTGTTTCTTTCATGGCTATTACTAATGCTTGTTCTGTACAGGGCTCATCTAACTAGGATTCCAAGTCAGGTGAGGAGTTAGATATTCATGACTCCTCTAATGATGAACCGGATCTAGAAGTTCAGTACAAGAGACTGCTACAAGATTCCATACGCATGGTAAAATTCAATGCTAAAAGTGCTTTGAAGCTAAAAGCAATGGAATCTCCGAACATCTCTCTGCAAGCTACCTTGGAAGAGTCTCAATCTAAGGTAAAACAATTAGAAGATCAGTATGTGATATTGTCTAACAATATGATTATTGCAAGTGAGGAGACTAAACAATTGAAGGATCAAACGCAAAAAGCCAAAACTAAGTTGGGCAAATTACGTAAAGAATTGATTGAGTGTAAGTCTGGAAGAGATGACTTGGCTAGAAAATTGAAGATGACGTTTACTGAACTTGACTCCGCCAATGCATTGATCAAAAGGATGAATACAGGGTCTAAGAAGCTCGACGAGATCCTTGGAGACCAAAAGACCGACAAGACAAAAACTAGAATTGGCTATGCTCAAGGAGCTTCGACTTCTAAAGACAAAGGTAAGTTTGTATTTTTTTCAAGGATCTAATGTTTATTGCACGACTCTAATTGTTCATAAGGCTCCACCCTTGAAATCAGTGAATGCTAAGAATGTGCCCAAGCCTAAATTCACCCCCACATGTCATTTTTGTGGAATTAATGAGCACATTAGACCACACTGCAATAAAAGAAGAAACCATAGAAAACCCAGTAGGGGAAGAAGCCACGTTCTCCTCAACAGAACAAGTCAAAGCTTGTCTGGGTTAGAAAGAGTGACTTATGTTCTAATGTGGTCCACACTATGTTTATGAAACCTGTTGAGCCTGTTAGGTTTAACCCCCCTTAAGAAAGTCTCGAGGCATTGGCCTCCAACCCAAATCCTCAAATCATGTTCTGTTTTGCACATGCACGCTTTTTCGGGCTGATTTTATGATTTTCTAGCATGTGATACCAAGTTGTCAATATCGTTTCGGACCCCATTTCGCTCTGGCCTACAAAATAAAAAGTTTTGGCCGATTCGGAATTTCGGCAAAACTTTTCGGAATTACATTTCCAGAAAAATATAACATAATATATATACATATATATATATGTAAAAAAAATTAAAAAGTAATAAATAAAGATTTAATCCATTCTAATAAATTATTTGGAATTATATTTTGGGAAAATATAAGAAATACAAAGTATATATGTGAAAAAGAAGTAAAAAAAGAAATTAATTATGTAAAATACCATTTCGGCCGAAATCTTGAATTTCGACCGAGATTGACCAAAATTCAAACCGAAAAGTTTGGAGTGAAATTTCGTTTCAGCCACTTGACTGAAACGAAAAATTTTGGTCATTTCGGCCGAAACGGTACGAAATTAATAATTGTGTGATACACTTTGATTTGCTTAGTTTTTTAAACTGAATTTCTTTATGCAGGGTTTAAGGTTTTTGAACATGTGCACAAATTCACGATGACTCACTTGTACGTTCACCTAGGGTTATATTGCATTCATGTTTTTAGTGGAATTACTTTGTTTTTGTAACACCTATCTTGATTCTTTGTTGCTCTCTTTTAAGATTTTATATGAAACTATGAGACCCATGTGCGTCGAAATTTTCTGTAGACCACCGAGCTGAACTGAATAATGTCTAGGTCTGCTCCCTAGGATTTATTGATGCATTTTTCATAGGATTCATAAATTTCTGCATGAAAAGGGTAATAATTGGGTTTGCCCCCCTTGGTTTTAATGCTTTTTCATATCTTTTGAACTTGAGCATTTATATGTGAAAAAGTTCTTGAAAAGATTGCGTCAATGATGGTTTTCAATAAAAAAATGCTGCACGAAGGGGGAGCCTTACACATCATTGTAAATCGAGCCGACTATTCAAAAGATGTTAGTAAAAAAACAGAAAAACTTCTTTGTGTTTCCTTCCTTTTGAGATCATCCCTCTCATATAAGTTCACACATGTTCAATACCTCAAAATTTGTGTTGCTTTACTTGTCAGGTTCTTAAAATTTTGCAAACCACCGTGTTTCATCGTCGAGGATTTTTTATTTTTGGCCTGATTAAGTCTTTGCATTTGTGTTTCTATTTGTTAATTTTTGCGGTTATCTGATTAAGGGGGAGTTAAAACTTTGTCATTTCATGAACTAAAAGGGGGAGAATAATGTGGAGATCGAGATGAGAATGAGACTTTTTTGGAGTACCCGCATTTGCATTAATTACGTATTTCAATTACATATTTCAATTTCGTGATTTTACACTTGATCTGCTGAAAGTTTGAACAGGTTTGCAAGAATTCTTTTCAAGCCCACTGCATTAAGATCAAGACTGATTGTTTGGAAAGATTACAAAAAGCCAAAGTCTGTCTTTGAATTTCGAGCTTATTTTTTGTTAGATTTTTTCATATAACTAAGGGTTTTGTCCATGAATTGCTAAAGAAGGAGATTGTAAGGATTATAATTCTATCAAAAAGTCTACATGGACTAACTCATGGAGTTAGTCCATGGACTAACCCCATGGTTCTCATCCAAATATTGGAAGAGAACATCCAATATTTGGATGGGAACCATGGAGTTAGTCCATGGTTCTGTCCATGAGTTAGTCCATGTAGCAGGACTCATAATTCTATTATAATTAGTATTAGCAAATTCATTGGGTATAGTACAAAACCTGAGATTTATTTACAATTGTAGTTTTAGTGGGACTACATGGGTGCACCCGTGCACGAGTCAGTGCTTTTCCAATTATTATCACATGGGAAATTCTTTTCATGATGACATCATATGGGAACTTTTGTCATCACATGGGGACTTTTGTCAGATGACTCTTACGTTAAGATATGAGGATAACTCCGTCATTTTGTTACTTGAGGTTGAGCTGGATGCCATGCCCATGCCTGTGGACAGGGAAGAATATCACACATCCCACATAGCTTCACCTATTTGCTGGACTTGAGAAGGGGTCATACTAACCCCAGTTGTACAAATTTGCTCACAATAAAATTAAAAAAGTGCTTGTAATTTTTTTCTTATATTTGAAAAAATATTCAAATCTTGATAATTCACATTTTTATTTATTCCATCAATAAAAAAAATCTGCACCACTTAATTTTAACCTAGGATCAAATACACCAGCTAAAGAAAATGTCATTGGAGCTTATTTTCGATATTTATTAAAATTTTCTTCCATATTTCTAATAGTGTTATTAAGTAAAAAATGATCTCTAAATCTATTGAGTTGTAAACTAATTTGAATATGCTTCATTAAGGCTTCATTAGATGTGGGATAATACACCCCGTAAAAAAATAATGTTAAAGTATAAAAAGCTTATCATAAATCTCTTATATGGGCACACAATTTCCAATTTTCATCACTCATCAATAAATGTTGTGCATGAAAAGCACAAAATTCATTCAAAACTGTTTTTCGGTCAATTGCCTTGTTTAACAAATCATACATAAAATTTCATCTATGTTCTACCTCTTTGGGTATTTTTATAGCTGCTACGCCTTGCCTTGCATATATTTCAGCATACAATTGTCTTTTTTGTGCAGAGCAGAAAATAAATTTAACAATGTCTTTAATAGCATCTATGTAACTTACAATATGCTTTAAACCAACATTTGCAATGAGATTTAAGATGTGACATACACATCTGTTTTGGAAGATAGAGTTATCTATCAAAGTTGCAAGAGGCATCTGCAATCTCATTAGTTCAATAACCACTATTATTACTGGCATTATTTAAAGTTATAAATATAACTTTTTCATTAATATTGTATTCATTTAGTTTTTTCAAAATAAAGGTATTTATTCTAGTGCCACTGTGAGGCAATTCAAGACAGCTAAAACTAATTATTTGTTTATTAATAATTCATTTTGCATCTATATTATGTGCACTAATGCAAAGATAACTATCATCCCCTTTAAAAGTCCATATATCTGTATTTATGGCTATTCTACCAGGAATTTCTGCAAGATGATTTTTAATATTTGTATTCTCTTCCTGCCAGAGTCTAATACCATCATTTCTAGCTGTATTTCTTGAAATACTATGAAATTGTGGTTGACAGTATTTTTGGATTCATTCTTCAAAAAACTCATTTTCAACAAAATAAAATGGTAGTTCGAATAACACAATCATTTGAACAAGATTTTGTCTAGCATTTTGTGCATTAAAAGAAAAAAGACCCAAACTACTACTATTATCACCACCAGCAGTAGAAATTTGGGTCCGTGAACCAGGCCCCCTACCCCTTAATCCGTTGGCTTATGTAAGGCTAAACATTTTTACGTATGCCTTAACAAATGGCAGCTACCCGCTTTTGATTCGGCACCATAAATCTTACCACAAATTTTGCATTTTTCCTTTTGGACTTTCTTTCCTTCTTCAACGGCTTCAAACATATTATATATATCCCAAATATTGAAGTTATATTCCTCTTGGATGCTTTACATGAACTACTAGTAAAGTGGGGTGGTAAATCACCTATTTCATCTTCTAATTCAATAAAATCTTCTTCTCCTCCTAAATTAATGGAAGAAGATTATGTGTGAACTCTTCTAAAAGATTGTCCAACCATATTTCAAAAAAAATTTTTAATAATAATAGTAATAGCCTTTTTTGTGATAATTAATATAAGAAGGGGAGAAAATGAGAGTGAATATAATATATTATAAACTTATAAATATGGGATCTCAAACTTAAATAATATAAATACCTCCAAAGTTTTTAAGGCCCCTTTAATCTTGTCTTTTGATGACTTGATCTTTGACCCTCCAAAAACTTCTTAGAGAGAGGTGAAAGAGTTGAATGCTTTGTGAGAGAGTTAGAGAGTGTATAGAGAGTGAGAGAATTATATAAATTGGTGAGAAATGAGAATGTGAGGGTTAGATTATTTATAGACTTTGTAAAATTCAAAATGACACAAAATGCCCCTTATATGGCCGTTTTATGGCTTTTGGGGGGTAAAATGAACAATTTACATAAAACTAGCCATTTTTTGTCCTTGGGCAGGCCTGGTGCAGGCTGACGTTTATGGATAGGTCGGCCCGTAGCGTGCTGTAGCGAAACGGGCCGACCGTGCCGTGCCGTGTTGTGGACCTTTGATGGCCCAGCCCGGCCCATTTGATATCCCTAGACTGGATGCGCTACTATTTGTGTACCATATATTGTTATGAGGTTGAGGGGCTAGAGAGATGCGATCATAGCTTTGAGCTTCTTTGGTGGAATATTGCCTTGGTAGGAATGGTTCATGCTTTGATAACGGTCCATGGCGCTATGATACGATTGTCCACAAATCTGACATACAAGTTTGCCATTTGAAGTTGTGGTAGGATCAATTGATCTGTTGGGATCAGACAATCCATTTGATTTACCTCCACTGTTGTTTCGATTCGCTCGAGTATTGTAAGTTGTTGCAGTTTTTTTCCTTTGAAAGGTTCATTTTTTGAGGTATAAAGGGCAGAGGTAGTACCATCTGTTTGTGTGGATGATGGGGCTTGATTTCATTGGATTAGTAAGAAAAAGATCGACTTCATTACAAACCAGATCATGTGGATGAAGACAACTTACGTAGGTGCATTCCTAATAAAGGTAAAACCCTTATTCATTTAAAAAAGGCATGCACTTATTCAATCAAAACAATGTTCATCCCAACAAATCTATCAAAAATATTCTACAAACTTGGGTCCTGCTACTAGCTCATTATTGCCCTCTATTGTACATCAAATAACGTAACAACTGTTTCTGAAGCAATGGATGGTAGTGATGAGTAATAAATAGGCTCTCCTATGTTTTCCATTTTGGGGGCCACACCCAAATCAAAATATGGATTCTTTTGAAATAAGGTTCTTTATTTTAGAAAACATGACTTGTCCTTTTTAAACAAATATAAGCATTTTGATCTTCCAAGAAAAACAAACAGTGGAATTTTCTCAAAAGCCATCTGAAATAGTTTGAACAGTGATCAAGTTTGATTTCTCAACATTTTAACAAAAGATTGGAGGTTTTGTGCAATTAGCATTCTCTCAGCAAAAAATGATTTCACTATTTCACTTTAGAAATTAAAAACCACCACAGAAAGCATTAGCATGGAATGATAAAAAAAATTTCTTTTTCCTTAAAAAACGGTCCACACTTTAGATACCTAGGTTACTCGCTCACTACATTTCACTCATAATGAACACCTCACGTGTCCCTGAATCTAACTCCAGCAGGAGTTAGCCCCATGGCAGGATTTACCACATTATTCATCCCATGGTCATTTCCTCATGTAAAATGGTGCTTCCAAACATATTTGGTACTATACTTCACATGTTTAAATTTGACATTTGTAAATCTTATTTTCATATCCCAAGCATAAAAGACAAATAACCCGTTCCCCAATAGTAATTCAGTTGGTTAGGAACATGGGTGTATAAAGGTGTTTTTTTTTTTCCATGTTACCCTATCCAAGCTAGGGGGTTGGGACCCGAAAGAGAGCGCGCGCACACGGAAAGCCAGCTAACTTAAGTGAAGATGTGACGTACCGGGGTTTGAACCCCGGACAACCAGGTAAGAACAGACAGACACTCCTTACTTAGTTGGTTAAGGAGCCGTTCTTAAGTGTATAAAAGTGCTTGAATGTGGGGAAAAAAGGACAAATGACACCTATGTCAGGGTTTGAATGTGGGGAAAAATGGACAAATGACACCTATGTCAGGGTTCGGAGGATTCAGACTCAATTCACACACTGATCTCATAAAATTCACCAAGCTGAGTCTTATAATCCAACATTGGCTCCCATCTTAAAAATCCAAACCACTTAAAGTCACTGCAACACTATGCATTAACACTAGTTCATATCTAACTCCAATGATCCCAATGAAACACGGGATTTTACTTTGGTTTTTATTATAATCAAATATTTTACACATAATCTATTTAATGGTAGGCCAAACTCTGATTAAAATGAAATTTGGCCTAGAGTTAATTAACAATAATTATTATTTGAGCAATTTAGAATTTAGATGGTGGCCGGTGATGAATTTACATTGTGGACTTGGACGAATTAGTTCATTGAGCTCATCCAACTCGAACTTAGAATCAGAAGAATTGAAAATTGAGTCATATCAAACGACCCTATCAAGTTTTTTGATCTAGTTTGTCTCAAATTACGAATTGCAAACTCGAATGCAAATTGGTAGAATTAACAGACTGTGAACCATATAGTTTCTTCTTCTTCCCCTGTTCATGTGCCACGTGAAGGCCAGAATTCTTAACTACTTAAGCCAAAAGAAATAATGTGACAAACGAGTTCTCCTAAAATAATATTCTACTCAGAAAGCAAACGCAGACAGGTGAATTGGATGGGAATTTAGATGAAATCATTCCATGTCACTAGAAGGAGGAAACTGCAGGAGACCAAGAAGGAACTACATGCAATGTATTTCATTTTCAGCTTGTTCTTTTTTTTCCGGGATATCTAAGAAACAGAGGCTATAGGGAAACATCTGATGATTTCCTCCACCTATCAAGTTGCTAGCAATGCAGCCGGAATTGCAGGTACTCTGATATTCTCTTTTCTTTTTCTGATAGAATCCTTGCTTGGTTGCTGCACTTCAAAGTTCAATTCTGACATGTTTTCTCCTAGGATTTTGTTCTCTAGATTGTTTTTGTGATACTTAAATCAACCAATAAAACCAATGAGGAAGAAGCCATGGTTTCTTTGGAAAGTCATTCAGATTTGTTAAAGAGAACTTTAGTTGAATTCTATATTAGTGATATCATTTTCAATATGAGCATCTTGAACTAAGGCTGTTAATGGGGCTGAATCTTGATCTCTCCAGGTGGGCCTGGAATGCATTGGGGTCTGATGGGCCAGATCTAGCCCATGGTTCTGAAGCTTCACTTTGGCTGGCCACCTTCCCCACCTATGATCATGTTACCCCATCGCAAACACTAAAACCCTATGAATTTCCGCAAGCCCAAATCTGACTTTCATCCAACCATTATTTACTGTTGGATTGAAAATCGAAAAAATTGATGTCTGCTGAAACCATTAAACTTGAGGGCCATAGATCAAAGGGTTAGGATAATCTAATGCAGTTGATATTTTCCACACCCTTAGATGTGATTGAGATTTTCCCACCTTCTATCTTCCACATGATTTGCACCCCACATGCGATTCATATGGTACTATGCCTTGAAAAAAGAGCCTTCTAGGTTATTAAAAGAAAAAAGAGCCATCTAACCAGTAACCATCTCATATTCTTCTAAGATCCCTTAAAATGACAACAATTAAGGGGTACTTTCATTTTCTCTTAGAGTTTGTTTGACTCTGTTCCTTCTGAGAATAACTGCAAGTGTTATCTCCTCTCAATGACTTCTTTACCATTTTATGGCTACCATTTGTATGTAGGGAATCTCTTTGCTTTCCTGTTGTTTGTATCACTGTTACACCACACCCCGAGCTAAACGAGATTAATTTTAATTAATCGTGATTATCGTTGATTATGATGTGATTAATTAATTTACATGAGATTAATGATCACTGTGACTGAAATTAGTCTAAGATGACTGAATGAAGCCTAATGAAAGGATTTGGAAGACATGAACTTAGTTTTAAAGCCCAATTAGTGAATTGAAGGACTTTTTCGTAATTATAGATTTATGTGTATATCGTCGAATTGGGTGGATTTTGATATCATCGTGTGTATCTCGAAGAGTACATCAATTTTCATAATACACTTAACCACATTTGACTTGAGATGAATTAAGTGAGTTGTAATTTGACTCAAAATGAAATAACTAAGATGAAGTGGGTTTCTCTTGCAAAATTAGAAACATGTGTCATGTATTTAGTACATGCACTTCACATGCTGTCCAGATATCCCACGTTACAGCCTAATAGCATATGAGAATTCTGAGTATGGTTTCATTTGCTTCCTTGTTTCATCCGTTCATCATCTGGAAGGAGTTTGCAAGTGGGTTTTGAGAAGAACTTCATCGTCTTCTTCGTTTCTTCTCCCTGTTCACTGAGCAAGTGAATCACAAAGAACTGTCATCTCCCTCCTCCCTTTGCTTGGGTTTTCTTGAAGAAAAGGCTTGAAGAAGAAAGAGTGAGATTGGAGTGAATCAGAATCCCACCATTCAAGCCCAAGAAGAAAAGAGGTTTTTAGCATAGAGGCAAGTATAAACCGGTCTAAATGATTATATGCTCTTGCATGTTAGTTCTTTTAGTTTCTTCATGATTCTCAGTAATGGTTATGTTGAATTGAATAGAGGACTTGATGAATTGGGTTCTTTGAATGATTACATTGGATGTTAATTTTCCTTTTGGAATATAATAGAAGTGAAACTTATATTTGAATGATGAATGGAGAAGGGAACAGAAGGTTCCAATAGGTTTGGTGCAGGTTCAAAGGAAATTGGACAGACCAGAATTCGTGTATAAATTATGTGTCTCGTCTCTGGGTAACATCGGTCAGCCGACGCTGACGGCTAACCGACTGCTAACCGACGAGCTGACCGATAGTGTTAAATGTGTAGAAAAACTCGTCTCTGGTTTTCGAACCGAGACCTAACCGATCACATCGGTCAACCGACAAACGTCTTCGGTCAACCGAAGGATGAACCGACACAGTAACTTGGACAAGAGGATTCGCCTCTGGTTTTCGAACCGTCAGCTTGACCGATATATATCGGTCAGCCGAAAAGCACATCCCGGTCGACCGACAGGTCAACCGATGAGTGAATCGACAGGTAATTAAAATAATGTATTTTCAGACTACAGGTCTGAAATTTAAGATATAAAGCCTATGATTTATTCAAGGCTGTTTGTACCTTTATACCGCCAATAAGGGTTAATTAAAGGTCTTTAATGTGCGACTTTCCATAAGAACTGTAATGTCTATCGATTAACACATGTACATTAAAGCACTTGGAAGTACACCCAATTGGTTGGTAATCACTTGAATTGAATTCTTATGGAACTATAAAGATTAGCTCGTAAACATTCATTATATGTAATCAACTTGGAAGACTTACATTGTACCTGAATTACATGTGAATTAGCACGGCACTACATAATGATTTCTACATGCTCATTGAGCTGATATTGATATTGTCTACAGCAGTTATTTGTGGAGTGTTCCGGAACTCCGTGGTGATGTCAGTAGTTCCTGGCCCGGACACTGATAAATCCCACATATTATTCTTCCATAGAGAAGATGGTAATGTCTCCTTGTTCATGGAGATGGTACTCCTTCCTTTTAAGGAAGATGGCACTTGACTTGTTTTGTTCTGGAAATATTATGTTAGTTGCCAAGTTATCAATATCAAGGATGAACAAGATCCTTACTGACTTGTTTACAGAACTGTGTATTGATTATTGTTTACTATTTTACAAGTAGCATGTATGATCATAAAACACTGTTTATACTTTGCTGAATTGTTGAATTCACCAGTGTATGATGACATTACAAGCTCAACTGCCCCTACCATTGGTGCGACCGCACCGGCAGCGGAGGAGACCACTCCGGTTCCGCCAGGCGGATTAGTCGAATGGAAATGACAACACATGTGTTTTATAATTTGAGAATTTTGTTGTAATTACTGTAAATGGATATGAAAACTTTTGTATATGTATATACTAAGATCCTTGCATTATTTTTGGTATGCAAGTGATGATCATGATCATGATATAAATACATTTGGAAATCAATGTAAATTAATGGTTTTATATTCCGCATAATGTGTAATTGGTATCCCTTGTGAGTTTTATGTGTTAAAATTCACGGGAGTAAATCTGATTTCGACTCCGGTTAACTCGAGGTAATTAAATTTCGGATTCGGGTCGTGACATATTTATTATATGGTATCAGAGCATAAGCGACCTAAACAACGATGACTCGTAACAAACATAAAACGATAAAACACAGTGAGAAAAACGTTAGAAAAGAAATTAAATCCTATATTGGATTTAAGGTTTACTGTTTTCACTATATATGTGATTTCATTTCACTGTCAATGTGAATACTGTTTACACATGGATTATGTCATGGAAGTTATAGATATTAGTATCTTAACTTCCTATATCTGCTTTTCAGAATGGCATCTGGTTCTGCAAGCGGTGGTAATGTGAATGATAACCCCGATCAGAGTGTCGGTGGAGATGGAGGACCTGTTCCTACGCCTCCTACCCCTAATGATAGTGATGTGAGATTCACTGTACTTGTGGAGCTGCTAGCTAGAAATAGTGAGCAGATGGCTAAAAGCCATGAAGCGCAGTTGAATATGCAAGCCCAAATCACGGCTTTGTTACAAGTACAAGCATAACTGCAAGCTCGGATACAAGCTCCACCTGTACCACCAGTTAACCCGCAACCTCAAGCGGCTACTCAAGTAGTGGTACAAGCAAAGGAAAAGGATCCTAATGTTCTTTATGAACAATTTAGAAAAAGAGGAGCGACAGAATTTCATGGCAAGGAAGATGCCTTAGTAGCTGATGAGTGGATTGAACACATTGAAGTTGTGTTCGAAACGATAGTCTGTACCCCAAAACAAAAAGTGTTGCTTGCTTCTTCTATGCTACGGGATGTAGCGCAAGAATGGTGGAAGGGTGTCAAGGGTGCAATTATTGCAACACCTGCAGCCACACTTTGGGAGACTTTTCGGAAGCAATTTGAGAGGAATTTTGCTCCTGACCATGTTAGACAGAGAAAAGAGTCGGATTTCCTGCACTTGAAGCAAGGACAGATGACTGTGACAGCCTATGTTCATCTGTTTACTAAGCTGTCCAAATATGCCAAGGACCTGATCGATACCGAGGAGAAAAAGGTCAAGAGATTTCTGAATGGGTTGAATCCCGCTTACAAGAAGATGTTCTTGGCAGGTTCTATGCCTGAAAAGTTTGATGATGCTGTAGATAAGGCATACGTTACAGAAGAAGTGCATAGAGAAGAAATGGAATCCAATGATGGTCCAAAGAGAAGTGCTAGTCCTTGGTTTATGAAGGGAGATAAATCCAAGGGTAAGAAGCAGAAATATGTTGCTAAGACTTCTGAACAGAAACCAGTCTGTGAGACATGTGGGAAAACCATAAGACTGAAGCTTGTTGGAGAAACACTGGAGTGTGTTTGGTATGTGGTTCGATCGAGCATAAAATGGCTCAGTGTCCCAATGGCAGAAGGAACAATCGAGCTCCACAGCAACAACGTCAAGGACAACAACCTCAGAGGCAACAACAGCCTCGTCAGCAGCAGCAGCAGTAGCAGAATAGGCCTCGTGCTACCGGACAAGTGTATGCTGCGAATAGAGAACAAGCTGAAGCTGCAACTAATGTTGTGGAAGGTATTATTTTTATTGATAGTAGACCAGCATGTGTGTTGTTTGACCATGGTTCTACTCATTCATTTATTATTGCACCTTCCTTTGTTTGTAACATGCAAAACCAAATTAAACAGTTGTCCTATGATTTCACAGTAACTACACCACTAGGAAGAAGAGTAGTGTGTGAGTTATACATACCCCAGTGTAGTATGAAGATTGGTGATGTGTTAATGCCAGCAGATTTAGTCATATTAGCCATGAATGACTTTGATGTCATATTTGGCATGGATTGGGTTGCGAAGTACAGAGCCTGTTTGGACTGTTTCCGCAAAATCATTACTTTTAAAGTAGATGAAGCCAATACCAGTGTCCTATTTGAAGGAACACAGAAGAAGTTTGATACAAGACTTATATCTGCATTAAAGGCCGAACGAATGATGCGAAGTGGTTGTGAAGGTTACATCGCATTTATCACTAAGAAGAAGCCAAAGAAGGAATTGAAGGATATTCCCGTCGTCTGTGAATTTCCAGACGTGTTCCCAAAAGAAGTGCCAGGTCTGCCTCCAGCAAGGGAAGTAGGCTTTACGATCGAGCTTGTGCCGGGTACTGCACCAGTTTCTCGAGCACCTTATAGAATGGCACCATCCGAACTGCATGAATTGAAGAAACAAATACAGGATCTGCTTGACAAAGGCTTCATTAGACCGAGTGTCTTGCCTTGGGGAGCACCTATATTATTTGTCAAGAAGAAGGATGGCACAATGCGCATGTGTATCGATTATAGGCAATTAAACCAAGTGACAATTAAGAATAAATATCCATTGCCTCGAATCGATGAGTTGTTTGATCAACTCCAAGGTGCAGCTTATTTTTCAAAGATTGATCTCCGATCTGGATATCATCAGATCCATGTTAGAGATCAAGATGTACAGAAGACTACGTTCAGGACCCGATATGGGCATTATGAATTTCTTGTCATGCCATTTGGGTTAACAAATGCACCTGCGGTGTTTATGGCTCTGATGAATAGAATCTTTGCGTCTTATTTAGACCAATTTGTTGTTATCTTCATTGATGACATCCTGGTATATTCCAAGTCAGAGCAAGAACACGTTCATCATTTGAGAACAGCATTGCAACTGTTGAGAGATAATCAGTTGTTTGCCAAGTTAGAGAAGTGTGACTTTTGGTTATAGCAGGTAGCATTTCTGGGTCATATCATTACAAGAGATGGATTAGCTGTCGATCCTACTAAGATTGAAGCTATTACTAATTGGCAGAGTCCGAAGACTGTACCAGAAGTTCGGAGTTTTTTGGGGTTAGCTGGATATTATAGAAGATTTGTTAAGGACTTCTCCAAGATCGCAGCCCCGTTAACCAAACTGACTCGGAAGGATGTTCCATTTATATGGAATGATGAATGTGAATCAAGTTTTCAAAATCTGAAATAGAGATTGATATCAGCCCCAATCTTAACCTTGCCCTCAGGATGCGGAGGATTTGTGGTCTATTCGGATGCCTCTGGTGTAGGATTGGGATGTGTGCGGATGCAGAATGGCAAAGTGATTGCTTATGGATCACGCCAATTGAAAGAGCATGAAAAGAATTATGCCACTCATGATTTGGAAACTCGCCGCGGTTGTCTTTGCTTTGAAGCAATGGAAGCATTATGAGACATTTGAAGTTCATTGTGATCACAGGAGCCTCCAGTATTTGTTCACGCAAAAAGACATTAATTTGAGGCAACGCTGTTGGCTGGAGTTAATCAAAGATTATGATTTTTCATTCACATATGTGCCAGGGAAAGGTAATGTAGTAGCTGACGCCTTGAGTCGGAAATCAGCTACCTTGGCAGCCATGGTGGGTGAATGGAAATTACTTAAAGAATTCAGAGATCTGGATGTAGAAGTGGAGATATTAGATGATCGAAAGTTGATTGCACAGATGTCTGTCTTTGAACCTATGCTGATTATAGAAATTAAGAACAGACAGTTTGATGATCCTGAATTCATTCGAATAAGAGATAATATTGCAGCTAGACCAAATTTTGTGCTGGTTGATGGTACTCTCTATTTTCGAAACAAATTGTGTGTGCCAGCACAAGAAGACTTGAAGCAAGCATTGATGTTTGAAGCACATCACACTCGGTATTCTATCCATCCAGGAAGCACTAAAATGTACAGGAATCTCAAAGAAAGGTTTTTGTGGCACAACATGAAACGAGAAATAGCTGGATATGTATCTTCATGTTTGACCTGTCAGCGTGTGAAGTTTGGGCACAAAAAGCCTCCTGGATTACTTCATCCTTTACATATTCCTAGATGGAAGTGGAAACACTTAACTATGGACTTTGTATCTGGTTTACCAATGACCAGAAGACATCATGACACCGTCTGGGTGATTGTGAATCGTCTTACGAAGTCTGCACATTTTCTTCCATTTAGAAAGGATATGGGATTTAATGAAATGTCAAAGTTGTTTGTCAAAGAAATAACTAGACTGTATGGAACGCCGGTTTCGATTGTATCAGATCGAAACAGTCGGTTTGTTTCTACATTTTGGCAAGCATTTCAGAATTCCATGGGCACTAAACTACGGTTTAGCACTGCATATCATCCTCAAACTGATGGACAATCCGAACGAACAATTCAAACTTTAGAGGATTTGCTTCGTGCCAGTGTTATGGACTTTGGAAGTGATTGGGATGAACATTTGGCATCGTGCGAATTTGCGTACAACAACAGTTATCATTCCAGTATTGATATGGCACCATTTGAAGCTTTATACGGCAGAAGATGTAGGACCCCAGTTAGCTGGGAAGAAGTTGGTACTAGAAGTTTTCATGGTCCTACAGTGATTGCTGAGACGGCAGAAAAGATACAGAAAGTACAAGAGAGATTGCGAATAGCCCGATCAAGGCAGAAAAGCTACGCTGACAATCGTTGGCGTGATCTTGAATTTGCTATTGGTGATCAAGTGTTCTTGAAAGCTTCACCTATGAAGGGGACAATCCGATTTGGTCAGAAATGAAAACTTTCACCAACATTTATCGGACCCTTCCAGATTAAGAGCAGAATTGGCAATGTGGCTTACCGCCTAGACCTTCCAGCAGTACTTTCAGGTATCCATAATGTGTTTCATATATCGATGCTTCGAAAATATGTGGCTGATCCTTCACACATCATAAAGTATGATGATATCCAAGTTCGTCCGGACACCACATATGTTGAGAAGCCAATAGAAATTATAGATACTAAGGAGCAAGTGCTTCGTACAAGAACAGTTAAATGGGTCAAGGTTCGTTGGGCACATCATGGAACCAGCGAAGCCACATGGGAATTAGAATAGCAAATGGCTCAGAAATATCCAGAGCTCTTCATTCAGGTGAATTTTATAATTGTCTTTGAATTTTATTTTGTACCTTGATTCTAATTGATATTTTGCATTCGGAGGACCGAATGATTCTAAAAGTTTAGGGGAATGTTACACCACACCCCGAGCTAAACGAGTTTAATCTTAATTAATCGTGATTATCGTTGATTATGATGTGATTAGTTAATTTACATGAGATTAATGATCACTGTGACTGAAATTAGTCTAAGATGACTGAATGAAGCCTAATGAAAGGATTTGGAAGACATGAACTTAGTTTTAAACCCCAATTAGTGAATTGAAGGACTTTTTCATAATTATAGATTTATGTGTATATCGTCGAATTGGGTGGATTTTGATATCATCGTGTGTATCTCGAAGAGTACATCAATTTTCATAATACACTTAACCACATTTGACTTGAGATGAATTAAGTGAGTTGTAATTTGACTCAAAATGAAATAACTAAGATGAAGTGGGTTTCTCTTGCAAAATTGAAAACATGTGTCATGTATTTAGTACATGCACTTAACATGCTCTCCAGATGTCCCACATTACAGCCTAATAGCATATGAGAATTCTGAGTATGGTTTCCTTTGCTTCCTTGTTTCATCCGTTCATCATCTGGAAGGAGTTTGCAAGTGGGTTTTGAGAAGAACTTCATCGTCTTCTTTGTTTCTTCTCCCTGTTCACTGAGCAAGTGAATCACAAAGAACTGTCATCTCCCTCCTCCCTTTGCTTGGGTTTTCTTGAAGAAAAGGCTTGAAGAAGAAAGAGTGAGATTGGAGTGAATCAGAATCTCACCATTCAAGCCCAAGAAGAAAAGAGGTTTTTAGCATAGAAGCAAGTATAAACCAGTCTAAATGATTATATGCTCTTGCATGTTAGTTCTTTTAGTTTCTTCATGATTCTCAGTAATGGTTATGTTGAATTGAATAGAGGACTTGATGAATTGGGTTCTTTGAATGATTACATTGGATGTTAATTTTCCTTTTGGAATATAATAGAAGTGAAACTTGTATTTGAATGATGAATGGAGAAGGGAACAGAAGGTTCCAATAGGTTTGGTGCAGGTTCAAAGGAAATTGGACAGACCAGAATTCGTGTATGAATTATGTATCTCGTCTCTGGGTAACATCGGTTAGCCGACGCCGACGGCTAACCGACGAGTTGACCGATAGTGTTAAATGTGTAGAAAAACTCGTCTCTGGTTTTCGAACTGAGACCTAACCGATCACATCGGTCAACCGACAAACGTCTTCGGTCAACCGAAGGATGAACCGACACAGTAACTTGGACAAGAGGATTCGCCTCTGGTTTTCGAACCGTCAGCTTGACCGATATATATCGGTCAGCCGAAAAGCAAATCTCGGTCGACCGACAGGTCAACCGATGAGTGAATCGACAGGTAATTAAAATAATGTATTTTCAGACTACAGGTCTGAAATTTAAGATATAAAGCCTATTGATTTATTCAAGGCTGTTTGTACCTTTATACCGCCAATAAGGGTTAATTAAAGGTCTTTAATGTGCGACTTTCCATAAGAACTGTAATGTCTATCGATTAACACATGTACATTAAAGCACTTGGAAGTACACCCAATTGGTTGGTAATCACTTGAATTGAATTCTTACGGAACTATAAATATTAGCTCGTAAACGTTCATTATATGTAATCAACTTGGAAGACTTACATTGTACCTGAATTACATGTGAATTGGCACGGCACTACATAATGATTTCTACATGCTCATTGAGCTGATATTGATACTGTCTGTAGCAGTTATTTGTGGAGTGTTCTGGAACTCCGTGGTGATGTCAGTAGTTCCTGGCCCGGACACTGATAACTCCCACATATTATTCTTCCATAGAGAAGATGGTAATGTCTCCTTGTTCATGGAGATGGTACTCCTTCCTTTTAAGGAAGATGGCACTTGACTTGTTTTGTTCTGGAAATATTATGTTAGTTGCCAAGTTATCAATATCAAGGATGAACAAAATCCTTACTGACTTGTTTACAGAACTGTGTATTGATTATTGTCTACTATTTTACAAGTAGCATGTATGATCATAAAACAGTGTTTATACTTTGCTGAATTGTTGAATTCACCAGTGTTATGATGACATTACAGGCTCAGCTGCCCCTACCGTTGGTGCGACCGCACCGACAGCGGAGGAGACCACTCCGGTTCCGCCGGGCGGATTAGTCGAATGGAAATGACAACACGTGTTTTATAATTTGAGAATTTTGTTGTAATTACTGTAAATGGATATGAAAACTTTTGTATATGTATATACTAAGATCCTTGCATTGTTTTTGGTATGCAAGTGATGATCATGATCATGATGTAAATACATTTGGAAATCAATGTAAATTAATGGTTTTATATTCCGCATAATGTGTAATTGGTATCCCTTGTGAGTTTTATGTGTTAAAATTCACGGGAGTAAATCTGATTTCGACTCCGGTTAACTCGAGGTAATTAAATTTCGGGTTCGGGTCGTGACAATCACCAATGTAAGTTTAATTTCCACCTTCTCATTTTGATCTTTAAGAGTTAAAATCCTACTTCTATTTTATAATTAAAGATTTCCATCATCTTAAGATCTAAGCTCAGGATAATTATCATGGACAAGTCAACTTGACATTTATCTGGGTTGCAATACATTTACAGCCTCTTGAACTGCTTGATCTGCCTATGGTATGGACTTCCCTTTGTATCACCTAATGTTATAATGATTGCAACAGTCAATTCTGTTGGTGAAAATTTTCAATTAATCTACATCACAACATTCATCATCTATGCTGAGAATGCCAGAAAGGTAAAATCTTTCTTCTGAGTTTGCACTTTTAGCAGGTTTGGCCTTTGGTTCTATGAGATCTCGATATTTCCCTGTTCGTAATCCCCCTTTCATCTTGCTGGCAGGTGAAGACAACAGGATTATTGGTATCAGTTTTTGGGGTGTTTGCAATTATATCACTTGTTAGCATGAAATTTGATCCTTTCTTGCGGCGGACTTTTGTTGGATACTTGAGTCTAGCTTCCTTCGTCTCCTTGTTTGCTTCTTCATTATCTATCATTGCATGTTGAGTTTAAATTTCACTATCTTTTCTTTCAAATTTCAGTTTCCGCTGTCTCTCCATTGTCTCTAGACATAAATTTCATATATTTCTAATAATCCTTCAAGCGAATATGACTGTTAATCAATATTCACTATTGAAAAAAAAATGCATTTTGGATGCACCCTAAATGGAAAATTGAATATTTTGGTTGAGTAGATGGCGCGTTAAGAGTTACAGATATGATTTACCTATGCAAAATGACTGAACATCTATTATGTGTAACTAATCAAACAACACGTGACTTGGGGCGCTTCCAAACGCGCTCTTGATGTTTATAGATATAGGAGCCTCAATGCACAAGCATTCCTTTGAAGGGAGCTAGCAAGCATTTTATCAGACTCTAACAAATTTCTATTTTGCTGCTGCTTTTTTTTTTTTTTTTTTGCCAGGATTTAGTTATCCGAATGAAGAGTGTTGAGTTCTTGTCATTTTATCCTTCTCTCTCAACCTTCATGATGGGTGCCTCCTTCTTCTCCTATGGAATGCTGAAGCATGATGCATTCATCTATGTAAACATCTCATAAACACACTTTGGTCTACCTTTGATTTGCTATTTGCTATTCTTGTTAATTGTATTAATTTAGTAAGTGATTTTGGTTTGCTTCTATATTGATTTTCATATTCCAAATGGGATTGGGGCTATTCTGGGGGTAACACATCTGGCATTATATGCATACTACAGCAGAGAATCAAGGGAGGAAGAGTTTAGACAATCCTTGATCAGATCATTCTAGTAACCTTTTGAGTTAGGACGACATTTCTCTTAATTTTGGTAATCTCTCATGTGCTTTCTATTGATTTCGAGTTCTATCTGTATACAACTTTTAGTTAAGTATACTTCACATTTCAAATAATCATTAAATATAAGTCACTTCAAATGTAAGAGAATCTAAAATTTTGAAGTTGGAATGTGATTGTTGACATGTTTGATGTGAAGGTAATCAAATTAATATCTAGAACTCTCTCACCCTGCAATTATTACAAAATATTTACTTTTTTTTTTCAATAGAAAATGTGGCATTGAAGTAGTAAAGGAGCTGTTATATGGTTCCAAGTCTAAATTCTTGAAGAAGGACCGAACTTAATATTTTGATTTTCTTTTTTTTGGTACCAGCCAAGGGGGCTGGACCCACGAGAGACCAACAAAAGAGGTAGTGAGTCCAGCATACACCGAGGAGAAGACCACCCGCATATGAGGAGGGGAGAGAACCCGGGGATCGATATATTAATTGGTAATGTGACTTCAAACCACAACCTCGAGATTGCAATAGTCCGCTCCTTCTTTTGTGAAGCAGGAGGCTCTTGTACAAGTTCTAAAAGGATTCAAACCAGTGACACTCAGGGCCGGTCCTGACTTTTCAAAGGCCCGGGGCGAATCACTAAAATGGGTCCTTTATTCATTTTCATAGTTTTTTAATATATACACATATATATAATATGTTTTCACATATTTAGCCCAAAAATAGTAATTTTATTAAAAATCAAATAATATCATATGATAAATACATTTAATATATAAATAAATAAATTTCTCATATAATTCAAGGTAAATGTGACTAGAAGTTATGAATTATTTATTAATATTAATGTCATACATCAAAATTATTGCTAATAGCTTACAAAATTACAAAATATAGACAATTATATTTATGTTTGGCTATTTTGATTGAGCAGTGGCCGAGTGGTCCATAAACCATCTCAAACCAGTTAACCAAATAGGCAGATATAAAGAATTAAAGATACCTTATTCCATTATTCATTTTTCAAATTTTATCTGTATAAAGCTATGAAAAAATCATATGATTCAGAATTTCAATCTTCAGATAATCAGATCATCGGATAAATACATAATTATATATTGTAACAAAATAATAAATCTATTATAGATTTATAGAATAACTGAATAAGATTATTAAATTATAATTTATAAGAACTAAGAAGTAAGATTAATGGCTGCCTGCATGGCTACATCTGAGGTTCGGATTCTGGGCAAGAAGAAACGAGCAGGCGTCGCTGGAAAAGCTCAAGGGAGTGGAAATGATTTTCAGTTTTTGGAATTGGGCCCCCCCTGAAAAATGGGCCCGGGGCGGCCGCACCTCCCGCCCTTGCCCAGGGCCGGGCCTGGTGACACTTAGCCATTGGTATGTTGACATAGTATTCTAAGATCAAAATAAACAAGAAGTTTCAAGAATATATATATATATATAACGATAGAGACATGGATCTTCTTAAAGGAAATAATTTAAAGAAGGCTTGAGAAGGCTTAACCCACTGATTAATAATGGTTGGGTCAGTGTGGAATTGAAGCTGGTATTATTTCATAGGAGATAAATATGTGTGTGAAGGTTATGATTGATTATAGATGGGCCACTATATGAATACATGATTACCTATAACAAATGGAAAATCTAAAAGAAGAAAATAAAAGAAGATTTTGATACCCCAAGAAGACTCTGGTTCCTATAAATCATCTTTGGGTCCTACTCCTGAAATGCAAATACTCAAAGCCATTGACTCAGTGTGAATATATTGGGCCAAATCGAACAACAACAGCATTGTTGGTTCCATCAAAATGTGGATCATGTGTATCATATGTAATTAACATAATTATAGGGTATGATGTTTGAAAACATATTTTGCACATCATCAATCAATTTGACCGTGGAAGAAACTGCATACCATTCAAAATTTGACCTAGCACAAATACACATAACGGATGGTTTTGAGCAGTGGCGGACGTAGGATTTTGGTTTGAGTGGGGCAGGAAATTGAAGAATATTTTCATCATTATATTTTCCAATACATTACATTTGATTTTTTTTTAAAGAAAAAAAAGCAATTGGTGACTAAGTTGCCCTTGAGTTCGATGACGAGCATAGCATTTGGTTGTAAGAAGTGTCTCTACAAAGTGCTAACCACGACCAAAGTAAAACAAAATATTCTATTATACCTTAATAACAAAAAAAAAAAACAAAATATTTTGTCTTGTAGATTCTATCCTTTAAAATTCTTACCATTAAGACTTGTTGTTCTTCAAAAATTCAAATACGCCACAGATAATTGCCCGGTTTACTAAATTCATCTCGTACACTTAATAATTTCAATTTCCAGTCATAATTGCCTCAAGCCAAGCCTGGCACACGTTGTATGTGGAGAAAACCAGACCAAAACCAAGCATAATCAATTTGAGCCACAATCAACATTCATTACCTAAGTGCAATTTGGGATAAGACTATACTCATTTTAGGTATTGAAGTTTCTGGTTTACTTTTTGAAAGGTTAGAAAATTAAGACAATACTTCTGACTAGCCAAACCAAAATCCAGCAACAAGCCTCCCAAATTTTTACTAGCCCAACTAAAATTCCACTTATCGGATTGTGTTTGACCATCAAGGTTTAGGTTAGTCCTAGGTGCATACCCTTCATTGAACCATTAGCTTAGAATCTCTGTAGTGACCAAGATATATTTTGAAGGAAGCTCCTATTTTATCCGGTGCTCATTTGTGGATGTTTTTATTAGTATTGATCTTTGATCTTCTTTATAATTTTTTTTTTGTTTAGTGCCCTATACAAATAAATAAACTCTACCCACAAATATGAATGCTTCTTGAATTATTTTTTTTAGTATTTCACAAGAGAAACAAGTTATTCTTAATTGAAAGAGAAACAAATTTTAAGAAAAAATTACTCTTATTATGAGGAATCAACCCAATTGGATAGAATGATATAAAAAAAAAGTACTCGAATTTGTCGCGATTTGGGAGTTTTTTGTTGCAGAGAGAGAAATAGATAGACAAAGAAATGGTTGGACGAACGGAGAAAAAGAGCCGACACTAATGTTGCCACTGTCGAAAACGAAGCTTGATCAGCGACCGAAATCCATGTTGGAGGGGACAATGTGGTAGGGCAGGAAGACGAGATAGGGTTTTGGTATGGAGACATTTGCTGGTTTGAGGATGGGGTTTGAATGAAATCAGGAAGACTTTTCGATATTGAAATGGGGCTACCCAAGTCAGGGGGTGGTGCAGGTTTGGGCCCCAACTTATGCATGGCTCATGTGGCCTAGGGCCCTTTGAGGGATCTCAAGATCTTACCTGGGGCGGGGTGGTGTAGGATTGAGCCCTAACTGATGCATGGCTCATGTAGCCCAGGGCCTTTTGAGGGATCTCCAAATTTACCTGGGGCGGCCACACCCACTACCTATAAGGTGCGTCCGCCCTTGGTTTTGAGTGGTTTCTATTTCAGAGGTGAAGGAGACTGACAACAAGGACCATTAGAAGGACGACCTGGGTGTTCACATGGCAGAGAGGAGGTGAAGATTGGTTAGGGCAAATTTGGGGCATTCCCCTATTAACTTGAGTGGCCATTTAGAGCTTGTTTCTTTACCAGAATTCCTGATGTGTAATTCTCATTAGTAGGTTGAATTGCAACTAGACATAGGCGTCGGCCAAATATCACCGTGAATAGATAATTCGGTACTCAATTATGAAGCTTGAAACATTTGGCAACTAAATGGTTGGAGATTTCTCATTGGTTTTTCTTGAGCATTTGGAAAGTCCTTTGGCATTTATAAATCTAAAAGGCATTTCGATCTTGTGTTTTCAGATCTAACTCCTCTCGTAGGATTTGAAAATTCTCGCTTTTACAACACTAATATTAGTGTTGACATGCAAAAAATTCATTAATCAATGTATCATATTTCCCAAGGCAAAATTCTCATTTTTCATAAAAAGGGACATTTTCTGACCACTGGAGTCTAGCCGGTCATAATAAGAACATCACAGCGGCTACCTTCTACAAAGCTCTCTAGCTGTTTCAGTCTTCAATGCACCAGCTACTCAGTGCAACAATACAACCGCTGAACTTCGTCTGGAAGATGACCACTGGACGCTGCAAAGCTTCACTCATTGGCCGCCAAACCTTTTCTTCCCCGGCTGCCTGTCACCCACGATATCCCACCATCCTTGGCCAGTTACTTCTTCTGATGGCTGCTGGACCTGCAAAAAAGGAACATCTACACACCCATTAATGGCAGTTTCAAAACCACCCCACTCCCCCATGATTTCGATGGTTATGGCTCCTCAAAGGTTATAAAATGAAGACTTGGGAGGGTAGCAAGGCATCTCCTATCCCGCACAAAGAAGGCCCAAATACTCTGCCATTTTCAAAACTCTCTCATCCTTCATCCGCAAGGTGAGAATCAGGCAGTAGTAAACACTTCTTCTTGGATCTGGGCTATAGCTTCTGAAAGTCAGCCTTTGTTCCTCGACTCCTCTGATTAATCCTTCTTTCTAAATAATGGTGATGAACTACAAAGATTGACAGATGAAGCTAAGTTGCAGACTTCTCCAATTTCGTCTCCAGCAAACTCTTGAAGACAACAGACTTCTCTTCTCCTCTTTCAATTCAAATTTCTATTGTTTTGATTTCCTAAGTCTGATGAGGGGGTTGTATTGTAAACAACCTGCACTCAGAAGGTGAAGCAAAGAAGAACCCATGTAAATAAAAGTGGAGATGACTCTTCCTGCGCGATCAAGCACATGTGCAAGTCATTTTCACATATTTCTGTAATGTTCAAAAGATGAATAAAAGCTTCTTCAGCAGGCATTTCCATTGTTTTTTCCTCTTCTGGGCGAAACAATTAGTTTTTCTCAGCTATATGTACCGCTATCAACGTGAAATCCTTAGCAACCATAGAAATTATCAAATCTGGGGCAGTGAGGCATCTTCCAATCTATAGATACCTCACCTATTACCAAACTTGTCCTAATAATAGTTTTCAGAGCACATTTTATATATTTATATTAAATTGAACATTGATTTAATAGTAAAATTAGTGTTAAATTAAGGCAAGTGTCAATTTAGAGAAAAGAGAAGTGTGACCATAAACCACTTCTACTTGTTAAATACAGAAGTGCTAAAAACTCCATGATATGGACTTAAAATAAGGGAGAAAACTCTCTTGAGGACAGCCCGCATGGGGGACATCCAAGTGGGGCCCACTTAGGCATTAATACGACTGAACCACCTCTCTTTTGGGGGAATTTTTTGTTGGCACCAACGTGTTTTCCAAATCTTTTGTCAACGCGGTTTTCATTCCGTCGTTAAAATCAGCAATTCTCTATGACTTTTGCCAACATAGTCCAAATACGCATCGAAAATAAGACTTTTACCGATGCAAATTTTCGCTGCGTCGGAAAATAGTGTCGGGAAAGGTTAAGTTTGCCATAGATGGGGCTTTGTGGATGCAACTCATGCGTTGGCAATGGTGTGAATAAAAACTCAGAGCTTTCCCAACTCACACTTGTGCGTCACCAGTAGGCAGATTAATTGCCAACGCATTATTATGTCGCCAATAGAAAAACACGCGTTGGGAAAACTTTCCCTTTCTTTTGGGGGAAATTTTTGTGGGCACCAATGTGGTTTTTTACAGTTTTTGCCAGTGCATTCTTACTTGAGTCAATAAAAGTAGCAATTTCTGTGACTTTTGCCAACACAGTCCAAATATGCATCGAAAATAAGACTTTTACCAACACAAGTTTTCACTGTGTCGGCAAATAGTGTCGGGAAATGTGCAGTTTGTTGTAGTGGGGTACCGGAGTTTGGGTCTGAACATGGCCCCTTTCATCACATCGGTTAGGCTAATTTATCTTTGGTTGTCATGCTGAAGACAATTCATACGATAAGACTCTAATCTGGAGTAATTTTGTCCCTAAATAGGCAAAGAATCCGGAGTTTAAAAGAAATGAAAAGATTTTAACATCATTTTGGAAATTAAAAACTCGTTCGAACACCCCGAAAGTTCTAAGCACCTCAAAGGGTCGTGGGAGACTAAGTTGGGTTGTTGGATAACTTCCTTTTCTTTCTTATGCAAATAGCTTCTTCTTTCTCTTTGCTTTTGCTTTAGAACTTTGGTAGTCTTTTGCCCTGGCCTTTTGACCGAAATCGCAATCCCTTTTCTACGTTAAAATGACCTATTTATAGGCTTAAAAGACTTAGGGGTGTGTTGGACACGAATCCCCATGTTTCCCCACTTTCTCTATCAAAAAATAATTTTTGAAAGGTTGGGTCGCAGGAATTGTCCGGTGGGTCACGACGGCTGTGCATCCTGTCAAAATGGGGGTTGCATGTGGTTATTTGTGACCCCATGATGTTGAACATGGTTTGACCACCTTTATCTGCCAAGATGTGGCTGAGAAGCATGCATGGGTCATAGAGAAATAATCCCTCTAAGTGTTCTATGTCAAATTATAAATTGTGACACATGTAATGCATTTTTTGGATTTTCTTGGATTTGATTTAGTCGAATTTGAGTGCAACATGTCACACATTGATTGTACTACATGCCATGATGTCTTGGAAGTTGGTGGGACCCATATGAAGTGAGAGAAAGCGAAAGGGTCACAAAATTGGCCTTCAATGTCTAGGGAGGGACCTGCAATCCCTCCACTTTTTTTAGCATAACTTCTTTGTTTTAGCTCCATTTGCTTTGAAGTTCTGCGTGGAGGATCTTGACATGCCTTTTGATGATTTTGTATTGGATTTGGAGTCTTTGGATTGGTTATTCATCATTAAGTGTGGTCTACCAAAATGTGCTCTGTTTGCATTATTTTGGCTTCAAATATCCTTTGGTTCACTTGATTTTTGTCCTTTGATATTGGAAATGCTTCAACATCACTTTGGCGACTCTTCTTTGAACTTTTGAGTGCTTGACTGGATCATTTTATGGTGGGGGTGAATTTTGACACCTAATTTGACCTCGTGGACCCTGATCAGCCTTGATTTATCTTTTTAGGCCTTAGTTTGACTTCATGGGCCTTGATTTGACTTCATGGGCCTTTATTTGACTTCGAGGACCTTGTGTATGGCCCAGTCTTCTGAATCTCAATTTTTTATGTGCTACCAACGATTAGTCGTAAGCTACATAAATTCTGAATCTACAACTCAATTTGATTTGATTCAGAGTTATTTTTTCCCTTGCATCAAAAGGATTATGAAGTTACAAAAATATGAGCATTTTTCAGACATTGAATAGCATTTGAAGTTGCCAATTTAAAGCATTAAAAATGAATCAATTCCATTGCATTAAATTCACCAAAAGCACTAGAAGAGCTTTAAAATGGGTATCTAAGCATAAATTATCATTGAAATCAACAAAATAAAGCATACACATGATGTGATTATACTCATTCACTTGCCTTGATATGGGTTCCAACTCAATCTCTCAAAATTCACCGAGAATTTTTCTCCTCAAGCTAAAACCCCAATTCTAATCCACAAGAACTCCCACAAACTAGAACCTAAAGGGCTGTTTGGTTGCACTCATTTACATATGTAAATGGGGGTCCATGTGTAATAATTACGAATTCCATGTTTTGTTGCACAATTTATGCATGTGATGCATAAATGAATATATGAAAATGGTGCGAAAATAGGTATGGTTTTATGCCTAAGATTTTCAAGACTCATACCCTGGTAATAAAAACTGATTTTAAGTAAATATGAGGAATAAGTTTTTTAAGACTTTTGAAAAGCTATAGAAAACCCAAAAATCATCTCATAGATCTTAGCATATTAATTTAAATAATCTTAAAAAGAAGAACAATAAATAAATCTTACCTTATTATAGGTCAATCATTCTCCTTTGATATCTAGATTTGGGCATGTTTGTTTGTAGGGTAGAGTAAAATAAAATAGAATGGAGTGTCAAATCAAAAAAATGAGCAAAAGCACTATTTTTGTCATTTTGTGCTTTTACAACAGACTCCCTCCACTATCTTTTTTTCTTGACCCGACACTCCATTTCATGTAATTTTATCTACCCTACAAGCATATAATGCTTCTCCTCTTTGGGTTTGCTAGATCTCTCCCAACGAGAAGAAATTCTTTCTCTCACCTTATGAGAGACTTATATAGAAAAGAAGAACAGGGAAATTCTTATAAGTTTCCGATATGGGATCCTTTTACGATGATACGTTGTATACCCTATATGGAAACCAATTAGATTTTTCTCGACTTCTTTCTTATTTATTCTTTTCCTTTAGTTGCTCCGGTAGGAAAATAACATTAGAAGAAGTTTTTGGTAATTAAGTAATCCGCAATTAGAAACCTAGATATTGTTGCTTAAATAAAATAAAATAGTATTTTATAAATAGGATAATATTACCTTGAAATTAATTCCAAGGTCGTGGGGCCATGGGATGAATAAATATTTATTTTCCATGTAACATCTCATGCCACATATAAAAATGGGTCCCATTGTGAATTAAATTTATGACTAATATACATGGAGCATCTCATGCAACCAATGATAATGACATCTTATATTTGATTTGAAAAGAAATAAATATCTAGCATTCCTAAATTAGAAGCGCATACTCAGATTGCTTAAGGATACTCCATTCCGGGACCCAAACTTAATGGGCATTGGAGTTGTAAGTGACGTCAGATGTCCAATTGTCCATGTTACAATTGAACTCCCCAATAGAAAACTTGCCACTATTACGTCCCTTCCACTAATAATTTCAAATCAATTAGTTTTTTCCTTACAACTACAATATTGAAGGGTTTAGGGTTCGAGATCTCTAGATTGATCCACTCAATAAATCAACCCACTAGTGTGCAAAAACAATAAACTACGCAGCGGAAATAAATCACAAGCACACATCACAAGGACACAAAATTTAAGGTAAAAAACCCAAATCGGGTAAAAAACCACCGACCCGTACTGGATCTAATCAAACACTATGAATCTCGCAATTACAAGAAACTCAGATTTCTTCCCTAGATATCCCCTATCTAAAGACTGAAGTTACCTTGTATCGCATCACGATTCAACGACATCACACCGTTGATTGCAACAGATCCAACGCTTGACTCCTCAAATCTTCTACGCAAGAAGATGATCTTCTACAAGGGATGCAGAAGAAACTTGCTCTCTAGAGTACTTGGCAGCACAACTCTTCAAAAATCTCTAGAGAATATTTCTCTCAATTAGATCACAAATTCAGAACTTGAGAGATGATCTGTGTCTCTTTGGGTTGTGAGAAACACCCAATATATAGCCCCTAATTCGTGCTTAAGACTCCTAAAAATATTCCACTTAGAATAAGAGTCCTTTTTCAAACTTTATCACAAAGTCCGGATCAAACTGGGCTCCCTGCGCTACCCTCGCTATAGCGAGGATGATCCTCGCTATAGCGAGGCATGATTCTGCCAGCTTTATTTTTTTGCCGTTTTGAAACTCTGCAGCAGCCTTTGTTGACCTTTTGTCCTAACAATCTCCCCCTTTTGGCAATTCATGGACAAATCTCCTAGATCAATACAATAAGATCTACCCAAAAGAAAAATCCAAAATACAATGAATTTTTAAACAAAAAAATCAGCACTGTAGATCTTGAATTGCCTTAGCTTGTAGAACTCTTCTGGGCTTCATACTTCTCCCCCTGAATTTGTCCATAATTGACAAACAAAAATACTCATGCAGCTTCCGTCAATCTGGATGCAGTAGCTCCCCCTCGATTTTGACTCCCCCTCACTATGATCTTCGTATCAGCACTGGGGATGGGGACTGGACCTCCTTGATCAGGGCTTTTTATGATTAGCCACTCACACTTTTGCAGTTGGAACTTTCAGCATAGTGTGAGCAAACTCCTTAGGCAAATCAGATTTTCTAACCCATATTTGAGTTGTCTTGGGTGGAGAAAAATTCTTCCGCCATTACTTGGTCTTAGGTAGACTTTGCAGCTTCTTGCAAAGGGGACGAATGTATCCTTTCATTCCACAATGGTGACAAGTGGATGTGCGTGCAGTGCGTGACACATTCTTTTTCTTGAAACTACTCGACACATTATGTAAAAGTGCAGTATCTGGAGTAGCATGTGCAACACTAGAAACAAAAATTGTTTTACCTTTAGCATTTGAAGTGGATGCACCATGATCATAACCGAGACCGCTTCTGTCAAACTGAGACTTCTGACTACACAAGATATCTGTAAGAGTCTTCGAACCAGTGTTTATCTTGTTTAGTGAAGCTTGTTTGATTTCTAACTCAGACAAAGTGATCTTCAGTCTTCCTTGCAAATCTTCTTTTTCAGATTTAACAACCACTATCTCTTCCTTCAGATTCACTATCTCTTGTTCAGCCTTTTCAAGTTTTTGACTCTCAGTGGTCAAATTTTCTGCCATGCAGATTTTCTGACTTTCCAAGAGATGAACATTTTCAAGTGCTTGCTCTAATGCAATTTGCAATGCAGAATTTTCTTCTTGAGCAGCTTTAAACTTGATAGAGATCTTGTATCCATACTTGGACATCTTAACACAATCAGCATATGTTTTATGATACAACGCTTCATAATCTTTCTCTAGATCTGACATCTCATCAGCATGATCTTCATCATTATCATTGTCAGATAGAGAATTAGCCATGAAAGCCACAAACTTGCCATTCATAGTTTCAGAAGTTTCAATTGAAGGATCTTGTTCTTCTTCTGATGACTGTTCCTCCCAAGTTGTATTGAGAGCCTTTTTCAATGCACCCTTTTTCTTGTTGGCACACTCACTAGCATAGTGACCATAGCCGTGGCACTCAAAACACTTAGTTTCTTTTGCAGAATTCTTTTTCACAAAATTAGAACTCTTCCACTTGACTTGTTTTGACTTCATGTAGTCCTTGAAGCAATTGAACATTTCAGTCAAATCATCTTCAGCCTCAGATTCAGAATCAGACGCAATTTTCTTTTCAGGCTTCTTCCTTGATTCTAAATTGGCTTTCAAAGCAATACCTTTCTATTTTGATTTTCCTTTATCCAAACGGTTTGCTTCAAAAGTTTGAAGATTTCCAACCAACTGGTTTACCTTGAGGGTATCAAGATTCTTGTTTTCTTCAATAGCATCAACTTTAGAATCGAACCTCGAAGGTAGAGACCGCAGAATTTTCTTGACAATCTTGTTTTCTTGAATTTCCTCACCCAGATTGAAAACAGAATTGACAATATCCTTCAATTTTGCATAAAATTCATCAAAGGTCTCATCTTCTTCCATCACGATGGTTTCAAATTCTTTAGTCAGCCTTTGCAATTTAGATTGCTTCACCGTGTCTGTACCCTCATACACTATCTGTAAGACTTCCCACGCTTCTTTTGCAGTTTTGCAAGTGGAAATCCTACAGAACTCTTCAGCAGACACTCCATTGTATAAACTATTCACTGCCTTGTTATTACAATTGGAAGCATGCTTCTCATCCTTAGTCCATTCAGCTTTTGGTTTAGGAACAGTTTGTCCACTAACCACAATTGTTGGTATGGAGTAGCCCTCCTCAACAATATCCCAAACATTATCATCAATGGACTCAAGGAACCCAATCATCCTTTGCTTCCAATATGCATAATTAGAACCATCTAGCAAAGGGGGCTTAGTAGTTGATGTCCCTTCTCGATTGAACACCATTCTAGAAATTTCTTGTGATCAAACACAGCAAATTAGTGTAACCCTCTCTGATACCAATTGAAGGGTTTAGGGTTCGAGATCTCTAGATTGGTCCACTCAATAAATCAACCCACTAGTGTGCAAAAATAATAAACTACGCAGCGGAAATAAAATCACAAGCACACACTACAAGGACACCAAATTTAAGGTGGAAAACCCAAACCGGGTAAAAAAACCATCGACCCGTACTGGATCTAATCAAACATTATGAATCTCGCAATTACAAGAAACTCAGATTTCTTCCCTAGATATCCCATATCTAAAGACTGAAGTTACCTTGTATCGCATCACGCTTCAACGACATCACACCGTTGATTGCAACAGATCCAACGCTTGATTCCTCAAATCTTCTACGCAAGAAGATGATCTTCTACAAGGGATGCAGAAGAAACTTGCTCTCTAGAGTACTTGGCAGCACAACTCTTCAAAAATCTCTAGAGAATATTTCTCTCAATTAGATAACAAATTCAGAACTTGAGAGATGATCTGTGTCTCTTTGAGTTGTGAGAAACACCCAATATATAGCCCCTACTTCGTGCTTAAGACTCCTAAAAAATATTTCACTTAGAATAAGAGTCCTTTTTCAAACTTTATCACAAAGTCCGGATCAAATTGGGCTCCCTGCGCTACCCTCGCTATAGCGAGGCATGATTCTGCCAGCTTTATTTTTCTGCTGTTTTGAAACTCTGCAGCAGCCTTTGTTGACCTTTTGTCCTAACAATCTCCGCCTATCCCTTACAACCTTTGGGAACTGAGTTATTATCAACCGTAGCCATATAGAATGTAAAAAAAGGGAATCTCTATAAATTATTGATCATTATTTTTTGAGAAACTCTCTCTTAAGTCATTCGATCAAATAAAAAACAACTTAATATGCACTTATTATAAATGCATATATTGAAAATGACATTTACTGAGAAAACATTCGTTAAACAACCTGATCGCTTTGCTTATGAGCAACATACTGTTCTTATCCCATTCTTATATATGGGAGGTGTTCTTATGAGAGACACTCTCACTAAGTTTATGAGAGATGGGTGGGGCCCTCACTTCCATATCCACTCTTATCAACTTAAATGCAAGGACCCCCAACTTAATTGTGAGGGCCCCCACCTATCTCTCACCAACTTGGTGAGAGTGTCTCTCACTAGAACACCTCCCCTTATATATTCTGCTATTTACATAGGCAGGAATTCCTTGTTGGACACTTATCATTACTCATGTAGATCACCCACAATACAACTATCACTGTTTTCATAGTCCTTTTGATTTTTAGCCCACTAAAGTGTAATTAAAATAATTGGATAACTGCTTAGCGATAAGTAAGCTCCTCATGTCGAAGGATAAACTAAATAATGTCTGTGTGCGAAAAACATTCTCCTTCGATTGTAAAACATGCAATATGTCAATTTATAATTAAGCACCCAAGTGCCAACGTGCACCCTCAACTCCAATAGCTCGAGACTTACTATCTCTTTTATTTAAGAACATTCTAGTAGCTTCGGCAACCATATATATATATATGGGGGATATTTCTGTGCATTCTTCCCTCACCATATGGTGAGAGACAAACTTAATGGGACCCACCTAGGGACCCATTGATCATGGAACTTGTGGGGGATGGGAAGAGACATCTTGAATAAGACCATATATCAAATTTGGGGTCAATCTCATGCCTTTAACCCCTTCATCCATGGCCCATAAATTTAATGACTTTATATTAAAGGAAAAAAATTGACCCTTGATACAACGGTCCGATGCATTTGGATAGGTGAAAAATTCAATGGGTCTACTGTACCTAAGGGGGTTCCATGTGTGTGGATGATTCAGATGTGTTATCAAGTCAACCCTACTAGGTTGTCCCTCACCATAACATGGTGAGGGATGGATGCACATGAATATTTCCCTATGAATATTTCCATATATATATAAAGTGTCTGGCTTCATCCATGGCCGTGACGTTTTGAGGAACAAAAAACTTGTGGAATAGTCTCCCAAGTTTGCAAAGTTGCATATCTCCAAATTAACCTATAGTGCTCCTGTGGATCTTGATGGTATCTCACACCTCCATGCTCAATGGAATTGGTCAATGTACCCTTATTGAGGGAACACAATAAACTGGAGAAATATTTAACTGAAATAAGATTAATTATTTTTTAAACATAAATGAATTTTAGAGCATAAAGTCTAATAGGTAAAAAGGAATCGTACGTCAATGTCACTGCGCTGAGCTATAGTAACTCGGGGGAACTTTTGAGCTCTTTGTTTTTTTCTTAATCCTTGAATTTTGTGGGATTTTAACTCAAGATCTAAATTGTTGGGATGCATTTAAAAGCTAGGAGACCAAATTAAAAAATTAACTCAAGTTCAAAATCTAGGAGAGCAAATTCCAACCATTGATTTATCTCGGATTTTGAGATATTTGTGAAAAATCGAGACCTTAAAATTTGCCATTTCGGACTTCTATGGGCCTCATTTTCATGATCCAAATCATTTATCCTCTTTTTAAGGTTCAAAATGGCTACGGGGCCAAATTTGGTGCCTTGATTTGTTGTGGGTTTTGAGAAACTTTGAACGATTAATTCATCTTGTTGATTTAATAAATGCTTTTCACATCCCTTGAACCTCCATGTGGTCCCTAGTTTATGATTTGAAATGTTAATCCTCTTTATAATGTCTGAAATAGGCATGGGGTCAAATTTCGGGTCTAAATTCATGACGGATGTTTAGATATTTGCAAATAAGGTCAAGACCCTAAAATTTGTCATTCTTGATTTTTTGGGCCCCGTTTTCATGATCCGGACCGTCCACCCTTTTTGGAAGGCTAAAAAAAGTTAGGCGTCAGACGTTCTTGATTCATTGTAGATTTTGAAGAAATTGAGAAAAATGGTTAACAATCAGATCCACCAAGATTCATATGTGAAAACGACAAACAATGGAAATTATTTTCATGGGGCTCAATTGCATATGGAAATGAATTGCACATGCATCATTTGCACATGCGAATCATTATCCTATCACATATCTAAAAGCCAAACAACCCCTGATAGAACTGAAGTTGGGTGACCTTGAATACAAGCCTCCTATACTCCACTAATTGAGTCTAAACAACATATACTCCACTAATTGAGTCTAAACAACAAAAGCAAGAAAACTAAGATAGCTCGCCAATTAAGATATACGGGAAGAAATTAAGAGCGGAGAAAGCCTGATGAAGGAGAAGATGATGATGATGATGATGAAGAAGTTTGAATGATGGAGAGAACTTGAACACAACAACGGCTGATCGATTAGGAGAGATCGATTAGGAGAGAGCAAGAGAGGAAGAGAGAAAATAGTTGAGATGAACCAATTGAGAAGGAAATAGGAAAACGAAAGAGGATTATGATTTTATATTAGATCATGTTTTAGCTATTTACAAAGAAGTTCTTAGCTCAAAATTTGGAATTTGAGTCAATGGATATACGACGAGTTCTAGACATCGAAACGAAAAACCCAAAGAACGAAAGTTCTCCAAAACTACACCCCGTATCCAACGTGCCCAAAATCACTAAATTCTAAAATTAAAAAGTACCCCTCACATTCTCCCAAAATCAGAAATACATTCTTTTTGGTCTCTAACTTGGTTCAAAACCCTCCAAAACTATCCAACCACCAATCTAACATGCAAAACTAATTAATTAACTACTAAATATACAATTTAGGAATGGGTCTTGCAGCGAGCCCCCAATTAATGGTCCAAACCAAAATCTTACTTTGATGCACTTCATTCTAATTTTTATAAGTAAGATTTTGGGAAAGCTTAAGTATGTTAGTATTTCATTAAGACTTTTCTCAGGCATTATAGCTGCAAGTAAAACTTTTTTTTACCAAATATTGCAAAAATAGTATTAGAAGAAATTCTTGTATTACGCTTGGGCCATAATATAAACCAATATATTCTTTAATTTCATAGTTTTTTAATTCGACTAAAATAATTATAATATCAAAGTTGTAATCTGCTATGAGATATTGTTGCTAAGAAAAATAAATAGAAAATGAATAAAATGTACGAGTAAAATCATTCTAAAAAAACTAAATTAGAATTTATTCATGAAGGGAAAAGTGCAGTAAAGTTACACATGGCTACAACTAAAACACAAAGATATCAATTTTCATATATTTTGATTCTCAATATAATGTCTATTTGATAATATAGAAACTAAATATATTTAAATTAATTTAATTAATTACTTTTCTCCTAACAAAAGTGCAAATCAAAGATTTTGTACTCTCACCTGGCTTTTAAGATTATTACAAGAAAGGTAGATCTATCATTTTGCTATATATACATATGCAATTTTCTAAAAGCAGTAGAAGTGATGATCACATGTACCACATAATTTTTTATATATTCATGTTATTAATACTCTTCTCAAATTGCTTTGGATTTAAGAAATGAAGTCCATTAGTAGATTTTATTATCTAAGAGCCTGTCATCACCAACTTTTTTTTTTTCCACTTTCAATGTTTAAAGTTAGGGTCCACAGCCACATCTAATTTCAAGGCGATCTTTTTTCGCAAAATCCTCTTTAAATAAAAAATAATGATTAAAACCCCACTTTAGCAATTTATTTCACATAATCAATCCAACAGTAGAAGACATTTATTCCAAAATAGTAAAAGCGAATAAAAGTGAATTACTGGTCTAGAGTCCATTTACAGCCGTAGATCATCGAATTCTTTGTTGACACAGTGGGACCACTCCATGAATATTATTTTCCGATAGGGAAGATTCCAAAACCATATATGTGATGGGTCTGGATCCAGGTCGAGGTCAAGGTAGAGAATGATATTAAAAAAAATAAGGTTTTTAGAAGAGATTTTCGAAAATTGAGATAATATGTCGGGTCTCGGGTCCGAACCAAGGTGGAATCGGACGCGGACCCATTTACTCATCGAGGCCTAAATAAGGATCCAGACCTGGTTTTTAATGAGTCAGAACTTCCGAGTAATCGGAGAATCGGGGACCCATTTACATCCCTAATTCTCATCATGTTCTTCACCAGCATCACTGTGATCATTGACAACTAGCAACCCCACGACGATTGAATACATCTAATGGCCAATAAAATCATATCATAACTTTAAATGAAGAGTAATTTGAGTGTTTCAAAAAGTTAAAGAAAAACATCGCCAGAAAATACCTTTAAATGAACAGCCGTAATTGCAAAATTACTAGAGTAGTTTAGGGACTAATTTAATTTCTTTTGAACCTCATGGCCTTTTTTGAAATAAGGCAAAAGCTTAATGCCTTATTTGAAAATCCCCTTTTCGCGTACGAATTGCCAAAGACCACCGTCCAAGCAACAAAACAAGCCTTGAACTTGAATCTCTCTCTCTTCTCGATCAAAACCCTTAATTTCCGCTCTTCTTTCCCGCTAATCTCGCAAATCTTTTCGAGCATCAGCCCTAAAAATACCATACCAATCCCTCAATCCGCTCGAGGATCTTGCAAAATCTTGGTGGAGTTATATCCTTCCCTAGGGTTTTCAGACCAGTTTTTGGTGAGAATTCTAGGGGCAGAATGAGCTTCCAAGACCTTGAATCCGGACGCCAATTCCCCTTGAGGCGAGATCTCTCCAACGGAAAGCAGGACCCGACTCAGGCCGTAGCCTCCGGCGTTTTCCAGATCAACACCGCCGTCTCCACCTTCCAACGCCTCGTCAATACCCTCGGAACGCCAAAGGATACCCCCGAGCTGAGGGAAAAGCTGTGAGCGTTTGATCTATTCTCAATTTTGTTGTTTCAATTCTGTATTTTGATTGTTCTATGTTTGAATTTGTGGTTTTTGAGGTAGGCTTAGTAATGCTAATGCTGATGGGATTTATTGATGAAATGGGAATTGGGGTTTTTTTTGGATGCGTTGCGAGGATTTGGAAATTTGTAAATTACGATAAAAAGGGGCTGGTTTTAGGTTTTGGTTTGATGCACTTTGATGTGTTCGAATTTTAGGTGGTGTCTGAGGGAAGTTTTGAGCATTTAGGATGATGGTGTAGTGTGGTGTAGATTTTTCTCGATCTTCCTTTTCTTCTTATTTATTCTCTTCCTTTAGTTGCTCCGGTAGGAAAATAACATTAGAAGTTTTTGGTAATTAAGTAATCCACAATTAGAAACCTAGATATTGTTGCTTAAATAAAATAAAATAATTTCTATAAATAGGATAATATTACCTTTGAAATTAATTCCATGGTTGTGGGGTAATGGGGTAAGTCAATATTTTTTTTTTCCATGTAACATCTCATGCCACATATAAAAATGGCTCCCATTGTGATTTAACTTTATGACTAATATACATGGTGCATCTCATGCATCCAATGATCAAGACATCTTATGTTTGATGTGAAGAGAATAAATATCTAGCATTCCTAAATTAGAAGCGCATTCTTAGATTGCTGATGTTGACTCGAACTTAGTGGGCATTGGAGTTGTATGTGACTTGAGATGTCCATATTACAATTGAACTTCTGAATAGAATACTTGCCGCTATTACGCCTCTTCCACAGATAATTTCAATTCAATTAGTTTTATCTTTTCTTTACAAAAAGAATTAGTTTTATCTTTCCAACTACAATATCCCTTATGGCCTTTGGGAACTGAGTTATTATCTACACTGCAGCCATATACGATGTCAAAATTGGGACCTCCAGAAATTACTGATCATTTTTTTTTGAGAAACTCTCTCTTAAGTCATTTGATCAAATAAAAAACAACTTAATATGTGCTTATCATATATGTATATATTAAAAATTACATTTATCAAGAAAAATTCAATTAAACGACTCGAGGGCTTTGCTTACGAGCAATAGACTGTTCTTATCCCATTCTTATATATTCTGCTAATTACATAGGCATGAATTCCTTGTTGGACATTTATCATTACTCAAGTAGATCTTCAACCATACAGCTATCACTGTTTCATGGTCCTCTTAATTTTTAACCCACTAAAGTGTAATTAAAATAATTGGATCACTGCGTAGCAATAGCTAAAAAAAGTTAGGGGTCAAATGTTCTTTTTTCATAGTAGATTTTGAGAAAATTGAGAAAAATGGTGAACAGTCGGGTCCACCGAGATTCACATGTGAAAATGACAAACAATGGAATGGGGCTCAATTGCATATGGAAATGAATCACATATGCATCATTTGCACATGTGAATCATTATCCTATCACATATGTAAAAGCCAAACAACCCCTGATAGAACCAAAGTTAGGAGAACTTGAATATACAAACCTTGTATACTCTGCTAATTGAGTCTAAACAGTAAAAACAAGAAAACTAAGATAACTCACCAATTGAGATGAACAGGAAGAAATTTAGAGTGGAGAAAGCCTGATGAAGGAGAAGAAGATGATGATGATGATGATGATGAAGCTTGTTTGATGGAAAGAACTTGAGCAAAACAACGGCTGATCGATTGGGAGAGATCAAGAGAGGAAGAGAGAAAACAGTTGAGATGAACCAATTGAGAAGGAGAAAAGAAAATGAAAGAGGATTAGGATTTTATTTTAGAACATGTTTTAGCTATTTACAAAGAAGTCCTTGGCTCAAAATTTGGGATTTGAGTAAATGGATATGCGATGAGTTCTGGACACCAAAACGAAAAACTCAAAGAAAGAAAGTTTTCCAAAATAACCCCCTTTATCCATCGAGCCCAAAATCACTAAATTCTAAAATTAAAAACAACCCCTCACATTCTCCCAAAATTAGAAATAGTTTCTTTTATGTCTATAACTTGGTTCAAAACCCTCCAAAACTATTCAATTGACCAATCTAACATTCAAAACTATTTAATTAACTACTAAATATACAATTAAGGAATGGGTCTTACAACGAGCCCCCAATTTATGGTCCAAACCAACGTCTTACTTTGATGCACTTCATTCTAATTTTTATAAGTAAGATTTAGGAAAGTTTAAATATGTTAGTATTTCATTAAGATTTTTCTCAGGCATTTTAACCGCATGTAAAACCTTTTTCTTACCTAATATTGCACAAAAATAGTATTAGAAGAAATTCTTGTACTAAGCTTGGGCCATAATATAAAACAATAGATTCTTTAATTTCATAATTTTTTTATATTACTAAAATAATTGTAATATCAAAATTGTAATCTGCTATGAGGGATTGTCGATAAGAAAACAAATAGAAAAATGAATAAAATGTACTAGTAAAATCATTCTCAAAAAACTAAATTAGAATTTTTTCATAATGGAAAAGTGTAGTAAAGTTACACATGACTACTACCGAAAAACAAAGATATCAATTTTCATATATTTTGATTCTCAATATAATTTCTATTAGATAGGATAGAAAATAAATATATTTAACTTAATTTAATTAATTACTTATCTCCTAATAAAAGTGCAACTATGAAGTAAATTCAGTTAGTTCTGCTTTACAAATATATTAATCCTTGTATTCATCAAAGATTTTATACTCTCACATGCCTTTTAAGATTACCAGAAAGGTAGATCTATCATTTTGCTATACACACACACATACATATATATATATATATATGCAATTTTCTAAAAGCAGTAGAAGCGATAAAGAATTTGGATCACATGTACAACATAATTGTTTTTAATACTTTTCTCAAATTTCTTTTCATACACTTACTATAAGTATAACATATTTATTATATAATTTAATATAATTATTTTAAGTTTAACTTCTCATTTTCTACAATCTCACTTATTCTTTAAACGACGTTGCTAGAAATGGATCCATTGATAGGTGTATAATACCACCGTTAGGAATTTTTACAAGCGAACAATTTGACTATGGGTTCATAGGTGAATTATTTGTTTGACAAGTGAATATTGTGACAGTGGGCCCCATTTCAGTTGGTGTGAACAATTTCATATAAGAATTAATCCACATTTCAATTGCTTTCGATTTAAGAAATGGAGTCCATTAGTAGATTATATTGTCAAGAGCCTGTCATCACCAAATTTTTTCCGACTTTCAATATTTAAAGTTTGGGTCCACGGCCACATCTAATTTCATGGGGATCTTTTTCGCAAAATCCCCTTTAAATAAAAAATATTGATTAAAACCCCACTTTAGCAATTTGTTGCACATAATCAATCCAACGGCAGAAGACATTTATTCCAAAATAGTAAAAGCTGATAAAAGTGAATTTTACAAGTCTAGATTCCATTTGCAGCCGTAGATCACTGAATCCTTTGTTGACACAGTGGAACCCACTCTATGAATATTTTTTTCCTATATTAATTGCTAAAAACCACCGGCTAAGCAACAAGCCTTGAACTTGAATCTCTCTCCCTTCTCGTTCAAAACCCTAATTTCCGTTCTTCTATCCCGCTATTCTCGCAAATCTTTTCGAGCATCAGCCCTAAAAATACCATCCCAATCATTCAATCCGCTCCAGGATTTTGTGAAATCTTGTTGGAAATATATTCTTCCCTTGGGTTTTCAGACCAGTTTTTGGTAAGAATTCTAGGGCAGGATGAGCTTCCAAGACCTTGAATCCAGATGCAAATTGCCCTTGAGGCGAGATCTCTCCAACGGAAAGCAGGACCCGACTCACGTGGTTGCCTTCGGCGTTTTCCAGATCAACACCGCCGTCTCCACCTTCCGACGCCTTGTCAATACCCTTGGAACGCCAAAGGATACACTGGAGCTGAGGGAAAAGCTGTGAGCGTTTGATCTATTCTCAATGTTGTTGTTTCAATTCTGTATTTTGATTGTTCTATGTTTCAATTTGTTGTTAGGTTTAGTAATGCTGATGATTTATTGCTGAAATGAAAATTGAAGTTTTTGGATTTGTTGTGAGGATTTGGAAATTTGTAATGATGATAGAAAGGTGCTGGTTTTAGGTTTTGGTTTGCTGCACTTTGATGTGTTCGAATTTTAGGTGGTGTCTGAGGGAAGTTTTGAGCATTTAGGATGATGGTGTAGTGTGGTGAAGTATTGGGTGTGTTTTCTTTTTTTCTGAGTTTGTATTGGGTTGTTCTCCTAGTGAGTTTATGTAGTTATTAGAGGGTTACTTGTTTGGAGTGTAGATTTTTGTAGGTGTTTGTATGAGTTTAAGTTAGTTTTAGATTTTGGTCATTTGAGTCTGGCTAATGATCAGCTGAGACCCTGGGTGTTTTATATCGCCCCTTCTCTCCTTCAGCCAAATTTGACATCAACGTCTAAGGTGTGCAGTAAAAAAACTTCCTGTAACTCTACAATCTCTCATGTTTCCCTGGACGTGGATGCTTGTACGATCAGCCACTTTGCAGCTTGCAGATGGTACTCTTTTCTTTTGTGTGGTGGAGGAAGATCAAATTCAGAATGTGAAAGCCATACTTTTCTTCTATGAAGCAGTTTCAGGTTTAAAGTTGAACTTCTTCAAGAATTGAGTTAATTGGAATAAAAGTGGATGAGCATCTCGTTGACTATCTAGCAAACATTATGGGATGCAAAGTGGGGTCTCCTACCTCATACTTTTGGCATGCCTTTTGTGTGTAGGTACTAGGTAGTGCACCAAAATCTCTATGCAATCCTGTGGTGGAGAGTAGAGGGGAAACTAGTGTGTCACAGGAAGCAAGATATTTCTCTCTCAAGGATAGAGTCACTTTGATTCCCTTAGCAGTAACAAGCCTTCTAATCTATTTTATGTCTATATTTAGATGTCCGACATCAATTGTTAATCGCATCAAATGGATATAGGTTGACTTCCTTTTTCAAGCTAGGGATGATAACAAGAAATTTCAAGTGGTAGATTGGAATGCTGCATGCACACCTAAGAAGAAGGGTGGGTTTGATGTAGACTCTTGAAGCTAATGAATTAAGAGGTTTAAATAAAAGGAATGTTCAAAGAGGTTTTATTGAAATTATTAAGACATGTATGGAGGGGCGGTAGACCTGTGGAGAGACGGTGAGTTCCCGATGACTATAGGTTTGCATTAGGGGTTAGCCCTAAGCCGTTATATCTTTGCACTGATTATAGATGAGTTAATTGCTCATATTCAAGAGGAGGTATCTTGGTGTATGTTGTTTGAAGATGATATAATGTTGGTAAATGAATCAAGAAACGGTGTGAATGCAGAACTCAAGAGATGATGGTAGGCTTTACAAAGACAATATATGGATTGCAACTAAAGTGGGTATATACAAAGAGCTGAAATTACTGTGAGAATTGAAGTCCATGAGATACCACAAAGAGATTCTTTCCGTCACCTTGGCTCGATAATTAGTAAGGATATGGAAATTGATGATGTGAACATAAGATAACAGTGGGATGGTTGAAGTGGAGACTTGCTTTTAGAGTGCTTTGTGACTGACGAATGCCTGCAAGATTGAAAGGAAAGTTTACTGGGATGGTGATTAGACCAGCTATGACCTGTAGCTATGATCTGTGCAACAGAATGTTGGTTAATCACGAAGTAGCATATGCACAAGATGTATGTAGTAGAGATGAGAATGTTGAGGTGGATGTGGTAAAATTAGGAAGGGCAAAATGAGAAATGAGTGCTTTCGAGAGCATTTAGGGGTAACATAAATAGGGGATAGAATTAGAGAAACTCGTTTGAGATGGTTTGGGCATGTCCAATGTGGGCCAGTAACGGTGCCGGGAAAGAAAAGTTTGGCTATGCAGGTTGATGGCCCACCAAGGGGAAGGGCTAGGCCGAAGAGGATGTGGATGGAGGTAGTAAAAATAGATCTGAAGTAGTGTAGCTTATTTGAGGATTTGGCTCAGGATAGATTGGAATGGAGAAACATAATTCATATAGCCGACCCCAACATAGTTGGGACAAGGCATTGATGATGATGCTGGTGGTTTTTGTTTATAGGTTCAAGATAAAATCATTATGTTGCTTTCTGTTGGGTCCCGCACATGTTGGAGTAAAGTGCGTAGGCTAATGATAAATAATGAAGACATCTTATAACCTGTTGGACTGCTAATAGCCACTTTGGACTTGGACGTTGAATGGGTTAGGTCTTTCTGTTGTCTTCGGATTAGACATTTAATTGATTGAATTACCATTAAAAGATGTTCGAGTTCTGTTTGAATATAACCCCTTTCACTATTTTAAAACATACACTTTCTTAGTTTATTAGAGTCCAGACCTTCAACTCTAAAGTGATGATGCAGAAGTTGCTCGTCATCTTATATGTTGCTTTTGTAGATGCTCCTGAATTATCCTTTTTGTGGTGTTGTAATCATAGAGAATTTTCTCCTATGAGCTAAGTGGACCCACCTTTTATCAGTGCAGCTCTTTTTACCCTCTTATCCATTGGTGATCTGTGTTACCATGCCTAGTTTTATGCTCATCAAACCTTCACTCACCCTATTAAATCCCCAAAAAAAATCTTTGGTTAGATGACCATTAAATTTTAAGGCTGTTAAATCAACGGCCAGGATAATCTGATGGGGCTGAGATTTTGTTTAACCCTTTTAGTTAAAGCAACCTTTCCATTCACCCTACCCCCAATGAGAGGAAAGCATCCTAGTGGGCCCCACGAGCTGGACCACATAAGCACATATACGGTCTGCTTCTTGTTGAAAATCCTCCTGGTAACCATAGCATATTCTTTTCAGTATTTTTTCTCTTCATTGATTTATCATTTTAAATTAGTGATTTTTAGCATGTGTACTAAATAATTGGATCACAATTATCTGTTTTTCCCCCATTCGTTCTTTGAATTGAGTCATTTTTTTAATGTTTTTCAGGCACAAGACAAGGCTACATATCAGTCAATTGGTCAAAGATACTTCAGCTAAACTTAAACAAGCCAGTGAAACAGATCATCATGCTGAAGTTAGTGTGAGTGCAGCTAACAATTTCTTCTATAATTCATTCATTATGGTTTTAGAATAGAAGTTTGTTATCATTTGTTCCTTTGTGAGATAGGTTATCCATTGTGGTCGCTAAATGTTGCCATATTACTTGAGAAGTCACTCTTTCTCTGATTAACCAAAAAGAACCTTGTGTAAGTAGAGATGAGCTTTTGACATCTATATATGAAGTGTGTTTAGACAAAGTCTATTTTTTTTTCTTTGTTTGAAAAGGTTACTTATTAGGTTGGCATATGGAATTGAAGACTTCTGTTTAGGATACAACGTTGTATGGGATTGAGGTCCTTTATAAGTTAACCCATATGACCAAATTTTTGTTATAAATATGTATACCATATGTTACTATATGGAAATAAAGTTAAGTTTTTAATTGCAAGGGAACATGTGACACTGTCTGTTTTAGTGTATAGGACATATATGCCTGGGTGTTCATTGGCATAAGGAGTGGGTTTGCTCCCCATGTCTTGTGTTTGACACCTCCAAGATTTATCAGGTGCAGATGTGTTGCGGGTCATTCATGCGCCAGGGGTGATTAGTCTATCAGGTCAAATACCACAGGGAAATCCTTGATGATGCGGAATGGAGGGGAGATCGGGGCGGGCAATGGAAGAGATGGAGAGACAGGGGAAAAGTTGACCTCACTCCAAACTCTAATACTAGAGGCAAGAGATCTCAAAGAGAACTCGAAGAGAACTTAGGGAAGATCCCAAAATCACTCGAAACTCAATTTCATTAATCATTAGCCATTCTCTAAGCCAAGAGGCTTTAGTTTACATCCTTAGAAAAAAGACGAACCCTAAAACTACTTTGGACCATCCACCACATTGATGTCCTGGATTGAAAAGACAATTCATTTTAAAAAATTAACTCTAAATAGAATAAAGATTGGTGGGCTAGGCCCAAAGGCGGGATGACCCATGGGGATGACGGGTTTGTCCTGCACATAGTTACATGATTCGTAGTTCTTCTGATTCGCATTTGAGTTCGTAGTTCGCAGTTCAGCTGCTAATCAAATTCGAAAATTCGATGGGGTAGGCTTATTTAGTTTGTTTTCCAATTAGCTTAAATCGAAGTTTGAGTTCGACAGATTTGATGCACTAATTCGAATATGTAATACAATGCAGCTAGTAATTACTAGTCCTCTATGACATGCAAAAAGAGATCATGATTAGAAGGGTAATTGTGTTCTCTGAGGGTTTAACTTAAATGCCGACCTATTCTGTGGGCTACTTGCAAATTTTAGCCAAAACGAATTCGGTCCTGCCATAAGATTGAGCATTCAATAAATAAAATATTAATGAATTCATGCATTAGTTTGTGGAATCACTTTTAATTAAAGATACCAACTCCTCCTAGAGTGAAATCTAGAGGTACCCCCCATACACTTGAAAGTAATTTATTTTGAGAGGGTCGAATTTTTAAAAGGTGGGTCCGTCCCACTATGGAGTTCAGCTCCTTTGCCTTTGGATTTCTCCAAGTCAAAGCCTTAGAGAATCTGGATCTGGACTCTAGAAATGGATATACTAGTTGGTCTCTTTTGCCGCGTGTAAGATGTCTACCTACTTTTCTTCTATACATTCACCTTTTTTTTTTATAATTGAAGGTGTCCCAGCCCTTCAGGCCGGACTAATCCCTGCGGGCCCAGGGGGAGCCCGGTAATCCCATGTGGCCCCTGTGTGGTAGTGCATTGTGAGATGGTGGTCATGTGGCACATAGGAGTAGCGTAGCGGTCTCGTCATACGGATGAGAGCTTGATGAATTGGTGATATGAGAAAAATATACCTCATAAGACATTTGGTCATACAGAAAGGAAATGGTTTTTAACCATTCAATGCATCTATATTCACATCCATTTTTTTTTTTCTCTTGATTGGATGATTAATAATTTTTGGTGAAATTGGTTTTTTATTAACAACTAATCTAATGGGCCCCTGTTTTTGTGGTGGGGCTATTGGGCCACACTGTGGTCTATATTATGCATATTTCACCATTGCTTGGTTACTCGAAATTCCCATTTCATGCTATTCCTTTTCAAACTGCACAAAATCTCATCTTTTTGGTCAACGAACTGCACCGAATTGCATTGTTCTAAGACCCTGAATCTCAACGAATCAAATAGTGTATTGTTTGGAATGAACTGTTCGCATGTGCAGCGAATTAGGTAACTATGTTCCTGCATCAATTCTCCTCTTCTTTTAGAGAACTCAACCTCAAGTTCTGTAGATGTCCTCTAGGATTGAAAGTCAACCATTCAAACTTCAGATATGCCGCTTAATCCTTATTTTCTGTGCATGGCTTGAAGGCTTGGCTCAATCTTCTCGATTTCGATCTGGTCTTCAACTTTGAAGTAGAATGGGTGCATTGCTTCTTCTGATGTTCGACTTCAACATGGATGTTTGATCTGAACATTAGATGTTTCAATTCTTGAATTTCTAACAGTGGGTCACAATCCTTTAATTTCAATAGTCTATTTCCCAAATATGAAATCAATGTGGGGAACTTCATTGATTTGATCTTCATTCACAACTTCTTGAACAATATCTCTCTTCTGATGATGGAATTGGCTTTTCTGGAGTTGGGCCTGTAGAGTGATCCATCTGATGTTTAGTTGGCTTGCTAACCATATCCAATTCTTCAATTTTCTTTGTTGCTCGCATTTGTTGATTACCATTGTCGAAGGAAATTCGGAATGGTCTTTGAATTCTGCTGAAATTTCATTTGTGTCAGGAATTTCACATGTTTCATTTGAATTTTTAGTGGCTTCCTTGCTGATTATATTCAATTCTTCAATGTCCACTGTTTCCTCCTTTTCCTCCTGCACTGGTTGATCAACACTGTTTTAAGAAAAAGTCTCTGTTTCTTTGTTTCCCAATTCATCTGAAATAGAATCTTTTGGAGGAGTTTTGTCTGCCACTTCATCTGAATTTATTGTAAAATTATTGTTTCTTGCTTTTGTTCCTCAATATCATTCTCGACATTATCCACAATTGGTTCCATAATGTTGGCTTTTGTTGTTTCCGGAGACTTTCCTAAATGCAACTTAGCTTTTCGTAGGCGATTACGTTTTATCAAGCGCTCAATACAAATTGCTTTAAAAATTGCTTAATTCATATCTTTGCATTCTTTCATATTCTTCAATATGCTTGGTCGCAAACCTTTGAGAAAGCTATTGAAATCATGTGTCTTGCTTAGCTTACATAAACAATGCAACCTTTCAATTTCATGGGCAAATTCATCCACGGACAATTTTTTCTCAAATTAAGATACTGCTCAAAGTAGTCCTTATTTTCATAATACCAATCTCCATATTTACATGCATAGGTCATTCTTTGAATATCATTGTAGATTTGCAAGATGATTTTATTGTCTTGTGATTCCATATTGACTTGGATGTAAGGACTGGAAACTTAATTTCTTCAAAAAAAAAAATAAAACCGAGTTGATGTGTAGATTGGATTGATAGTACGCAGGTGAAGCCAAAATGTCAATTAGAGATCTGATGGGTTTGATATCACTGCTTGAAAATTAACCGCTGAAATTTACTTGAATGTGGGCCCTTGATTGGCCAAACCTCGTTTTATTTATTTATGTAAGATCAATATCAGATGAAGTGTCCACCGGGGCTAGCAGAGGGGCTTTGGCTTTGACTGGGTTTAGTTTTAAGTTTTAACCTCCTTTTGTTTTTTGTTGTTTACTCTCGGGCCGGGCTTTGCAAGAGTGTGAGACCCTGCAAGTTGGGTTAACACTTATCAATGGAGTGGACAAGTGTGAGATGGGCTGGATTTTTTTTTCCGTATCGTCTCTGACTTGTCATTTGTGTAGTGAATAAAACAAAGGTATGAGGTCCCTATTCACGTGTTCTTTGCTTCCTTTCTACTTTTGTCAAAGACACTGCGATGAAAGAACCCTTGTCGTTCTCCGCTATTGCTGAAGATGATGAGAAGAGAGGAGTTGTTGTGAGGCGATGACTGTGGCGACGCCGATGATGGTGATGCTACTAGTTGACAGCGTTGTGCTGTGAGATGGAATGGGCTTCCACACGTTGCTGCTCCTATCTGAAGACAATAAGAAGAGAAGATGATGATGCAAGTCACAGAAGTTGATTGGCATGGCGCATATGCTGAAGACGGTGGAGATTGAGTTGGCGATGGAGGAGGGCAACGAAGTAGTGGGTTGTCCCCCCCCCCTGCCCACCCGCCCTCTTCTTTTTTTTTTTTTTTTTCTATTTCTTTGCTTCTTCTCTATCCTTTTTCTCTTTTTTAATCTCTCTCTCTCTCTCTCTCCTCTCTCTCTCTCTCTCTCTCGATAGAGAGATGGGGGACAGGCTTCGAGTGACTGGGAAATTTGTGGTTTTTGGGACAGGCTGGCTGGGGCTCAGTTTTGAGGATCTAGGGCAATCTAGATGGGGGAATGTGGATATGTGGTTTAGGTATTTTGAGGGATTTGGGATCTAGATTGAAGATGTTGGGCACTGGGGAAAGAAGGTGTTCTTTGGACATTTTTGAGGTTGGGAGTTGGGTTTTGTGGGATATGGTCAAGGTTTGGCATATTTGATGAAGATGAGGGGTTGAATATGGAATGAGATATGAGGGAAGGAAAAATATCTGATGATGAAGTTGATTGTCGAATCCGGGATGGATCAATCTTCAACTTTGATATCAAATGATGCGAAATGGAGGGGAGATGCGGGGGAAGCAATGGAAGAGATGGAGAGATATGGGAAAATTGGCCTCATGCCAAACTCGAATCGAGGAGGCAAGAGATCTCGGAGAGAACTTGGGGAAGATCCCAAAAAGCACTCAAAACTCAATTTCATTAATCATCAGCCATTATCTAAGCCAAGAGGCTTTACATCCTTAAATGAAAAAAAGATTAACCCTAAAACTAATCTGGACCATCCAAACACATTGATGACCGGGATTAAAACCTCTGAATTTAAAAGACGTAAATCATTTTTTAAAAAGCTCTAAAGAAAACAAAGATAGGTGGGCTGGGCCCAAAGGAGAGTCGGCCCGTGGGGACCCCAGGTCTGTCCTGTATCAGCGGAAAAAAAAAAAAGAAAAAGAAAAAGAAAAAAGGAAAAAGAAAAGAAAAGCACATGATTAAATGATAGACAATATCTTATGAAGAACTTGATTAACACGTATATGAATAATATTGTTTTGATATTGCAAATCACTCAATGGGATGAATTGAATCGTATTGTGAATCGCATCACTAGCGGTAGGATATTTTATTTTTGTAACATAAAAATATAAAGATTAAGGAAAAAAAAAGTAGTTACTTATAATCCATCTATTTTTTATATCTGTAGTAGCATCAATAAGAAATAAGAATTGATCTAAAGAAGTGGAACTTATCACACGATTAGGCTTAGGATAGATCACGATGGAGAGGAAATTATTATAGTTGGCCCCAATATAGTTGGAACAAGGCTTTGGTGGTGATGATGATGTTGATGATGATGAGTAGCATCAATGAAGTGCAAATAAGAGTAGGATACTATCATATGAAGAACACCATTGACATATATATTAAAATGTCATGAATGATATATGTGAATTGTTAATTATTTTTAAGATATCAACAGTATTAGGAAAAATAAACAAGTTGGGATGATCAGAGATTAAAACATTTCGAGATCATGGTAGGGCGTTCCCCGCTTTAAGCGACGCATTGCAGCGTCACCCGGTTGCAGTGGAAAGTGGGCAAGGGCTACCACACCATTTTGGATGAGCGCGGCGAACGAAGGTAGTCCAACAGCAAAAGAAAAGGAAGATTCGACTTGCTACTTGGAATATAGGAATCTTGATGGGCAAGAGCATGGAGTTAGTCGATGTAATGAAAAAAAGAAGAGTTAGTGTAGTCTTTCTACTGGAGACAAAGTGGAAGGGGAATAAAGCTAAGGAGCTTGCTGATGGTTATAAACTTTTTTATGCAAGAAAAAATAATACAAGAAATGGAGTGGGTATAGTCTATGAAGCACGGACACGGATACGGGACACGGATACGATACGATACGGATACGCAGATACGACATTTCTCAAAAAAGTAGGATACGACACGTCGGGGATACGTTGATTTATTATTTTTTTTAATATTTTTTATATGACTATGTAATAAAAATCTAACATTACTTCAATAAAAAAAAAGGCATGAAATATGCACTTTCATTGATTTAATCATCATTAAACATTACATTTGATACTTTCAACTTCAAAATCCCATGGGTGTAAAAAAAAATCTGATGTGTGAAAAAAATATAATGTGTAAAAACAATATGATGTTTTCCACTCACTCTTTATTCTCAATAGTCAGTAGGCCTTTGTGGGAACCAAACACGTGGATGAAGACTCTGGTGAATGAAATAAAAGGGGCCACACACACCACCGATTGCATGTTATTTTTCTTTTTTGCGATGAAGGCCAAACAAACCAAGCCCCTTTTTTCTTCAATCTGCAAAAACAGATGAACCCAGCCCCATTTCGACTTGCAGCGATGATACGGTAGCTGTGGCGGCAATACGGCAGTGGATGAACGACACAGATGTCGCCTTCCGATGCCCAGATATTCCGACGAAGCCTGGAGGGCACTGACCCTCTTCTGCCCTCTATTTCTCTTCAAATAGAAACCCCAAAAAACAGATCCAGGGCCCTTCTCTGCTCTCTTCTTCGTTGGTCTCTGCAACTGAAGAAGGCAGCAACGCAGGGGCTGCTGCAAACTGCAGCGATTGGCTTTTCTCCGGCAAGCGGTTGGAGTCAATCTTTTCCTGCAGCGAACGGTTTTGGGAAACTGGGTGGAGCCCTCTGCCTTCTCTGCTGCAAACTGGGGTTGCTTTTTCCTTCTCCATCGAGACGGTGGGAGCGTGCGCAAACTGATGCAAGGTACAGCTCTCCTTTCTTCTCTTTCTTTTTTTTCTCTCCCTCTCTGTTTTTTTTTTTTTTCTCTACTTCTCCTCCGAGCTTTTTTTTTTCTCTATCTCGCGCGACTGATGCAAGGGGTTTCTTGGTGTTGGAGAAGAAAACCTTGCGCGAGTTGAAAACCTTGAGATCGATCGATTTGGGAGAAGAAACCCTCACACAAAATGAGATGCAATCGTGCGCCGAGAGAGGAGTTGCTGGACGTGCGTACAGTAACTGAGAATGAGGAGGAAAGATCTGATAAAAACTAAGAAATGGGGTTTCCCTTAAAACGTACGCACAGTAACACGCCCTTAAAACGTGTCCCGCAAGTGTCCGACGCGTGTCCGAAATACCAAAAAAAGAAAAAATTGCGGATACGTTTTTTTGCGTATCCCGGACGTATCGGGAGCGTATCCGGGCGTATCCGTGTCCGATACGCCCGGGATACGGATTCGTCGCCCATATTTACGTATCCGTGCTTCACAGGGTATAGTTGTAGATAAGGATTTGAAGGAGAGAATTGTAGGGGTAAGGAGATTGGGTGATAAAATTATAGCAATTAAACTAGTGTTAGAGAAAGACATAATTCATATCATTAATGCATATGCTCCCTAAGCAGGATTAGATGAAAGTGTCAAGAGCCAATTTTGAGAGGAGATGGATGGTTTACTACGAGAAATTCCAACTTGTGAAAAGATTTTCCTAGGGGGGTCTTAAATGGGAATGTAGGAAGGGATAATAGAGGACATGATAGAGTGCATGGAGGACAAGGACTTGGAGAAAAGAATGAGTTAGGAGACACTATCTTGGATTTTGAATTAGCATTTGACCTTGTAATAGCAAACACTTGCTTTAAAAAGAGAGGAGTATTTAATAAATTATAAAAGTGGAACTAGCAGGAGACAAATATACTTTTTTCTAGTTAGAAAACATGATCGATTGGATTGTAAAGATTGTAAGGTTATTTCAGGAGAGAGTGTGACCATGCAACATAGGTTAGTAGTTTTAGATATTTGCATTAGAGATAGAAAGAGAGGGGTAGTGAATAAAATGTGCCCGAAAATAAGGTGGAGGGATTTGAAAGGAGAAAGAGCAACAATATTTAAAGACAAAGTGATTGATGTGGGAAAAAGGAATTTTGAAGCTGAAAATATAGCGATGTGGAATCCAATGGCTAATTGTGTTAGGAAGGTTTCTAAAGAGGTGCTTGAAGAGTTATAAGGGAAGAGACATGATAATAAAGGAACCTGGTGGTGGAGTGTAGAGGTTCAGGAAGTTGTCTGGGAGAAGAGATGTTAGAAAGTTTGGCAGGGTACTAGGAATATGGAAAACTATGAGATGTACAAGAAGGCAAAGAAAGAAGTTAAGAAAGTAGTAAGTGATGCAAAGTGCAAAGCATATGATGACCTATATAATAGGTTAGGAACAAGAGGAGAGTGATAGTTTTAAGCTTGCAAAAATAAGAGAAAGGAATAGTAGGGACTTGGATTGTGTCGAATGTATTAAGAGCAATGACCAAAAGGTTCTCGTGAAAGGTGGAGGGAATATTTTAGCATACTTTTAAATGAAGACTATATAGGAGACATAAGAACAAAAAAGGATACTTCAGTAACAAAGCATATTTTTTCTTGTAGAAATAGGGTGGTAGAATTGAGGAAAGCATTACAACAAATATAGACAGGAAAGGCTATGGGTCCAGATGACATCCCGATTGAGGCTTGGAAATGCTTAGGAGAAGTTGAGGATATTTGGTTAACTAGACTCTTCAATAAGATATTAATGACAAAGAAAATGCAAGATGAATGGGGAAGAAGTGTTGTAGTACCTATTTATAAGAACAAGGGAGATATACAAAACCGTACCAACTATCGTGGGATTAAAATTATGAGTCATATTATGAAAATATGGGAGAGGAAAGACTAAGACAAAAGACTAAGATGTTTGAAAATCAATTTGATTTTATGCCAGGGAGGTCAACGATGGAAGCTATCTTCTCACTTAGGCAATTAGTGGAAAAATATCGAGCAAAGAGGAAAAATTTGCATATGGTATTCATTGATCTAGAAAAAGCCTACGACTAGGTACGTAGAGATTTAATTTGGTGGCTTTTAAATAAAAGGAATGTTCCAAGAAGTTATATTGAAATTATTAAAGACATGTATATGAATGAGCAGTAACAAGTGTGAGAACTACGTGTGGAGAGTCGGAGGAGTTCCCAGTGACCATAGGTTTGCATAAGGGGTTAGCCCTAAGCCCTTATCTCTTTGCATGGATTATGGATGAGTTAATCGCTCATATTCAAAAGGAGGTACCTTGGTGTATGTTGTTTGCAGATGATATAATGTTGGTAAATGAATCAAGAGACAGTGTGAATGCAAAACTCGAGAGACGCCAGCAGGCTTTAGAATGCAAAGGCTTTAAAATAAGCCATGCAAAGACTGAATATATGGATTGCAACTAAAGTGGGTATATACAAAGAGCTGAAATTACTGTGAGAATTGAAGTCCATAAGATACCACAAAGAGATTCTTTCTGTTACCTTGGATCAATAATTAGTAAGGATGCGGAAACTACTTTGAGAATTGAAGACCATGAGATACCCCAAAGTGATTTTTTCCGCTACCTTGGCTCTATAATTAGTAAGGATGGGGAGCTTAATGAAGATGCTGAACATAGAATAAAAGTGGGATGGCTAAAGTTGAGACTTGCTTCGGGAGTGCTTTCTGACCGATTAATGCCAGCAAGATTATAGGGAAAATTTTATAGAACAACGATTAGACCAGCTATGACCTATGGAGTAGAATGTTGGCCAATCAAGAAGCAGCATATGCACAAAATGGGTGTAGCAGAGATGAGAATGTTGAGGTGGATGTGTGACAAAACTAGAAAGGATATAATTAGAAATGAGCACCAGCGAGAGCATTTTGGGGTAGCAACAATAGGGGATGAAATTAGAGAAACTCATTTGAGATGGTTTGGACATGTCCAACGTAGCCCGGTAAGGAAAATTTGGCCACAGAAGCTTAATGCCCACCAAGGGGAAGGTGTACGCCAAAGGGGACGTGGATGGAGGTAGTAAAAATAGATATCAAGAAATGTAACTTATCTGAGGATTTGGCTCAAGATAGATCGGAATGGAGAAACATAATTCTTATAGCCAACCCCACCATAGTTGGGACAAGGCTTTGATGATGATGATGATTATGAAACAAGTTGGAATGATTTTTTTTTTCCTCTTTAAATCCAAAATATAAAAATAAAATACAAGCCATCGACCTTACATGGTTGGGATGTCTCCTGAAGTTTAAGAAATGTTAATGAAGGAAAGATGGTAAAAATTTTTAAAAGAAAAATTTTAAACCTCTACATGAATTGAACAATCTAATTACATGCGTCGGCAAATAATTTTAACAGGATCTATTAATCACTATATATAATCTTCTAAAAATAGAAACTCTAATAAGAAAAAAGGAAGACGAGAAGTAAAAAATATACTAACATTGATTGCTCAATTGTGGCTATTCCTGCTTAGATGAATTGTCAGAATCACAAGATTTGATAAAAACAATTATCGATTTGTACTGAATTTGAATATTCACCTTTAAATGGGATTCGTTGCACATATTTTTCTGTAGAATTTGATGTGAATCGTAGGATTTTGACAACTATGATAAATAAGTTAAATATTTTAAACAGTATCGACTGTATCATTGCATGTATATGAACTTGTATAACCTATACCTTGATGTAACTCCTGTCATGTTTTTGTCTTTCCGAGTAGAGGGGAGGGGTTAAACATCAATGGTGAGTGAAATGGACCTATGTCAGTTGTTAAATTAAGGTAAAAATAGGGTTCTGGCTCTCTTCTATGGAAGTCAAATTAGACCTATGCATATCTCCATTGTCGCCCATAAGCTGTTTTTTACGCATTTATCAAAGTGTTGAGTGTTGACCTCCTTTGGAAAGATACAAACATGCCTTTAGTCTCTTTTACAGTGATCAGCAAGAAGCTGAAAGATTTAGACTTCCATTTCGTTGGAGAGCTTCTTACACAAAAATACTTTGGTTCCAAATGTTGTCATTATAGTTATTTGCAAAGTTTGTTTAGTCATCTATTTTGTCGGTTGATTGTGAACATTTAGTCTTTTGCTACATTTAAGTTTTTTTTTTTTTGCTTGATTAGGGAAACGATCTTGCATGTTGCTGCTCGGTAACTGATATCTCTACGTGTGTTTCCCAAGTGCCTGTCTGGCTATTTTGAAATGAATGAAAGGGATTATTTCTTGTAAATGATTTTTCCCTGCCATTTGGGTCGTCCTTTTACAGGAAAAAATGACCATTTCCTATTAGATGCTTGTCGAGCTTGACTTACTTTTTTTAAGACTTTAAAATGTCTGAGTGCCATTTCCTTTACCTAGATTTGTGGGGAATCCAGCATTTATTTCCATGTCTATATTCTTTTACAGGCCAAAAGAGTCCTTTGAGGATGATTGGCCATTTAAGCTGTTATATATCAACCTTCAAGCTTTCTTGAAGGTCTTAAATAGAGGAAATTGCAGGAGAGCTGAATCCATGAATATCCTCTGAGACATTGCTTCTCATCCATCCTTCAATGTGCACAGTGTAGTCTTCTTTAAATGTCTTCTGATAGATGTTTTGTTTTATATGATGTGTTTCCATCTACATACAGGCCAGCAAAAAGATTGCAGATGCTAAGCTTGCAAAGGATTTTCAAGCGGTTCTAAAAGAATTCCAGAAGGCTCAACGGCTTGCAGCGGAGAGGGAAACAGCATATGCCCCTTTTGTTTTTCAGGCAGTCCTTCCTTCTAGGTAAATTTGATGAGCACCTGTTCAACTTCTTTGCTTCATTCTGTGGCGTTTGGAGGTCTACTATGTCCATTTACACGAAAAATGTGCACGTGTATAGATGGAGGCTACAAAATAAGTAGTACCCTGCTCTACACTGAATCAGGATTATGAAATAGTGGATGACTGGAATAAACTTAACAAGTTTATCTGGTCACTTTATGGGTTCTATTACTTGAGTGGTGTTTAGATGTGGGAAAAGCTAAAGTAGGGATTAACAGCAAGGTGGAAAACCAAGAAGAAACTCGGAAGTAGGAACCCTAATGTGGAGCAATCCCATCATTGGCTTTTATTTGTCGTTACTAGATAAAACTTGAGGTGGAGTGATTATCCAATAGTTGGACTATTGAAGTGGAGAAAATTGTGCTTTCCCTATCCTTTTTCTGCTTTCTCCATCAGGTGGAGAGAAATCCTTCAAGTAGTTCCCGCTAAAGATACGAAACGGGCAAAGATAATTCCATGGGGAAAATGCTTTTCCCTCCCCCACTTTCCTCTCCTTCAAACATTAACTAGGTGGAGAAACCTGGAGAAACCCTAGGGGTGGATAAACCCCACTTTTCACTTCAGGTATCTATTCTATGTTCACTGGAGAAAAAATTGGAGGTGGAGTCAGTATGCTATGGTTGGAAATAGGGTGAAATTATAGTTCCCCTGCCCCTTAGCGATACGGTTTTTGTTTCTGTAACTTGTTATGATTACTCCACTAAGTGTGACCTCTTTTCCCTACAAAAAAAATGCAACTAATCAGGGTCAAAGATGCTTACCCTTCATTTTTCATTTAAATGGTCCCCAAATGTAAATTTGTGGCCATTTTTCTCTGTCTTGGCCAAATAGTGCATGCATTTTGTCCAGCTTTTGTATGGATTGGCTGTTGCTGATGTAACCCACTATACATAAGAAGCAAACTAGGATAAGAAGAGTCCTGTATACCAAAATATTCTTTTTTCACCCATGTTGTTTATGAAAAAAAAAAACAGAGAAAAAGGCAGATAATTCAATTTATCTATATCTGTTCTCTTAAAATCAGTTAAATTAAAATATAACAGTCATGAGTGCAGATCCTCTGCTGCCATTACAATAAATCCACCCATAAAATTGTCTTTCTCTACCAAAATTGCAACTAATTATGATCAAAGATGCTTATCCAATCCTTAATTTCTCATTTAACTGGCCCCTAATTGTAAATTTGTTGCCACTTTTTTTTTTTTTTTGGCCAAATAATGCTTGCATCATTGCTTTTGCATTTATGTAATTGAATCACCAGCAAGTGCGAGTCCGGCAGCATTTTGAAGAAAAAATAGAAAAGAAAATGGAATCATCAAGATAATGGAGAATCACCCTTCCAGAAGTTCACACTAATGGTAAACTATGAAAAACACAATCCACAGGGTTTGCTCTAGTTTTAATTCAAAACCTGAGTCATAAACATGGCCAACTGGCTTATGCTATTACTTGTATATGATATTAGATGAAAATACATCCCTAGAGACCACATCTAAGCGGCACATCAAACATAAAACAGTGATGCTACAATCTTAGCGATATTAACATCATCATCATCATCAAAGCCTTGTCCCAACTATGTTGGGGTTGGCTATAAGAATTCTGTTTCTCCATTCCGATCTATCTTGAGCTAAAACCTCAGATAAGTTACAGTTCTTCATATCTATTTTTACTACATCCATCCACATCCTCTTTGGCCTACCCCTTCCCCTTGGTGGGCTATCAACCTTCATAACTAAACTTTTCCTCACCGGCTCCATTGCCGGCCTACGGTAGACATGCCCAAACCATCTCAAACGAGTTTCTCTAATTTTATCCCCTATTGTTTCTACCCCTAAATGCTCTCAAAAGTGCTCATTTTAAATTAAAGGGAAAAAAAGGCTAAACTCCCATAGTTAAAGGGAAAATGCGACATTAACAGAATTGACATAAACATAATTAAAGGGGAAAAGGCTAAACTCCCATGCAACTTAAGTTGTTGCTTACTGAAAGCACTAAAAATGAAACCATAATATCATAAAGGGCTGAATCCTAGGTGACCTACCATCTATGATGCCCAGATACGGCATGGATAGGGACATGGCCTGAATATGGCATGGACACGGATTTTACACATAAAAAGTGAAGTATCAGATAGGATATGGCATGATACGTTGCATCATATCCAGCCATATATAAGTTGGAATGGGATGTCCCGCCATGTGGCCTAACATTGTCACATGATTGGAACATGGGCCCCTCTATGCTGCAAGCCCACCTTAGACATGACCTCTTTCCCTTGGGCATATGCTCAAACCTGTACAGGCTTTGGCAATGGCTATGTGATCCTCATAGTCCGTATCAGTTGCACAAGTGCCAAAATTACCCATGTGGCTATTTGTGAAGCTTGTACAATAAGTGCCGCACATGGATATATTGGAAGCACTATTTTTTGCTGACGTCAATATTTTTTGCTGTTTTAATTGGTTGTTAGTCAATATACTGATGAAGGGAAAGAAATTCGCCCAACTTTTAAGGAAGAACCCATGTATACCGCAATGACTCATATTTTTCTAAAATGGCTCAAGGTCTTGAAGTTCTAGCTGCCCCATGTAATGTTGATTTGTAGTTTGGTAGTTTGAATTTGCAATCCGTAGTCTACAGTTTTTATTTCCTCGCTGAATCCAGTTCTTTAGGATAGGTTGACTATGTTTGTTTGCGGTTACTCAATTTGTAATATGCATGTCTTCTAGTTCACCTTCAATTTTCAATTATCCAGCTGTAGTTTAATTGATCTGCTATGCTTATCTGCTAAAAAAGCTATTGACATTAGAACCGATTCCAAAGTCATAGTGCGAACCTACTGAAGTTGTTGTCTTCTTTTACATTACTAAGGATGTTTACAAACTTTTGAAATTACACAACTATCCTTACCTGTTTTCATTTTATTATAGAAGATCAGTTAAAGCACTTATTTTATTTTATTTTTGAATGGCTCAGTTGAAGCACTTATAGGGGGAAAAAAAAGACTAGAGGAAAGAATAACCACCATGTTTTTTAGGTTTAGTTTGAAATTGCACTGGATTGGCCTCAAAGGCTTGTTTGAAATGGATTGAGCTAGGTTGGTCCAACCCATCCGAGGTATAGAAAAAATGGCCAAAAACTTAGCAAAAGCAAATGTGAATAACCCCCAAATTTATTAAATCATGGAACATTTTGATTATACTCAAACCTTTTGTAATTTGACAACTGTTTTTTTCCTTTTCCCATATCACAGTGAACTAAATACCCATAAAAATTGGATGATTTTTTTTTTAAAATAATATTTCTCACCACTCACAATGCTTTTCCCCAAGATTGGGTGCATCTTGGCTTTTTTTTTTTTTAAATGGTAACTTGTATTAATAGAAAAAAAAGAACTTTACAAAAAAGCTTTACACTATAAAAGAATTATACTGAGAAGCGGCCGGGCAAAAGCCCCAAAAAATAGCCACCTCCCAAAAAGGGGGGAAACAAAAACAAGGAGAGGGAAAGAGAGAACCAAATCAAGTTGAAGTGACTTCCCTCCAATTGAACATCATTGCATCAATAGATAAGCCCCAAAAACCTGAAAGATAGGAGACCCACGATGCAACGCAGAATTTCATTCTAAGGATTAAGTCTTCTTGGGAGAAAGCAATCCCTTCAAAACACCTTCTATTTCTCTCTTTCCAAATAGTCCAGATGCAAGCCAAAAAAGAAAGGCGCCACGTGATCTTCCCTTTGGAGGTGGTAATTGGGGTAGCCCATTGATGGAACAAGTCATTTAAGGACTGCGGCATGACCCAACTACAATTGAACTCGTTCAGGATTGCAGACCATAGGGCTTTCGTCTGCTTGCAATGGAGCAAAAGATGATCAACCATTTCCTCATCCGCTAAGCAGAGGGGGCAAGCGTTGACAAGGAGGATATGTCTGCGGCGAAGATTATCCTATGTTAAAATTTTGTTCTGAAGAGCAAGCCAAGTAAAAGTGACGACTCTGGGAGGGGCCTTGATCTTCCATAAAGAAGACCAACTGTGAGAAGCAACTGGGGTTGTCGATAAAGCGGAGAAGAAAGAAGAAACCGAAAAAGAACCATCACGAGAAGGGATACATAGCTTGCAATCTTGCCCTTCTCTAGAGCCATCTATGCCATTAAGCACCTCGAGAAGATTGAAGAGATTAGCTTCTTCTGGCCTCTGACAGATTCCTTCTGAAGATAGGCCACCACAATTGATTGTTAGTGCTTATGTCGAGGTAATCTTTAATCTTAGCATTTCGATTTTTGACACAACTGTAGAGATCAGGGAACTGAAGCGCTAAAGAGGTCTCTCCAGTCCAAACATCATGCCAGAAGGAAATTTTCTCTCCATTACCGACGCGATAGCGGGATAGAATGGGTAAAAGAAGCCTTGGAGCTGTATATCCCTTTCCAGAAGTTTGAGCACCTTCGCGGAGGAGTAGAGATTTCCCAACCATTTCTTCTCACTTTGTATTTTGCTACCAGGATTCTTTTCAAGAGGCCTTCTGAATCTTCACCAAGTCTCCAAAGCCATGTACCCAACAAAGCCTGATTCATGATCCTTAAAGGTCTTATTCCAAGACCACCATAGTCTTTAGAGGAGCAAATTGTTTTCCAATTTACCAGGTGGAATTTTTTAGAATCCTCACGACCATGCCAAAGGAAGTCTCTTTGAAGCTTCTCAATGCGGTCAATGATTGCAGCGGGGCACTTGAGGATGGACATGTAGTAGATAGGAAGGTTGGCAAGTGCAGATTGGATCAACGTGATTCTTCCTCCCAAGGGTAAATACTTTGCTTTCCAGGAAGATAGCTTTTTTTCAATCCTTTCAAGCACAGGATTCCAAACAGATTTAGGCACTCTGTCCAGGCACAAGGGAAGACCAAGGTAGGTGGATGGGAAGGAGTCAGCTTTGCACCCCATAATGGTAGCATAGTGATGGAGGGAAACGTCTTCAATTGAGACTCCGAGGATGGAGCTTTTTGAGAAGTTTATCCTAAGACCCGAGACAGCTTCAAAACATCTGAGAATAGCAACCAAATTTTTGATTTGATCTTCATCAGCATCACAAAAAGGAGAGTGTCATCTGCATATTGTAGGTGGGAGACAGAAGGAGCATTATGAGAAGGCCTGAATCCATGGATCAGATTGCAGTCTTCAGCTTTGGAAAGCATCCGACTGAGGGCTTCTCCAATAATGACAAATAGAAACGCAGACAGGGGATCCCCTTGACGTAAGCCTCTCTCTGCTGGAAAAAATCCGTTCGGGGAGCGATTGATAAGAATGGAGAAGGTAGCAGAAGAAATGCATTCTTTGATCCAAGTCCTCCATTTTGATCGAAGGCCCATCCTGCGCATCAAGTAAAGGAGGAAGTCCCAGTCCACCATATCGAATGCCTTTTCCTAGTCAAGTTTGCAAATGATGCCTGGAAGTTTGTCCTTGTGTCTGGAGTGGATGCATTCATTGGCAACAAGAACCCCATCTAGGATCTGTCTGCCTTGAACAAAGGCTCCTTGAGAGAGAGAGATGATGGAACGAAGGACCTTTTGAAGTCTAGAAGCTAGCACTTTAGCCAAGATTTTGTAGATGCTGCCTAAGGGGCTTATAGGCCTGAAGTCCTTAATGCTGTCAGCCCCTGTCTTCTTTGGGATAAGGGCGATAAAAGAGGCACCGATCGATTTGGGTGTCCAGATCCTATGTTTGACAAAAATCAAGGAGAGAATAGCCTAAAGCAGGTTTGTGCCAATTCCTTTGGCAGAAATTTTCAGAAGAATGAAAAATATTGCTTTCAGGAAGCTTTATGAGTAATATCAAATTGAACTGTTGCTGTTATTTCCCATGCATGCTTTTTTAGAACATGTTTATTTTCCATGCATGCTCTAAGTACAACTCCTAGGCCAGTGGGCCTGAGTGCATATTTATGGGGATATATCCATATGGTGAGCATTTCTCACTTCTCTGTTTGCATTTGAAAGACCACAATAATCTTTCTACTCACATAAGGCTACAATGCACGTGCACACCTTTCCCAATGTGCCTATTACTATGCACTCGCATATGTTCATGTTTTTGTTTGTGTAGAATCCTCCTGATTTATTGATAGAGGTTAACTTGGCATGCAGAGCAAACTTTCTCTTTGATCTTGTGTGTGCATGTGTACTAATTTGTGGCTCTGATAATATCTAATGCAGCTATATTGCAAGCGAGCTAGATGTACGTTCAGATAAAATCCCAGAAGAGCGTGCTCTTCTTGTAGAATCAAGAAGGTGATTTCTTCTTTTTATGTGTATCTGTATTAAATAGTTGTGTGCTCTGCGGACAGCTTATACAAATTTTTATCTTAAGATCATGTAATGCTGGTGATTGGCCAGCAAGCCTTACTTTGATTAGTGCTAAGGTTGCCTTTTGTGGGCTTTAGTGGGTTGAATTTAGGTCTATTATGGCCCATGTGATTCCACTTGTCCTTTATCTGACCTGATCTGCTTCTTCCTGATTAGCAGTGTCGAGTAATTAGTCCTCCATCCCAGTTAATAATAGTAAACAAAGATTTGGAATCATCATTATGATCAGGGATTAAAGAGCCGGACTTGGATTCAAACTCCTCCGAGTCGAGTTAGAGCCCAATTCGCTCGGCCGATTCACATGGCAACTCGGCCAAACAGTGTTGTGTTTTTTTTTTTTTTTAATCCCTGATTATGATTACTTTGATCCTTTTTTCCCTTTTGTTCGTGATTCCGATTTACTGTTCATTGACTTTTTTCTGTTCAATTAGAGTTTGTAGATGAATATGCATGTGATACCGATGTTTTGGGTTTGCTTGGGCCATCCCTATCTCTTGCTTGATACTGTGATGGGTCAGGTGAGCTTTTGTTGGGCTGCTACGACTATGTCGTCATTGATCAGGTCAGGTTGAGACTGAACTGTTAGCCCGCCAGTAAATCAACTTGATTGGGTGGACCCTAATTTTGAAGTAAACCAATCCACAAGGGTTATGTATACCCCTGCAAATGTATGTGCGTTTATTTGTAGGAGTCTTTATTTTATTTACAATAAATTCAATTGTAAGTGTTCTTTCCTCTGTTTTTTCAATGGTCACCTGGCCTCATAGATCTGTATGAATGACCTGGTCCTCTTTTCGTTAGAGAATATGGTCCCTTAGCTTTTGTTTATGCTTCATTCAGACAAGAAGTCCTGCTATTGGGTAATGAAATTGCCTTCAATGAGGCTGTTATCGATGAACGAGAACAAGGAATCCAAGAGATTCAGCAACAGATTGGTGAGGTGAACGAAATCTTCAAAGACCTTGCAGTGCTGGTTCACGAACAGGGAGTTGTGATTGGTAAAAATCTGAAACTCACCCGAATATTCCTGTTTATCTTTTTCCACCTATAACCTTCCCTTGTGCTTCACATACAGATGACATTGATTCAAACATTGAGAACTCCGTTGCTGCAACTGCACAGGCAAAATCCCAACTTGTGAAAGCATCCAAGACACAAAAATCAAACTCATCTCTGGTAAATTCTTACCAGTTTTTTTTTTTTCGGTTCTAATTTGTAATTTATTTACTCTTTTAAAGTAGTTTGCAGTCTGACAGAATCCCTCATTTGCTTTGGCCAAGCATTCCATTCCAGATGAGGCTGTACTTTTGCAATCCCAACATGACTTTATGACTGTTTGCATATTTTTTAATATTTAATCAGAATGATATCATTAACCTACTTTTGTCTCATGCAGACCTGCTTACTGTTGGTGATTTTCGGAGTTGTCCTGGCCATTGTGATCATAGTCCTAGCAGCATAATCTGCAAAATTATTACATCAGGCCTGATTAGATAATTTGGAATTGATTTCATTTGGAGGTGCTGGCTTGTTTTGTCTGGTTCTGGTCCACAACATCAAATGTCTTCTGGTGGGGTGATTGTACATGGTTTCTTTCTTAAGTGATGATTGTTCTTATCTTGTATTGTAAGTTTCATGTTGGGGTTCATTTGTATCTAGTGAAGCGGCACAGTGGATTGTGTAACAGGCCCTATAATCAATAAATTTAAGATTATTTGTTTCTGTTCATGCCTTCGTTCTCATTAATAAATCATTGTCTTTGGGTTTGCCATGCCTAGATGAGCCAAATCATGACTTTTCATGCCTCGGTGGATGTTGGCACAACCTTCTTTCTGTCCCAGATGAGGATGCTGCATTTACCTTTTCCGCAACCCTGCGGTTTTACGGTAAAGCATTTCCTGTTGGGGGGAGGTTGGGAAAGGTTTTCCATGAAAAATAGAAAAAGTTTTCTGTGGAACTAGTTTTCCACAGCGCCGCACAAACATCGCCTTAAAGTTGTAGCAATTCCTAAATGCAGCTATTTGCTGTCTAGAAAATGTGATGGCAAGATTTAATGTTTAATGTTGGCTCTTTGCCAAGTGCTAGGATTTACAGTAGTGTTTGCTGCTGCGTTTGTATATATATGTTCCATGCATGCAAATGTAGTGGTGATATATATATTTGAATGAAACAGTGTGACTTAAGCTTAGAGCTTTTCCCTCTCATTTCTAACCTTTGGCCTCGACAGAGCCATTGTTGAGTTGGCTTGCAGGCTTGCAGCTTGGAACATTCATCATCTTCCTACAAAATCTCATGGTGTTGAAGCAGCTTCATCACAGCCAAATGCTGGTAACTTACACACATAAACCAGTCTTCGTTGTATATATGTTTGTATTCCTGGCAGCATCAAAATTCTTTCATGTGAAGTTGGAGTTGCAGGTTTGATTCCTTGTTGGTACTGTGCAGTTTTCAACTATTTCCTCTTTATTAAAAAATAAAATGAAGATGGTTACTCACCTTGCTCATCAGGGCTAGCTCTATGGTCAACGTTCTAGTAGAGGGGAAAAAGTGTGAGATACATCTATCTTGAGTGTTATTGCCTCTTGCGCTAATCTTTTCATTTTCTTTTTTCTTAGACTTTTCCTTCTTCATTGAAGGAAAACGATCTACTGTTTCATTTATTTTGATTTCGGGTTCACTATTTTCTGCACAATGTCATTGTGAAAATTGCTGAATTTTTATGGAGTTTTTAAAAACCCATTGGGTGTCTTTTTTCGGATTTTTTTTTTTTGCAGAAAAATGAAAATAGTTTCTTAGGGTGAATGGCTTTTTTGTTATTTCATATTTAGCATTTTCTGCAGGTCTCAATTTTTTATTGTGATAGAATTTTTCACATGTTTTGCAGGGTGCAGTTTCAAACTCCTGGGATAATAGTTTGCAGTTTTACAAAAGAGCTAGAAACAAAATTCACAGCAGAAAGTATTTTACTACACCAAACAATAAAAGTTGAAACAGTTGAAATGAAGTCTTAGGTTCCCATTTTCCACAAAAATGGAATAAGATCCAATGCAGCTGAAAACTAGCACATTATATACCCCCTTTATCTTGAAAACAATGAGTCCTACGAAAGCGGGAGATACTGTTTCATCCAATCCTTAATTGCTAATTGTATAAAATCTTATGTCAGCTAATGCACCATCTCAATTGCTTTCTTGGAATGAAAAAAAAAAAAAAATCAAGAAGAGATTTTATACAGTTGGTGATTGTGAATTGGATGAAACAATATCTCCCTCCCTCATAAAGTTGAGTCCGCTCATAAAACTAGCAAAGAGTAGATCCAAAGACTTGACCAATTCATAACCGAGTTAGAAAGTCAAACTTGGAAAGGATTATTGTATTGTTGAGTCCCAGTGGAGTCCGAGCCGAGTCTATAATTCTTGACAGTGTCCGACATTTTTGGACCAAGTGGACAGAATTCTGGCCAGAATTGGTTAAGGACAAAGGTTGTCATCGAGTAGTTCATTTTAGAGGGATTTACCAAAAAAACCCCACTAAATAGGGTAACTACAACTGAGGATCTTAATAGATAGTAGGATGTGAACAATTAATATGTCCCACTTGCAAAAACAATGATGAGATTTTGGGAAAACTTGTGCAATTGCTTCTCCAATGACCTCGTCTTGATCAGTAATTATTGTGACTGGATAGGTCCAGACATTGCTTCAAGCCATGAATTAAACAATGGAACAAATGTAGATTCGGCTTAAAAAAAGCAGTGCACAACCAAACAATGTGGACTGTTGGTGATGGTCTACTCCTGTGAATGGAGCAAATGGCACTTCATATTGATCTGTCTTGTATTTTTTGTCGAAATAAACTACATCACCAAAGTAGTTGTAAGTCGTCCTTGACCTTGCATCCACCCATAAAATACAGTTTATGGTCTCATCAGCATCAATTTTTTTATGCCGCATCAATTTTTTATGCATAAAAGAATGCAGGATTCTCTGATTGCATTCATTCTAATTAGTCTATGACATCCTGAGGGTCTTTAGTAGGGATCTTTTTCTCTTTCAAAGTGCTTCAATGTGGTTACTGCGGACTGGCTCGGTCGAGCCAACATTGTCACTTCCACTATTTTTTTGTAGGAACTCCAGACACCACATCACTTAGGTAGCGTTTAGTTCGCTGGAATGGTTGTAGGCGGGAATGGAATGGAGACCGGAATGAGTCTGGAATGGAATGAGGCAGGAATGAGCATTTCCATTCCAGCGTTTGGTACGCTGAGGAATCAACCCAGTTGATTCATGTTCCTGCGTTTGGTACGCTGGAATGAGTCCTGGAATGGAATAAAATTTACATAAGACTGACCAAAATACCCTTGTTAGAGTTTTATCTTTGGCTCAGTCAATGTATAGATTATAATATTATTAAATAGGTGGGGCCCACATAAGGTCTTATATTTATTATACATAATAATAATGTAATAGATTATATTTATTTTATAGGTGGGCCCACACCTCCAGTTCTTTATAATATAAGAAATATACTATATGGGGGGGGCCACACATCTATGTAAAGATTAAATTATCATTATATAGGGTGGGGCCCACACAAAGCTCTTCTATTTTAATCTTATAATAATAAATTATATTATTATTATATAGGTGGGGCCCACACAAGTCTTCTATTTTATAATCTAATAATATTAGTGATATATTAGGGTTATAGGGGGGCCCACACAAGTCTTCTATTTATAATCTTATAAAATAATATAATATAATATATTATTATTATTATATAGGTGGGGCCCACACAAGTTCTTCTATTTTATAATCTTATATAATCATTCTAATCAATATATTATATTATATTATTATATAGGTGGGGCCCACACAAGTTCTTCTAATTTATAATCTTATAATAATAATAATAATAATAATAATAATAATAATGTATAGATTATATTATTATTATATAGGTGGGGCCCACATATGTTCTTCTCTTTTATATTCTTATTAAAATAATAATAATAATGTATATATTATATTATTATTATAGAGGTGCGGCCCACACAAGTTCTTCTATTTTATAATCTTATAATAATAATGTATATATTATATTATTATATAGGTGGGGCCCACACAAGCTATTCTCTTTTATAATCTTATTATTATTATTATTATAATAATAATGTATATATTATATTATTATTATATAGGTGGGGCCCACATAAGTTCTTCTCTTTTATAATTTTATTATTTTAATAATAATGTATAGATGTGAAGAAAGGGTAATTTGGTCTAAAAAAAAGTAGCAAGAATGGAATGGCCATTCCTTCCCATCCCGGATGGAATGGTCATTCCTCTACATAAGGGAATGGGATTCCGGAGGTAATGGTCATTACGCCACTTTTTTGCGAACCAAACGCTGTAATGACCATTCCGTTGGAATGACCATTCCATTCTGACCTTCATTACAGTGAACCAAACGCTACCTTACATCTTTTCTTCTAGTGGCACCTTCAGTTGGCTTCTTTGATGAGCCAATACATTATGTGATCGAAGGCCATGCATATTACTAGTCTTCTTTACCATAATCATTGCCTCACAGCCCGTCGGATTGGGTTTGGAGAAGAGAGGAAGAAGGAAGAAGATGAGGACAACTGTTTTTTTTACTTGTGAAGGGTCGACGTTGACCCTCACTAGTTTTAGCGGGAGTCGATATCGACCCTCACTCGTCCCTCAAAAAATCTAATAAAAAAATTTGAATTTCAGGCGGGAAGGCTAGTTTGGTGCTAGGTCTCCTAAAGTGACCTTTTTGGTACCACATAAAGTGTTTTTTATGGTAAGATCCTCATTTACTTTTGATATTGTTGTTTATGTTTATTACTTTTGACCCTTGTGTGTGTGTGTGAGAGAGAGAGAGAGAGAGAGAGAGAGAGAGAGAGAGAGAGAGAGAGTTAACTTTATTTAGATTATACCATTATACCATTTTTAGTAATGGAAGAGAGATCTTATTTAGATTATACCATTATACCATTTTTAGTAGTGGAAGAGAAATTTCATCCGTGGAATCCCAAATTCCTCTTGGGACATGTTTGATTCCACTTGGGACATGTTTGTGCAGAGATTTTCCTGCATAGAAGTCACAGATTTCATACATGTGTCAATTTTATTTTAGTGCAGGATGTTTCTTTATTTTTTATACATGTTTTTAGTGTGCAATCTTGAGGATCCTGAAGGCATGAGGACTACATTTTTGTGAAATTCTATTGCTACACCTAAGAACAAATGTAGATACCATGGATTCACATCCCCGAATGTCCTTCCAATATTCTATTGTTGTTTCAAAATGTGCCCCCGATGAGATATTACTTCTCTGGGAGGCAGTTATTCTTCTCCCAAGCAGAAATGCATTTATGTCTATTTTTGTAAAGCACTGGTTTTTGCTGTCTCCACAATGGCACCTTTTAAACTCCACACACACCCTGTTTTGCCCAAAAATGCCCTAACCTATAGAAGCCTCCATTCCTCTCTAGACACCCCATCTCCTCCCACTCTCCCCATTTCGCTCGCCACCCTCCGCCCCTGGCTGCCAGCTCTCCCTCTCCCTGTCTCTCTTCATTTCTCCCTTTCTTTCCCTCTCCCTGCCTCTCTCCTCCTCTCCCTCTTTCTTTCCCTCCCTCTCCCTCCCGCCAGCCGGCCGCTCTCACCCGTCTCCCTCTCTCCTTCTCCTTCGCCCCATCTCTCTCCCTCTACTTCGCCTGCCCGCCATCTGCCCTCCCTTTTCTCCCTCCCCCTTTCTGCACTGCCGGAGGGGGCGTTGGCTAGAGTGGGGGTGGGTGAGTGTAGAAAGAAGTTGGGAGGGAAAGATGTCCTTTTAGGTAATTTTATAGGGGTATGTGTGGTCATAAAAAAAAGTGTACGGTGTGGAGAGCAAAGACCGGCATGTGGTAGAAATTTTTACAATGCATAGTGGCTCACGAGACGGGGCAATGTAGGGATGTAAAATGGGCCAGGCCTCACAGGCCTGTCACGTCAGTCAACATCACGTGCGGTGCTGGGTTAGGAGGCACGAAGAACCCACTTCACTTATATCCTCATTCCACTCCATCATGACCTTTTCCAAACCCAGCAATATAGAAAATCAACATGTTTCTCTCCTTGGATTTTCTTTTTTACCTGGTCACTTCAATCCATTCGCTTCAATTCACTTTCCCCATACCTCACCTACATCTCCACATTCCCAGCCTCCATAAACCGCCTGTATCGCATCATCTACCACTCTTTAAAGCCACCATTTTAGGGCAAGTTTGGGTGCACCTAATTTTCATGGAATGATGAAATTGCCATATCAGCAAATTCTATGGTTTTGAAATACTTCGAAAAAGGCTTTCCGCAGAAGTCCAAATTCATGTTTGGTGCAAAAAGTTTTTCTTCGATGAATTGGTGCTAACGTTGTTTGGTACGGCCGAGGATTCCTTACGGAAAATTAGTATTTACTGTTTGGTGCGGCAGTTTTTTTGCAGAAAAATAACAAAACTACATATATATTATCATTGGTCAATTACTTCCAATTTTTCAATTACATACATATTAATTTGTGTCCCCACCAAATTTAGTATTAAAGTGATTAGATCGACCTATCTTGATTAAAAATGCATGTAAACCTGTTTTGTTGCTTTTTCAGTTTCCTCTAGTTGGTAAACAAACTACTAGCTAAGAACTCAAAAGTGCTGAGTGGGCAATCTCAAAGCAATCACCGGGAGCACTTACCAATTTCTGCTGATTCATTTGCTTCGGTTTTTTCATTGTGTTTGGGAAGATGCATATCAATAATACTAGCAACACCTTCACATGGCTCTTGCTTCTTTCCATTTGAAAGAGAGACAATGTTTAAAAGAGAGTGTCCATAGTGCCAACTTCCACAATAAAGAAACTGTCATTCAGCTGGTTGATCTCTACATCATTTTTTCACTATTCATATATTATTACTTCCAATACAAAGAAATAAAGTATGGAGCATTGATTATTATTCTCCACCATTAGTCACCATGGGATCGGTGTCACATACAAGAAAGAGAAAGAAGAAAAAAGAAACAATTTGGCGCCAGTGTTAGGGATGTTGCACTGGCAGGCCATTCAAGATGCACATTTAGCTTCACAAACCCATCTTCAGTAAACAGCAAAAATCTTTCAAAAATTTTCAGACATTAACTAGTCTTTCCTCCATGCAAATACAATCCTCCAAGCCACACCAAAGATAATGGCCGAGGGAACATCAACTTAACTTGCATCCCTAAAGTTTCAAATATCAAACACAATCACTTATACCATCCATGTTGCTCTAATAAATCCAACACATCCACATAAACCATCCCTGTTGCTCCAAACATCATCTCAGTTTTTTCGATTTTGGTTTTCTTAATCTGTTTTCTAAAAAAAAAAACTACTGACAATCTTTGCATAAACAATGGGGTAGACTTTAAATTAACAAACAAAACAAAACAAAAGAAAAAGTAAGGAACCAGAACTGAAGTGGTTCACTGCACTTTGCACATGATTCAACAAATGCATTAAATTACAATTGTAGCTTGTAAGAACACCTACTTATGCCCTTTGAACATGAATAATAACCATAATGGCTACAACAATAGGTAACACTCCCACTTCAACCACAATCATATTAATATCCATACACACACATCCATTCAACTATGAATACATCCATTTCCATCTTAGAAATAAAATGACATCTACAATTGAAAAAGCTCACCACAACATATTAAGGCAACTCAGTCAAATGTCATGAGTTTAGAATCATGGACCAACTACATTACTTTTAAGGAAGGAAAATACTTAAAATAGAGTTACTTCAAGGTCTTAACACTAAACATTAAACATCTAATAAATTAATGCCCATCCCACATTTGATGAGCAATTGTGTCTCGTAACTCACATGCAAATCGAGTGTCCGCATCGCTCGAAACGAATCCAATTTCCATTCCCTCCTCAATGTCCATGTCTTCATCAACATCCATCTCTTGTGCATGCTCTTCCTCCATCTCATCATTATAGTTCCATTATTTGATGTAGTTGTGCATATAGCAACAATCAACAACTATCTTCACTTGTGTCTTAAGAGTATATCGCGGTGTTGTCTGTAGGATGGAAAAGCGTTGCTTCAATACTGCAAAAGTACACTCCACTACATTTCGTAATTTAGAATGTCGTAAATTAAAGAGTTCATTGGGTGCTTGTGTGGTTAACCACTCTTTGAGATGATAACGCACTCCCCGATATGGTGCAATAAACCTGCGGGTGTTTGCATAACCCACATCCACCAAACAATATTTTCCTACAAATAAATTTACTCTATGAGAATGAAAAATCCAAAGTATATCATAGAAATAAACTTACCCTACCAAAATAAAATAATCCTTATTTCTAGAAGAAGTGAATTGGAATTTACCTGTTGAGACTTGAAGCCCTTTATATGGTCGTCTCCATAATGCATCTTGCAGTATTTTAGAGTCAGACGCTGACCCCTCCCACCCAACAAATACGTATTGAAATCTCATATCAAAGGATACAACAACCATGACATTTTGTGAGATGGACCCCTTTCTATTTCGGTAAAGCACCTGATCTTCTGAACGAACCCATGCAGGTATGTGTGTGCCATCAATTGCTCCAACACAATCCTAACAATAAACACAGTTATGTTAAACCCATTGTAAGAAATCCAACAAATTTAAGTCAAAGTTAAATTACCTTGAAGTAGGGGTTGAAGATTGGGTTTGTAGCAATTTGGTTATAAGTCCTTTCATATGACCTTGGTTATAAGTTCTTTCAGCTAGCAAAAACATATGACCCTACATTGCAAACACATTTGAGATTAAACAAATCGAAGTCTATGATAATATACAATTTTACAAATTTAGGATTTAAAAATAATCTGAAAGCAATGCATACAATAGTTAAGTGATTTGTAAATGAATGGTGCAGATTGAGCCATCACAAAAATAATACCCTTCATAGGAATAATCATCATAGACATACCCAACTAATCAAAGAAAACACCATCATAATTCATTCAACATCAAATAATAATTTATTGAAGGCATTAAAATTCAAGCATTGAGAGAGTGATACCCAGAGTGCTTTTAGTGCTACCTGTTCACTTATTTGTACTTGGGGTTGAGTTGTTCTTTTCACTTTGAACCATTCCATACAAAAAATTTTCCTATTCCCTGTGACTATATTCTTTTCTTCATAGACAATTTCTTTGGTTATCTGAATACATGCTCAGACAGTCAGACCACCATAATCAACATTCTTTGGTTTCTTTTCTATTGGATCTATATATAAATTCCCTTTTCCATATTTATTGTGATCTTAACCCTGCAGTAGCGCAGCATCTCAACCTCAGCTACCACATTAACTATCATGCTTTGAGTTACTTATGAACACAATACTATAATCTAAATTTGCTTTCAAACAGTCATAAATTAAACTGATTAGTAATCGTGGCATCATTACACTTCTTCCTTTTGGTAGAAAATCTCATTAATTACTTTTGATCAAACCAATCTTTAGTGTGCAGCAGATAAACCCTCGCAATCCCACCCTATGTTACGAAACCACCCCCACTCCTTCCACCCATCTTGTTACAACCCATTAATGTTACAACCCATCAACGGACAAAGAAAAATCACAACCCAAACCTAAATGAAGAGAGAACTACTGTGGGCCAAATCCCACCCCAAACCCAAATGAGAGAAAAATCTGTCTAATATGTTAGTTTTATTGTCTCAATACCAGTGAATGATATAATAAATTGATTAAATTCTTTATTTATCAATATATTCATGCTTTCCTTTCATGAGATGAGTGGTGATTTATTATATACCTACACATAACCAATACGAATGACATGATGGTTCATGAGATGAACCGGGGTCCATAAGTATACTAGATGCAATACATGTGTATGGATGTGATCCACATACTGGAGACATGTTTAACAAATCTTATACTTGAATATCTTCACAACCAGTGATGAGACTATCTTCACAACCAGTGATGAGACTGGATATCTCATCTGACAAGGTTGCAGTACTTTGATCACTATGAGATAGTGTGATTTGTCTCAATCATAATAATGTAAGATTCTGGATCATAGTACTGGTACATTGGATGTATTGAAAGACCAAGAGAAGCACCTTATGAACACTGTCTTCACTTTAAGGTCTGCTCTCATAATTCCCTAGCAGTAAGCTCTCAATCATGAGACATTAATGAACTCAAGTTTCCATCTATTCATTTGCTTTGAGTCACCAATGAGTGAGGCCAACTGTAGGTCAACACCTCGGTGATTTGGGCACGTGGTAGTAGAGCTGTGGGAACATTCAATGGTCAAGATGGAAATGGAATCTATCTTTAATATCCCCTTGTGCCAATTGATGGATTTATCATTGGTAAGTGCACACCCATTTCGATTAAGAGTTAATTGGAAAGGTACCTATGATCATTATATTTAATTGAGGCTCAAGGATAATAAGATGTGGATCTAGTTTGGAAGACAGGTCCAATTGATCCATGGATATTGATGGATGGGCCTACTTGTGGTAATGTGGAAGTTTAGGGTCTTCTATGTAATATTCCTAAGACTGGAGTTCAATTGCATTTATATAGTGGAGTTATTTGCAATTAACCTGGGCCCGGATTATACATGAGATGTGGGGTCGTGAGTCCCAGTTGGAGCTAGATTTCTAAGGAATCCCTAGTGGTCCCCATGCTAGCTCAAGTTATTAGAAAGATACTAATTCTAGTTGAACTCTAAAAGGAAAGTTACTATTTCTATTTGAAGTGAGACTTCTAATAGTGGTAATAGTAAACTTACTAATTTTAGTAGAAGTGAGACTTTTATTTTAAAGTAGAAAGGAATTAGAAAGTTACTTATCATATTTGAAGTGAGACTTCTAATAATGACTTAGTAACTTACTAATTATCAATGAAAGTGAGACTTCTATTTTGATTAGAAAAAAGAAAGTTACTAATTATTAATTGAAGTAAGACTTCTATTTCTATTTGTAAAAGAAGAGGTTGCCTTTGTGCTATAAATAGAAGAGAAAAAGGAGGTGGATGTAATGCATCTTCTCACATAGGGATTCACGCCCATAGCCTCTAAGTGCAAGTGTTGCATAATTTCTCTCTCCCTCTTCTAGTTCCTCCTTTGAGTTGCTAGTAGCTTTCTCTTGGAGATCCTACCATCTTCTTGAGAAAAAGAGAATCTGATACGGGCATAGCGTGGAAGATCAAGAGGTCTTGGAGATCTTAATTTGATACGTGAAAGATTTTCATCATCAAAGAAAGACACAACTTCTCCATTTGAGCACAACAGAGCTCCAAAGTATAATCTACTTCCTTGTATGTTGTAGATTTATTTGTTACTTGTTAGTTGCTGTTTCTATCTTCTAGATAGATTGTATTTATTGATCATGATGGCTGAGATTGAATGTTTACATTTTGGATTGATTTTGGTAGCCTTCTAGATAGTTGATCCCTGCATCAAGTGGGTCAAAAGTTTTGAAACCTATCCTAGAGGCCCACCAGTTTTTCCAACAATTATTATCAGAGCCTTACCTTATCTCTAATCATGTTAGATCAGTAATCTAGATCTAATCTTTGCATGAGATGCGAAGAGGATAGACCAAGGGCTATGTAAGGATCAGATTAATAATGAGTTTGCTTGCTTTTGTAATAGATCCATGTTTGGAATGTCACAAAGGGGTTTATTTATGATGGAAGGATGGTAGGAATGCATTAGAAGCTATTTGGGATCATGAGAAACAGTTTTTGGGTACAAAAGGAAGTCGAATTGCAAAAACCCTAATTCTGGGGTCTGTAAGTTCGACTAGCTGTAATGGACTGCACGGCTAGCCGTAGAGCAATTCTCGGCTAGCCGATCCCAGGCAGAATACTTTTTATTTTTGGTCCGAATTTTTCTTTTGGCATCTTGTTTTTCCACCATAGTTTGGTAACCTAGTTTTGTGACTTGTATGGTTGTATGAGATACTAACTTTGCAGGTTGTTTATGTCCTCTTCATATGGCCCACAAGACTTTTCTTTCTATTTATGGTTATTGATTTATTTGATGCTAAGTGTAAAGGGCACCATGGTTTCCTTGGTTTCCCGTGAAAGTGAAAGGTATGATGAATTTCCCTATAACCCTTTTATTTCCATGTTTAGATTACCATGTAAGTCTCATCGTAGAGACATAGAAATTTATGTAATTTTCTAAATTTGTAAATTCTGGCGATGTCCGAGACGAAGAAGGAAAGCGATGTTGGACTCCTAATCAAAGAGTTTGAAGACTACCAAAAGTGCTTTGGAGTTTCCCAAAGAGTTTGAGGAATTCCAATTTTGGAAAGTCTAGAAGTCCAAGAAGTCTATTCCTCTTGGGCCATGTGGAGGAGAGGACTAATTTCTATTTTTAGCATTTTCTATTTATGGATGAATGCTTGATTTAGAAAGTCTCCAAATCTGATCCAAACATAGCAAGTTACTAAAATTGGTCAAATCAAATTAATTTTTGGAAAGAGTTCTAATTAGTGTTGATGACCCATGAGATGGGCTCGTTGGTAACACTAATTTAAGAAACTGGACTTTTCTTAAAATAACTTGACTTGGAACCAATCTTTGAATCATATCATGAGATGATTTGATGTTCATATTTATATATGTGGGCCATAATACCTTAAAAGGAAGTCCTCAATTTAAAATATTAAGTGGGAGAAGGGCATTTAAATTGAGAAATCCCCATGATTTCCACCATAGGTCCATTGTAAGGAAAGTATTAGCCTCGCGCCATCAAGAGAATGGCCGTTCCCCACGGAGGACTTTTATTTGTCTGGTTACTATATATGGATCTCCTATGGATAGTATTGGTGAGACGTGGTGGGGGTTCACTCCCCAAGGAGGAGCTGCCCAACGCGGTTGTCATGCAATATTAGTTGGTGGGTCACACTTAACTAAAACAGTGATGTAGTATCCCCAAGGATTTGCCTCATGTATTTTAGAAACCAAAGCTAATCGGGAGTCATACATTATTTGGTATGAGATACCTAGATAATAATAAATTATTGGGGATCAAGGATAGTTAGTCTTAATCCTAATTTTGACAACTTTGATCCGCACCAATCTATGGGGCATTTGCACTCCCCAAGGAGGCATGCCCTAGGGGATTGGGATTCTGATGTATTCTAAATTTATTGTTATGAGGATTCCCATATGAATTTGGTAGAATGGTAAATCTAATGTCATTTATATTCTTTTATTGAATGTATGGTTATGTGCAACAGTTTATAAAGTATGAATACTTTCAATCCACTTGTGACTATCCTCAATCAGAACAAGTTGATGGAATCCAACTATATAGAATGGAAAATGACCCTAGATATTGTCCTGACAGCTTCAGGATGCAGATATGTCCTTACCATACCCTCCCTTCTTGAGCCTGAGCCTGTTGCACCAGATTATGAGAAAGACCTTTACACCAAGTTGACCAAAGACAATGAGATGACCAGATGTTTTATACAGGTATCCATGTCTAGTGTTTTACAACACCAACATGAATCTTACAAGTCAGCATGCGATATTATATCATACTTAAAGGAGATGTTTGCGGACCAGGTTAGACCTACTAGGCAAGCTGCTATGAAGGTATTGATAAACACTAAGATGGCTGAGGGAACCCCAGTACAAAAACATATTCTGAAAATGTCATTCGCATTGAATGAGTTAGATGTACTGGGTGTTAAGATTGATACATAATCACAGATCGACATGATTCTTCAGTTACTACCGGATTCATTCAATCATTTCGAGATCAATTATAATAAATTAGAAATGACTATAGCTGAGCTGTCTCGCCAGCTGGTACTGACTGAGGAAATCATGAAGAAAAAGCAAAATGCCCTCATGACAGAAAAGTCATTTGCTAAGTCTAAGCCGAAAAGCAAAGACCGAGATAGCAAGAATAAATCAGTCATCAAGGGTCCTAAGGTGGAGAATGGTTCTGCTTATGGTATGGCCAAAGCTAAGGGTATGGGAGTAAAGAGAAAGTGTTTCTACTGTGGTATGACAGGACATTGGAAAAAGAATTGTCTAGATTTTCTGTCAAAGGAAAGGACCTCAGGTATGATTGAGTCACTTGTTTATGGATTTAGTTTTGCAACCGGTACTTCAGAATCCTGGTGTGTTGACTCCGGTGCAACTAATCACATATGTAATATGTTGCAGGAGTTGAAGGTAACCAGGAGGCTTAGTGGCGGAGAAATCATTGTTAACCTGGGATCGGAAGCCAAGGTAGAAGCAGTGTCAGTGGGAGTAGTAACTTAGTTGCTTTCAGATATTAAGTTGATTTTGTCAGATACATTATATGTACCGTTTTAAGATGAAATTTTTATTTATAGTATGATGAGTAAAAGTTATTCTATTACTTTTAATAATGAAATTGTCTTTTAAAGGAACGGTACTCTTATACATTCTGACAAGATAATCAATGACTTTTATTTGTTAACTCCCACAATGTATGAGATACGTAACACTGATATTAATAATAGGCCATCATTAAAGAGGCAGTCACCTTCATCTAATCTAACAAACCTTTGGCACCCAAGAGGCTAGGTCATATAAACCTAAACAGGATTGACAGGCTGGTGAAAGATGGTATCTTGCCTTCATTAGTGGTAGAACCAATGCCTGTCTGCAAGTCTTGTCTGGAAAGCAAAATGACCAAAAGACCTTATTCATCTAAGGGCAGTAGGGCCAAAGATTTATTGGAGTTAGTGTATACTGATGTGTATGGAGGCATAATATTAGAGCGAGAGGTTGATACGAGTATTTCATCACTTTCACCAATGATTACTCAAGATATGGATACATATACCTTATGCACCGCAAGTCCTAGACTTTGAAAAGTTCAAAAAGTTTCGAGCGGAAGCGGAAAAACATTTAGGTAAAAGTATAAATACTCTTCGATGAGATCGAGGAAGAGAAAATCTCTCTGCCGATTTTATGAGATACCTATCAGAAAATGGGATTCGATCCCAGTTGTTTGCTCTTGGTTTGCCTCAACAGAATGGAGTAGCAAAAAGAAGGAACCGGACTCTTTTGGATATGATCAGGTCTATGATTGAGTTTTTATGGATTACCTATATTTTGGGATATGCAATATATATACTAAACCTCATTCCATCTAAGTCTATACCTGAGACTCCCAAGGAGTTATGGACCGGGTGAAAGTCTAGTCTACAACGTTTTTAGAGTTGTCTGGCACTCGTGCTGAAGGTTAAGACGGATTAGTTGGAATCGAAGTCGGAAGTATACACGTTTATAGAATATCCCAAAGAATTAAAGATTGGTTATTCTATAATCCCAGAGAGCAAAAAGTGTTTGTAAGTACCAATGCGGTTATCTGGAAGAAGACTACATAATTAACCGGAAATCTCTAGAAAATGTTATCTTGGAAGAAATTCAAGAGCGATTAATTCCAAATCCAAGAATAACCGAATTTTAAGAAATCCGCCCATATCTGACCCAGTAGTTACACCAGTGCCTCGTCGTAATGGGAGTATTGTCAGATTCCATGACAAGATCTCAGTTTAGGGAAAGTCTTGAGAAGGCAATCCCGGAAGAACTAAAACAAAATCCCTGTAACTATGATGAAGCAATCATTAACATTGATTTGGGACGTTGGCTAGATGCTATGAAAGCTGAGGTGGAGTCTTTGTACTCTAATTAGGTCTGGATACTTGTGGACTTGCCTGCCAATAGCAAGCCTATTGGGTGCAAGTAAGTCTACAAGAGAAAGAGAGGACCAGATGGAAGAGTTGAGACCTTTAAAGGTCAGGCTTGTTGTGAAAGGATGTACTCAGAAAGAAGATATCGATTATGAGGAAACCTTCTCTCCAGTAGCCATACTCAAGTCCATCCGGATACTCTTATTCATTGCGGTTCATCTCGGTTACGAGATTTGGCAAATAGATATCAAGACAACGTTTCACGATGGCCATCTTGAGGAAGACATCTATATGATGCATCCAGACAGTCTTATAGCTGATAACCAAGAGCAAATAGCTTGCAAGCTGTAGAAGTTTATTTATGGACTGAAGCAGGTATCCCGAAACTAGAACTTCCGTTTTGACCAGGCAATCAAGTCATTTGATTTTTGTCAGAATACAGATGAGTCATGTGTGTACATGAAAGGTCAAAAGGCAGAGTATTTTTCTAGTATAGTATGTCAATGACATCCTTCTCCTAGGGAGTGACAGGGATGTTGTCAACGGTAAAAGTTTTGGTTGGATAAGACTTTTGATATGAAGGACTTGGGAAAAGCCAGGTACATCATAGGGATCAATTTCCATTGAAATCGGAAAAAACAGGATGATAGGCTTATCTCATGATGTGTACATAGATAAGGTACTGGTACGTTTAGCTATGCTTTGCACTAAACCGGATATTTGTCACGCAATGAGCCTAGTCAGCAGATATCAGTCTAACCCAGGTCCTTATCATTTAACTGCTGAAAGATGTGTTCTCAAATACTTGAGAAGGACTAGAGATCACATGTTGATTTACATGCAGTGATGAGTTGATTCCAGTTGGTTACATAAATACTGACTTCTAATTAGATAAGGATTCCAGGAAATCAACTTCTGGGAATGTGTTTATGCTGTAACTGCTTAAGAAGCAGCGAGGGAAGCAGATTGGCTAAAAAGATTCCTTATGGAACTTGGAGTGGTACTTTTGGCAGGACAGCCGCTCACAGTTTACTGTGATAACAGTAGGGCAGTAGTTAAGTCCAAGGAACCCATGAGCCAAAAAGCATGTACAGAGGAAGTTTTACGTGGTCAGACAGATTGAACAGATAGGTGATGTTCAATCACCAAGGTAACCTCTGCAGACAATTTGTGAAATCTCTTTACTATGCCTTTGACTACCAAAGTCTTTGAGCGGTATGTAGACGGGATGGGCATGAGATGCAATCCTAGCTGGCATTGAGCCCAAGTGGGAGATTATTAGTTTTATGATCTCAATACCAGTGAATGATATAATAAATTGATCATTTTTTATCAATATATTTATGCTTTCCTTTCATGAGATGAATGGTGATTTATTATATACTTGCACATAACCAATACGAATGACATGATGGTTCATGAGATGAACCGGGGTCCATAAGTATACTAGATGCAATACATGTGTATGGATGAGATCCACATACGGGAGACATGTATAGCAAATCTTATACTTAAATATCTTCACAACCAGTGATGAGACTGGACATCTCATACTGACAAGGTTGCAGTACTTTGATCACTATGAGATAGTGTGATTTATCTCAATCATAACAATGTAAGATTCTGGATCATAGTGCTGGTACATTGAATGTATTGAGGGACCGAGAGAAGCACCTTATGAACACTGTCTTTACTTTAAGGTATGCTCTCATAATTCCCTAGCAGTAAGCTCTCAATCCTGAGACATTAATGAACTCAAGTTTTTATCTATTCATTTTCTTTGAATCTGTAGGTCAACACCTCGGTGATTTGGGCATGTGGTAGTAGAGCTGTGGGAACATTCAATGATTAACATGGAAATGGAATCTATCTTTAATATCCCCTTGTGCCAATTAATGGATTTATCATTGGTAAATACGCACCCATTCCGATTAAGAGTTAATTGGAAAGGTACCTATGATCATTATATTTAATTGGGGCTCAAGGATAATAAGATGTGGATATAGTTTGAAAGATAGGTCCAATTGATCCATGAATATTGATGGAGGGGCCTACTTGTGGTAATGTGGAAGTTTAGAGTCTTCTATGTAATATTCCTAAGACTGGAGTTCAATTACATTTATATAGTGAAGTTATTTGCAATTAACCGTGGGCCCGGATTACACATGAGATGTGGGGTCGCGAGTCCCAGTTGGAGCTAGATTCCTAAGGAATTCCTAGTGGTCCTCACGCTAGCTCAAGTTATTAGAAAGATACTAATTCTAGTTGAACTCTAAAAGGAAAGTTATTATTTCTATTTGAAGTGAAACTTCTAATAGTGGTAATAGTAAACTTACTAATTTTAGTAGAAATGAGACTTTTAGTTTAAATGAGACTTTTATTTTAAAGTAGAAAACCCTTTCAGCTCAAAGGCGAGGAAGGAGAAGGCGATCGATCGCCCAATCCAGGCGACTAGGGTTTTCACGAGAAGATGGAGTCGCTGGGTGAAAAGGTTAGAAAATGATGCTTATAAAAGGGGGTAACTTTTTTGCAGAAACGAAACTCCCATACCCCCATGAGAATCCCATTTTCGCTCCTGGCAAAGAAAAATTTGACATGGCATGAAACCCATTTCCGCAGATTTATCCGCACCAAACGCAAAAAAAAAATCCATTTCCACATAAAACTAGTGCTTTTTATGCGGCCGGAAATGGATTACACAAACATACTAAATCTTCCATAGGAAATAAGTAGTCCCTGCAGAACACCATTCCACATCGAGCCTGAACCCATATTTCCCACAACTCCTTGCACAGAACGCCCACTGCTTGACCCATATTCCCCACAAGTAGCCATTGCACAAATCCACATACCTGATCCTCATCTTCACCTCCAATGTTTTCTACATTTTTTTATATTATTATCTTGGTTTAAAAAGAAATGAATAAAAAGGAAGCCCCTGGGCTAGCCTGGACTCTGGGCTGGCACGGTTAGGCTCGTGCTTACGGTTGGGCCGGCCATTACGGCATGGCCCATTTTTCATCCCCAAGCCGAGTCCATTTAGTGTTTATGCTTACGGCCTCATTTTTTCTTATGATATTATATAATACATATAATTAGCTGGAGATTCTTTACATGGGAGGACATAGTAGTGTGGGAGCACACTATCAAAGGTTTTGAATAACTTCTGACATGACCATAATAAGGATCACAGATGGTTGGATTCGGATCCTGACCCGTCTAATGAAGTGGGGAAGAAAGTCTAAAAGATGGATTTGGATCTGACACGTGGCCTATTAGATGGACTGGCTCAGGTTCCAAAACGACTTCAAGTTCTAAACTCCCCCATTTCAGTTTTCTCGGACTGTAAATTGGGCCAGGCTGCCCAGGCCCGGCATGGCCCCATCAATGTCTGGGCCGTGCTGGGCCAGGAAGGTTAGGATCATGGCACAACACGACACAGCCCAAGGAGTTGGCCATGCCGTGTTGGGCCAGGGTGTTTGGGCAGAGTCACGCGCCGGCCAAAACCACCCCCCACCCCTCCCACCGAATAAGCAGTAAAAAAGGTCAAATAATGAGTCTTTGTGTCATTTCAATATTTTTGACACTTTAAAACCCCCACACCCCCGCAAAAAAAAAGAGTCAAATAAGGGGTACTTTGGGTCATTTAAACACTTTTAAAGGCTTATAATTACCCCATCTTCCCTCTTTACTCAACACTCTCTAAGCTCCCTTTCTATCTCTATTGGCCATGCCATCTATCTATAAGTTTCCTAAGACATCGAAAGCTCTCATGCATCAATCTCTCAAAGGCTAAGAAGTTTGTGGGTGACAAAGACTACCGAAGGGGCTCTCTCTCTCTAAGAACTTTCTGTCTCTCTTCAAGGTATTTATTAATTTAAATTTCAGATTTAATTTAGTATATACATAGTAATATTATATAATAAGTTATTTTCAAAAAATAAAATATTATATAATAAATCTCATCTTCTCTCCTTTATTATTATAAATTAGGGAAATGATCGGGTGGGAACTATTCTCACGAATAGTGTACGAAGTCCATCTTGGGTGTTGGATGGTGCGCCTCATCCAATGGCAAGTGGATAACACACTTAAAGGAAAAAAAGAATAAAAAGAAACCTGCCTTTGATCCCTCTCTTTCCCACTTAGCTTTTTTTTTCTTCCAAGCTACGAAAAAGCAAAACCCTTCTCGCCATTTCTCTTTTCCATCTCTCCCTCATCTCTTCCTCCCCTCTTGAGTTGTTTGCAAAATGAAAAGAAGCCTGCATCTCTCTTCCCCTCTCATCTCCATTGATCTCACGAGAGGAAGCTAAAGCATCATCCCCGTCTTACTACGATCCTCTCCCAATGGATGGCAAAGATCCTATAGCTAAATCCAAAATCCTTGTGCGAGAATTAAATTTGCAAAAACCCTACAGGCCTTCTTCTCTCTTAACTTAATCCTAATTCGTTTAGCCTAAACCCCAAATCCTACCTCCCCATCTCACAACCTTCATCACCTACAATGCATAATACAGAGACCCTAAATCCCATCATTGAAATCTCAATTCCCAACACCTGACATTAAATCCCATGCCCAAATGCACCTAAAACATCCCTATATCTTGATGAGCCCAACCATATATTGCATCCGTATATCCTCTATTTTCAAAATCTTGTTTATGAAATCTACCATCTCTTTTCTTTTATTAATATTATTTTTTTTCAATAATTTTAGTCAATGACCTTACTACACGTTCTTGGTGTTAGATTGTATGTCCTCAATCCAATGGATCATCCGACTAAATTGATTTATTTCATTAATTAATTTATATTTTCATGCTTTATTCATGTGATGAATGGTATTCTTCTATATGTTTGCACATGACCAATACAAAATGACATGATAGTTTATGAGATGAATTGGAGCCCACAAGTATATTAGATGTGTTCCATGTGTGTGGATGAGATCCACATACAGGAAATACTGATCACTACTCTTATACTTAAATTGATTCACAACCAATGATGAGATTGGACATCTCATTTGATAAGGTTGCAACACTGTGATCACTATGAGATAATGTGATATGTCTCAATCATCAGAGTATAAGACTCTGGTACATTGGATGTACTGAAGGACCATGAGTAGCATCTTATGCAAATCTATCTTTGATTTAAGGACTACTCTCATAATTCCCAAGCAATAGACTCTCAATCTTGAGAGATTAATGGACTTAAGTTTCTACAATGCATTTATTTTGAGTCATCACTAAGTGAGGTCAATTGTAGGTCAACACCTCGATGTCTTGGGTACGTGGTAGTGGGGCTGTGGGAACATATAATTATCAAGATAGAATCTATCTCTTAAATATCCCATTATACCAATAAATGGATTTTATCATTGGTAAGTGCGCACCCATCTCAATTAAGAGTTAATTGGATGGTACTATTGATTACTGTGATTGATTGAGTTACAAGGATAATAAGATGTGGATAGAGTTTGGTGGGATAAATTTATTCCAATAGATCCATGGATATAATTGATGCAGGGGCCTACTTGTAGTAATTGAGAAGATTATAGTCTTTTTGTAATTATTCCTAAGACTTGAGTGCAATTGCATTATATAGTGGACTTATTTGCATTTAATTATGGGCCCAGAGTTCACATGAGATGTGGGGTCCGGATTCCCAATTGGAGCCAGATTCTAAGGAATCCCTGGTTCCTATTTGAAACTCTTAAGAAAAGAAGGAGTATGACACATACTAAGAATAAAAGTGACTTCTAATCTTGGACAAAGAAGAGGTGCTCCATAAAGTATAAATAAGAGGTGAAAGGTAGAGATCTCTCTACAACATTATAATCTCTCAAGTTTCTCTCTCTCTTCCTCTTCTCTCTTCTCTGGTTTACTTCTAGAGTGCTAGGATTTCCTTTTGCTTAAAAAATCCAACCATTCTCTTTGAGAAGTTCTCTACAAGAGGGTTATAGCATGGAAGGACACAAAGGCAAAGGAGATGAAATCTGCGAAAAGGGTTTTTCGTAGATATCAAGTTTTCATCTTCTCGATTTGATCGCAACCAAGCTCCAACGGTGTGGATCTATTATCTATTTGTTTTAGTAGATATTGTTATGCTTGTTTGTTTCCTGATCTATCTTCGATTTTGATCTTAATGCATGAGATTAGGGTTTTAGATCTTGGCGTTGGGTTTTGGTCTTATGGGTATTTGATCCCTGTTATAAGTTGATCAAAGGTTTTTGAATACCTATCCACGAGGCCCACCTACTTCCAACACTTGGTTCATCTCAAAAACTGATCTTCTAGATCTTGTTAACCTGTTTCTGTTTTTTATTCTCAACTGATTTTCCAGATCTTATAGTTTTCTCTCTGTTGCTCTGGTTAAACTGGCATGCTCAGTGATCTTTCCTTCTTGCAAATCCTGAATCTCATTTTTCTTTTACAAGTTTATTAGTGCAGAATTAACTTTTAAGTGTGGCAATTGAAGAAATAAAGCAAGAGTATGAAGAATAATAAAAAAAAGTCAACGATATCTATCTCTGCATTGTTGAAATGTTAATTGTGTATTCAGATGAAATGAATAGATGGAAGGTTATAAGGTTTTGAATATGATGAATTATTAAATTTTGTATGAATGTAATTCTAAAAGAAATTGGAAGTTGTCTAATGGCCTTAAGTGACTTGAATGAAATTTGATTTTGCATTGATAGGAATGTCTGGGTGACTTGAATGAGTGGAGTGTTGAAGAGTGAATGGCTTGAGTGTTATATGATTGAATTAAGGTGAATGTTTGGATGAGTTCCTTGCCAGGAATTTTCTTGCTTAATTCCACACTCTTAAGTGGTTGTGAGAGTCAACCTCAGTGAGATGGAGTTGAGATAATTCTTGAATGTCCTTTCAAACTCATGGCTGATTCTCAGTGTTAATTACCGAACATGTTAGGCTTACACAATATACAGATGCGTATTTCTGCATATTGTGCTTATATAGATGAGAACTGCTTGGATGGCTCTAGTTCTTTAGTACTTGTGTCACTATAATTTACATTCATTCCCATAACACAATCATGTCCGACTTATATGGCTCACATCTGCTGAACAAGATGGCAGTGAGTATTGATGAAAATGGGAAATGGAAACTAAAAGCAAGTGCTCTACAAAAGCCAATGTCAAGTGAGACTCTAAACACAATAGAGGACGAAGTGGATCAATGTAAATGCACAGTATCCTCATGTAGCTGTTAACATTCATGAATGGGAATAATCTGTGAAAAAAAGGTGATGATGCCAAAAATAGCTTTCCGACAACACCGGTCAAGTAATAAATGCTAAATGCAATAATGCAATAATTAAAGAAGAGAGAGAAGGGATTATAGTGGTTCGGTCAAAATGACCTACATCCACTTCAGAAAGGTGGAGGTTGCCTGTGGTGTTTTACTTCCTCAATGAGTTGGGATTACAAGCTAGAGGAATACAAGAGTAGAAGGAAATAGGAAGATATCAGTTGTCCCCAAGTGCTGGTGGGGCTCCTCGATTTATAGTCTACCCTAACAGACGGGGACGCTCCTCTGCAACGTTCGCCCTTGGAGCCCTCAAACTACCCTTGCGCTGGATGAGGCAGGTGAGATATTTCTCCGCAGGACCTGGTAGGAACGGGACGGCTTCCGAAGCAACGTGGCTGCCCTGACTTGGTCTCTTCGTGGGCTTGGACCTGAGCTTCAGTGGATGGATTTGGACCTGGACTTCTCACGGACTGGGTCACTTGGCCTGACCCATTATCCAGTACTGGTTCATTCGGGCATGACCCGTCATTTGCCCCTCAATGCCCCCGTGCCCAAAGAGGTTTGGTAGGGGGCATTGGTAGATTCAGATCTCTTCTCCCTTCAAAATCTTTTTCCTCTTTCTAGTTTTAATCTTGATCTGGGCAAGCTTCGGAACCTGGAGAAGCCTGGGCACCCAGGGAGAGATGGGCACCCGGGGGAGTGATGGGCGCCCGGGGGAGAAGGCCTGGGCGCCCGGGGGATTTCGGCGCCCGGGGACTGAGCGCCTGGTGATTTGGGCGCCTTGGAGAGAAGGCCTGGGCGCCCGGGGGAGAAGGTCTGGGCTCCCGGGGGATTTGGGCGCCCGGGGAGAAGGCCTGGGCGCCCGGGGGAGAAGGCCTGGGCGCCCGGGGAGTGATGGGCGCCCAGGACTGAGGAGGGAGTCTCCTGGTACCGTGGCGGCCGTTATGTATCCCTTTTTTCTTTTCTTTTTCTGGAGGCGCTGCCCCTGGGCCCCCGCGAGCTGACCGGGGCAGCTCGACCCCCGCTGGGGGATACCCCGGACCCCTCTGCGAAGCGAATAATATAAAGTTTTGGAAACTTTTGGCATCCTACAAATTGGTAGGCTCATTTTTCTCCCCTTTAGCATATGTAAATTCCAACTCCGAGTATCTGGATCCTGCCCCTCGGTAACTTCTAATGGGTCATCTCGGAAGAAGAATATGAGCCCGCAACTTGCTAGAAAGAATGCTCCAGATCCTAGGTTGCAGCAGCGAGCGTGGGCATAGTCGCTGCAGCGCGGAAAATGAGAGAGCTTCTCAGGCTGAGGAGAGGGCTGCCCTAGCTGGAAGGGCTTCCGAGGTTGATCTTTCGGCGGCCTGCGAGAGGGCGACCAGGCTTGAGACCGAACTCTTAGCAGCCTAAGAGAGGGCGGCCAAGGCAGAGGCTGAGCTTGTGAAGGACCTTGAGAGGGCTTCGCTCAGTGAAGCTGAGCTTCTGAAGACCCGCGAGAGGGCTTCGCTCAAATGAGGTGAGCTTCTGAAGACCCGCGAGAGGGCTTCGCTCAATGAGGCTGAGCTTGTATAAACCCGTGAGAGGGTGATGCTCAGAGAGGTGAGCTTCTGAAGACCCGCGAGAGGGCTTCGCTCAAAGAGGTGAGCTTCTGAAGACCCGCGATAGGGCTTTGCTCAAATGAGGTGAGCTTCTGAAGACCCGCGAGAGGGCTTCGCTCAATGAGGCTGAGCTTGTACAGACTCGTGAGAGGGTGATGTCAGAGAGACCGTTGTGGAGACAGTGATTGGGGCGGTACATGAGAGAACTGCTTTCCCAAATATTGACCTCTTAGGCTTCGTGCCGACTGAGGCGCTTGATGATTGTAGTGGCAGCTCTGAAGATGTCGATGATGATGGTGATGCCGAGGACAACTTGAGAGTGATTAGAGGGCGGGGGACTTTTTTTTTAACAATTTGTAGCACTGATAAAATTTATTAATCCATTGTTTAGTTCTAAACAACATTAATCGAAACAAAGTTGAAAAAATCAAGCCCCCCAAACCCTCACTGCTTTGACTTTCTTACGGTATTACTGGTAATACCTCTTCAACAGTTCTGCATTCCCTGGTAATGTGTTCAACCGCTGCATTGCGAGGAGTGAACGCTTGTCTGTCTCTCCACGGAGCAGGACCGAGTTGATCTCTGACAGGTAGCCTCTCTGTCCTGCTTCGCTTGTTGCTTGTATCTTTCCTTTCCTCTCTGTCTCGCCCCTTTCCGTTGTCGACTACTCTGGAGCACTCCCCTCGCCTGGCCCTTGTGGTATCTTCAGCATTTATATACTTCTGAGCCTTTGCTAGTAGCTCCGGCATGCTTTTTGGCGGGCGTTTCATTACTGAGAAAAGGAATCTCGATGAACGGAGACCTTTGAGGAAGGCTGTCATGGACACCTTGTCGTCGGGCTCTTCAATTTGAAGTACCTCCTCGTTAAAACGAGTGAGGTAGCTCCTGAGGCTTTCATTCTCGTCCTGCTTTATTCTCGTCCTGCTTTATACTAAGCAGGTGTGTGGCAGGCTTCTGGTGGCGGCGCCCACCAATGAAGTGTGAGACAAAAGATTTGCTCAATTCTCCAATTACATGATCTCGTCGGGGATGCTGTGTCGCTGCATTTTGGTTTTTTAGGACTCTAGGTGGTCCAATGGATCCTTCCTTCCATCGAAGGTCTCCATGGGGGGCATTTTGAACTTCCGAGGAAGTGGGTAATTCACCACATCGAGCTTGAACGGAGTATCCGTTCACCCGACTAGATAACCCACCGTCTCGAGCGCCTGCGCCTTCATGGCGTTGAGGACATCGCCCAGTTGATTCTGCATTTCTTTGATTTTTTCCTCCCAGCGATTGTGAGGCTCCCTAGAGGGATCAGGGAAATAACTCTCATCTCCAATGCTGTGATTCTCGCTTCCCCCTTCTTGAAAGTGAGAATCCTCCCCATTAGAATTGAAGAGAGGAGGTGGAAATTCTCCATTATTTGCTCCACCTGTAGGTGGGGGTCCTCTAAGCTGGGCTCCACCAGGGGGTGGAGGAACTTCGTGATGGGCGCGGCCTTGAGGATCGACCAAGAGTATCCCTTACGGGGCAACTTGGGGGGCTCCTGAAGAGGCACCATGGGGATGGACGTTCAGATGTGCTCCCCGGCCATGGGCGCCGTGGTGATGTGCTCCTCGACCCTGGGCGCCATGATGATGGGTGCCCAAGTGAGGTGCTCCTCTACCCTGGGCGCCATGGGGATGGGCGCCCGGGTGAGGTGCTCCTCCACCCTGGGCGCCATGGGGATGGGCGCCCAGGTGAGGTGCTACTCGCCGTGGAGCATGCCTCGGGATTGGTACTTCCTGCGGTACTCCACCAAACGGTGCTCCTCTCTGGGATGCTCCTCCAAACCGAGCTCCTCCCTGCCCCGCAAGCACGAGTTGTAAGATCTGTTGGTTTTGAGCTCCCAGTTGCTGCATGGTCTCCTACATCTGCTGAGGAGTGGGAGTAGGAGCAGGAGTATTTGGGGCAGGGTTATCCGGTGGAGGACCATTGTCTCCCTGCCTGGGGGAGTATGGGCGCCTGGAAGGGCCTGGACGCCCGGAAGGGCCCGGGCCTGTTGGGCGCCCATCTTGAGTGGGATTATCCTCCCGTCTCGCCGATCTCGTGCTGATCACCATAATCTAAAGTATTTGATTTTTTTCTCTTCCCACAGACGGCGCCAAACTGATGATGCCAAAAATAGCTTTCCGACAACACCGGTCAAGTAATAAATGCTAAATACAATAATGCAATAATTAAAGAAGAGAGAGAAGGGATTATAGTGGTTCGGTCAAAATGATCTACGTCCACTTCAGAAAGGCAGAGGTTGCCTGTGGTGTTTTACTTCCTCAATGAGTTGGGATTACAAGCTAGAGGAATACAAGAGTAAAAGGAAATATGAAGATATCAGTTGCCCCCAAGTGCTGGTGGGGCTCCTCGATTTATAGTCTACCCTAACAGACGGGGACGCTCCTCTGCAACGTTCCCTCTTGGAGCCCTCGAACTGCCCTTGCGCTGGACGAGGCAGGTGAGATATTTCTCCGCAGGAACTGGTAGGAGCGGGAATGCTTCCGAAGCAACGTGGCTGCCCTGACTTGGTCTCTTCATGGGCTTGGACCTGAGCTTCAGTGGATGGATTTGGACCTGGACTTCTCACGGACTAGGTCACTTGGCCTGACCCATCATCCAATACTGGGTCATTCGGGCCTGACCCGTCAAAAGGAAACAGCATTCTCATTATCATCATTTCCAAATCCATGCACATCCACCAAGATAACACAACACAAACAAAGATTAGAAAGGAACATACAAAAGCATCAGCTCGTTTTCATCAATGCTTTCAAATGGGACCCACTAAGAAAAATCCAGTTATCTACCAATGAGCTTGTGGCTACCCTACCACAATCAGAAATGACCACCTCATTCACATCAAGTATAGTTAGTGGAAGGCACACAAAATGCTCATGCTGCCATAATAAGTGGACAACAACGAATTTCACTTGCAAACAACTATCCAATTCCAACCTTGTCCACCATCCAATTCCAATTGTAAACAATTACTTTCAGCATGACAAAACTCCATTCAATAAACATGACAAACCCCATTCAAAAATCATGCACAACATTCAGTTACAACATTCTCAATGTCTGTAAAACAACATTTAATTAAATGTCCCTGAAGCCCAACATTTATTCCTATTCAATATTTAAGCACAAACATGAAAGCATGCCATGGGAAGCAACACCCCTTTACATTCCTTTACCAAGAAAGGTGATGCAAGCCAGACATTGGTTGGCCACCCATTGGTATATGGTATCAAGAATAGTAGGCATACATTTTTAAAATCCGAAAAACTAATTAGTGTGATCCTAGGATGATGAAAAGTTGAAAACCAATGATTTCACAATCATTCATGCAAGATTGTTGATTTTGACTAAACCTCCAATTTTGATGCTCAGATGCATGGAATTATGAAATTCTATGAAATTGAGTGCAAATTACCTTAATTAAGTCCACAAAATAACATAAAATGATGAATAAGAACCACAATTTTGTGGACTTATCAGGAGCACCTCTTCATTTAAAGCCTACAAAATAATAATGTAAAAAATCGCTAATATAAGAGGTGACCATGTTGCATTCACATGATAAAAATTCTCTTTGTACAAAATAAATGCATACGTAAATCCGTGTCGATGTACCATCATAAAAAATCGACCTTTCCAAGGCCACACCTTTAATAAGATCCTCGTCCTTGTCTTCTAAAATACTCCCATCATTTTCAGATATGTGAACTATATGATTGAAGGGGAATAGAAAGCCCAATCTATTTGATATTAAAAATAAAAACAATATCTGAAAAGTCCGATGTTAAAATGAAATAATACCTCTTGACGAGCATAGGACAATTGCATATGTCATGTGCAACATCACGCTTGGTACATCCAAGGCAAAGTCGTGGTTTTCTCATTGCTTTTTCCTTAGATGACTTCAATCTCTTTGGATCGACGACCCTTTGTCTTAGCATGCTTTGGGGCAAGATATCCCTCTTCATGACAAGTCCCCCGTCTCTTCTCTTATTGTCATCTTTTGTCGTCACTTCCTTTTTATTTATCTCATGAATTTTTTTTTAAAATCTTGCAGAACCTTTTTTGCATGTTGGTATGCTTTTTTACACATGGATGCCTCATCAATGACTATTGCAGCATCATGTGATAAACCTCCATGTCGTGCAAGCAATGAACCATCACATGAAAAGCATGCACTACTGTCAGATTCATCGTCTATTCTTGCATTCCTTGTCTATCTTTTCAGAATATACTGTTAAGGCATTTCATAAATTTTCTCTTGTTTGAAAACACAAATGATATGTCCACATGAAATTCCTCGAGTCTCAAAAAATTGACATGAACATTTTTCTTCTTTGTCATCCTTTTTGAAAAGGACGGATGAAACATTATAAACTCGTTGCTCGAAGTAATCATATATAAGATAAAAAATGCCGCATGTTATGCATGTGAACTATTCTTAAAACTTGTAAAACATCTTTTTCGTATATATTTAGACATCCGTTTCTCCATTGGAAAATATTTCATCAATATTGGTCTTTCATTTATAGTGTCACGACCAGCCTTCAATTGACGATATTTTTGAGTTGCGATGCCTCGCTTATATCGCAACATAAAGTCATACAAATCATTATTCTTTATCACGTATTACTTAAGGAAGGCATTGATACTCTCACTTCTTGAAGTTGTAGATATTCCTCTAAAAAATACATTGGCACCCACATCTCATGAATATCGTACATCCAATTCAGCCATTCATCCCTCTCTTCCTCTCTCAGTCGAATTGACAAGCCTTTTTATGGAAGGCCTCTAAAGGCTTTTTGTAGCTTTCTTTTTGATTCTCCTCTGTTAGAGAACATATAGCTCTTTTTGGTCTTTTCTTTTTCCTCTTTTCTCTTTTTTCTTATTTTGCTTTGTGGCCTCTTTTGGCTCCCCTGTAACTGGCTTTCCAGCTTTTGTTCCCCTTTTCTCTCTTTAATTCAATTGCCATTTAGCAAAAAAAAAAATTCAGCCATTCATTGTCTACAAGGTGAAAGTCCATTAATATATCTTTCCAAGCCAGCTCAAAGTGTTCTCTTGTAATAGAATTGTATGAGATCTCTTTAAATGTTTTGATGAAGTCCTGATTATGAATCACAATTATGCCTAAATTCTTTTGTAAAATCTTGCAAAATGTGCTACAAACAACAATGGTGGCATGTGGTGGGAAAAACAGACTTGATCGCGTTTGTCATTGTAGAATCTTGGTTCATTAAGATTGCCTTTGGCGGGTCCCTAGGCATTGCTTCAAGCTATTTGTTGAGGACCCACATGAATGTATCACAAGTCTCATTTGATATTGATTGATCATGGTGATTAATTCCGATGAACGCACAAAAAATGAGACCATATTTGTTTGTATTGTATGTTGTATCAAATGAAACAACATCCCCAAATTCTTCATATGACTTCTGGAAATAATAAACAACCCAAAATACATGTTTAATGTGATCATCATCATCTTTCTCAATAGCAAAATAACTTGGGTCTCTCTCTTTCATTTCTCTAAAGTATTCAAAGAACATTTGTTTCTTCCCTTTTGTTTCTAATTTGATTTCAAAAATTTGTATCATTATATTGACACCAAAAAATGTCACTTATGCCTATTCATATATACATTTTCAACATCAAAGAAGTCACATGAAACCGCATCAGGCCACGTAAGTGTGATTTCCAAAGCTTTCATATCATTTCACCAAAATTTCAATGTCATTGCATGTGCGATGATTCTTCTTCCGACAAAATGGACGAAACTGCTTCAAGCATCAGATCCTCTTCAATGTAGCCTTAAGGAGTGTGCACATCAAGTTATTGGCCATTTCAACATCATTTGGCCTGACTTTGCTCATCCAGCAGCCAACGAGGACCTCCCGGCGACACTAAAGATGGAGACCTTGTTTCGCAAAACAGAGCACACAGTTGGTCTCAAAATGCCTAGAAGGCTCTACATTAAATCTCAGGTCATTCCGAGACCGTTTGGCCCAAATGCAAAAGTCGTATTCTCTTTGCAACAAAGTCATCCTTTCCGGCGACATCAACATCGAAGGCATCAAATCTTCAATCAAAGCCCGTGGATGGTGTTGACACCTCATTTTGCCCCCTATGATAGCCTTAAATACCTGTCATGTGTAGCGATGTCCCCATTTCACCCATGATTGAATGATCAATGTCATAATTCTAATTAATTAATAATGATGAAGATGCTTCTTATTGATTTTGGACTTGGTTTAACGATTTATAGAAATTCATGAGAGAAATGCCGAATCGCGTCGAGATTTCGAGTCCAACCCATTACTCACACAAGGAGCGGGCCGCTCAAACATTTTTTAGGCCACCTAGGGTGCACTTAGGTCAGTCCTAGCAAAGACCACACAGTCTACCAAAGTGCGATATGATCAACATAAATTAGGAGGCTAGAATCATTGATCTAGATATCCCTTCCTTTTCCCAACCTCTGATCGCTAGGATGAATGAACCTTTAGATTTTACGTTCCGAGAGCTTTCTAATGTTATATAGAACGTCAAAATCCGACAGACTGGTCAAGAGATATGACCATCAGAAGTTCGCCCTAATGTCCCGCTGGAAGACCACTTAGGCGCCCCCACAAGTACACCTAAGTCACCTGCCACCCCCCTAGAAGTGAACAAAGACGCCCCCACAGGTGCGCCTAGCTCTAGTTTCACTGTTTCGGCCCGAACTCAATCTGAAACCAACCCAAACTGAACCTAAGCTTTTATAACATTGAAATACCACTTGGGCGCCCATATGGGTGCGCCTAAGTCACCAAGAAGCCCTATTTGCCCAAAACTGAATTAAACCACCTTGGGATTTTGAAACTTTTAGAACTTGCCCTGAATCTCTATATAAGATCTCTTAACCTCCTTTGCAAAAGGGGCCTACCAAAAAGAGAGGGAAATAGTAGTAATAAGAGAAAAGATAGTAGCCACCATAGAAGAAACCCTGGATCAAGAAGAAAAGAAGAGAAAATAGAGAAGGAGATCCTCTGGTTTTCAAGACCTATAGGGAGCAGAGCCTCTACAGCCATGGATTTCTGTGAAAGCTCCGATCTAGAAGCGTGAAGGATACGATCTACGCCGGTATTGCTAGATCTCTTCCGTTCCATTGCTGTTTATCATCATCCATGATTAGAAACATGCTTAGGATACTGCATATAATGTAGATCAGTGTTTGCTTCATCATCTTAGGCTTTTAATTTTAGTAGATCTAGCATCCATCATCATTCGTGGTTAGAAACATGTCTAGGTTCTCTCATATACTGTAGATCGGCATCATTTCCATCATCCCGAACTCGTGATTAGGTTAGATCTTGCATATACATCATCATCATCACGGAACTCTAGATCTGAGAAGTTAAAAAGGGCAAAAGAGCACCTGGGCGCCATTGCTTGTGTGCCTAAGTCTCCGGGACACAGATCCGATCTCGGTTCTCAGTTCGCTTATGCTTATTTTTTTAGACCCAAACTCCCTATTACCTACATTGATGTCAAAACCCTCGGGCGGTTACATTTCCATAATGCAATGGAAAATTGGGCGAGCAAGTGACGGTTAACCGACCACTAGGTCACGATTAACCGCGACCTGACCGCCAGTTGGTGGTAAGAAAGGCATAAAGTTCGAAAATGTAGTGGGTAGCCCCGTGTTCAACTTGCGGTTAACCACGGGATCTCGTGTCGGCTAACCGCTGGCCAACCAACAAGTAATCGAAATCCCTATATTGAGGGAAATTGATGAGAGCACAGGGATCTTACTCTGAGACAACATTTCCTCCCCTAGTCTTGATGTGCACTTAGAGGTTCAAACGTCGGACAAATTCGGAGGCACCAAAACTCTTTTCAAAGACCGACATTCGAGTTGCTAAGAGCTCATCGAGACGAAACCTTGGGAGCTACTCAACCACAGATCCCGATGCCATTCCGATTTTGAAAATGTAAATGTTTTCTCATGAATGTTTTGAAGAAATTATGAGTGGTTCACCACGTTATGAAATCTTGATAGGGCTATTAGTCTGTTTTGTTTTTGTTTGTTCGTATATGCTTCCATTCAGAGTAGTTCTCTATCATTTTGCAGCATGTGTCTTTTGATTTGGTTTACGTTTGCTCGGGTTTTTCGTCGGCAACCACTAAGCTTGGGTTGCCTAGTCTGTCTGATCATCCGGCTTGGGATCCTTAAATAATTCTGCCAACTATAGCTTAGAACCTTTGTACGTATGCTATCCGTTCCGCGGCGGATCCTGTCTGATATCCAGGTATATTGTGTTATATATGTATTATCTGTTTGTTCCGACCATTCCTTATGACGACAGTGTTACTCTGTATGCTCTCATTACCTCAGTAATGTGAGAATTTATCTTAGTGTGGTTGCCATCATTTTATTTGTTTATCGATCTGTCTTAACATATTTTCCTAACTACACAAGTGATTTCAATATTCAGCCTTGTCACTTTATCATTACTTTTATCAACCACCATGATGTTAGCATATTTCTCGAAAACTCTTGTACACACTTGCCATGTTATTTATCTTATTTGCCTGCCAGACCGTTGTGTCTGAAACTTCTTGTTTTGTGCCCAGTTGCATACCCCGTTGCTATTAAGGCGGAGCAGGAAGCGGCGGCGGAGGAGCCGCCATTTGCTAGAGAATGGCAGCCCGACGATGTCATCTAGACGTTGGGATGGGCTATGAGCTGTGTGTTATCTTTTGGGGAGAGTTCTTATATTTTGGGAATTTGATACTTCAGCCTTTATTGGCTTGTCTTTTGGGATGTATAACTTAAACTACTTTAGGTGTGTTATAAACTTTAAAACTGTAACGATGGGTATGCTTGGTTGTATTTCTCACTCTAACATGAATCATAAATATTCTATATTTTATCTAAGTTTCAATTTGTATTGCTACATGCTTCTGCAAAATGATTGTTCATGTTTGTTCGCGAGACACGAAATTGTGGATCCTCATTGTGGAAACCTGTGTGAAACAACATGTGCGGGCAAAAATTTTCTAGCCCGCCGCGTTGCGGTCCCGGATTAGGTCCTCGGTTAGCGTAGTCCCGATCTAGGGTCGTGACATATAGTACTAGATGGCTCTTGAAATTTGTTAAGCCTGTCGTAGAAGTAATTAAATACATTGCTACATTGTTTTCATCTCCTTAAAGAAAACAATTGGAAGGAGATATGTTAAAGTCTTGATAAAAATCCCAAAAACTACAACTAGATGTAAATGTAATCCAAGGTTTATTTCTAAGTGTATTAAGGGAAAATTATGGAGAGAAAGATAAACCAAACCCTCCTATAGAGAGAGAGAGAGAGAGAGAGAGAGAGAGAGAGAGAGAGAGAGAGAGAGAGAGAGAGAGAGAGAGAGAGAGAGTTCATGGTGAGGGCTGAGAGTTTGCGAGCTTCTAAATAACCCCCCCCCCCCCCCCCCAAAAAAAAAAAAAAAAAAAATTTCTTTGCACACCCTCTTTCTCTCTACACCCATTGTTGAATTTAAAATTTTAAAAAATTTTCTTTGCACACTCCCATAATACCTAAACTAACCTCACCTCAAATCCCACGTCCACCCTAGCTACCACCTCCCCCTCCGGCAGCACCACCGAAGGGAGGGAGAGAGAGAGAGAGGGGGGGGGATGGAGAGAGAAATCTATACGACCTAGCTTTATTAGGGTGGTTCGATCACACAAGTGTACTCCACCATCCTTTTATTATAGATATTTGACCACGAAGTTCTACTCCTCTATCCCATTTTTCTAGAGATTGTTAGATCACTAAGGTCGGCTCCTCTTTATAAGATATAATAAAGAAAAAAATATAACCAAACACTAGCAATTATAAATATTTCTTTGAATATCACATCTAATGTCGAAATCCTAAATCTAGATTCAAGCTTGATCCTTCGTAGCAGATGATGCTTAGCACTTGATGATCTCCTAATACATCGCAACCAAGTAAATTTGGACGTTCTAGATCTAGGCAATGGAAGTTGTTCTTAAGGTTTGAACAACCTAAATCTAGATCTATTCCACCAAAACTCTTTCTAATGAGCTTGAATCTCAATATGATTTTCTTATCAATAACTTAGAGAGGTGAAAGAAGGTTTGAAAGCTTGATGATGGTTTTAATGCCTTGCACTAGTTTTCTCTTTGTGAGCTTTCAAAATGGTTATGCATATAGATTTGAATTCGGAATCATATATTTATAGGTTTTTGGTTTGGTCAACCGGGGAAACACCTTCGGTTGCTCGAGGTTCCAAAATAGGCAACAAAAGTGATGCAGAATTTCTAATTTGACTCAGATCTAGATTCGCATCGGTTGATTGAAGAACCAGTTGGTTCCCCGAGACCTTTTGAGACTAAAATACAAGCTCTCTAGAAAGTCAACCAAAGGAAGGCTTCGGTCCACTGAATGACTTATTCAGTCGACCGAAACCAACCATCTTCAAGCCCCTGAGACGATCAGAGATCCAAACCGAGCTCTCTAGAAATTAGACTGAACTAAGATTCCGCTCATTCGAAGGGACCTTTCGGTCCACCGAACTAAAGGGCTCGGTCTACTGAAGATCTAGAGATGCCTCTAAGAAACTGGCTTCTCTATCCACTTAGAACTAACAAATTTTATTAGTTAGGTGCAAGGTCCTAAGACTTGTTCCTTGAAGTTTCTAAGTTCAAATTATATCTGAAGGTTGGAACAATTAGACTGAACTTGATGAAGCAATGCCTTGACATCTTGATCTTTTAGTCTTGATCTTAATTTGACATGAGTCTTTTTAGGAGAAGTTTCATAAACTAATTAAGGAATCGTCAACCCAAGGGAAGTGACGGTTTTAAGTATGACAATAGCATTTGCATGAGTGGAAAGGTATGCAAAGGAGGTAAGCCTGGGACCCATCTGTCATACAAGTCATCAACTTGAGAGCCATTACCAAGTGCCCTTTGTGTTTTACCCAAAGTAGGCCCGTCAATTGATCCCGTTAAAATGGGTACCCAGCCCGTCCGAAGCCTGAAAATACAAGGCTTTTAAAAAAAATTGAGCCCGGCGGGCTAGGTTTTTACAATAATTTTAAAGACCAGCCAAAATGGGTTGAGAATGGGTAGATAGGCCTGGCCCGTCCAGGCCCACAATTACATTTCACTCATATTCAGCACTCCTCACTCAATAAATAGGCACACCTTTAAAAAAGAATACCATTGTTCATTGGGGCCTCAAAGTCCATATCTAACATAACCCTATTGTATTATTTTCCAGGGCATCCATAAACCCCTCACACTTACCACTCCGCACAATGGATCGGCACTGACCCCCAATTCAGGGTTCATATGACTGTTATTCACAGCTTAATTGAAAGTTGAAACACCCATTTTTTTTCGATTGTTCTTTGGGCCCTCAAAATCCAAATCAATAATAATCTAATCGATTTGATTTTGAAGGCATCCATAATCTATGCATAGAACTTTCTATATTCAGGTAGTCCAACAACAGTTCTAATGTGATCAAAACTCATGAATCAAAACAACAGCTGAGAAACCCAACATTTAAGTTAAAAAAGGGCATCCCTTAAAAGAAATCATTTCCATATATCTTCAACTGATGAATGTCAACAATACTAGAAACCATTATAAGGAGGAAATGAGATATTACCGGAGTTAACCATCAATAAAAGGAGATGTGGGTACCGTTTAAAAAAGGGAAATTTTCAAAAAAGTCCTTAACTTTTGGGTGATTTTCAAAAAAGTGTCAAAATAATTCAATATTTCAAAAACGTATGAAAGTTTACAAGACTTCTTTCAATCAAGTCCAATCCGGCAAAACATGCCCACTGCCGGTAATTTTTTATTAATATTTTTTGAAAAGGACGAAAATGCCCATAGTAAGTTGCAAATAGGGTTTTTTGTTCTTTTTCTTTAGGGAAATTTTCAAAAAAGTCCTTAACTTTTGGGTGATTTTATAAGAAAGGGTCAAAAGAATTCAATATTTCAAAAACGTATGAAAGTTTACAAGACTTCTTTCAATCAAGTCCAATCCGGCAAACCATACCCACCGCCGGCAACTTTTTATAAACAAAAACTCAAAAGGACAAAAGTGCCCTTAGTGAGTAGTAAATAGGTAAAAAGAAATTTATCTAAACAGTCCTAAACTTTTTAAGTGATTTTCAAAAAAGGACAAAAGAATTGAATATTTCAAAAAGGTATGAAAGTTTTCAAAACTTCTTTCAATTTGGTCCTATTGGGAGATCTCCATCCACTGTTGGCATTTTTTTTTTAAATTCAAAATGAAAAAAATCCATTTGATTTCATTCCTTCTCCAAAATGTTGGACCAACTATAAAGATCACTTTTGCTTGTTCCAAGTCACTTATATAACACAAAGCATTGATTAGAGTGCCCAGATATTGGATTGATCATGACGTGAAAACTGAAATTAACTATTGACTAGGTTATTTATGAACTTTATAATCAATTTAATTGGGCACTTGGTTTCAAATGGAATGAATTTCAGAGAACATTTTCATGGGAGAGTTGTAATATCAATTACTTGGATAAACTAAGATGCCCACTATAAATTAACAGAAGGCGAAAACATGAAAAACTCTTGATGCACTCATCTACATGGATCATTTTTTTTCTATTTAGTACATTAATGGTTGGAGTTTTCTATAAAGTCTAAGCCGTGCTGCAACAAACTATTAGGCACTTTTTTTTCCACAAATTGCCACTTAACATAGAAACAACCATTTCGTTCACCTAGCTGCTAGCACTCAACATTCTTGTTAAAATCAACCGGGCCAAACATTTGGACTTTATTACTAGATGAAAGACATGACAATTGATTAAAATCTAAGACCTATACCAAGCCTAAATTCAACCTAGACCCACCTTAGTTTGATTCATTTTCAACCCTGTCTCAAAATAATGACATCCATTAGTCAAAACCCCATCTCATACTAGCTTTGGATGACATCCATGTTACATGCACTAAGTATCGGGCACAATATGACCCAAATTTTAAATGAAAGCCACTTTCAAAAACTAAGAATCATAATTTGAGTTACAAAAAATTTAAGTGCACACTCCAAATAACACACACAGAGAGTGTTTTGGGGAAATGGGACCATATCCCATATCCAAAGCTCACACAATGCACCGATGTCCACAAGCAACTTTAATATAACTGAAGCACAATTATAATGCCAATCATCTCCTTAGAAAAAAAAAATTCTTGTTCAATATATAAAATTAACTAGAGTTGGTATTTTATTTGCAATATTATGTCCATGACAATGCCAATAAACTTATTTCAATTTGTAATATCCTAATAAAAAATAGAAAAAAAATGGTGCCTTCATAACAACTCCAACTGCACAAATATGTGTGATTGGTAGGTCACTTTTGGCTTCTCAAATGTAGTGCATTTGAAGACATATTGACTAATATCTTCAGAAGAATGAGTGCATGTGCAACCATCTGTCAAGCAAAAGTAAATCATAAGCAATATAGTGTTAGCATTTTATTGCATGATATAAGTGTGCAATATGAAAATTTATGAAAGTTAATGTATTTGTACCAATGAATGTTAGTTGGCCGAGGACCTCTAGATGCAGTGAGCTTGAACCTACTCCCACCAATTGATCTTTCTTGACTGATGTTAGTTATCACATTTTGCGTATGACCTCTTGAGGAAGATTCAACTTGACTTGTGTTTATTGGTTCTTTGCAAGTTTTTCTATTATGCCCAAAATGTCCACACAAACCACACTTCATAGTTTATTTTCTTCATTGCCGTCGATGTGAGGACATTGTTGTTTCATTAGGATCTCTCCTCCTATTTTTTTTCGGGCAACCCGGTGGCCTTCGATCATGTGGGGGCATAACCGTATTTATGGAAGTCTGCTCCCATAATCTCTTGCCAGGCAATGGGTGGGTTATTTGTTCATATGTGCTCTGATAAGTACTGACAAAATAGCAAGGATGACAATATTATTTAGGCTTTTCTCTCCGATGAGAAATTGCACTCATCGCGTGTATACATGGAATCCCATCCAATTGCCAGTGTCTACATGAACAACTCTTATTTGACATATGTATAATGTGGCGCATGTCTTCACCCCTCTCCGCCCTTTCAATAACCTCGTACTCATCGCCACCAGCAAAGAACAAATCACAAAAACGAGATTGATCTCGTACATCATTAAGTATTTTCTTTATTTTGGGGCAAACAATTCCATCCCATGTTTCAGATCTTGACCGTTTGCTTTGCAAATTTACCATCATCTTTTGCTGAATCCAATCAATCATGTCACATATGGGCAGTCCCCTCGAGTCCATCTTGTTAAAACTTTCAGTGAAGTTATTCTAATTATAGTTGCATGGAAGCCGTTCTGAAAAATGTGCTCATGACCAATGTACTCCAGGAATGTTCTCTATCCACTGCCTTGCTTGGGTGCAAAGTCTACCTATTTCATTCAAAGCAGTATCACATTCAGATCTTGTATATGCCCGAGATGTAGTCCAGAATAAATCTCTTAATTGGTCACCTTTGTAATATTTTTGAAAATTTGCATAAACGTGACGCATGCAAAACCTTTGATAGCCCATAGGGAAAACTCTGTTAACCGCCTCTACTAATCCTTTTTGGCGATCGCTCATAAAAGTAAACTCATTGCCGTTTAGGACCAATCTTTAGCCAATGAAGGAAGAACAACCAAGAGTCGGTATTTTCGGCCTCCACAACTGCGATGGCTAACGGAAACAGCTGTTTGTTACCATCAATAGCTACAGCAGTCAACAAAACACCCTTATACTTTCCCTTTAAAAATGTTCCATCTAAGCCAATGAAAGGCCGGCAACCATTCAAGAACCCCTTTATTGAGGCAGAATAAGCAACAAAAACCCGTTGAAGGAACCATTTTCTTCAAGTTGATATCGCGCAATGCTTTCTGGATTGTACTTAACAATTGTTTTACACATTGATGGGATAAAATGAAAAGACTCCTCAAAACTTCCACGAATCTTTTGGAGAGCCGTCTCTTTTGCATGCCACATCTTTAAATATGAAACTGTTACCCCATAACACCTGAAAATCTCAGCGCATAAAACCTTCGGCGTCACATTTACATCCATTTTAATGCGTGCCTCTATCTTCTTGGCAAGCCAAGCAGCGGATGCCATATGATTTTCTCCTTGATTTATATTAAGGCAATTGTGGCTATCAGTTAACTTTCTTATCTCAAATGTTTGTCCATCTTGCAAAACAGAAGCGTGAAGGCGCTAATTGCATGTTTGATCAGAACAAACTACGGTGAGCCGGGTCTTATCATTCTTCAAGTAACTTATGTTGAAGGAATTTCGAATGGCATATTGCCTAAGCACCATTCTAAGCATGTTGACGTCCTTGAAAGAAAGACCTATTGATAAAGCTGGCTGACCCATTTGTATATTTAGGATCAAATTCATGATAACGATGATACGATATTCCCTCTGAATCTGAACCTGAATTGAGTGAATGACAACTTGAGTGTGAAGTGTATTCTGACAACTCTCCATCTTCTTGCACATGTGTCATATGAATGGCGGTCACATCTTCCCCTACAACCTCAGACCCATGACCCACACCCTTGGATCCTGATATAAAGTCATTTTCAAATTCCCAATTTTCATCCTCGGGCTCTATACGATCATAATTATACTCCATAAAATCATCATCTTTATCAGGTGCATAGGACTCATCTATTTCATCTTCTTCGACATTTATTTCATTTCTGAATTTTGGATCAAACTCATCATCGTGTGATCTCGATGCCATCTGAACAATAAATCCAAAAATAAGTAATGCAATATTAGAGTGGCTATACAATGATTTACAAGCTTAAATGAAAATACGTACTGCAGTATTACCGAGATAGAACATAAGGATAAGGGAAAAATTACTTTAAAATGGGACCACCTATATATGTGAACAATAAGGCCAAGGATACTATCTATCTACTTAAGATTGGCCAAGGTCTTACTCCTCTGCAATTACTAATGGCTAGTATAAAGACAAGAAGAATGCTAATGTGGGCAGCTTGTTACCTGGCATTGTGTGAGCCTAAGCAAAGTTCCTTTTTTTTTTTTTTTGTTGAGATGCATTAACATAACAGAAAGTACAAACTACAAAGAACTATTAAATATGGAAAGCAATAAAATACTACCCGATTTCCAATAGAAACTAACATATTACAAGCATCTACTACTAACATCATGAACACCATAGCCGTCAAAGTCGTTTAGTAACAAAAGACTAGAAGTCTGTAATTCCAGTTAAAACAGAAGGACTTCTTGTAATCCTTTTCTCTGAAATTGGAAGTGACAAGTCAAAGAAGATATTAGTGATACAGTGACTCTCGTAAGGTTTTTTGTATTTTATTGTTTTATTCACATTAGCCCCTCTATCAAAGGGGAGTTCATTTGATAGTCCATTGTATATCTTCACATTAGCCCATTTAATAATAAGGTATCAATTAGAAATCCTTGGAATTCAATAGATGTTCATTAAGTAAACAGACCCAGTTTCCATCAGTATTGCAAAAAATACTTGCATTTCATTAAATAAACCAAGGGCTCAAGTGTTTTAACTTTTGAATGAAAGAAGAAAACTTAAAACTTGATTGGAGGTAAAAAGTTGTTCGCATTCCTTTACATACAATACTACATTGAGATCCTACATGAATTGGATTTATAATAACAGGTTATGCTGATTGCTTCCCCTACAAAATAATTATTTATCAACTAAATCATGTTTTACTATAAGGATAATTGGGTTCTTGTAATTAGAAGAAAATAGGTGGAAATAAAATGGCAGATTGTCATCAGATTACAGAGTTGCATTTCTCTGCTTGTACAAGGGACTCCGGTGCATGGGAATAAATGGTTATTCTGACATGTTATGGAAATAGATGCAAAAAAGCCTCAGCCATCTTCATCCTCTTCGTACTACAGTGGATTGCCAATTGTACTACGGTGATACAGTAACTTAGGTAAGAGCCTTGGTTGTCTTCATCCTCTTTATACCATGTGCTCCTCATAAAATACAAAGAATATACTCTCCAAAAGAAAGAAAGAAAAAAAAAAAAGAACGATTTGCATACCTTGCGAGAGTCACTTGTAGCAACTGTCGATTTGGGGCATTGGCCTGGTTTTACTCACATATATTTACCAAGATATGGGAACATGGGAAAGGAGGAGGCAGAGATGATAGTTTTGGGAGAGAAGGAATAAAGAAAAAGAACAAAAAACCCTATTTGCAACTTACTATGGGCATTTTCGTCCTTTTCAAAAAATATTAATAAAAAATTACCGGCAGTGGGCATGTTTTGCCGGATTGGACTTGATTGAAAGAAGTCTTGTAAACTTTCATACGTTTTTGAAATATTGAATTATTTTGACACTTTTTTGAAAATCACCCAAAAGTTAAGGACTTTTTTGAAAATTTCCCTTTTCTTTATTCCTTCTCTCCCAAAACTATCATCTCTGCCTCCTCCTTTCCCATGTTCCCATATCTTGGTAAATATATGTGAGTAAAACCAGGCCAATGCCCCAAATCGACAGTTGCTACAAGTGACTCTCGCAAGGTATGCAAATCGTTCTTTTTTTTTTTTCTTTCTTTCTTTTGGAGAGTATATTCTTTGTATTTTATGAGGAGCACATGGTATAAAGAGGATGAAGACAACCAAGGCTCTTACCTAAGTTACTGTATCACCGTAGTACAATTGGCAATCCACTGTAGTACGAAGAGGATGAAGATGGCTGAGGCTTTTTTGCATCTATTTCCATAACATGTCAGAATAACCATTTATTCCCATGCACCGGAGTCCCTTGTACAAGCAGAGAAATGCAACTCTGTAATCTGATGACAATCTGCCATTTTATTTCCACCTATTTTCTTCTAATTACAAGAACCCAATTATCCTTATAGTAAAACATGATTTAGTTGATAAATAATTATTTGTAGGGGAAGCAATGAGCATAACCTGTTATTATAAATCCAATTCATGTAGGATCTCAATGTAGTATTGTATGTAAAGGAATGCGAACAACTTTTACCTCCAATCAAGTTTTAAGTTTCTTCATTCATTCAAAAGTTAAAACACTTGAGCCCTTGGTTCTATTTAATCAAATGCAAGTATTTTTTGCAATACTGATGGAAACTGGGCCTGTTTACTTAATGAACATCTATTGAATTCCAAGGATTTCTAATTGATACCTTATTATTAAATGGGCTAATGTGAAGATATACAATGGACTATCAAATGAACTCCCCTTTAATAGAGGGGTTAATGTGAATAAAACAATAAAATACAAAAAACCTTACGAGAGTCACTGTATCACTAATATCTTCTTTGACTTGTCACTTCCAATTTCAGAGAAAAGGATTACAAGAAGTCCTTCTGTTTTAACTGGAATTACAGACTTCTAGTCTTTTGTTACTAAACGACTTTGACGGCTATGGTGTTCATGATGTTAGTAGTAGATGCTTGTAATATGTTAGTTTCTATTGGAAATCGGGTAGTATTTTATTGCTTTCCATATTTAATAGTTCTTTGTAGTTTGTACTTTCTGTTATGTTAATGCATCTCAACAAAAAAAAAAAAGGAACTTTGCTTAGGCTCACACAATGCCAGGTAACAAGCTGCCCACATTAGCATTCTTCTTGTCTTTATACTAGCCATTAGTAATTGCAGAGGAGTAAGACCTTGGCCAATCTTAAGTAGATAGATAGTATCCTTGGCCTTATTGTTCACATATATAGGTGGTCCCATTTTAAAGTAATTTTTCCCTTATCCTTATGTTCTATCTCGGTAATACTGCAGTACGTATTTTCATTTAAGCTTGTAAATCATTGTATAGCCACTCTAATATTGCATTACTTATTTTTGGATTTATTGTTCAGATGGCATCGAGATCACACGATGATGAGTTTGATCCAAAATTCAGAAATGAAATAAATGTCGAAGAAGATGAAATAGATGAGTCCTATGCACCTGATAAAGATGATGATTTTGTGGAGTATAATTATGATGGTATAGAGCCCGAGGATGAAAATTGGGAATTTGAAAATGACTTTATATCAGGATCCAAGGGTGTGGGTCATGGGTCTGAGGTTGTAGGGGAAGATGTGACCGCCATTCATATGACACATGTGCAAGAAGATGGAGAGTTGTCAGAATACACTTCACACTCAAGTTGTCATTCACTCAATTCAGGTTCAGATTCAGAGGGAATATCGTATCATCGTTATCATGAATTTGATCCTAAATATACAAATGGGTCAGCCAGCTTTATCAATAGGTCTTTCTTTCAAGGATGTCAACATGCTTAGAATGGTGCTTAGGCAATATGCCATTTGAAATTCCTTCTACATAAATTACTTGAAGAATGATAAGACCCGGCTCACCACAGCTTGTTCTGATCAAACATGCAATTGGCGCCTACACGCTTTTGTTTTACAAGATGGATAGACATTTGAGATAACAAAGTTAACTGATAGCCACAATTGCCTTAATATAAATCAAGGAGAAAATCATATGGCATCCGCTGCTTGGCTTGCCAAGAAGATAGAGGCACGCATTAAAATGGATGTAAATGTGACGCCGAAGGTTTTATGCGCTGAGATTTTCAGGTGTTATGGGGTAACAGTTTCATATTTAAAGATGTGGCATGCAAAAGAGACGGCTCTCCAAAAGATTCGTGGAAGTTTCGAGGAGTCTTTTCATTTGATCCCATCAATGTGTAAAACAATTGTTAAGTACAATCCAGAAAGCATTGAACGATATCAACTTGAAGAAAATGGTTCCTTCAAATGGGTTTTTGTTGCTTATTCTGCCTCAATAAAGGGGTTCTTGAATGGTTGCCGGCCTTTCATTGGCTTAGATGGAACATTTTTAAAGGGAAAGTATAAGGGTGTTTTGTTGACTGCTGTAGCTATTGATGGTAACAAACAGTTGTTTCCGCTAGCCATCGCAGTTGTGGGGGCCAAAAATACCGAGTCTTGGTTGTTCTTCCTACATTGGCTAAAGATTGGTCTAAACGGCAATGAGTTTACTTTTATGAGCGATCGCCAAAAAGGATTAGTAGAGGCGGTTAACAGAGTTTTCCCTATGGGCTATCAAAGGTTTTGCATGCGTCACGTTTATGCAAATTTTCAAAAATATTACAAAGGTGACCAATTAAGAGATTTATTCTGGACTGCATCTCGGGCATATACAAGATCCGAATGTGATACTGCTCTGAATGAAATAGGTAGACTTTGCCCCCAAGCAAGGCAATGGATAGAGAACATTCCTAGAGTACATTGGTCATGAGCACATTTTTCAGAACGGCTTCCATGCAACTATAATTAGAATAACTTCACTGAAAGTTTTAACAAGATGGACTCGAGGGGACTGCCCATATGTGACATGATTGATTGGATTCAGCAAAAGATGATGGTAAATTTGCAAAGCAAACGGTCAAGATCTGAAACATGGGATGGAATTGTTTGCCCCAAAATAAAGAAAATACTTAATGATGTACGAGATCAATCTCGTTTTTGTGATTTGTTCTTTGCTGGTGGCGATGAGTACGAGGTTATTGAAAGGGCGGAGAGGGGTGAAGACATGCGCCACATTATACATATGTCAAATAAGAGTTGTTCATGTAGACACTGGCAATTGGATGGGATTCCATGTATACACGCGATGAGTGCAATTTCTCATCGGAGAGAAAAGCCTAAATAATATTGTCATCCTTGCTATTTTGTCAGTACTTATCAGAGCACATATGAACAAATAACCCACCCATTGCCTGGCAAGAGATTATGGGAGCAGACTTCCATAAATACGGTTATGCCCCCACATGATCGAAGGCCACCGGGTTGCCCGAAAAAAAATAGGAGGAGAGATCCTAATGAAACAACAATGTCCTCACATCGACGGCAATGAAGAAAATAAACTATGAAGTGTGGTTTGTGTGGACATTTTGGGCATAATAGAAAAACTTGCAAAGAATCGATTAATACAAATCAAGTTGAATCTTCCTCAAGAGGTCATACGCAAAATGTGATAACTAACATCAGTCAAGAAAGATCAATTGGTGGGAGTAGGTTCAAGCTCACTGCATCTAGAGGTCCTCGGCCAACTAACATTCATTGGTACAAATACATTAACTTTCATAAATTTTCATATTGCACACTTATATCATGCAATAAAATGCTAACACTATATTGCTTATGATTTACTTTTGCTTGACAGATGGTTGCACATGCAGACTCATTCTTCTGAAGATATTAGTCAATATGTCTTCAAATGCACTACATTTGAGAAGCCAAAAGTGACCTACCAATCACACATATTTGTGCAGTTGGAGTTGTTATGAAGGCACCATTTTTTTTCTATTTTTTATTAGGATATTACAAATTTGAAATAAGTTTATTGGCATTGTCATGGACATAATATTGCAAATAAAATACCAACTCTAGTTAATTTTATATATTGAACAAGAATTTTTTTTTTCTAAGGAGATGATTGGCATTATAATTGTGCTTCAGTTATATTAAAGTTGCTTGTGGACATCGGTGCATTGTGTGAGCTTTGGATATGGGATATGGTCCCATTTCCCCAAAACACTCTCTGTGTGTGTTATTTGGAGTGTGCACTTAAATTTTTTGTAACTCAAATTATGATTCTTAGTTTTTGAAAGTGGCTTTCATTTAAAATTTGGGTCATATTGTGCCCGATACTTAGTGCATGTAACATGGATGTCATCCAAAGCTAATATGAGATGGGGTTTTGACTAATGGATGTCATTATTTTGAGACAGGGTTGAAAATGAATCAAACTAAGGTGGGTCTAGGTTGAATTTAGGCTTGGTATAGGTCTTAGATTTTAATCAATTGTCATGTCTTTCATCTAGTAATAAAGTCCAAATGTTTGGCCCGGTTGATTTTAACAAGAATGTTGAGTGCTAGCAGCTAGGTGAACGAAATGGTTGTTTCTATGTTAAGTGGCAATTTGTGGAAAAAAAAGTGCCTAATAGTTTGTTGCAGCACGGCTTAGACTTTATAGAAAACTCCAACCATTAATGTACTAAATAGAAAAAAAATGATCCATGTAGATGAGTGCATCAAGAGTTTTTCATGTTTTCGCCTTCTGTTAATTTATAGTGGGCATCTTAGTTTATCCAAGTAATTGATATTACAACTCTCCCATGAAAATGTTCTCTGAAATTCATTCCATTTGAAACCAAGTGCCCAATTAAATTGATTATAAAGTTCATAAATAACCTAGTCAATAGTTAATTTCAGTTTTCACGTCATGATCAATCCAATATCTGGGCACTCTAATCAATGCTTTGTGTTATATAAGTGACTTGGAACAAGCAAAAGTGATCTTTATAGTTGGTCCAACATTTTGGAGAAGGAATGAAATCAAATGGATTTTTTTCATTTTGAATTTAAAAAAAAAATGCCAACAGTGGATGGAGATCTCCCAATAGGACCAAATTGAAAGAAGTTTTGAAAACTTTCATACCTTTTTGAAATATTCAATTCTTTTGTCCTTTTTTGAAAATCACTTAAAAAGTTTAGGACTGTTTAGATAAATTTCTTTTTACCTATTTACTACTCACTAAGGGCACTTTTGTCCTTTTGAGTTTTTGTTTATAAAAAGTTGCCGGCGGTGGGTATGGTTTGCCGGATTGGACTTGATTGAAAGAAGTCTTGTAAACTTTCATACGTTTTTGAAATATTGAATTCTTTTGACCCTTTCTTGAAAATCACCCAAAAGTTAAGGACTTTTTTGAAAATTTCCCTTTAAATAAAAAAAGATGGGTTAAAAAAACCCAAAAAAAGGAGGAAAATAGAAATAATGGGGTTTGTACATTTAGAATCTAGGCTCTCTCTTTGTTGATGGAATGAGAATCTCCACGACGGCGGCCTATTTTGTATGGTTTTAATTTCATTACACACGATTGGTTTTCGGATATTAATCTTTTTTACCAATTCTTCATGAAAAAAGAAAAAGAAAAAAGATAGTGTTAAGCCCTAGCCTAGTCTGGGCCCGCACGAGACGGGATTTGATGTATGCTTATTCAATTTATGACAGGAATTGAAAAAACCCCGACAAGCCCGCCCCAATATTCCGGATGGAATTGGATAGCCCAAGCCCATGCCCGATCCGTCCCACTGATAGGATATTCCAAAGTATTATTTTCGTATTTCACAAAGTTTTTCCAAAATTCTTAAGAGCATGTTTGGTAGTAGGCAAGGAATCCATATATCTGATGATTCTTAACTACCACTGGAAGAAGGATTCCTCGCTGGGGATTTGTATAGTCGAGGATCTTACATTGATATCGGTATGTATCGATGTATATAATTGAGAAAAATAGAGTTAGGTGTGCAAATACACTTAAGTGAGGATTTTCAAATCTTATGGGAGGTGGTCGGATCTGAAAATCCTAACAAATGAAGATTTTCATTCGTCCAAATCCTTATGAATTTACAATTGCCAAACATAGATGAAAATTTTAGGAAAACTAAAAATCTTTTCCCTAAAAATTTGGTTGCCAGACGTGACCTAATTGTTTCCCAATTTTCATCCAAAAAGCATGGCATCCCTAAACGGTGCTAAACGCACAACAACCCAAACACCCAACATATGTGGATGGATAAGAACAGCAATCAGGCACCACAGAAAGAACGAGAATTCACTGATTTCAGCAACTCTTTCTTTCTCATCATCAATTCTTTCTCATCATCATTTACATCATCTTAAGAAAGAAGAAGAAGAAGAAGAAGAAGAAGAAATGACTTCAATGCCATGTTCTTTTCATCTGCAATCTCCTCAGTGTTCATCTTCTTCTTGTTTGCAGAAGCTGAGGAAACCATTTCTTGGAGGGAATAGAAATGGGGTTCTGGGTTCTTTCAGGCCTCAGAGGATTGGGCTGAGAATCGTCCCAACTCCCTACTCCAGAGCCAAATGCTGGTTCCGTTTTGGGAAGAACGGTGTAGATGCAGAGGGAGCTGGAATCTACGGTAGCCAGACTCGTGATGATTTTGATCGAGATGATGTTGAACAGGTTCTTCTTCTCTTTTTTCTTGATTGTCTCTTTGTTCTTGGACTTTTTTTTTTTCCTTTAAGATATGGGTGTTTTTGAAGGCGTTCTGTGAAGATGGGCCCATGGTTCAGTGATCCAGACCGTTTATTGGGTGGGGCACACACACAAGAGAATTGGATGGGAACTATTTCTGCATGATTAAACATCTCATGTCATATGAACTGTCGTGACTGTCCCAAATTTCACACTTTGAATGGAGTCATAAACTGTTGGATTGAGCATGTGCTACAAAATTTAAGTAGATTCACATGTGATCAATCTGTATACAACTGCAATTGAAGTGAAATTTGTGTTGATCCCTGTGCAGATTTGTGTATGATAAGATCGATTTTGATCACACTAAGTTGACCCACACTGGATAAATCAGGTTTTAGCTGCTATTAGCACCATACTGATGGCAGAATCTGATCAATTTTATGGAAATGGACGGTAAAAAAGTACATTATGGACTACTAAGTTAAATAAAAGGAAAAAAGGGCATATCATTATCATCATCATCAAAGTGGGCCATATAGAGGAAATGCCTAAAAGGTCAGATATTAGGTGTAGTTTGGTTTTCTTTGATGAGTTCTAGAATAAAAATCTTAGCTGCTATATGTGTGTATTTTATTTATTTATTTATTTATTTATTTTGATTGGTAAGGGTGAAATTATATTAAGGGATGAAAAAATATTACAAAGAAACCCTGGCCAGCACAGCAAAAGGGGCACTATGGTATAAAAGCATTATGCCACTGAAACAGGTTACAGCTCCAGAGGTTCTACAGTTAGCCGTACCAAAGCCCGCGTCCGAGCACTGTCCCATTCTGATTGACTTGGAGAGCGAAAGATGGAGACCTACACCCTTTCGTTTCAAACTAATGTGGCTAGAGGAAAAGCAATTCCCGAGCATGATTCAGAGTTGGTGGGAGGAGATTAAGTTTGAAAGCTGGGTGGGCCACAGGATGGCTACTAAACTGAAGTTGCTGAAGAATAAAATTAAGGAGTGGGCTAAGGAAAACTTTGGGGATGTAAGGACCCATGAATTTTGTATTCCGGCAGAGATTCAAGCTCTAGATAGGATGGTGGATAGTTATCAAAATCCTACAATTCGTATCCCGAATCCCAATTCGTATCCCGAATCTTAAGAAAAACGATTCGTATCTATACAATGAATCCCGTTTATAAATGAATCTTAGGATTTAGGTGTAATTCAAGCGATTTGGCTAAGCGAGAATAGCTACAACAAATAAGTTAATAATAATCTTTTATCCTTTTTTTTCTTTATTTTTTTATTTTCTTTTAGCGCTTTAATTTTTAAAAAGGTTATTTTGTAGTTAGCCAAACCTCCCAAGAATTTTTCGCGCCTTTGATAAGGTTTTAAAGATGAATAAAGAGCATACATTTAACTATATCAACGTATGGTGCTTGTCTAAATCTTCTTCTTTTTTTAATCTATTTTGGTTTTTTAACAGTTTCTTAACTTCAAGAGATATCCTACTGTGTAAGATTGATGGTTTGGATTTTATTTTTATTTTTATATTTTGATTTAAAGATTATAAAAAATATATATTGATTATTTAAACTTATTTAACTATTTACACATAATTTATTTCATACATACATACATAGATATATAATATGTCATGATGTTCTTGATATGATTGTATGACAGACTTGTTATTATGTTCATATTACTATAAATGGGAACATGGATGGTTATGAATAATTACTTTTTTTAATTTTTAATTATTTTTCATTTTTATTAGAAAAATAAAAAATCCTACGATTCACGATACGATTGTGATTCGATTCGATTCATGGGTATGAACGATTTGCAATACGATTCCGATTTTGAAAACTATGATGGTGGAGAATGGTGAGTTGTCCGTTAAAGACGGGAAGAGAAGATCAAACCTGAAAGAAGAATTCCATAGAAAGCTAAGAGAGGAGGAGATAAAGTGGAGACAAAGGTCGAGATGCAATTGGCTGAAAGAAGGGGATAAAAATACGAGATTCTTCCATGGGATGGCATCCTCGAGAATAAGGGCAAATAGGATCTCCTTCATTATGGATGGTCAGAAAAGAGTGGAAAAGAAACAAGAGATTATCAAACACATAGAAGACTGCTTCATTTCTCTGTATGCCGCTGTATTCATTTCTCTGTATGCCGCTGAGGAATGGGATAGACTATCCTTGGATAATTTAGCCATTGACGCTATCGAATCTTAGGAAGCTCAATGGCTAGAGAGGAAATTTGAAGAGGAAGAAGTTCGCCAGGCGGTTTTCGATCTTACAGGTGTGACAAGGCTCCAGGCCCAGATGGGTATCCACTGGCCTTCTTTCAACGTCTTTGGGAGATGCTAAAGAAGGATATCTTGGCTTTCATGGAGGAATTTTACCAGAGGAGTAAGCTTTCCAAAGGCATGAAGGCTTCTTTCATTGTGCTTATCTCGAAGAAGGCAGGGGAAATTAGCATTAATGACTACTAGTCCATTAGTCTTCTTGGAAGCATTTACAAAATTCTAGCAAAAAAAACTAGCAGGGAGACATCAATAAGTCCTGCCAAATATAATATCTAATGAGCAAGGGGCTTTTGTGAAGGGGAGGCAGATCTTGGACGACATCCTGGTTGCCAATGAATGCATGCACTCTAGGTTCAAAGAGAAAAGACCGAGGCTAATATGCAAACTAGACTTGGAAAAAGCCTATGATAGGGTGGACCGGAAGTTCCTAAAATACATTCTCACTAGAATGGGGTTCGGGAAATAGTGGGGGAAGTGGGTTTGGGAATGTGTCTCTTATGCCTGGTTCTCTATAATGATCAATGGTTCTCCAAAGGGATTCTTTCAGGCCAAAAGGGGGCTTAAACAAGGGGATCCCCTCTTCCCTTTTCTTTTTCTGATAGTGGCAGAAGCTTTGGGTAGAATGATTCAAGAGGCAGTGAAAACAAGTTTATTTGAAGGCTTTACAGTGGCTTGAAACACCCTTGCAATTAACTAGTTGTAGTTTGCAGATGACACTCTCATCTTCTGTGGAGCCGAGGAAGCCTAAGTTAGAAATGTCAAAGCCACTATTCTTTGCTTTGAAGAATTCTTAGGGCTTAAAGTTAATTTCTTCAAGAGTGAGCTCATTGGGATAAGAACTGAGAAGTCGATGCTTCTTAATTTTGCTGATATACTAGGTGCAAGGTGGGACTGCTACATGCTCTGTATTTAGGGATGCCTTCATGCTTGGGTGGGTTACTAAATCTCTATGGAATCCGGTGATAGAAAGGGTCGAGAGTTATCCATCGGAGGAAGGGTTACCGTGATCAAGTCAGTTTTGTCTAATCTGCTAGTATACTACTCCTGCCTTTTCAAATGCCTAGTCTCATCAGTCATTAAGGGCACGTTTGGTAAACGTAGAAGAATCCTCTATTTAGAGGATTCTTTCCATCTCCAAAGAAGGCCACAATCCTCTAGTAGGATTCCCAAAGAGAGTTCCATGTTTGGATGGAGGGAGGATTCCTACAAATTGTAGAATATATAATCCAATGGTTATAAATATGTTTTATAAAAATTTTCAAAATTCATGAATAATCAAGACCTCAACTTTCACCTCAAAGTACTTTGTGGTCATCTAGAAAATATGAACGGTTCTGATCGTGCAAATGGGGCCCACAAGAATAAGAATTTAATATTTTAGTACCTGGACTTTTTTGCAAATATCTCAAGATCTAAGAATGATCAACGGTTGAAATTTGGTCAACTGGCCGTGTTTGACCTCCTAGAAATAACTATTGGTTCAGATCATGATCGTGGTGTCCACAGGAACCAGAAAATCGAAAAAAAAGGGACTGGATTTAATCCCATTTTTTGGCCCACAGCATATTAGAAATTGCCATCGAACAGTTCAGACGTTTATGCAAACATCTCAAGATCTAAGGTGAATCAATGGTTGAAAATTTGGTGAGCTGGCCGTTTTGGACCTTCTAAACACAATCATCGGTTCAAATCTTGATTCTGGGGCCCATAAAAACCAAAAAATCACAAAAATCGGACTGCCCTATATTAGCGTCCAGAATCATTGTAGCTCCGCAAATCCATGAATGGGCAGAATCCACGGATCCGGGGGGGTCGGACTTGCCAAATATTTAATAGGGTGGATTTCTGCAGTCCATCATCTTAAAATCCATGCTGAACCAAACGTAGAAAATCCGCGGGATCGTGGATTTTGGGCGAGGATTCCGGGGCTCAGACCGTTGCGAAACGTGCCCTAAAAGATTAGAAAGATTGTAGAGAGAATTCCTATGGCACAAAAATAGCAATCAGAAAATGTTCCATCTGGTGGATTGCGACTCCATTTGTGAACCCAAGGAAAGTGGGGGTTTGGAAATCAAATCTCTCAAGAAGATGAATCAAGTCCTATTGGGCAAGTGGTTATGGAGGATAGGAGATGGAACGGATGGCCTATGGAGGGAGGTATTGGATAGGAAATAGAGTTTTCCAAGACGTGGATGGGATATCTAGGAAGCCCCAACAAAATCGTCCGCGATTTGGAAAGCAATCCTCTCAGTAAAGAGGCTCCTCAAGGAGAACATTAAATTTCAGATTGTCTCAGGGGAGTCGATCCTCTTTGGAAAGATCGATGGGCTAGAGATAGGATTTTGGGTGATCGGTTCCCGGATTTATTTAAGTGTGCCAAGGATAATGATGCTAAGGTCGAATCATATGTGATGAGAACCGGCGATCAAGTTGTTTGGAGTCTTATTTTAAGGAGTCGTCTGAAGGACAATGAAGAAGCCCAACCAATCTTGCTACTCAACATTCTCAATGGGATGCACATCCCACAAAGAGGGGAGGACACTGTAGAAGATAATGTGGCCTAGGCCCACTAGGCCCGCCCAGCCCATCAAGGGCTTGTACACAGCTGTATATCAGATCCCACATGTGGGATCATCTTAGATTATGTTGCTGATTTATCTTTTATTCACTTCCTTATATAGATTAGGAGATTGATTATTCATTATTCTGATTGCCCTTGATTAGGGTATAATGTAATTATATATATACAAACGATCCTCCCATTGAGGCTTCAAGTTTCTCTCCAAACTCTCGTCTCTTCCTTTCTTCTCTTATTTTATATCATTACATGGTATCAGAGCGTAGATTATGATCAATCATCTTCTATCCTTGATCAATCTTCTTCTCTTATTGATCCACTGAGTCTCCCTGGCGTGGATCTTCTTCCTGGCGTGAAAACTTCTCTATTAGTGTCATTGATCAACAGTGGCCCACCACTGATCACCTTCATATCTCCAAGGGACCTCCACAGTTGTGATTGACCATTCTTAAGGATCTTTCTAAGGATTTTTATGGATTTTTTTCTCACCATTTGAGGTAGGTTTCATCTCCTTCTTCCTTTGTCGATTTTGATATTTCTGTATCAGATAGATTTCATCACAGCCGTTCAGATTTGTGGATCTGTATCCAAACCTCATCACCCTTGGACTAGAGGAAGAACTTTTGGACTCCTTCTAGAAACTCCTACCTGATTTGTGATTAGATCATTTTGTGGGGTCCACGCACAGCTTCTGTCTCCATAATCAAGGTCGCCTGGGTGCTTTATTTGCACTGTTTGTGCCATCTGCTGCTGGATTGCTCATCAGACACCTCCTCTGCTGTTTTAGCACACTTCTAGCAAGGTTCAAACAGATTAATGCAGATTTTCTTGCTGTATTAGCAGACTTTATCACATCTGTGGCTTTCTGCTTGGCTGTTTATTTGCGTTCTTTGGTACTGTTGCTGTTGACTGTGTGCATATTTGCTATTGCTGTGGTTGTTTGTTGTCCTTGGTTGTTATTTGTTGCTGTTAAGTACCGTTGCTGCTTCTCTTTTTACTATGGATTCCTGTTAAATTCAATGGGAATAATTATATGGCTTGGTCGTTTCATCTAAAGAACTTTGTAGAAGGCCAATGATTGTTTGGTTATCTCGATGGACCGATAACTAAACCTACTACGAATACTGCTGACACAAAAGCATTACTTACCTGGTCTAAAGAAAATGCTAAGGTCATCACTTGGATTCCTAACTCCATTGACCCTTCTCTTGCCATTGCTCTTCAAGCATATATTGCCGCATCTGATATGTGGGGTCATCTCAAGAATGTTTATCATCAAACAATTAAAGCTCGCGAATTTCAATTAGATAATGAAATTGCAAAATTCAGTCAAAGCGATAAATCTGTGCAGACATACTTCAATGGATTTCTCACCTTATGGACTGAGAGGAATACTATGATTATTCAGACTGTTTCTGTTGGGTTTCTGTCTGAGGCTCTTAAATTACAAGATGAAACCCATATCAGCCAGTTCCTTATGAATCTCAGATCCGAATTCGAATCTGTTTGGTCTGCTCTCATGAATAGAAAAGTCTCAGCGAACCTAGATACCTGCTTCCAAGAAGTCCTTCGAGAAGACCTTCGCCTAAACTCTCAGCGTGCCGTTCTTGAAGAACCGAAGGCCTACCTAGCTCCTTTTCCGACTGATTCTGCTCTTCTGGCAGCCCCCAATAAGAAGCCTACTCAATGCTATGAGTGCAAAGGCTTATGTCATCTAGTCAAGAACTGTCGAAAGAAATTGGTTTGCAGATATTGCAAACGCTCTGGTCATCTTATTGATGACCGTCGCAGCTTACAGCAAAATAATGGGCCCCAACAGAAGCAAAATCCTTCCACCATGCCCAGACAAAATGCACCAACTGCGTTCCAAGTTCAAGCACCTCTCCCTGATACGGGAAACACTTCTTCCGGGGCTGTATCCATGACTCCAGCCCAGATTCAAGAACAGATGGTGACCTCTGCATATGCTTCCATGGGGTTTAATGGTGGTCGGTATCAAACTCATTCTCCTTTAGCATTTCCGGTTCATTTTTCAATCTCTCGGTCTTCCTCCATTACCCCATCTACTTGGTTTCTAGATTCAAGCGCATCAAACCACATGACTTCTGTGGAAAGTAGCTTTACAGCCTCTCACCCTTACCTTGGCAAAGACAAAATAACCACTGCTAATGGAGACCAATTACTCATTTCTGGAATTGGTACCATTACTTTATCTAGTGTCTCTGGCCAGTCCCTCCACCTTTCCAATGTCTACTTTGTTCCCAAATTATCAGCTAATTTACTTTCTGTCGGACAACTTATTGATGATGGGTACCATATTTACTTTTCTTCCATTGGTTGTTTCATACAGGAGCGGCAAACTGGGAAGGTGATCGTGACGGGGAGTAAACATGGTTGACTGTTTCTGCTGGACATTGGACATCATTCCCTATTTTCTTCTTCTTCTCCTAATTTCAATAAATTGTGGACTATGTGGCATAGTCGTCTTGGTCATGTGAACAATGATGCGTTACTTTCTTTATTTAAAATTGGTTGTTTAGAACCCACTATTGATAATAAAATGATGTCATCTTTACTTTAATCAAAGTGTGAAACATGTTGTTTGAGTAAGAGTCATATTTTGGCATTTCCTACTCATCGTTCTCATGCATTATCATCTTTTGATATCATTCACATTGATGTTTGGGGAATTGCACCCACATTGAGTATGACAGGGTTTAAGTATTATGTGACCTTTATTGATGATCATTCTCGATTCACTTGAATTTATTTCATGCGCTTCAAATCTGAAGTATTTTCTATTTTCCAAAAGTTTTACAATATGGTTCACAAACAATTTCAGAAAAATATAAAAATTCTTAGGTCTGACTCTAGCGGAGAATACATGTCCCATGATTTTTCTGCATTCCTTTCTGATAAAGGCATTCTTCACCAAAAATCCTGCCCACATACTCCACAGCAAAATGGTGTTGCGGAGAGGAAGAACAGGTATATTCTTGAAATTGTTTGTACTCTCCTACTTGAATCCTTAGTTCCTCTAAATTTTTGGTGTAATGCTGCATAGACTGCTGTGTATCTCCTTAATCGTCATCCTAGATCCGTTCTAGGAAAGACTACTCCATATGAAGCTCTCTTTATTCATACCCCTTCATATTCTCACTTGCGTGTGTTTGGTTGCTTATGCTTTGTCCATCTTCCACCTACAGAGCACACTAAGTTGTCTCCTCAGGCTGCTAAATGTCTCTTCCTAGGTTACAGTACTGAACACAAGGAATTTCTGTGTTATGACCAATCCGAGAAACGCATGCGAATATCTCGTAATGTGATCTTCTTGGAACACATTCCTTTCTTTTCTTTGTGTTTGGATACTCATCCTGTTGCTGTATCTTATCTGCCACAATTCCCTGCGACTACTTCACCACCACCTATTACTAATGTCTATGTCCGGCGTAACACGGTTCCTCCTGTGGGGCCTCAGGTATTAATACTTCCTCTACTGATAGTGTCATACCCTTGCGACGCTCTAGTCATCATTCTGTTGCTCCTGACAGATATGGCTTTCCTACTCTTTTCACTTCTTTGGATAGTGCTCCTATACCCACCTCTTATTCAAAGGCTTAGAAGATTGCATACTGGCAAGATGCTATGATTGAGGAGTTGCTTGCTCTTAAAGAAAACAACACATGAGACTTGGTAACGGCTCCTGAACGCGCCTCTGTGATTGGCAGTAAATGGATCTACTCCGTAAAGGTTAACTCTGATGGGAGTTTTGATCGCTACAAAAGCCCGATTGGTTGCGTAGGGTTACAAGCAGGAGTATGGCATTAACTATGAGGAGACCTTTGCACCATTGGCTAAAATGACCACCGTTCGTACTATTCTTTGTGTCGCTGTAGCCCACAACTAGCCTCTATGGCAAATGGATGTCAAAAATGCTTTTCTTCATGATGACTTGAAAGAGATTGTCTACTTAAAACCTCCTCAGGGATATGCTTGCCCTCCTCCGCATGTTTGCAAGTTGCGAAAATCTCTTTATGGACTTAAGCAGGCTCCCAGGGCTTGGTTTGATAAATTCCAGGCAACAATTCTTCAAGTTGGGTTTTGTCAGAGTCATTCTAATAGTTCACTATTTCTTAGATAGACACCGAAGGGTTTCACATTTCTTTTAGTCTATGTTGATGATATGATTATTAGTGGCAATGATATTTCCGGCATTACGGATCTCAAGCACCATCTCACTCGCCACTTCAGAATGAAGGATCTTGGTCCTCTCACAAACTTTCAGGGGCTTGAGTTTTCGCGTACCAAATCAGGCATTCGGGTCCATCAGCGTAAATATGCTACCGATTTGATCACCTCAGCAAGACTTGATGATGCTCACACTTTTGATACGTTGATGGAATTAAATAGCAAACTCAGTGCGGAGGATGGCCTTCCCCTGGATGATCCCTCCATTTTCCGGCAGATAGTTGGTAGTTTGCTCTACTTAACTATGACTCGACCTGATATCTCTCATGCAGTTCATACGGTTAGCCAATTTGTGAGCAATCCTCATAAACCCCACCTGGCTACTACTTTGCGCATACTCCGCTATGTTAGAGGCACTCTTACTCATGGTCTCTTGTATCCTTTTGATAATTCTCTGCGCTTATCAGCGTATGCAGATGCCGACTAGGCTGGTTGCCCTGATTCTCGGTGCTTTACCACTAGCTGGTGTATGTTTTTTTGGCGATTCTCTAATTTCGTGAAAGTGCAAGAAGCAAACCACTGTGTCCAAGTCTTCTGCTAAGGCCGAATATCGGGCAATGTCGTCCGCAAGTGCTGAAATCATCTTGCTCCGCCGTCTTCTCTGTGAATTCGGTGTCATTGTTGGTAGTTCTACACCTCTTCATGGGGACAATACCAGTGCTACCAGAATTGCTAATAATCCAGTCTTTCATGAACAGACGAAGCACATTGAGATTGATTGTCACTTCATCCGTCAGCATGTTGTCACTGAGAATATAACCTTGCCTTATGTCTCTACGCATGACCAATTGGCGGATATCTTCACCAAAGCACTTCCCAAGCCGCGCCATTCATGAACTCACTCGCAAATTGATGTTTTCTACATTACCACATCAATTTGAGGGGGAGTGTAGAAGATTATGTGGCTTAGGCCCACTAGGCCCAACTCAGCCCATCAAGGGCTTGTACACAGCTGTATATCAGATCCCACGTGTGGGATCATCTTAGATTATGTTGCTGATTTGTCTCTTATTCACTTCCTTGTATAGATTAGGAGATTTATCTACTTGTATAGATTAGGAGATTGATTATTCATTATTTTGATTGCCCTTGATTAGGGTATAATGTAATTATAAATATACAAACGATCCTCCCATTGAGGCATCAAGTTTCTCTCCAAACTCTCGCCTATTCCTTTCTTCTCTTATTTCATATCATTATAGACACTAGGGTGCGGGCCGCCTCTAAAGATGGGACATTCTCCGTCGCTTCTTTCTTTTCGGCTTTATCTAATAGTCCGAGGGGGAGAATTGAAGTTAGCGACATTTGGAAGTTGAAGGCTTCTCCTAGGGCGGTTATTTTCGGGTGGTTGGCGCTCGAGAAAAGAATTCTTACTACGGATAATCTAAGGAGGAAGGGGATGATCGTCGTTAATGGCTGTCCCATGTGCCTACGAGATGAGGAAGTTGTGGATCACCTCATGTTGAACTGTAAAATTGCTCAATCTATTTGGAGGACGGTGGTTGGGTGGTTTGACTGTTGTTGGGTCTTTCATAAGTTTCTCATGGAGTTGTTCCAGTCTTGGAAGCCTCCAATCAGGGATCCCAGGGGAAAAGAATTGTGGAGCTTTATATTCTTAGCGGTGCTTTGGATAGTGTGGAAGGAAAGCAACTCAAGATGCTTCGAAGGGGTTCAATCCAGCGTTAACAGCTTGGTGGAGAAAACTAAGTTCTTAGTTTCTCTCTAGGTATTTGTTAGCCCGGCTTTTAGAGATTACTCCATAGATCAGATAATGTGCCACTTGAAGGAGATAGCCTTTTCATGTGCTAGGCCTTAGGCCTTTTGTTTTTGGGCCTTTTTTTATTTGTGTGTTCCTGTTTTCCTGGTTTGCTTGTTAGTACTCATCTCTTGTACCGCTTGCTTTCATTAATACAAGTAGCCATTAAAAAATAAAAAATACAAAAAATCAACCCCTTGCTTAGCTAAAGAGTCGGCAAAACTATTTGCCTCTACCCAACATGATGGAAAAAAAACACTTGAATTGAAGACAATAGAGCTCTAATGTCATTCAAGTAAAACTGAAATTTCCAAGGAAACATGGCTAAAGACGACACCCAAGATATAGCATTAAGAGAATCACTGTCAACCACTTATCTTGAATGAAAAGAAGATAGAAGTGAAAATCTGAATTTCTTCTAAAATAGCAATAACCTCCACATCGTTAGACTCCATACAACCCACATGCTTTAAGAACAATGCTAACACGATTCCTTCATTATTGTGAAGTACCCCACCAATACCCGCCGGCCTAAGCTTTTCTCTAGCTGCCCCATCCACATTGAACTTAAGCACACCTTCAATAGTTGGAGCCCAAGAAAGAACTTTTGTCACCTTCTTAACCGCACCAAATAGAGACGCTTCCCAATATAATTTTTGGTGTGTTTGTCTTGAAGTTTTTGGTGAAAGTATTTGGTATTGTTTCACAAATATAATTTTTTAAATCTCGCATATTTAATATGGTTTTCATATGTGAAAGTACGTGTGTCTTCGCTCTTCAAGGTTATTTTAATGAAAATTATTTAATATTAAAAGTTAGAAGCACCATTCACTCTTTAAGTCTTAAACGGCCACAAACCACTATGTAATGTGATTATCATACTGAAATGTCTCAGATTATTAAAATGCTTGTAATGCGTTAACAGGGAAAGGTTCTCTAGTTTGATGGTGGGAAGTTTGTATTGATGGATGCATTGTTCTCCATTGCAGTATTTCAACTACATGGGGATGCTGGCTGTTGAGGGTTCATATGGCAAGATGGATGCTCTTTTGAGGCAGAGCATTCACCCTGTAGATATCTTGTTGATGATGGCTGCCTCAGAGGGTGACAAACCAAAAATTGAAGAGCTATTGAGAGCAGGAGCGAGTTATGATGTCAAAGACGAAGATGGAAGGACTGCACTAGATAGGGCTGCAAATGAAGAAATCAAGGAATTTATCCTTGGCTTTTCTATTCAGAATGCTTGATTTGCAGCTTCAATTTGTGAGTTTTTTATTTTTTTCTTTCGACACCATTCTCAATGTGGATCTACTCTTTTGCTATGTTTTTAGCATAAATGTAATTTGAGTTACATGAGTACAATCCCATTGTAAAGACTAAAATTGCTTTCATTTTGGAGCAGCTGGATTCTTTAAACTATCATTTCGTCAAGAATAAAACTCATCAAATTAAAAGCGGTCCTTTTCACTCTTGTTGGCCAAGTAGGGATTCGACCCCTATTTCAATATTTTGACCTCATTTGACGCTTTCATAGTCAAATGTAAGTTGAGGTACTGATCTTGTCCCCAGACATTTCATCTATATTATTGTATAGAGATGACCGAGGTATTCTACAACCTGTGGCTGTATGGGCTCAATCTTCAGCTGGCCCACCAGAAAAGAAAAGAAAGATCATAGAAGATTCAGTGAAACATATAACAAATTTATTGTTTGGTAAGTTTAGCTACCTAAATTAGGTGCCCATTATATGGTGATCTGGACCATTGGCCCAATGAGCTACTCGGGTGTTCTTGGTACGTTTTATTTGTGTTTAGTCTTTTAAATGGAGAAAATTTGATCAGAGAATCTATACTGACAAACAATGGTAAATGTTTGCATTACACTCAGTTATTTATAGTGAGATATATATATATCGGTTATTTAAAATCATAAATGATACATCTTTTTGTCACTTTCATTGGAAACAATGATAAATTGGCTTGATAAATGATACATTTGATACCATTGCTCATATGGGCGAATGTATCAGGACATGCTACAAAAAACAAACTTATTGAAAAATGGTGCATGTGATGCCATTTGTCATATCAGCAACAGATTTATAATATGCTTTCTATCTGAGTTGTTTCTTCCTGCAGTTTGTTATGTGAGTTTTCAGTGGTCCTATACTCATATCATCACAAAATGGGAAGTTCCATCAGGTAAGTTTCTGGTGGTGCGCCACAGCTATACAGCTTCGCAGAACAGGGTAGAGATCATAGATGCGAAATCAGCGGAGGGAATGAAATTTAAGCCACAATTACATGGTACACACCGAATAATTCACCATATTTTATAGGGAATTTTATGGATAACCATCTATACATTTTGACTATTACAAATATCCGCATACCTGTTTTTTTTTTTTTTTTTTTTTTTTTTTTTTTTTTTTTTTTTCTTGTTTTTCTCAAATATGGACCTCTGTTAGTCTGAATATCTCAAGCAATGCCTTTAACAGGCAGTGAAAGGCCATGATCATGTTCTTTTCGTAGGGATGCTGTAGAGGACTTGTCTGAAGATTCGGATGGAAATTTTTTCTTTCACAGAAAAAACATGGGAAAACCAATCTAATATGGGAGTGCATTAAAGGTTTCTTTGAGCGTTCCCCGGTATCTTCTCTATCACAACTAAGTATGTCATAATTTTGTGCAACAAATAAGTGGAAATGCTTTTGATGATCATTAACATCAAAAGCGAATCCAAGCCAGGTTTGAGTTTCAACCACTTTGATCCATTTATCTGCTTGCATGTTTTTTCATTAATAAAAATACTAGTCTAGGGAGTATTAAAAATATTTCCTTCTCTTAGGGCCTGATTACTAGAACCATTAATATAAAAGGAGGGGAACCTACATGGTAATATTTTGAAAAAGAAAAAGAGAGATGAAATTCAAAAATGATGTTATGAAATTTGTTGTTTTTGGAATTTCCAAAAACAAGGAAATTCCTCCATCAAACGGGGAATACATTCTTAATAACCAATGACACCAAAAGGTTAACTTGTTAGTGCATAACACATTTAGGGGGTGTCTATTTTGGGTTTTTAAATGAATTATGTTTTCGTAGGGCCATGGGTAACATAACATATGTTTATTCCAACTCAGACCCTACCGGTTAATTAATCACATGCTGAATCTAATCTGAAAGTTAAAAGGACCCCCCACCCCCAACCCCGAAAAAAAAAAAAAAAAAAAGGGTGGGGGTCCAAGTCATAGTGTAATAAGTCAGGTTGGATCTGGATGTCGGTTAGGAAGCATTGACCCAACCTTAAGCTAACCAATATATTTATTTGGTTGGAAATGTCAATTCAATCCCACGTAAGAATGTCATCCTGAACTGTGAATACCACCCCAATCCAGTGGGTGGACCCCATATTACCTAGGTGGCGGTGGGTCTCACCGCAGAATTCCAACACCTAGAAGGTAAGAACAAGCTTAATCCTTGTTGCTTACATGTGAGTTGGATGTGATCCAACCAAGATTTGACCAGATGCGAAGATTAGGTTCCTAAGGTTACCATTTTGAATAAGAATGACTTAATACCATGTGATTATTCCAATTAGGGAAGTGCTTAGGTTGGTTTAGAGTTGCAACCCAAGTCTCATAGGAGAACTCATATCTGTACTGTGCAGCTCTTAGTGGGTCACTGTGTCGTTGTATGTGACCACAAGAGCTTCTATAAAATCAATTCGGTGAGTCTAGTCCATGCTTGCTTCTTTAAAATCAACAACAGAGTTTTGTCTAACTGTCTAAGTCTATTAAGTAAAAAAGGTATTAGTCAGTCCTAAAATATTTGTCTATCCTAATATAAAGAAAATGACGATGTATCTTTACAAGCAGCTAAAAGAAGCTCCATACAAACTGAAATAATTGCTACAATGCCACTTTCTTTACCTCATTCATTTTCTCTGTCTCACCTGTTTAAATTTATGATACAAATCAAGGACATACAGTAATGAAGTTCAATCGACAAGTCAGTGTCTGCAGTCTGCACTACACTTGATTGAGGTTCTCACCATTGACAGACTATCTTCCAAATCCAGTGCTCTAAAACAACCTACTGAAAGACTCAGTACCCACAATCTGTTGTAGGACTGATTGCCTTGGGTTTTAATTTACAGTCATTTGGTCTTGGGTTATTATTTACAAATCATCTTCTCCCCTTAGTCTATTTGGTTCATGTTAGAATCTCTCATTCTGTTAATTTTTACACTGTCCTTGCCTTATTCATCTTCGATACTGGATTGTGAGTGCAATGAATGGTCTCTCTTGAAGCTCTTGCTTTTGTTTCTCGCTAACCTTCTTTCTGGAGTACTTGGACTAGCAGGGATGGGATCTTTTGAGCTTCCATCGGGACCACTATCTTTTACTACTAGGTACTCGAGAGCCATCACAACATCGCTAATGAGGGGACGAGTGCTAGCCTCCTCTTGGAGGCACATTGCTGCGACAGCAAGAGCTTGATGGAGACCCTTTAAAGGATAATTTCCTCCAAGTAATGGGTCAGCCATCTCTGGGAACCTCCTCCTGTCCTTAAACAGTGGTTGTGCCTACATGTGTGCAAGTAAGATCAAAATCAGATGAAACAGAAAGAATCCACTCTTCTATTAGCCGAAGTTGAACCCAATATTGTTCAGAGAATATCCTAATCGTTCTGTGGCATCTTAAAAGAGATGCTTTAACCAGAAAGGTTTCAGTTTACATCTAGGATACACATCCAATTTTTTGCTTCAACTGTCCACCTTTCTTGTTTTAACTGTACTTGCCATGCAGAATTCTCTGTAGTGCACAGTACACCCTCATATCTATCATGATGGAGATACCCTAGAAACCTCTTCCATTGGATGGACTAAACTGTTAATTTTGCTCTCAGTATTTGGATAGCCCATTCATCTGAAAGGTTTAGATACAATCGTAGCTGGTTGAGCCAAATGATTCTTGTTCTCGATCAAATGCCATTGTGTTTATATAGAAAACAGAGAGATACAGCACAAAGGACGGACAAAATGCAGCCTATTTCACCATTTATGAAGCTCTTGTGTTTTATATTTGAACTGTGAATAGTCAGAACACCCTTCTCAAGCATCCAACTGTCCCACCTTAGATTACCATGGCCTGAAAGTACCTGCATCAAATGATCTCCCTGATATGGGCCAGCAAACAAATGGTTATAATTAAAAAACCATCTTGTAGTTACACATTTTTCCGGAATTTGTTTTGAGTGTGAGAATCTTTTAAGCAGCGTAGTTTTCAGATGTTGGTCTGTCAAAGGTGGGGCCCGGGATGAACATTTGGATTGATAATCTTGCTGCCTACATCTTCAAACAACTTTTATAGGATCTTCCCTCTGGTAGAAGAAACAGACTAAAAAATTTCGAAACAGGACATCACAATAAATAATAGAGATCAAAATCTTGTACTAGTCTTGTGGCAAAACCCATCATGGATGTCATGAGGGCAAAACGCCTGGTGTGTCAGACAACTGTAACCACTATTGGTTAAAATTTTCAATCATCTGTTTTCTTCCCTAGTCCAGTGGTTAGGATTGTCAATCTGATCTTTTATTACATAACATCCATGGATCCATCTGATGATAAATCTTGTAGTTCACATGTTTAATGCATGAAGATGTGTTTGTGTGTAAAGATTGCATATTCCTCCACAAAATGTTGTCAAATGTTTTATGACATCCATTCTATCAAGATATTCACATCAGTAATGATTTGGACTTCAAACACACCCATGTTTGCAGCACATACATACCCATTGGATAAGATTCTGCTCACTCATTGGTTTGTAGCTATCGATCACTCTCCTACCAGTGATGATCTCCAAGAACACTACTCCGAAGCTGTACACATCAGACATTGTTGTCAGCTGCCCTGTCCTCGCATATTCTGGAGCGCAGTAGCCGTATGTTCCCATCACCCTTGTAGATACATGCTTCTTGTCACCGGTTGGACCGAGTTTAGCAAGCCCAAAATCTGAGAGCTTTGGATTGAAGTTCTTGTCAAGTAAGATGTTAGATGCTTTGAAATCTCTGTAAATTACAGGTGGATTAGCTGATTCATGCAAGTATTCTAGACCTCTGGCTGCACCCGTAGCTATTTTCATCCTTGTAAACCAGTCCAAAGGCTTCTTATTCGGCGGCAAATCTGCAAAAAAATTGTAATGGTTATCACATGAACGAGAAGCTGGTAACCATGTGTTAAAATGATGTTTGTGGAAAAAATATACGAAAAAGAACACATGACATAAGACATAAAAAATGTCAAGACCCATACCCAGAAGATGATCCTCCAGAGATCCTAATGCCATGTACTCATACACTAAAATCCTTTGATCTCCATCGGCGCAATAGCCAATTAGATTAACAAGATTCGGGTGGTGAAGTAGGCTCAGCATTAGGACTTCAACAACAAACTCTCTATTTCCTTGTAATCCATTCCGGTCAAGTTGTTTAACCGCTACAACCTGAATGAGAAGAATTTAAGAATTCAAGGAAGCAAGGTGAAATCTGCAATTCGATTAAAATGTAAAATGAGAAGAATGGAAGTACAATGTGATACTTGATTTGTTTGCTCTAGGCATCCCCTGTACACTCTTCCGAACCCCCCTTCACCCAGTAGACATTCAGTTCTGAAGTTCTTCGTCGCAGCTGCCAATTCGTGGAATGTGAATGTCTGAACTTCATTACCACCATTGCCGATCCGTTTGATCTCTTCAGCTATGGCGCGTTGTTTTGAAGCATCTGCAACAGTGCGAATTTTTTTTTAACTGATTTGATGATCCTAATCTACTGAATGTAGAGCTGTGTCCAGTATTTCTTATTCATCATTTACAGGCTTTTGATTGGATTGTTGAGATAATCTGATATGAGTGTCTTTTAGCCATAGTTGCTCTTAAAACCTTGACAAGACTCTCAACTCAAACCAGATTTTTAGAGATGGCCAAAACTGGAAAAGTCTGGTGCAACTTGGGTCGGGTATTCGGGTAGGGAATTTGGTTTGGGCTCATTTATGGTATGTTTGGGTTCGGTTTTGGATTCACCCATGTGCGGTTCTCAGGTTGGGCTTGGGTTGAGCCAGTCCCATACTGCCATACACAACTCACCTGGGTTGCACCTTAGCTAAGGTAGATTTGGTCAAGACGTGGTCTAAACTTGGTCAGACTTGGGCAAAAATCCATGAATCTTAAGTTATTCAAAAAATGATCATAAAATGCCACTTCCATGTTATGGGCACATTTGTTGCAGGTGGGCTCACTGTTCTAAAATCCAATCCGCTTCAAATGCCAGCTCTCTCATGAATTAGAATTGGGCCAAACCGTTCAAGCTTAATGGATCGGGCCCAATTTTGGACAGGCCACATGAAAAAAAAATGTGGAAAACATGTATTGCTGTCATTAACTGACAGCTTGTTTCTTTGAAAAAAATTTCTAATAAGAATTTGTGATGTTGGGAATTTAAAGATAGATGTGATGGTTGTCCCCATGGCATTTGAAAATGCTTGTTTTTTGTTAGACATCAAAATTACAGCCACATAATAAGTCTCATTTAACTTTTGAAAATTTCATAATTCCAAACTCTTTGCCATTTTCAAATCCTCCACTCTATATAGGAATCGCGCCCCACATAAGAGTCGCACCCTGCAAAGTTGTTTCTAACAGTTGTCTCTCAGGAGGCTCCTAATGAGAGACAACTTTGTGGGGCCCACATGAGACCCTGCATGATTAATTCAACCCTTGATGCTCACTAAACCACGGTGAACTGCCACATGCCCAAATTTGACACATTCATTTGTTTCTTACCATTGGATTGAAATGGGGAAAATAAAAAAAGAAAAGAATATCAAATAAGGAAAATATTCAAGTGTATCCATCCGTCACTATTTTTGGTGAGGGACACCCCCCATTAGAAAGTGTCAAGTACATAAAGGAGATTCCTATGTACTTGACACTCCCCTTTTGTACTTGACACTTTCTAAATGGGCTGTGGTGAGGGATGGATGCACTTGAATACTTCCCATCAAATAAATTTATCATACGAAGAAATAACACTAAGTCGTCGTTGTCGTCATCATCATTAATAACAAATCATGATATATTCAAACAAGCTGTGTAAACTAAGTTTTACAATATGTCAACTGAATTAACCATATACATAATTTGTTAATTTTTTAAGAAGATATTTATAAATTGAAATTGAAGCTTGATTATTTATAATTGTTGGATTATTTCAGCCTGCTTGATAAATTAATAATATATCCCTATATGAGAGAGTATAACTGTATATTATTAAATTTCTATGATGAGATAGAATTATTAACTTATTAACATACATACCCTTGATTAGCAATTACATGAACAAAGATAAAGCCACGTTTAGCAGTAGAAAAATACCATGAAAACGCAATTTAATGACATCTTCAGAACAACCTATAAGAGAAGGACCAACAAGATTAGGACATTTTCCCTTTCAATTAGAAATTCTAGCTAAAAGTCTTTGGCCGTAGCTCTACTGGTCAGGGACACCAAATGCCCCTTAGAGAGTGTCCTAATTTTCTGTGCAACCCACTCTTTTATTATTTAGTGCATTAATACTTCTTTCACATGGAAAAAAAAGAGGGCTTTCCTCACTAGAGAGGATTTCAATTTCCCATAGAAGAGATACAAATGTAGGATTCCTCTCTACTCTAGAAATGGAATACTGTGTAGTGCCAAATCCCCTAGCACAAACACTCCCCCAGGAGGCGAGAGGACATGAGTTAGAATCCTCCACGTAGCAAAAATTAAAGAACGGAAAAAAAAGAAGTTCAGGAGCATGTTTGCCTGCTTTGCTTTGAGTTCCTCGGAATTCGTTGTCATTGTAAAAAAAATTTATCGAAAGAGTATTGAAGTGTTAAAAGATTGAAAGATGGAAGGGTGGATAAGACCCTTACTTTCCTATGATTTGATTTAGTAGGGCTGAGAAACTTTTTAATATCCATTTGTGATTGCTGCCTTTGCTTCTTCAAGTTTTAGCCCCTTATAATATCCATTTGGAAGCCATTGCTTATAGGGTCTGAATGTTTCATGAAATTCAATTCCTAAATTCTAAAACTTATATTTCTGAAAGCAATTAAAGCCGAAGAACCAAAGGTGAATATCTTTAAAAACAGCCATCAAATAACCCGACCATCAATGGAAAATGAATCAAGGAGAGGTGGGAAAGTCAAGATTCTATCTACATTGACGCCTTAAATCGTTCACTCCTCACCTCTTTCATAATCATTTGTTGGAACCCATTTGAACATGAATTCCCATGTATCAAGCTCCATGCAAAAAAAGGGAGGATCTTAGAATTTCTAAGAATTCAACGATGAGAAAACAAATCAACCCTAATTATTATTGAACTATGCATCATGAATGTCAACATACCTGATTTAAAAGAGATGTTATTAACTAATGTGGCAAAGGAAGCTGCTTCTTTTCGCTGTTTTGTTCTCTTCAATGAGTTGCGGTTCTCATCTATCAATGATTTTCTACAACACCCAAAGCAGTTCATCTCCTCCTATACAGAAACACTTCAAGTTCAAAAGCCCCACTTCCCAAGAAAAATCATCTCCATTACAAGTCTTTTAGGGCCCAAAATAACATAGACCCAAAGCATGAATTTGAGAGAGATTGAAAATTCCAAACAGAATTGGAAGAACCAGATCAAAAATAGAGAGAGAGAGAGAGAGAGAGAGAGAGAGGACAGGTATGTTTTAGTTTGAAACAGATGGAATTGCTAGTGTTTGTTTTGCTTCATTTTCCCTCTAAAAACCATAAACTTAGGAATGCCAAAGTTTGACGCGGCAAAAATAACTAACTTTGGCTTCTTAACATGGCAAGAGTTTGTGTGGCAAATGATCACCTGCGCATGTGGCATATGTAACTTCCATTGTTTTGATATCATCACTGTATAATTGTGTCCTTAAAATGGATGGTTGAAAATGGGTCAAAGTCCAAATTTAACATTTAAAATCCAATCCGTGCTTCAAATTAATTAAGAATTTCAATGGTTTGGGGCATCCATTTAAAGTTGATTTGGGTATTAAATCTTTTATAACAAGTCCCACAATTTCAATGGCGTTGATAATGTTGAGGAGACTCATTCCCCCTATATTTCTGATCTGATCTGCCAACTTGCCCTGATTTGTTTGGGTTTGGGTTGAGTACATTTTTACTATTAGACCTGACTCAACCCAATCCAACCCACCAATTGTATTGACCAAACAACTCACCTTGGAAGGGAGATGAGATTCTCGACCCGATTAATAAACTCTATTGCCATCATTCCCATTTGGAAGGTGGGCATGGGCAGACCTAGGTGTAGGCCCAGGGGGGCCATGCCCCCCCCCCCCCCCCCCCCCCCCCCCCCCCTGAAATCTTTATTTTCTATATTATATATGCTTTAATTAGTTTATATATTAATTTTATAACAAGTGGCCCCCCTTAATTGTTTGCACAAAGTAAAAAAAAAGTACAAATCAGCGTATAATGTAGTTCACAGATCATGAGAAAATGCAGTTGAGAATACAATTAAATCATTATATTATGAGCATAATGTAGTTCGACATAAAGACTTCAAAGAATTGCCAACTATTTTTGAACTGTGCCAAAGATTGGTAAGGATTAGAAGATCAACAGTCTACCAACTAATTTCTAGAGTGGTCGTGCTTGTGCTTACTCTTCCAGTCTCCACTACGACTATTGAACAATTATGTTCAGCCATGAGCCTTGTTAAAACTAGACTTTGCAGCAAAATCGATGATGAGTTTCTCACAGACTATTGTCTTGTGTACATTGAGAGGGAAATTGCGGAGAAGTTTAGCACAGAATCAATCATTGAAGACTTTCAAGATTTAAAAGAACGTTGAGTTCCATTTGATGGATTATGGAAGTTGGAATGTACTAAAATACAATTATTTATGTCAGCTAGATCCTGGTTTTATTTTTAATGCGAAATTTAGTCTTTGATTTAAATATATTTATCATGCTTGAACTTGCAGATATGTCCAGAAAAAAATATTAGCTATCTTGATTTGTTAAAAAAAATATTTATTTAAGTTTGGGCCCCTCCAAGATGAAATCTTGGGTCCGCCCCTGAAGGTGGGCCTACATGGTGTGCTTGGGCCCGTTACACCCCATAGAAGCAAGATTTGGGCTGTTCATACTTTTTTCCCTCTTGTGCTGATTTGTTATAGCTAAAGTTTTGAGAGTATTATCTTTAGATCCAATTAATATTAGATCGATCTAATCATAGTCTCCTAAGTTAGTTTCTTTTCTTTTATTTATTTATTTATTTATTTACAAACCAAGGTGATTGGACCCTTGAGAGACACAACTAGAGTGAACCCTAGCACACGCGAAACAGAAGACCACCTGTGCACCTGCAAGATGACCACCTGCATAGAGGGGCGACGACCCACGGATCAAACTTTGGGCAGTTGGGTGAGAACTGAGAAGAGACTTTTAACCACTTGCCTATTCTTTAATATCTCTTATTAACTCCTCTTGCGCAAGTTTAAAGGTATTGATTAAAGTACCTATAAAGATTACCCAAAGTACTGCTTCTATCCTTTTACGAAAAGTACAAAGAGGTTTCCATCAACATTACAAGGGGAATAGAGGCTTGATCAAGGGTCCAAAACACAGATCTTCCATATCACCATGCATCAGGTACACTGTTAATTCAGATATATATTTAATTGTATAGATATGCAATGTTGATTCTACAATTCTAGATAGATCCAAAATTCAGTTATCTTTTTTTATTTGGAAAAAGTTAAGAATTTGTATTTCCAAAGAGAGATTACAAAGAACAAAAGAATGAGAGACAACTCCAAGATCGCTTACCTATTTTCAACAAAGAAAAGGAAGAGAGAGGAGCTAACCACCAAAATCCAAACCGGCTGTGAGACCACCTACAAACCCGCCTACGAAAATAGGAAAAACTCAACCCGATGCGCAACCATACAAGGAGGCAAAAGGAGAAGGCAAAAATATAAGAAAGACCAAAGAAACATAGCAACAATGCGAGAGAAATGGGTAGAACATAGCAAGCTTAATTAGCAAATCCAATTGATTGGCCATTACTTCTGTAGCTACTGGCTCTATGAGAAAGATGTGTCTCAGGTTCATAAGATTTACTAAAGACCTCAACTTTTAGGTTCTTGATTAGAGCATTTAGAGTCCTAGCTTTGAATCTCTGCGGCCAAGGAAATATGGAAGGATCCGAAAATCCTAAATTAGAGCAAAAGTTTTTTTTTTTTCGATCAATGATCTTATTTTGTTTCTAACAATTGGTATCAAAGCTCGATTTCTAGAATTGCAAAATCACAATCAAATAATGATTTAAATTAAAGTGGGTCACTTCTCTCAGATCCATACCCAATTTTTTAATTTGAATTTGGATTATCCGAATGGGTTTTGATTACGGTCATTTCTTTCATGTGCTCGTTGACAGTTCTAATGATTTGATCATATCTAACAAAATTAAATTTGTGAACTGGATATGCATCAATGACGGATCTTTCGACCTCCATCCATGTACATCATATCTGATAGGCGTTGATGCTGAAGAAGCATGGATCCGAATGACTGGCCGCCACAAATGCGATAAGGATTGTGTCGGCTTGAATCAGGTTTTAGATGTGGCGATCTATGACTCTCTACGAGAGATCAGTTAATCATGTATGATTTACTTTTCAAGATCCAAGGGCGATGATGGACACCCTAGATGCAGAAGATGATGATGGACGGTTTGACCCTTTTATTTTAAATGTTTATATAAAAGCGTTTCACGGTGTAATGGTTAGGCCTTTTATTTTAAAAGGAAAAAAATCCATGAGTTCTAACTCCACAAACTAGATACTTTAGCCTTTACTAGGCTCAGAAAAATAAAGTCAAAATTGAAAGGAATATCTCCATATCTATATATAGCCTTTTGGCTTGGGTGATAAGCTTTTAATTCAAATTCGAATTGAGAAATGATAAGGAGAGAGAGTTGGATCAAATTCACTTAAGTTGAATTTGAATGGAGAGATGATAAGAATGATAATGGACGGTTGCAATCACCATAATCAAACAACATTATTTGGCTGTCCATTTGTACCAAATGAGAAGTTTCAGTCATTTGAGTGGTTATTTACAAAATGCCTTCAGGTTATACCAGGCGGTCCACCGAAAGTAATTATAACGAATCAAGATTTGACCATGACAAAGGCCATTAAGAAGGTCATGCCAAAAACACATCATTGGCATGGCATGTGGCACATTTTGGAAAAATCACCTGTAAGTTAAGAGGGGTTTCTATCCACAATAATGGTTTGATTGATGAGGTAAAAAAAAAATGTGTTCACAATGCTGAGATGCCTGCTGATTTTGAGAGTAAATGGAGAATGATAATAAAAAAAATTCTTGATATTGGTGAGAGTGAATGGCTGATAACATTTGTTTGATATTTGTGATATGTCCAATGCCTCGAGGAGTGAAAGCATGAATGTCTTTGTGAAACAATATGTACAATATAAGAACTCATTGGTTGAATTTATATTACGTTTAGAGCAGGGTGTTATGAGGCTAGATACCTTGAAAAAAAAAGGATCATGAATCAAGCAATGGGAAGCCTAAACTTAAGATATATTTTCCAATGGAGAAGCAAATGATAGAATTATATTTTCTTATGTGTATAATTACAAAAATATGAAGACAGCTGGCTCAATTTATTTCTCTAAAATTTAGCTTCACAATAAAATAGATGATAAACATCTATTTAGTTTGTTTAATAAAAATTCCGCTTAATTAACAAAGGAGATCCAAGCACATTATATAATGATTTTCTTATAAAAATGACAACTAGATATATTAGGAAATTACATATAATGATAATCTTAAAAGCACGAAAAAGTAAAATAAAAAATAGTAACAATTAATGGAGGTCAACATTTTAAAACTATAATTTTCTATGAATAAATCTTAGATAAAGTTTAACTGACATCAATGTTCAAAAGCATAAGACCTCATATGCCTATGGCCCCGCTCCATCTAACTACTTTTGACATTTTTTTTTAAATATTTATATAAAAGCGGTTTGCAGTATAATGGTTAGGCCTTTTATTTTAAAAGGCAAAAATTCATGAGTTCTAACCTCACAACCTTGATACTTTAGCCTTTACCAAGGCTCAGAAAAATAAAGTCAAAATTGAAAGGAATCTAGTCAAAATGGAATCAAGAACACTTGGCTTTAATATATGGCGGAAAAGCAAACTGAGTCTCATGATAAAAAAGCAAACTCAGAGCCACAAAAAAGCAAACTCGACAAACCAACGATCCTAAATAGAGCCACTTAACTCCGCCATGAGCAAACCCAACGATCCTTGTTAAAAATGCAAGAAACTGACTAGCCACTTGTGGGTCCTTCAATAGGCCGAGAGCCCTTACTTCTAAAGTAAGGTCTAAATCCAACTCTTCGATGGCAGCAACAATGTCAGCTTGTCTTGGACCTGATTGAGCTATCTTGTCAGCAAGGTAGATCAAAGTAGTGTTTATATCTTTAATTGCATGTGCAAGTTCATAATCGCTTTTAGTTTCATCCTGTAAATTGCGTCAAGAACTACCAGTTGAGCTTTTTTTGATGCATGATGCTTCAAACACCCTCATCCCTCTTATCAGAGCTACTTGATTCTGCTTTAAGTATAAAAGTTTTTTTTTTTTTTCTTTTTTGCTGCCTCAATTCAAGCAACAAAGTTTTCTTGAAGTATATCACATCCCCACATCTCTATTGACATAGGTATCAGGTGAGCATACACTCTACAACTTATATATACATAATATCATGAAGTGTTTATTCAATGGAACAAACTCACGGATCTGAAACCAATAGACTCAGTCAAAAATCAAAGGGGCACTATGTATCTGAAAAAAGTGTAGAATGTATTCAAGCATTCATCTAAATATACTCAGATGCATATGATAAATAAAGAGATGGAAAAACAACACTGTTCAAGGTTCAGCTTCTAATTACATTTATTGTTTTAATATTTTGATGAATCTGAATTTTTTTATGGTCTGAATATTTTGATGAATCTGATTTGTTGTAGAAAGGAAGAGGAATTTATTGACCATCTTCTGACCCATTGTCCTTTTGTTTATAATAAATAGTAAAAAATTATCGTTTGTAGCAAGGTGTGTTTGCATGTAGGCTAACTTAGCTTGTAAATTCACCACCTATGCATTTGTAAATTCACCCACAACACTTAACACTCTTGCTTGCTTGTGTAGTGGCTAGATCAAAGTATATTAGCAAAGGAAACTTTCAAGCACAATGGGTAATGAATTCATCAAACATTGTAAAAAACTACAACTCTTGACATATCCCTCACAAAATATCACTCATCGATTGCCAATTGTTTTGAGCACCCAATATGTTTCCAATCAAACACCATGTACTGCTTGCTATAAATCTATTTGGACAATGTAAAAACTTCGTACCGGGGTTTAATTTTATATGTGAAAGTGTTGGTAGTCAAGGGTCATGTGATTTATTTTGCTGGAAGGAGAGATTAATTTATTTAAAGAAGAGAGGGAAAAGTTGAGTTGTAGACATTTGACAAACATACTTACAAACAGAACATCTACAAACACAGACCACCATAGAATGTACTTCTTAACAGAAATGCCTAAGATAATATCCTGAAGAAAACATAAAACTACAACTGTAGTTGTACCTATTTATTTATTAATTGTAAGGTCCCCGACCTTAATAGGGTGTTTAGCTTCTTAATCTTGGTGACTAGCTTAATTAATTGTGATTCTAGTCAATTAGGTGGGTTTAGTGCTTAAGCGAGTTTTTTTTATCATTAGAAAGATGTTCGCGAAGATCCATTCGATTCCGAGTGAGAGTAGTCTTAATAGGGAGTTAGGTTGCGATTCTAGGAAAATTGATTTTTTTTTCAAAAAAAAATCAATTTTTGTGGCTTGTCGGAAAGATCTCGTCGCACTCATCATTTTTCATTATTGACTCGTCGTGCTTCGACGCACTGAAGCCCCTTAAATTATCACTTTTCTCCAAATTCACTCTAGGAGGGCATTTAAGTCATTTCACCCTTCACATCCTATTTAAACTCAAATTCCAAAAGAAAACCCATCCGTTTCAGTTCATCTCATAGGGCAGTTTCTGGGCTCATCTTCTTCTTCCATCTTTCTCTTGCATTTGCCATTTAGAAAGAGATTCAAGGACTTCTAGCTGCACCATCTTCTTCCTCTCCTCTCCCTCATCGAATTGATCTCCAATTCCAGTCTTCCCAATTCTAGTCTTCCCAGTTTCCCTCCTTCTTGTTGTAAAGGTTTTGCATGTTAATGAATTCTCTTCCTTTCCTTTCCTTTGTACTCTTTGAGTGTAGGAGAAGGTTTTGGAGAGTTGGTTTTGACTAGTGGGTGTGTATAGAGAGCTCCTTCTTCTTCAATCTTCCTAATTTCATTCTTCTTGGTTGAAGCAAGTGGATTTGCTTTATATATGAGCATGCATGTGTGTTATTTGTTTCTTGTTAATTGAATTGCTTAGAATTCCCTAAATTCCAAGCTTGTCATGGTTAATTTGATTATATATGCTAAATTGGGTATCATGGGTTGAATAGACCTCACTTGTTGGGTGAATTGATGATGGGTGGATGATTTGATGAATGGAATGGAATGTGGTTTGAGAGAGAGAAAGCATGGAGGCTCTTCTCATGCAGGTACAAAGCCTTGGAAAGGCTTAGGAAGGAAGGGAATGGACTATAGGTGAATGGGATTGAAAACAACTTGAAACAAGCCAAAATTGCTCCAGCCTAAGCTCAGGCAGCAAGCATGTTCGCTTTAGTAGGCCTAGCCCTCAATAGAGCGAGCCTTGCTGCTGTTCTGGGAGCCCAGACAAAATGTATTCTCGCTATAGCAAACATGTCTACAACATACAGCAATGACCACTTCGAACGGGCATAACTTTTTATCCGTTCGTCGGATTTTGGAGTTTTATATGCCGTTGGAAAGCTCTCAAAGCGTAGAATCTAGCGGTTCACTCATCCTAATGCTTAGAGGTTGGGAAAGAAACTGAATATTTGGATCAATGAACCAAGACCTTGTCTCTTTTGAAAAGGGACTCTAAACCTAGTTGGACCCCTAGGTTGTCACCCATTGACCTTACCCTTGCATGACCCACTCAGAAAAATGAAAAGGAGCACAATTGGCTTGGTGTACTTCATCGATTGTCTAGGCTTCCGTGTATGGTTGTAACTTGGCCGAATGTATACGAAATTGAGTCAATTGGTGCCTAATGACTTCTATACACCCAAGGCTCACCAAACTATGGCATCGTTGACTCCTTCTCCGTAAGCACTCCGCTGGAAATACGTGTGATACACGATAGACAACCCTTGAACTAGGATTAGCTTGTTCTTCACTCTTGACTCGTAAATCTTGTATCCGTAGCTTGACGTACCTTGTACACTCTACTCTTTATTACTCGTATATCTTGTAACATACTTGTATAATTAGTGTTTGATAGGACTTGGAGTGTATCCCTAGGTACCTTGTTATCCTGTACTTGACGGACACGTGTGGATAGACTCGTTATAAGGACTACTCGTGGAAACTTGGAGACTTGACTTGTATCTTGGCTTAACTTGGAGTAGCCCTCAACTTGTTATCTTTTAGAAATCTATCCACATGTACTTGTCTTGGATCTTGTGTCATGTTCATCATTATCATTATCATCTTGCACATATGGCAAGTTGCAGTTTGATGATTCTTGAATGGGCTGGTTACTTGGACACTAAAATGGGCAGTCGGCTAGGACGGCGTCCACGGCGTAAAATAATGGCAGTCGGCTTAGACGGTGCTGTTATTCCTTGTAGGTAGCTTTGGATACCACTAGAGCCGAATTTTAGGGTATTGGTAGTCGGCTTGGACGACATTTGTACCCCCAGGAGATGGCTAGGACATCCTCGGAGTCTCCTCTTGCTTGTACATTGCATATCATGGATGGTTCCTCTTGTTATAACTTGCTTCGAATTATATTGTCACTTTTGCTTATATGCCTAGCTTCTTTTCTTGATATCTTACAATCATGTACTTGTCTATATTCTCTTTTGAAACATGTTATGAACATTAGATACTGCTTATCTTCTTGCCAACATATTGTTGATCCTTATTTCTTTGGTGTGCAAACGACACCACCTACTACATCGACCATGATTTTGAGGCAATTCCAAAGGATCCTCAGTTGGGGGAGGAGGACGGGCTACGTGAGTGGAGTGCCGATGACGTAGCTTAACATCATCACTCCCGAAACCTGTGCGCGGAACATTGGGGTTATCTGGCGTTGTGCCACTTAGATTTCCATCTTTTGGTCTTTGATCTTTTGGACTTGTCTATTCATACTTTGTATATCTTTTGTTCTAGGACCTACGTTTTTGGGATGGTCATGATGTGTATATAAACTTTTATATGTCTTTATCTTTCGAAACTTAAATATATAATGGTGATGAAATACATACTTGCTTTGATATGTACACAGGGATTATGGAATGTGTTTATAGGTTAAGGCCACATATTATTTGGTTTATGAGGCTCAAATAAATAATCCTCACAACGGATTTCGATCTTTGGGAATAAAGGGCAAAAATTTTTAATTAGCCCTAATTTTCACACCCCGGATCCGGTTAACTCACTAATTGGGTTTGGGGTCGTGACATTTCTATTGCATTCTTTGGGTCAATAGGAGGAACCAAATGATGTTAAAGCTCATGTGAATTTGATAGAAAAAAAATCAATAATTTTGCCTACTCCATCCATTGACACATTTGCTTGGTTCCATAGATTTTGCCTTTCATTGACCAGAGAGCTTAAACCCTTTCATAAAGACAATTTGTGAACTAGTGTAATCCATGAAACCCCCTAATAGTGTTCTTTCTCTCTACCACTATTTTGATAACATGGGAGAAAAACTAAACCTTCACATAAAAAATCTATTATACCTGTTCCAAAAAATGTCCTACGTGGCACTGTACATAAAGGGGCAAAAAGTTGAAAATAAATAGAACTTTTGCCATCCCCATTAAAAGCACAAGGGGCTAAAAGTTGGAAATAATTACAACTTTTGCCATCCCCATCAAAAGCACAAGAGGCTAAAAGTTAGAAATAATTACAAAGTTATGCCATTGAGGTGAGTTGCAGTGGTGTGGGCCCCAAAAGGTGGGCTGCAATCAGAGATGTGGGCCCCAAAAGGTGGGTTGCAGTGGGATCCGATCTGGGCAATAATCACTGGGACCCAGGTTTCGCAGATTTTGATCCGCCCGTCGGATTTCAAAGTTCTATATATGGATGGAAAGCCCTCGATGAGTAGATTCACGATGAGACAACTTTCGGGGCGATCAGGGGTCTAGAAGTGATATGTGATTTTTCAGGTGGGCACCCCGGGGCTGCGGGACCTGCTATTTTTGATCCGCCCGTCGGATCTCGAAGTTCTATATATAGACGGAAAGCCATCGACGAACATATTGCAATGAGCCAATTCCTAGGGCCATCAGAGGTCCAAGAATAATAAGTTCTATAATGTGGTGCGCGGTTTGCCTTCAGGACGATCTGATGGGACGTTTGTCCTCGTGGCTATGGGGGGGGGGGGGGGGGGGTTGGGGGTGCTTATTCTTGTTGGGGGGGGGGGGGGGGGGGGGTGTTGACAGATGCTTATCTCAATCTCAGCCGTCCATCACATTTTTTTGTAGAACCATTTCACTATTCATCTCACTGTTTTTCTCAATGGATGGCTGAGATTGAAAAAACAGGGAGTCCACAAAAATGGTAATTTAAAGTTAATTTAAATTTAAAATCAAAAACCCGAAAAGAAATCGTAAACCCCAAATTCAAATAAGTAATTTAAGGTAATTTTTTATCTAATTACGTTCGAACGTTCCCAACGGCACGGGTTACCGCTAGTTTTGATAACATGGGAGAAAAACTAATCCTTCACATAAAAAAAATCTTTTCATGAATGTATAAGGTAAAATCAATAAAAAAAAGAAAGCAATGAACTTGTATCGTTAGCATTTTGGCCCCAACCAATGAACACAGAGATTGAGAAAGAAAATACTGGAGAGATTGAGATAGAGAGATGCATTAGAGATTACATAGATTAAAAGAGACAATGAGAGAGAGAGAGAGAGAGCGAGAGAAGAGATTGGAGAATGAGGGAGGGACATGGGGGGGGGGGGGGGAGAACATGGAGATCTAGAGATGGGGTGGGCGAAAGATAGAGGTGATAACAGACGAGTGAGAGAGAGAGTATATATATATATATATATATATGGGAGACGCTCTTGTAAGAGTAATTCTCATGGTACAGTGAGAGGGGTGGGGGCCCTCACATTTAGGCCATTGGGATTGGATTGCAGAAAATTTCGTAAGGGGGGGGGAGAACATGGAGATCTAGAGATGGGGTGGGCGAAAGATAGAGGTGATAACAGACGAGTGAGAGAGAGAGTATATATATATATATATATATATATGGGAGACGCTCTTGTAAGAGTAATTCTCATGGTACAGTGAGAGGGGTGGGGGCCCTCACATTTAGGCCATTGGGATTGGATTGCAGAAAATTTCGTAAGCTCACGCTTGTGGGGGACACCCTTGGACTATCCAAATGGGCCAAACACACGACCCCATTGAATTGCACATGTCTACCAACTTTCAGTTAAATCCGAATTTACTGGACCATTGAATTGAATGTGTACCGATCCGAGTGGACTATCGACCATTAAAATTTTGGGGCCTCCAAATAAGGACTTTAATTTTTGTCTTATTTAAAAAAAGGACATAGATTTCAAAAGTTTTCAAATTACTACCTAAGTTTTCCAATAAGTTTCCAATCAAGGACATCTGCCATTTAAAGATTATTTTTTGTCACGTTTTCCCTCAATTATTTTTTAAAATATCCAAATTACCCTTCATTGAAAATTAAACCATCTCTAACTTCCTCATCTTTATTTCCCTTCTCTTTATCGGCGTCCTCACGGGTAATCGATGGAAACCAGTGTCCTCCATGGGCATCGGAGGCATGTAGTGGCTGTCGAAGGCCGTGTCATAGCTTTAAATAAAGAGTAATTTTAATATTTTAAAAAGATTGGTGGAGAAAGTCCCCAGAAAAAAATCTTTAAATGACTGGAAGTCCTTGATTCAAAACTTACTAGAAAACTTATATCCTAATTTAAAAACTTTTGAAACTTTTTTTTTTTTTTTTGAAATAAGGTAAAGCCTCAAGGCTTAATTTTAAAACTTTCCAAAAAAACAACACAAACACCTGGGAGGAAGTTTCAACTTTCCTAACAAAACCCTAGAATTAATTATCAAAAATACCCTAGAATTTACCCTCATTATTAACTATTCTCCTGCAGAAGTAATTCTCCTGCAGAAGAAATTTACCTACTTGATTTGAAGCTTTATTACATGTAAAATTACCAAACAAAACATGCGAGTGGTTTTTCAAGTGGATGCCCAATTCCCTCCTCTTATCGTTTCTCCTTTTTTGTGACTGCACATAAATTCATCTTTGGACTTGCCCGCCTTGTCAACAACGCATATCACGTGATTAAAAAAAGTTTCTTTCCAAAATGGTTTGGTGACTCGTGTGAGCAGTTAAATTTATGTGCCAACTGATCAGCACCATGGGCAACTGCCAACTGCAATATACTGCACCCTCTGCTAATCATAATGCTCATCTCATGTAGGGCCAGGGTGTAGAAATGCCAGGATCAAATTGGTGTAGAAATGCCAGGATCAAATTATCTGAACCCTTCAATCAGCAACGGTCATGTTTTAGCCATCCATTCGTGGGCTGTGATAAAATAGTTGCACCACCTCTTTTTATTTTATTTTTCTTTATAATGGCCCATCCATAGTATGATCCACTGGACAGGGAGGAAAAAGAAAATGGAGCTTTGTGAGAGTCATCACTTGAGAGGTGCTATCATGGGACAGGATTAATCTCCCTCCGAAAAAAAAATCTCTCACTATATCAAACAGAAACAGAAAGTTTGTAAGGTCCGGCAAACTCAGGATTTTTATTTGAGCGGGGCTAAATTCTTGCTAGACTTTACTCAATTTTTTCACATTAATAATATCAAAATAAAAAAAATATTGCAGCTAAATAGACAAAAAGAATTTATCATGTCCAATTTTTCTACCCAATTGAAGGTTCTTCCCACTTCCTCTCCCAAATTCACATGATCATCAATTCATCATCATCAAAACAGCCTAAGATAACATTTCCTTTAATCGTAGGTATTTAGGTTCCCAAAGGGGTTCTATTTTGATCTAAAGAATTTGGTTGCCCGCACTTACCTTAGCTATAAAATAATTTCCTATAGTTGGTCATGGGCTAATGGTAAAGAAGGAAAATTGTCACTTAAATGTAACTCAAGTTATCCAAACATATGAACCATAAGCCCTGATTCATGTATAAATTGAAGATTAAAGTGTGTCCAATGGTGATTTAGTCATCTTCGGACTTGTAGATATGCATATCAACGATGGGGGAGATTACTTTATTTAGGGTTATTTGGTGATAGAAAGAAACTAACCACGAGAGGACCAGCGACGAGAAACTCAATCGATGTGAAAAGGATTTGGACTCTTAGTAAATAGAAGATGTCGAAAGAGAACACCGCAAAGAGAATTTAATACTTTCAGTGGTGAAGAATATGTCAAAAGAGAAAAAGAGTTTTCATCAAAGTTTTGTGACATGGGGCGATCGCATAATTTAGATGTGGGGCGATTGTTTATTAGTTATATTAAAGGAGAGGTATAGGCACATTGAAATCTAGGTCAGTTCTAATTCTAAAATTGACCTACGGCGACGTCACCTCTATGTAAGTCCGCCACTGGCAAGACATGTTCTTGGAAATAAGGGGAGAATTAGTTCTCACTTGAATACTTTCCTTATAAGATATCGTATAAATTCAATAAAGTATTTCAATGTCAATTTTTAATGATTCAATAAAGCTTTGTGAAATTGAAAAAATAGAGTACTCCGAAATACGTTAATTATCATGTACATCTATCCCTCACCATATTATGTTATGGTGAGGGTAACATAGAGGGGCAACTTGATGATCCGTTTGAACCATCCACACGCATGAGACCCCTTGAATTACTTTAGATCCATTGAGCTTTCATTGATTCAAGTGGGCTAAATCATTGGATCGATGGTCCAAATATTTTTTTAATATAAAATCATTAAATTTTGAGGTCACGTATGAAGGGGTTGGAGGCATGAGATTGACTCCAAACTTGATATATGACTCTATCAAAGATATCTATTTCCATCCCCTCTTAGTCCAGTGTGCAATGGGGCCCCATGTGGAACCCATCAATGGGGAAAATATCTAGACTATGCTCAATAGGCACAAAAATTGATGACCAACTGCGATCATATAGAAAAAAAAAACCTTTTAAAACTCTACATTTCACTGCAGATTTTCAAAATTTCATATTTTATTGTAAATTATAAAAAATTCCAACTTTTTTAGCGTTTCAAAATGCTGATAGAGGTAAGAGGATTCTGAAATTTTAGTGGGATCAGCATTTGGAGAATTCCTCTGGTCAAGATCGGGAATTCTTGTAAACAAACAATCCCTTGTGAGAAGTATGCAAGGAAGGAAAAAAAAAAAAAAAAAACACTCTTGCGGTTTGGTTTCTTCGTAGACTTGGGTCAATCTTTTCCAGCTTTTAGACTCCAGTCAACGCCTCTCTCCCCCTCTGTTTTTTTCAAGCTAAAGTTAAATGAGTGTGATTGCAGTGACAACAACAAAGATCCGCAGAGCACCATGAAAAAGAAGGCTTCATTCTCAAATGGGTCTTTGTCTGTTTGATAGAAAATTGATGCACTCAACCTTCTCCTCTCTAAGATTCTCTCACTTTGGAAAGACACAAAAGAAAGATTCCATTTGAATTGGTTCCATTGGGCACCATTTGCCAAAGCAAGCTTTAATCTCAGTTGGGTGCATAGCATTTGCCTCAATCTCAATTAGAAACTCCTTTAATTTATGGGTACCTTTTTATCTTGCTCTCTGTAAGATTCTTTTCTTTGGGTAGATGCAAAAGATAGCTGCAAATTGAATTGGGTCTTCCTATCTTGGTCTTCCTCTCAAACTTTTATAAAGAGTTGTTGTAAGGGAACTTTTTTTTTTTTTTTTTCTTGGGTAAGCTTATTTTCTTTCTATAGATGCAAAAGAAAGCTGCAAAAACCAATTGGGTACCTCATATCTTGGTCTTTCAGTGACCTTTTTCAAAGGAGTGTTTGTGAAGTAAATTGTATTCTGAATTTGGGTTTCTTGGGTATCAATTGCAAAACCAAGGCTCTGTATGGATCCTGTCTTTTTCTAAATGCATTCTCTCTAGTAATTTTTGTGGTGTAGCTGCATAAGAACACTGTAAATTAAGGTCGTTGCCTGGGTTTGAATGGAAGCTGTGTGTTCGGGGTACCCTTATTTCTTGGGAATCAACTTGCTTTATGCATTTTTTTTGTGATTTTTCTATCACTGTGTAATGTTTCTTTCTTTCTTTTCCTGTGATTTTTATGTTTGTGTTTATATTGCTGGTTTTTGTAGCAGATAATATGCGCGTCAGTGAGAAATCTCTGTAGTTTATGAATATTTAGATTCCTTGACTTATGGGGGTCCCATGATATTAAGATAACTAGATGCAAATCCAGTTCTATGTTGCTCTCTTTATGATTTTTAATCTGGGATGTGCTTTCTTCTTCAGTTACTGTCTTTTGGAGACTTGCAGATGATGCGAGTTTCTGCAACTTTGGCGGGAGAGTAGCCTATGCTTTATACATAAAAGTGGCAGGTCTTGGAATGATATAATTGGGTTTCCTGTATTTGTTAAAGTTTCAATCATGGGTGTTGGTCTGCTTCTGTCGCTGATTTTGATCTCAAGCCTGGCTGGTTACATTAATTGCGAAAGACCTGCCACTGTTAATATTGGTGCACTTTTTACTCACAATTCAACTATTGGGAGAGTTGCAAAGGTGGCGATACAAGCGGCTGTTAATGACATCAATGCAAATTCAAGTGTTCTTGGCGGAACCAAATTGAATTTAATATTGGAGGACTCGATTTGCAATGTTTTTATTGGATCAATTGGAGGTACTTCACTTGTCTAATCTGTATGTGGTTTTATTTTTATGTTTTTGTTTCTTGAGATTTAGAGGAAAGTATTAGTGAGCTAACTTCAATGTGTTTCACTTTCTCTCTTAACTCACAGCGGTACAAATCTAAGGTAATGCAGATGAGAGGTGAATGATCCAGTGTCAAAACTTTGCATCAATTTATGCTACAATATTTATCCTTACTGGGGTCTTTAGTTTACAAGGACCATTGCATGGGAAGTACCCACCTTTATGCCCTAGACCCTCATTAACAACAGATCAGCCTGCTTAAATTATCTCATAAATAATTCTAAAATTGATGAGTGTCCATTTATTTAGGATCTTTAGGACCTTGTTAATGTTTTACTTTTGTTATTAAGGACAGTCATTCATCAATGAGTTAATGACGCCTCTCAAAGTTGCAACATGGTTCAATACATTGTTGCCACCTATTTGACTCATCAGTCATCAAGCAATTTGTTGAATTTTACTAATTGAGGTTGTAGGCATGTGGCTGGATGAAACCCTAATCTGATTGATTATAATAATAATAAAAAAACCCTTAAATTAGGGACTGAATCACACCCTGTTCTTGGTAAAACACCAAGCAAGATTCAGGTTCTTGCAAACCTTTGCATTGTTAACGCATCCAAGACCTTCGAAGCAAAAGCAAACCCAATATATATATTAAATATGTTCCAACAAATAAGACTACCCTAATGAGAACTAATCTAGACCCTAAATCTAATATAAAACTCAAACTAGACTACTTAGCAATCATAGATAAGCTCTAATCTATATTAGGAGTTGCTACACGTAAGGAACTTATTGCCTTAAGAAATAACTTATTCTCTTGTTTTAAGGAATGCAAATGCTTTATCTTCATGAGGCCCAACTTAAGCCCACTCCTTTGGCCTCCATTGTGGATGGCTTTGGATGGGCCATGGGCCAAGAGCCACACCGCCAAGTATATGAAGACTTCTCTGAAAATTAACCACAAGTTGCCAGATGGTGATAGAGATCCAGATTTTATGAGAGAATAGTGGGCATACTCATTGACCTCACTATTTCTACTCCTGATTATCTCAAGCAGTGAGCATGGTCAGTCAATATATGAATTGCCAAGGTCTGAACATCTTGAGGTGGTGAAGCATACACTGAAGCTATGATACCCAGATACATCAATATAGGTAACGCCCATGTCGTATCGAATCCAATACTTCACTTTTTATGTGTAAAATCCATCTCCCTGCCGTATCCATGTATCTATTGTAGGACTGAGGTACATTAAGGGCTTTCCTGGCAAAAAGTATTCTATTTTGTTGTAATGTTAATCTTGATATCACTAGTTATTCTGATGTCAACTAGATTGGGTCTATAGATAGGCATTCTTCTATAGGGTATTGTAATGTACTTTTGTTGCTAGAAATCTGGTTACGTGGAAAATGAAGCAAAACTGTTGTAGCAAGGTCAACTTCTGAAACAGAGTGCAAGGAAATAGTCCATGCCAAGTCCGACATTTTGCGGCAAAAGCATTTTTGGGGAGAGTAAAAAAATTTGTTTATGACAAAAAATGTCAGGATGCTCTGATACCATTTTGATGTAACCTGAATTACAATACTTGAACCGGTAATGAATTCCAACAATTACACCGAGAATAGAACAATGGTACAACCGTTCCACCAACCAAAAAATATCTAAAAAAATAAATGAAGAAAGGCATTCTTTCTTCATTCAGATCCAAGGCCATGATATACTAAATCATTAAGAAATTACAGCAGCAAATAGCTTTAAATATAAGCACCCAAGCAAAGCAACCAATTGTAACAAATTAATTCCAAATCGTAATAGTAGCTACAAAGTGTTCTAATATTTGTAGAAATATTGTGCCAAACACAGATCTGTATATTTCAATGGAAAAGACTAAGCTGCACTCACTGTACAGTGTACAGTGATTGGGTCTCTTATGTAGCTGACCCAGGCACATAAACCAGCTCTTGAACTTGAGAAGCAAGATCAAGTACTTCCAAACCCACAGACCAACATGTGGGAAAATGAACATGTGAGCTGTTTATTTGTCATCTGATGAAATCAATTCACTGCTTGATTGCTGTCTATTGGGCATGCAAAGAAAACCATGCTCTTCTAGACAAGTATATTTCAATGATTTCAAAGAAAATATTATTAAGGGGCATATTTACACACCACTTTTCAGCTTCAGGGCCAGATTGTGGATGTTCACATTGAAACCCTTCCTTGACATCAGATGGGGATGCATTTTGGACAAGCTGCGCTTGATTGACATCTATGCCTCAGCTGAGAGGACTGTTGATGAACTGTTTTAACTTAAGTTCCCTGAACTTGATTATTTTTTATGCAACAAGAAGATTAAGGTCCTCATGTCAGCCCTTGGATCGGATTGGATGCAGGGGTATGAAGGATCTCACCTTAGTTTCACACAGAAAGGACTGAAATTCTTCATAAAGAAAGCCAACTCATAACTTCAATGACTTCTAAAAAAATCTCTCTACCTCTTCCATTTATTTACTAATATTGATAAACAGAAAGAAAAACCTGTCTAATCTTAGCCATAATTTAAATCCGAATCAATCTGCAACCGTAAAAAGATAAACTCCAACTTCTAAAAAACCTATTATTCTAATCTTGGTCTAATCATATTCCTACTCCTTTACCACTTGTATTCGTGACTTAAATAAACAGTCCTAACATAAAAAAAATTTGAAATGTTGTTATTGATTGGGCCTACTTGCAAAGGTTTCTCAGGCCAAGCTGTGTTCACCCATTCTTCTGGGTTGGGTCAGGTAAAGGTTGGAGGACCATTGGATCTCATCAGTTTTCATCACTACATATGATTTCATCAGTAACGTCTGGGCTATGTCACTGCCTTGGTAACCCCAAACTTGAGGCTGGAGCCTGATATGAGCCTGTCAGTAGGTTTCCTAAGCCTGTCCACCCCATTAAGAACAGCGAGTCCCAAGCTTGGCATGATTTTCGATTTGTATCCAAGCAAATTCTATAATTATAACTATGCCTTCATTTTTCATCTCTATTATAAATTTATATATTCTTTTAACAGTCACTGCTGTTATCATGGCATGAACTTGGTCCTACATGAATCAACACAGTAGAACAATGATCCCGAGCCCTCCCTGGCCTGATTTCAGTACGGGCTTACACCTGAATTTACAGACCACATGTACCAGAATTTAACCTCCATAGTTCTCAACAGATCCATGAAACCCCAGGCCGAATGACCTGATAGTTATAGCAGGGGCTTACACCTGAATTTACTGACAACATGTACTGGGATTTAAGCTCCATAGTTCTCAACAATCCATGATACCCCAGCCCGATGACCCAATAGGCTGGTTTACCCTTGGCAGGCAGTAGGATTAGGTCATACCTGCTATTGAAACAGGTTCTTCCTTTCAGTTACTGAATAATAATTACTCTCTGGAGACTGAATCTTTCTTCTTAGTTCCACATAACAACTTCTTATGTTACTTTCAATTTTGTACATGAAAGTATTAGCTAATAACTAAAATACTGCTGATACATCTTTTCTGAATTTCACTTGTCATTTTAGTAAGTTTAATAAAATTTCAGTTTATCTTCTTGGAGTAATAAAACTAATTAGTGTGACATCAACAATTTATTTTGTGCAGTAACTGGGTGATTGGATCTCATTTTAGCTGAATTTGATCCACTTGTGGGTCCACCTGGATAGATGCTCCTCATGTGGCTAGTTTGGGATTAAAAATCCTTTTATGTCGTTTAGGGGTGGTCCAAAGCTCACCCTTGGATTATGATGACTTGTAATTTGATGGGCCAAAACTTCAGAAGTTCTATAAGTCTTTGAGCTTCTGTGATTCCAATTGTGCATGTCAGTCATTTGAGCGTAAAAGTAGGGGCGTATGACAATACACAGTGAAGTATGTGTAGTGGTTTTTATTGATAAATAGGTGGACCCTTGACCAGGGCTCTCGTTCTGCTAAAATGAAAGCCGACCTCTGTAGTTGAGAAACTCAATATTCTGAAAGGTTTGAATTGTCTCTCTGCAGCTTTTAGGCTACTTGACAAAGGCGCAGTGGTCATAATTGGGCCTCTATCCTCCGCGATAGCTCACATGATTTCTTTCATTTCCAGTGGACTCCAGGTGCCGCTTGTTTCATTTGGTGCCACTGATCCAACACTCTCCTCACTTCAGTTCCCCTTTTTCCTCCGCTCAACACTTAGTGATTCTTACCAAATGACTGCAATGGCAGATTTGATTAGTTTCTATCAGTGGAGACAGGTCATTGCTATTTTTGTGGATGACGATCATGGACGGAACGGAATATCCTTCTTAGAAGATGAGCTCTCTAAGAAAATGTCAAAGGTTTATAAACTTGCTTTACCCATTGGAGCTAATCGTAGAAACATATCAGATATATTGGATAAAACTAAATCACTTGGTACACGAGTTTATGTCATACATGTTAATCCAGGCATAGGGCTTGAGATTTTATCGATAGCTCAAGATCTTCAGATGATGGCTGATGAATATGTATGGCTGGCAACCGATTGGCTTTCTGCTAGTTTAGATTCACTGGGTTCCTCCGACAGTCATTTACTTAGTTCCCTGCAGGGTGTAGTCGGATTCCGGCAACACACTCCCAAGTCACATCAGAAAAATGATTTTGTATCTAGATGGAAGGAATTTCGTAGAGAAGGGACAGCAAGTTCTGAATTGAATGCATATGGGCTTTATGCATATGATACGGTCTGGACGGTTGCATATGCCATCAATGAGTTTCTTAATGAATCCGGGAATATTTCATTTTCTTCTGATGATAAGATACATGATATGAATGGAGCAATGCTGCATCTAGGCAAGCTCAAAGTCTTTGATGGCGGGCAACTTTTACGTACTAAATTATTGGAGACAAAGTTCACAGGTTTAACAGGTCCAATCCAATTTGATCCATCAAGTCGAGATCTCCTGAATGGTACTTATGAAATTATTAATGTCGATGGCACAGAACTGCGTACTGTTGGCTACTGGTCAAATTATTCGCAATTGTCTGTTCTGTCACCTGAAACCTTTTATCATATACCGCAGCAGAATTTCAGTGAGACTCAGCAACTGGGTAGTGTTATATGGCCTGGTGGAAAGAAAGAGAAGCCACGTGGTTGGGTGAATGGAAACAAAGAGAGGCCATTGAAGATTGGTGTGCCGAAGAGAGCTAGCTTTGTTGAATTTGTGACAGAAAACAAGAACACCGGTAAGATAGAAGGGTACTGTATTGATGTGTTTTATGCTGCACAGAAATTGATTCCCTATGAAGTTGTATTCAATTTTGTGCTTTTTGGGGATGGACGGTCCAATCCCAATTACTACGAGTTTGTGAAGAATGTTGAAGAAAATGTAAGCACGACTTTCACAACTTTTTTATTGTGATGCTTAAAAAAAAAAGACAATTCTTATGGCAGTGTGGCATGGATTAATTTTACTTAAAATTTATTTTTCTTCAGGTGTTTGATGCAGCCGTCGGGGATATCGCCATTGTCACAAACAGGACAAAATTAGTGGATTTTACTCAGCCATATATTGCTACTGGTCTTGTCATAGTAGCTCCTGTTAAAAGTATGAAATCAAGTGCATGGGTTTTTCTAAGGCCTTTTACATTTCAAATGTGGAGTGTAACTGGAGCATTTTTCTTCTTGGTTGGATTTGTTATTTGGATTCTTGAGCATCGAATAAACGATGATTTCCGTGGCCCACCTAGGCGACAACTCATTACTATATTTCTGTAAGCCTCTTTTAACATTGAAATATTTCTCAGTTCACTAGAGTAGAACAAACTTACTTGGGTTGTTAGAGTTTTTCTTTATGTTAACATTGACCCATTTTTTTATCCACTTGAAACAAATTGATTTTGTCCAGTTTTATGGCTGAGTTTGAGAAATTTCAGCACTCATCATATCATCAAAGCCTTATCCCAACTATGTTGGGTTGCATATTATATCTTTGGTTGATATTCTATAGGTTTTTTTTTTTTTTTTTTTTTTATTTTTTTTTATTTTATTGGTAACAAGAAATGCTTATATCAACTTTTTCCTTTCACACCAGGGGAGGAAATAGGGGGGCTGGCCCGTTTTTTTTTTTTTTTTTTTTTTTTTTTTTTTTTTTTTTTTTTAATATATGGAGTCCTAATTTTGTTCCTTTTCTTTCCTATTACAGGTTTAGCTTCTCAACACTGTTTAAGACAAATCGTAAGAGAAACTGTAGCCCTCTTTCTTTGTTCTTTTTTTTTTTTTTCAGATATCTATTTGTTAATTGGATTTGGATTGTTTGGCTTATAGGGATGCACTGTAGGTTTGCGTCGTTATGGCTCAAATTGCAATCAATTTTGATTTTTTTGGAAGAAGTAGAAAATAAGGAAATATGTTGTTCATGTCTGCTCCAGAAACCAAAACAAGTGGTGTTAAAGATAGCACATTAGTTTGTTGTAGCAGATTCTTTCATGTTGTTTACTTTATCCTTTATATTATTTACTTTGTTTCTTTTGAAGGCCATTATTATAAATCTGCAACCTAATGAAAAAGTCTTTATAGCATGCATGCGGGATGTGCTCCACAATGGGGCCTGCACATGATCTTTCTATTATTCACCTCTACAATCACATGGTATCACAGCCCATGTGGTTCATGTAGAGATATGAGGACCACCGACAACTCTGCTCATGTCATGGAGCATTATAAGGACTATGGAAACATCTAGTGCATTGGTCCTACGATATACCATATTCTAGACATACTCTTTCTTATCTGTGAGCTGCATTTGCTATCTTACAGATATGTGATATCCCTTGATTAAGGAATTGTAACCAATTGCAATCATGCTAATTAAGGCTTATAGATAGACTCGATTGACCACCTCAAGGGTATGATGAATTCTCTTCGTTCTTTTGGATTTATTTCATTCCACAGCCATATGTTATCTTGGCATCAGAGCAGTGGCTTTGATCCTCTGATCTAAGCTATATTAGATCTTGATTACATCTCCGGTGGGTCCACAACCTCATTCATTTCAGTCAGCAGACAGACAAGGTCTGTTCGCTGTCCGGACCATTGGCCTACATCAGATCTACTCTTGCATCATCCGATCATGCTTAACTGCCTAGTGAGGAGTGACGATTATCAGCCATTCCTCAACCACTATATAACTAGTCCCAGAAAAAATCACCACTGGATTTGTCTGTCTGATACACAATCAGATGTTCTGCAACAATATCATATCCAGGTGGGGTCCACTCCAGTAGTCCTTGGTGTCAAATATTCTAGACATCTAGAGACGTTTGCAATCCCCTTAAATTAGCTAGTTCCCTTATCAATTGGTAGGTCCTAGCATCGTTTCGTTTTTTAGCACATGAACTATGAATCAAATGTAGAGATAGGGACAGCAGGGATAATGGTCCTCATGTGTATGCTAAGAGATCAGCAACATAAATCCCACTTGCGTATATGACAAATTTGTAAATGATCAATTACCAGAATGTTTGGGATATTTGCTTAACATGGATAGCAGTTTCTTGTAAATTTCTATTTATTGTAATCGAATCATATTGTGAAAATATTCTCGTGCGCCTCTAACTCCCATGCATCTGACGCAAAACATGTGAGCTTCGGGTCCTGCCTTAGGGATGGTCCGGATGCGCATCAGCTCAAAGCAAATAATGCAGGTGAAAATTTCCATCATATTGATTAGCCCCAATTAGGGCTTAATTATAGCATTGATTGGATACTTGAACCTTATAAATTGATCAATCGACACACAGCAAAGATATGAACAATTCTTCTTTTTCAATATTTTTATCTGATTCGATTACGGTATTAGAGCAATTGAAACTCTTCATCCATTTCTTCTCCCCGCCATGTACTGAGCTCTGCCTGGATGACTGATTGATGAAATCGAGGAAGAACTCTGCAAGATACTCTAATTAGAGATCATTCTGGTTCAGTTTATTTAAATGAGAAAGAGATTTCTAAATTTTCATACTCCTTTGCTTCTGTTGACTACAATTGAATAGGTCGTCATGTTAGTTTTGTTTAGTAGGCCCAACAAGTCAAGGTCAGATCATGGCAAGGAATTGCAGTTATGGTTGCCTGATACTTTTGGGATATCTCATTATTTCCTTGGAATTTTCTGACACCTCCAAGTTGGTATTCTAGTAATTCTACCCTCTTTTGGTTGACAATTTCCTAAAGTATATTTCGTCATTACCATTGAATTCTGATCAACGGTCTGATTCTCTCCGAACTTGACTACAAGTTGCACAAATACTTATGCTTCCATATCCGATCTACAGATTTCTTTTTTTTTTAAATCAGCATTCCAGTACCAAGACAGTGTCTCGTCTGGCATCTATTTTGTCTCTAGCTTATTCTGCATGGATTCAGTGCTGATTGATTGATTTTCAGCATGCATTAGAATACTGTTGTCTAATTCAATGGAGAAAAGTGACTTATTTCCTATCAAATTAAATGGAAGAAATTATATGGGTTGGTCCTTCCATTTCAAACATTTTGTGGAAGTACAAGGGCTTGTTGGGTGCCTAGATGGCTATTTGGAGTCAAAATAACTTCAAGGTGGTTACATAGATCCTGAACTTAATTGAATCCTCCATATCTTACACTAAAATCTTTCTCAAAAGCTTCTGGCATGTAAAACCACTTGCACAAGCTCTTGTCAAAGTTGCTAGCCAGTAATCCCAAAACCAATTGGTGATAGGAAACTGCACAAACAACTACTTAACACCCCCCCTCGGGCGGGACACCGCCCGGATCCGAAGCACACGCCCGCACAAGACTATAACGCGGCATGGGGCCTTTTTGCCCTGCGCATTTTACGCCCGCACAAACACACAACGCGGCATGGGGCATTTCTGCCCTGCGTGGTTTCGAACTTGAGACCTCAGGCTCTGATACCATGTCAAAGTTGCTAGCCAGTAATCCCAAAACCAATTGGTGATAGGAAACTGCACAAACAACTACTTAACAGCTCTATTGTTAGAGTGACCATCCTATTATATCTGTTTGTAATCTATAAGAGAGTCAGAATGTTAGGTTTATGAAGCAATTTCTTGTTTTAATTTACCGTTGCTCACCAAAAATATTTAAAATGGTTATATACACAAACTATAATTTTTATTGGCAAAGACTTTTAAACAGGAACTTAAAATAAGGCATTTCGTGGTTTCCACCATGGATGAGCTTTGAATTGAAAATATCCTCCAATATCCATTGAATAATCTCTGCCATCTGATTACTAGAGATGTTCCTACTACATGTTGACCTTGGGCTATTGTTTCTTCAAAACCATCCATTTGCAGGCCAAGTATTAGATTTCCAAAATTGGTCTATGGTGGAAACTTTCCATCATCCTGACATCTCTTATGAGCCCCCTAGATGAATAGCCCTCTCCATTTATATGCACTCCACGTTTCATGCTCTACTAGTCCAAAAGAAAACCCTGCTTTTCATATTTCTTTTTTATTCAAATGTAATTTTTTTAATTTAGGATACATCACATATAACCTAAAGTTGAGATGTTGTCTGACTGAGCCTGACTACTAAATAAACTGCAGAAGAAGAAACCGTAAGCACACTTGGGCGCTTTGTCATGATGGTATGGCTTTTTCTGTTGATGGTGATCACTTCAAGCTACACAGCAAGCTTGACGTCTATTCTTACAATTCAGCAGCTATCGTCGCCAATCACTGGAATCGATAGCTTGATAGCAAGCAATGAGCGTATTGGATTTCAAGTGGGATCTTTTGCTGAGAGTTATATGACAGACAGCCTTAACATACATCCATCAAGGCTTGTTTCTCTCAAAACCCCAGACGATTATGAGAGACAATTGCGACTCGGACCGGCAAATGGAGGTGTAGCAGCGATTGTAGATGAACTTCCTTACGTGGAGTTGTTTCTCACCAACAGAAGCGATTTTGGCATCATTGGAGACATGTTCACCAAAAATGGATGGGGTTTTGTAAGTGATTTCTTCCTTGTCCAAAAATGTGGTAGATGCACACACTATAACATACCATATACGGATATACCAACCCAAAAGCTTAAGCTGATAGGTGGAAGGCCCAAACAGGTATATGAAGCCCTATCAAACCTAGTACTTAGGCGATGTGGGATGTGGGACTTCCCGCAAGCACAAAAATCACTTAAATACATTATGATGCATATATCATTACTTACATGTATGGAGCAATGATACATGAGAAGGCTTCTCGCCATATTATTGTTAGAAGAGCATCTGTCCACCTCCAATTAAGGCTGGCTGTTTGGTGAAGGTCCCTAGTTTCGTTGCAGCTCCCCTAAAAGGTTTCCCTCATTAAAAGGTGAGCCATGCTAGACCAGGTTATACTCTGTTGTCATTGATAAATGTGGAAACGGAGATCTCTCCCTTGCAGGGACCATTCAAATCATATGGTAAGGTGATATTGAAGCATTGTGTTGTAGCATAATATCAACCCCAACTGGTTTGAGGTGTGTATTTCTGAAACAATGCAAAGGATGGAGGAGAAGATGAAAAAGAAGCAATGTAAGAAAACTTTCATGAATTACCCCGTCTTAGCTCAAATGACTATTTTATTGATTGCTTGGGTATAGCAAACCTCAATGTTGCCCCTAGTGATTGTTATTTGTTAACACCAATTTCTAGTTACCAAGTATTTCCTTTGGCACTCCCTTCCAGTCGGAGATATTAATAATACCCAACTTTTCTAGTAATCAAGTACATCTGATTCTTTGAAAGGGCTTTAGTAGCACAACTTCTTGTTATTCCATCAATTGAATAGACGACGTGCTTTCTTAGAGAATGAATTAAGTCACCAATGAAATGATGGTTGACTTTAAATCCTTTGTTCACTCATGATAAACTGAGTTGGCAAAAATAAGAATGCCTGCCTGATATCACACTTCATTTTCACAGGTGTTGTAATGGAGAGCAGTTGCTTTTTCTATAACAACTGAAAAACTGTTGAGGTCAACGTCCACCCTCACTCCTGAGTGGTCATAATCGTGATCGAGCCCTCGTCCTCACCATAAAACTATTGTTGTGCCGTTTCCTATCACCAATTGGTTTTGGGATAAGTGGTAGCTCAATGGGGTGTAAGTTTCTACAAGTGGTATCAGAGCCTGGTAGGTCGGGTGTTCGAGTCTCGGGACACGCGTTTTGCGAGTTCGCAGCAGGAGTCGCGGCGGGTGTGCCGTTGAGGGAGGGATTGTTGAGGTCAACGTCCACCCTCACTCCTGAGTGGTCATAATCGTGATCGAGCCCTCGTCCTCACCATAAAACTATTGTTGTGCCGTTTCCTATCACCAATTGGTTTTGGGATAAGTGGTAGCTCAATGGGGTGTAAGATCCTACAAAAACAATGCGAGGCATGGCCCTATACTTACCTCTGCAATAGATTGGATAGCAACTACTTGCTGCTTAATCTTCTAGGAAACTAAGTTACCTCCAACAATGTGTGATACCTTGATGTAGAGCAGTGATTTTCAGGGGTTCCAACTCAAACTATATCAATAAAAGCACTGACCTAGAATTACCTTGCAGAAAAAATGTCTCAACCAGGAGACCACTTAATCTAATTTGAATTCATTGAGGGCACTGACCTAGAGCCTTTGAATATATGAATCATCAAAAAGTTTTGATCTTACTGTCAGATTTATAAGAAAGAATGATCAATCTATTAATCTCTCTGTAGACATCCACTGTCTTTCACAGAATACAAAGTCAATGTGAGGCACTTCAATGGTAGGATAGGCTTCAAGGTTTTCCATAATCAGGGATGTCTCATCTGATCCTTCTAAGGAAACTTTAGGAGGATTGATGTCACCTAATCTGTTGGATCTGAAGCTTTCTCTTCTCAATCTAATTCTTCTTTATCATTCTTGTTTATCTCTTTTATCAGTTGTTCTGTCATTTTATTTTCATCAAATGCTAGATCACTTTCTTTAACTTGATAAGCTTCTTTGCATGTTTATTTAGTAGGACACTCGGCCATGTAATGTTTGTGGAAGCATATGGGGCAGTCTGATTTGTTAAGACAGTCAATTGAAGAATGTCCTTTCCCGCCGCACTTGGGACAAATTATAACCTTCGAAAGGAATTTATGCGAAAAATCACATTAGATGGCCCCTAAAACAAAAAGGCCCCAATAGATATTTTGAAACTGGAGTGGTCCCTGTAAAGATATAGGTCAGCTCGACCTAATGGGTCAGCCCACAACCCATGGCAGGCTACTGCACAGGGACGTGCAGCCTTTAAGGTGGGTGGAATGTGACGCCCCGGAGTCCCACATCGACTATAGAGAGGAAAGTGATTGGGATTATATGTAGAACTTACACCCTTAACTAGCATGAGGCCTTTTGATGGATTGACCGAATTGGCAATCCAAGAGTTTATCTTCCTTTTGATCATCCAGTGGGCCCCACAGATCATACCTGTGCTCAGATTCAAGGTCGCCTGGACCTTTCTTTTTGGCATTTTCTGTTTTGATTACAATCTGTGACCGTGATCTTCCATCTGATCAACCAGTGGGCCCCATAGCATTGATCTGTGCTCAGATTCAAGGTAGCCGGGACCTAATTCCTTGGAATTTTCAGATCTGGTTAGTTTTTGTGGTTGGATTTCAGATCTGACTTGGTTTCTGGGCCTGGTTTTCCCATCTATACAATCTGTGAGCATCTTGTTCAAATTTCTTTTGCACTTTTACTTCATATCTGTGGTTGAGATGTCTTCTGATCGCACTTTGGGGATTAATGTTATACTCGATGGGACAAATTATCCCTATTGGTCCCATCTAATGCAAAATTTCCTCAAAGGACAAAAACTATGGAAATATATTGCTAAACAAATCCCTACACCAGATAGTAAAGACACCACATTTGAGGAATGGGAAGCTTCAGTAGGGAAGATAAACTCTTGGATTGCCAATTCGGTCAATCCATCTATTGGCAACCAATTGGCTAAATTCAATTATCCTAAGGATGCTTGGGATTATTTAGCTAAATTGTATACTCAGTCCAATGCTGCTCGCCGATATCAGTTAGAATGGGAAATAAAAAAATGCTGATCAAGGAAATGACTCCATTCATGACTTTTTTATCAAAATGACTGCTTTATGGGATCAACTGTCTCTAATGGAACCTACTTTTAAAACCACTGATGATGCCCATACCTTCGAAGTCTATCGGCAACAGACTCGCCTGGTTCAGTTTCTTATGGCGCTCCGCCCTGACTTTGAACATGTTCGCGGTCTCTTATTACATCGGTCACCACTGCCTTTCGTTGATACGGCACTCTCAGAACTTCTAGCAGAAGAACAGACTCAGCTTTCTCTTACAAGGAAGAAACATGTGGAGCCCACACATGTACTGTCAGCAAATGTTAGTACCCCACAGAATGGTCGCTCTTTTCCTTCTGGTACCAATGACTTTTGCAATTATTGTAAGAAGAAAGGACACTGGAAACGGGACTGCCCCACCAGACCTCAAAGACCAATCAACAAGAACAAACAATCTGTTCACCATCCCACCAATGGTCCCTTGCAATCTTCTTCACATCGATCCTATGCTGCCAATGTTACTGAAGATGATAGTTTTGTGCCACCACAAGTAGATCTTGCCTCTCAGATCCTGGCTGTGGTTGATGAGCGCATGCAACAGTTATTTCTGGCTTCCTCCACTGGTTCTGCTACCCCCTCAGCCTCTGGTTCTGCCATGACCATTTCTGGTCCTTCAGGTACACTTGATACTACCTGGATTTTTGATTCTGGTGCATCTTATCATATGACAAATGATGTTTCCAAACTTCATAATTGTTATACTCCTGCTAGCTCTCTCACCATCCATACTGCAGATGCCACTCCTCTACCAGTCTCACTTATTGGCTCCGTTTCAAATAAGTTGATCTCTCTCACTAATGTTTTGTGTGTTCCCCACCTTTCTATCAACTTAATTTCTGTTAGCCAATTGACTTCTTCTGGATTTCTTGTCTCATTTTCTTCAACTGGCTGTTCCGTGCAGGATCCGCGCACCGGGAGACAGATTGGGACCGGCCTTAGGTCAGGAGGACTTTACTATCTCCGCTCACTGCACCTTCCATCATCCAGCATCTCCCCTGCTGCCCTTGTCTCATCTACATCACCCTTTGCTCTTTGGCACTCTCGTTTAGGCCATTTATCTTTAAATAAAATGAAGTCTTTATTTATTAGTGGTGTTTTTGGAAACATTTCTGTATCAGACATTTCTACTTGTTTTGGTTGCCAGTTTGGTAAACAACATGCGTTCCCTTATAATAAAAGCACTTCTTTTACTACTGCTCCTTTTGCTTTGGTGCATTCTGATGTCTGGGGACCTGCCTCTCAGCCAACGAAGGGCGGTTCCATTTATTATGTGTTGTTTATTGATGATTTCACTAGATACACATGGTTGTATTTGATGAAAAATCGTTCTGAGTTGTACACTATCTACACTGCTTTCTCCACCATGGTTTCCACTCAATTTGACACGAGGATTAAAATATTCAGGTCTGACTCCGGGGGAGAATACATGTCCCACAAATTTCGTTCTTACCTGACCAGTCAAGGGACTCTAGCTCAATTATCCTGTTCTGCCACACCACAGCAGAATGGAGTAGCAGAACGGAAACACAGACATATCCTAGAAACTGCTCGATCCTTGATTTACTCCTCACATGTTCCTCTGCAATTCTGGGGGGAAGCAGTCCTGACTGCAACCTATCTGATTAACAGAACACCATCCACTGTCTTATCTGGCACCTCTCCATATGAAAAATTATTCTCCTGTAAACCAGACTTGTCCTATCTCAAAGTATTTGGCTGCACCTGTTTTGTTCTGTTACATGACAATGAGAGAACCAAACTTTCCCCAAAATCCACTGTCTGTGTTTTTTTAGGGTATGGCATCGAACAAAAAGGCTATCGCTGCTATGATCCTAAAACCAATAAGTTACGGGTCTCTCGTAATGTCACTTTCTTGGAACATATACCTTTCTACACATTACCTGTTGCATCCTCTTCTCCTGAGCAACCTCCGGTTTATCCTCTTGACCCATTTCCAGACCTATTTCCCTCTGATACCCCTTCTCCTCCACCCCTGCAGGTATATCATCGTCGGCCTAAAACTCCGTCTGCTCCTTCGGAATCTGCAGCACCACCTCCTCCTTCTGATCATGGGCCTATCACCTCTGCTCCAGATGTGCAGGATTCTCCTCAACATCGAAGGTATCCCTTGCGCACCAGAATCCCGCCCTCCCGGTTTGGCTTTGTTTGTACTGATCATTTTTCTCCATCGTATAAGTCCTTCCTTGCAGCAATTCATACTTTGGCAGAACCACAATCCTATAAGGAGGCCATTACTCATCCGAAATGGAGATCTGCCATCGCAGAAGAACTTGCAGCTCTGCAGAAAACTCAAACATGGGACCTTGTTCCTCTTCCCTCCGGGAAACGGGCTATCGGCTGCAAATGGATATTTAAGATCAAAACCAAATCTGATGGATCTGTTGATCGGTTCAAGGCTCGCTTGGTTGCCAAAGGCTACACACAAGAATATGGGGTAGATTATGAGGAGACTTTTGCCCCAGTTGCTAAGATGACCACTGTTCGTACTTTCATCTCGGTTTCCGCTGCTAGACATTGGCCTCTCTATCAGCTTGATGTTAAGAATGCATTTTTGAATGGATTCCTTCAGGAAGAAATCTATATGCATCCTCCTCCAGGTGTCGTGCGACCTCCTCATTATGTGTGTCGTCTCAAACGAGCCTTGTATGGACTCAAACAAGCCCCTCGTGCTTGGTTTGAACGGTTTAGCACCAGTATTATCAGCATTGGTTTCTCTCAGAGTGCTCATGACTCCGCTCTCTTCACTCGCTACTCGCGATCTGGATGTGTTTTCTTATTAATATATGTCGATGATATGATTATCACTGGCAATGATGCTCCTGGTATTCTATCTTTGAAGCGTTTTCTGCATCGACAGTTTGAGATGAAAGATTTGGGCCATCTGCGGTACTTTCTGGGCCTTGAGGTTGCTTACTCTCCCGAAGGCTATCTTCTGTCACAAACAAAATATTGCAATGATGTTCTCCAACGAGCTGGACTCACAGATCGTAAGCCTGTTTCAACTCCAATCGAACATAATCTGAAGCTTCGAACTACTGATGGAGATCTACTTTCTGATCCAACTCGTTATCGTGAGGTGGTTGGCAGCTTGGTTTATCTTACCATTACTAGACCAGATATTGCTTATGCGGTACATGTGGTCAGCCAATTTGTTGCGCAACCCACTCATATTCACTGGGCTGCTGTCTTGCGCATACTGAGATACCTACAAGGAAGTTCCAACCGCGCCCTCCTTCTTTCCTCCAGTCAGAATCTTACTCTGCATGGCTATTCTGATTCCGACTGGGCAGGAGATGTCAATGATCGACGCTCCACTACTGGTTTCTCTATTTTTCTTGGCTCTTCTCTCATCTCTTGGAAAAGCAAGAAACAGGAAGTTGTCTCACGATCATCAACTGAAGCTGAATATCGTGCCGTGTCTCATACTACTACCGAAATTATTTGGCTTCGCTGGTTGCTTCGAGATTTGGGAGTTCAAGTCCCTAAATCTACCCCTCTCTTTACGGATAGTGAAAGTGCACGGAAACTGGCCACAAATGATGTCTTTCATGAACGATCCAAACACCTTGAAGTTGATTGTCATTTCATTCGTCAACATGTTCGGAGTGGTACTATAAAGCTCTTCCAGATTTCCTCAGCTGCTCAAATTGCAGATTTTTTTACCAAAAGCCACTCCATATCTCGGTTTTCGGAGCTAGTTTCCAAGCTATCGATGGTCACATTCTCCCATCCAAAGCTTGAGAGGGGGTGTAAAGATATAGGTCAGCTCGACCTAATGGGTCAGCCCACAACCCATGTATTGGGCCAGTCCACAAGTAGATCTTGCCAAAAGATTATATGAGTTGTCTTTTGATTGTACATCTAATTGTAGATATTAGTTTCCTTAATCACTACTGTAATCTTGTAATTAGATCTGTTAAACTAGGCAACATTGTATTACAAATACCCATCGTCAATACAAGCTCCATACGAAAATTACCTTGCAAACTCTCTCTCTTGAATGCTTCTGGTTTGTGGATTGTACATTCTAACAGTCCCCTGGGATCTTTCTCGTTGTTTTTTCTATATATGAGGGGGCGACGATATCGTCGCTATTTGCACACTACAATGGGCGCGACCTTTTCTTCTTCCTCACTGCTTCTCCTCTCCTGCAATTTCGATGCTCCTCTCCTCCAAGCTCTCTCTCTCTCTCTCTCTCTCTCTCTCTCTCATAGGTGGTCCTCTTCTCCACATGCCCACTTCCACTGTATCCTCCCTATTCTTTTCCCATGCCATTCAACCCTTCCTTCTCCCAACAATGAATCACACACACATGTCCTCTCTCCATCTCTAACCCCACCTTTTTCCAAATTCAACCTCCACTGCATTCCTAAAAAAACCCTCCTTCTCTCACCTCTCAAATCCAATCGTTTCTCAAAGTCTAGGAATGGGGAAACTTTAGCCTCTTGTTTTATCTCATGCTTTCTTTGCATTTAAGTAGGTCCTCACTGGTGATTCCTAGATGAGTGTGTGATTCCTGTTTGGATTAAGTGTTTATTTGATTGTTTCATGTGACGTGAGAATTGGTACGACTTGAAATTGAGTTGATTTGGTATTTACTAACTCGTTTTGTGCATTCAACCTTTTTTTCTTTTTTTTGCACTATAGGTTTCCCCCTTTATTGTGCTCAAATGGGGATTTACAATTTGAAATCTTGAGATTTCTTCATATGAAACTTCTAATGCATACTTTAAGAGTATGAAATGCCTCATATTTCAAATTTCTTTTACTATTCTTACCTATTATAGTATTGGTCACCTCAATTGTTTAAGGAATGTAAATAAGTTGTTGTAACTTTTTTTCTTAAATAGATAAATATACTTATAAACTATTTACCTATTATAATGGGCGGCGATATTGTCGCTCAACAGAAACATTTGCTCATATGTAAGGTTTGTTGAGCGACAATACCGTCACTCATTGAAAAAGGCAAAAAAAAAAGAAGATATTTTGGCAGGAGGGCCGGTTCCGTTACGTAAAATCTATTGGGGCCTTTTTGGTGCCGTGGATATCTAAGGTGATTTTTCGGGTAATTTCCCCAACCTTTATTTACAACCACAAACCATTGCAACAGTAACTAAACAAGCAAAAAAGGAGATAGAGCAAGACTGCTCGATAATATTTATAAATAATCAAAGTTTTCTTCAACCCCAAGGAAAATACATCAATCCCAGTGGAGAAGAATGTAAAATATAGCATAAAGAAAAGGTTTCTTTAACTGTTGTGAATGTCAAGTCCTACTAGCCGATATATCCCAAAAGTGTAGGCTGTTAGGAAGCGGAAGAAAAATATACTCAACTCCCCCATCAAATGGGACGCCATTGGAATTCGCGACCCACACATGTCTACCCATGTGATAGGTGCCTGCCCACGCGACCTGGGCAGGGCCGTCTCAAGACAATATGTGGCCCCAGGCGAAAGTATAAACGAGGCCCCTAGCTTCTATGTGTGACACGAGAAAACCCTCGTCCTTAATCCGGGTTAATTTGGGACCGGCAATGTACACTATGAGTAGTACATTGGCGGACTTAAAAAAATTTTTGGGTTTTTTTTTTTTTTGGGGTTTTTTTTTTAGAGCTTGTTGAGGGATTTATTTTTTTTAAGTGAATTTAACCTTTCTTGCCTTTTGTGATGCAAACTTATTGATCAATTTTTTGTATTCAAGGTTTTTCAAAATTTTCTTCTTAATAGATAAAATGGCTAACCCGCTTAATCCCTCTTCTGACATAGTTGATCATAGATAAGATTTTATTAACTTTAATTTCGAAAAACTTTTTTCGGTGGAAGCAACTGTAACCGGTACTGTTAATAGTATTCAATAAGCAATATATAAGTTTGGAAAAGACTCAATAGTATCCTAATTAGTGGACCCCATGAGTCAAGGTTGATTTGAAATGCCATTTTATGAGAAACAGGGTATTTTCTATAAAACAAAGGACTTATTTGAAATTCTGATTTTATGAAAATTTTTCAATGATGGAATTTTTCGATGATTTCAGTTTCATTAGAAAACGGGTCAAATTGTGATCAATTTTCTCTTCTAGCTCGAGTTCATTTGAATTCATTTAAGATGATTCCCAGCGAGATTTGATACCTTTAAAAACGTACTTATTTTAGAATATTTTTATTTTTACTGTGCTTCTTCTTCGTCTATCTTCTTCTCTGTCTATCTTCTTCTCTGGTTTGATTTTGGTTTTCAAATGTACCATGATTTTCTCTTTTTAGTTTTATCATGTTAATGTTACTAATCCAACAAAATTATGAGGCCCTCTCATGGTGAGGCCCCCACCACTTGCTTCACTTGCCTATAGGGTGAGCCGGCCCTGGACCTGGGGTAACAACACCTCCCCGGGGTTTGAACTCGAGATCTGGCGCGACTCTAATATCATGTCAAGTCCAACTAGCCAATACATCCCAAAAGCTTAAGCTATTAAAAAGTGGAATACCAATATACATAACAGTGGATATCCCTGAATGATCGATTGCTCCTCCATTTACTAACATACATACAAACTCTTTATAACCCTATTGTAAATCTCCATCATCCACTACTCATTAAGCCAATCAAATTTCTCAACTCAAATGGGTCCCAAATAAACTGAAAAAGAAGAAAGAAGTCGAGGAAGAAGCCGTCGAAGCTAGAATTCCTAAGCGCGTGTCATCAAAACCTCCTTGGATAAATCTTCTTATGGGGCCCATGTGGCCCACTGTAGGATGATGCAACCCCAAAGATCTGAAAGGGTTCTCATGGTCAACCCTTTTGGTGTTGATTTCAAGTGGATTGGGTTTGAAATGGCCCACCGAATCAAGGCCCCAAAAACTGCACGTGCTGTCCTTTTTCAAGATTCAGAATGTACTAAAACTTACACAAATCCCCTGTTATTTCTGCTTTTGCTAAAGCAGTCCCTATGATTCTCTTTTAAGTTAAAATATGGATTGTTTATGGTCTTGGGCCCCAATTTCTCTTTAATTCTTAACTGGACCCTTATGAGCCTTCTTAGGATGCTCAATCTTCTCTATATAAGCTTCCTCCATTGCAAAAATATGATAAAAACTCAATTGTTCATTTTGACCCATATCTTTGACACGCCTAAACCACCTCCATGCAATTGTTTGATAAGTCATTCTTTCAATGAACATCTGGGAAGGCATAATCGATTCCCATGGAATAAGAAACCATCTTGTACATGCCAATCTCCACCTAAGAATAAGAAACCATCTTGTACATGCCAATCTCCACCTAACTATCCAATCTGAGTCTCTGACCCCTACCCCAACTATCTTTAAAATCTTCCTCTTCAGCGCACAGCATCGGTAACTGATAAAGTTTCTCTCCTGCTTAATCATCTGTCACTTTATTTTGTAGGCCTGACTTATGCTTCAACACGAAAGTAAATTCTTGCAGAAAAGCAACCATCTAGCATGCATACGATTCACGTTGGTTTGGCTATTAATAAATGTTAGAATGTGATGATCAGTGTAGAAAAAAAAATCCTTTTGGATCAGATAATGCTTCCACTGTTGCCAAGTTTGAACCGCCACATACAACTCCAGTTCATGTGTCAACTGTTTCTCATGGGCTTCACTGAACTTTTGGCGGTAGAAGGCAATTGGCTTGCCCTCTTGTGAAATTACAGCTCCAATTCCGACATATTAGGCATCACTCTCTACTTAAAATAATTTTTAGAAGTTTGGTATGATAAGACAGAAGTCGAAGACAATCTCTCCTTAGTAAGTGCAAAGCTTTCCGCAGATAATGGTTTGTTTCAACAACACAAGCCCTTGTTCAACCTGAAGGTCAAGGTTCAAGATTGCTTAATTTTGTTACCCCAGATTGTTTCTGGGGAAGTATCGATCAGATCTGCAGCTCTTTGTACAGTTGTCTTCACAAAATTCAGCGTATGTTGACTCGCCATGGTTGAATAATCTTGAACATTGATTTAGCGGGCCCCAAGTACAGGAAAACTTTCAAAAACTCTCATTGGGAATTCCTAACTAATCCATTTGTTGGTTCTTGTAGACTGTTTCTCAGTGAATATATTCTTAGATTGGAGGCCACTAAGTGAAAGGCTGTTATCTCCCAATATGGTTGCCCATTACATCATTCATTTTGTGTTCATTATATCAATTATTTGGATGACTGAACCATGTATCTCACGATTACATAAACGAGAGGCACAGCATGTACATTTGTTGCGGCCAGATAACTCTAGTATTTTTTTTTTTCAATGTTTCTTCCAAGGATGTGCATTCTCATTCTCCCATCATTACTAGTTTATGTATTTTTCCAAGAATGTTTCTTTTTTTAACATTTTCCAAGAATGCTTGTTTTTTTTTTTTTTTTTTACAGCTCGACTCTTGCAGTTATTTTATTTGTGTTGGAATTTGACAGGCTTTCCAGCGAGATTCTCCCCTTGCAATAGACATGTCTACTGCAATCCTAAACCTTTCTGAAAATGGAAGACTTCAAGAGATTCATGATAAGTGGTTTTGTCAGGGGAGTTGTGCTACAAAAAGAAGTCAAAGCGCTGAGCCTAACCAGCTTCATTTGAGCAGCTTTTGGGGACTGTTTCTCATATGCGGAATTGCCACCATGCTCGCATTTATCGTGTTTCTACTACGATCAGTTCGCCAATTTGTTCGCTACAAACGGAAGCAGAGAGACTCCCCTCCTCTGGATTCGCAGCCACGGCCATTGACCACTGGCTGTTCTCATGCTGTTTATAGCTTCTTTGATTTCATTGATGAGAAAGAAGAAGCCATAAAGAACATGTTCAAGCAGCATGAGAATGCTCAACCCCAGTGAGATGATTTAGGTCCACCCATCTAATTCGATGGTTGTGATTACCTCTTGAATCAGTTTGCAAATCCAAGGATTATGTTCCAGTGAAAGTATTAGATTAAGATCAGCTTTTACGATGAACATGTAGAATACAGATTTGTATTATAATCATGCACATTCTGTTTCTGTTTAAAATACAATTACGTAAATTAGCTTTTCTCTATGCCCTTAATGCCACTGGCTAAACATTGAAATGCAAGCCTTTGGTCCTTTTCTAAGATAATAGGTATATGTTTTTCACGACCTCTAAACCAGGGCCCTTCAAATTCCACTTCAACATAATTCTACTTACAATCACCATCATAAATCAAATTAAATGAGCAACAACAATAGTTTAGGGCAATCCTGATAAATAATTATTTTGAGTATAATTTAAAGTCTAAATCAATTTGAATTAACTAAACATGTCCACTATTCTTGAAATAAAGAGATGACTACAATCTTAAAATATCCAATTGTAATAAAGTGAAAGAATAAAATGAAACAAGTCCTCTTGCTCTTCCGGGTGAATCCGTTCGCTCAAGTGTGCATGCCAAAGTCTGTTTCTTGGTCATCCAATTCATCATGCAAATCAGTATTTGGATTGATTGGGAAAATAGAAATTAGTGAAATTTAGTGAATAAAGAAATCAAATCTAATTGTGCATAAAATAATAGATTAAATAGAATTACATCACAATGATTAAAGTAACATCAAAAGATCTCACTCATGGTCAGGGCAAGGCGAATCGGGTTACATCTAATGAAAACCTCCTAACCACTCAGTAGCACAACCCCAAACCCCAAAATTGATATTCCACAAATACGGTCACAAACAACAAAGTCACAAATTTTATCAAAATGGTACCACAAAGTCAAATTTTCCCAAAACTGTCCAAAGTCACAAATTTCCCAAAGTTGGCCATTTGCATGCAGGCATCTTCCCATACAGTGCTAGTGGTCTAGAGGAGTGTCCAAAGGTTCCTCAAAAACAACTAGGTCGCTCTAGCTCATTGGGTTGTCCAAATCTCAAATAATAAATATCTCTTAAAAAATCTGACATTCAATAACATCTATAATGGGTAAGTTCCATAATCAGTCCCTCTCCATTAAGTTGAATTACTTTGCCCTAGTCCGAATCAAAATTGATACCGGACATGTGGCGGGTCTATTACATAACTCGCCCTTATTATGGGTAAAACACTCAATTACAAATTATAATCTCAACATATATACATACCAATTACATAATCCATCGAAAGAACACACATGTGAAATCCCCAAATAACAAAGACAAGCATTAATCCACAAATACAGTTCAAATTACAAAAAGTAATCGGGTTCTAAGTGCAATTTGTACAAGTTAAGAACTCAGGAAACCAACTCAAGTAGTTTCAAATACAATATCCATGAACTACAAGCCCTTATTTGTAATTTACAGATAATTGGAGCTCAAGTGGAATAGAAAATAGAAAACGTACGCGGCTCCACTGCATATCGTAAACTTGCTTGTGAAAAGGAATAAACAAGATGAAAAGGGTTGTTTTGCAATTTCTAGCGAAGAAAAGCTCATGTAAACAACTCAAACAATCCAGATGTAATAGTAATTAATAGCAGGATCTTATTCAGAATTTTACAAAAAACAAACTGTACTCAATAATACAGAGAACCCACAAAAACTCAAGGGCGCCTGCTGTATTTGGATCAAGTAGATGGTGGGCCCAACTAGGTCCAACTCTTATGAGCCCTAGACCACGTGGGTCACCCAACTATGGACACACAAATTTGACAAGAAGAAAAGAAACAGGGAAAGGAATCTCCAAAAGCAAGGGAAACGGATTACACAGAAAACCAATGATTTTATAAAGAATGAAGAATGGAGAAAAATGATTCTTTCAAGGCAATTTATAGATATGATTTTCGGGTGATTTGATTTGGAAATAGATGCTTAATTTGAAGCAATTCCACTATCAATCTCAATTTTGAATTTCGATTTTCACTTATCTTTTCAAATGAGAACGAGAATAGTCCCATCTAATAAAAAGAAAAGTCTTAGTCTCAATGCAATGAGAGAGAGCTGCTATTGCCACATTCCTAGTTGCTCGTTCCACATCCATTTTTTTGAAAACCAGTATATCCATTTGTGAAAAGATTGGACATCACTAACTTTCAGGAGGTTATTCAATTTCTTTGTACGCATCCGTACAAAATATTTGGGCTTCTCTTCCATTCAGCCGATTCCTCCAAATCTCCTCCTTCAACATTTTCCCTCCCTACTTTTTCTCTTTCAACATTCTCTTCCACTCTCTCTGCATTCAGCTTACACATCTCACTCATCTCCCACTCTTCTTGTCAGTCCCCTGTCATTCGCCTCACACTCTTCATCTTATTATTTCATCATGTCCATTCACTCACTTCTGAAGGGGTTCTCATTTCCCATTCTTGAGCAATGGACAAGCAACTTATTATTTCCGATCGCTTTAGCAAGGACATGGTACCCAAGCATATCTTTTTTGTGTCTTTTTTTTTCAAGTGAATATGCTGGAAGGGAGAGTTCTGTCACGACCCATCCGGCCTTGAAAGCCCGAAAAAATGCAATCGGTTTAGCCCTGAGCAGTTGACCAAATTAACCATGTTTGGCCACGTAATCCTGAACAAGGTTAATATGTTTGGCCGCTCAGGGCCGGACATATTGCATTTGTTCAGACTTTTCGGGCCGAACAGGTCACGATTGTTATACCAACTAACAAAATTGAACCATTGGAGGGCGATGCATCTACTCAATGCAGCAAAGTTAAATCGGAATGTTCGATGGATTATAACAGTGAATTTATCACCCAAGAGGTAATAGATGGAGTTGAATTAGTTGTAATGTCAACATTGTCAGTTGGTAATATTCTAATTTAATTTTGTTATTTGTAGATATTCAAGAGCCGAACATACTTAATCAAGTGGGCTCGTGACATCGGGAGAAGTGATTTTGTTATGGTCACCAAGACATCGACTTCGGGTGAACTTGGCAATAAAAAATCTCAGCTTACACTTGGATGCGAGAGGAGTGGGCATTATAGAAAGAGGAGGAAGACAGACGTGACTGTAGAAAAGAAATTGAAGTTGACAGGTTCAAAGAAATGCGGATGCCATTTCACACTAAAGGGGAAAATTGGGGGTAGAAATAACGGATGATGTTGCTTGTAGCATGCGGTGTGCACAATCACACAGCTGGGGATTTCTTAGAGGGGCGCTCCTATGTAGCAAGATTAACAAAGGAGGAGAATTTTTTGTTGGTTGACATGTCAAAAGGTATGGCTCGACCAAATGAGATATTAGTTACATTGAAAAACTAAAATGATTTAATTGTAAGTACAATAAAGACAATCTACAACGCACATCAAAGGCAGAAGGTCGCAGGGAGGGCCGGTAGAAGTCAGATGCAGCAATTGTTTGCGATGTTGATGCATCGTAAATACATTGAGTGGCATAGAAAATGTGATGATACTGATACTGTCATTGACTTGTTCTAGACACACCCCACCATCTTAGACCTGTTGCATGCATTTCCACATGTATTGATAATGGATTGTACTTACAAGGCCAATTGGTATCTGTTGGAGATTGTTGGGGTGACATCCATAGACAAGAAGTTCTCTATATGCATTGCATACCTCCAGCATGAAGGCAAAGATAACTACGCATGGGCTTTGGGCACATTGGGAAGTGTGATTGGCGAGGTTGCTCTTCTGAATGTTATTGTCACGGACAAAGAGATGGCCTTAATGAAGGCCATATCTGCGGTATTTCCTACTGCTATTCATCTACTATGCAGATGGCACATTAATAGAAATGTCTTGTTGAAATGCAAGCAATTGTTTGAGACGAAAGAAAAGTAGGACAAGTTTATCATATTCTGGAACATGTTAGTGTCTTCATCCATGGAGGAGCATTATAATTTGTAATTCGAATTATTTCTAAAGGAGTTCGCACCTACCCAGAAGCAATCTATGTGAGAGGTAGTCGGCTAAATCCATATAAAGACAGATTTGTGACTGCCTGGACTGACAGGCATTTCGGAAATACTACATCAAATAAGTTAAAACCTTCTTTGTATGTCATCTATTTTTAATTGTTTAATAACTTTTTGTGTTATTAAATATTTCACATTAACAGAGCGGAGAGTTCACCGGCAACACTAAAGAGGCAGCTTGGATCAAGCCAAGGGACTTTTGAAGACTCTTGGATAAAGATATACAACTTGCTTAATTTGCAGCACACAAATATAAAATCATCTTTCGAAAAGAGTAAAACGGTGGTACAACAATATTTCAAGCCCTCTGGATTCAAGGAGCTTCTGGGTAACATTTCCATAAGGGCATTGAAAATGATCTTGGCAGAGACAAAGGGAGCCAATTCAATTGGCATTGACTGAGATGCAAGTGGATGTCATTTGACACACACATGGTTTTCCTTGTGCTCATGAGATTACAGAATACATCATCTCCGGGCGGGTTATTCCACTGGATTGCATTCACCCCATTGCTGCAAACTTAATATGTTGGTAACAGCTACTACAAAGAGTATCAGTATGTCATTGAATTGCATACCGGAGATAGAGTTAGTAGTCAAACGGTTCAAAGAGACTAATTCAGGCATTAAGATGCAACTTCTAAACAAGTTGAGGGAGTTAGCAATGCCTGAGAGTACATCACTGATCGAACCAGAATTGAGGACAAGAACCCGAGGGCTTCCACAATTAAAGGTTGACTCATCTACTTGAAATGATCCTAGTGCGTTTGGGTTGGTACAATCAGCTTAGGAGAGTTACTCCCCTGCATCAACTGCAACTACATTGGCTAGCAGTGGAGCATCTTTGAAACCCTCGAAGCCGATAAACAAGCTGTGGGTTATCCGTACCAGATCATTTATGTCAATTCCATATATTGATGCATTTCCAGATGGCTTAAGGCCTTTTATTAGTCTTGTAAAGTGTCACGCCCTCGAACCCGGGCCCTGCAACGGCCTGACCTCGGAGGGCATGAATTTGGGATTAAGTAATAGAATTATATTTCTCTCAGGATCCGCATGTGTGAGGATAACACATTCCAACACACTTTGAATATTTCATGGAAGCTTTCGTGGCGTTACGACCCGGAGTCCGTGGCCATCGGATTCCGCGTCGCACTCAACTGCTAGCTTATAACTATCATATCAGGAAGCATATCAGACTGGAATAGACCATCACAACAAAGTACAGAGCTGACAATAACATGATATTACATTCCCTTATATGTTCAAGTTACAAATATCAATTTGCATTAATTAAAATCCCAAGAAAAGGCTAATAAAAGCCATACAATAACAAGCTAATTAAATACTACCCCAAATATGACGTAACTCCAATGTCAGGCTCAATGTCTACATGACATAGCCGACACTACAACCTGCAAACTCATGGCTCCACAACCAACACATGAGCTCAGCTCGGGGCGAATAAGTCTGGACCTGAGTACCAAAATAGTGGGTCAGACATGACGGTCTGGCAAGTGGGTAAAAAGATAATAAATATACCGAAGAACAAAATATGTGATAAATCATGTTATTTGATCAAAAGCTGCATATAATTAAAACGTGGAGAAAATCATGGATATCTGACAAATCCTGTATTCATGTAAAATGGGTGTAAAACATAGGTATCCGACAAAACATGTATTCATTTAAAGCATGTGTAAAACATGGAGATCTGACAAAACAAGTGTTCATCTAAAACATCTATAAAAAAAGGATATTTGACAAATCAGGTATTCCTCACATTGCAAACCAAGTCCATATGCGGACCCTGTTAATCGCCTTCTTCAGGGGAGCCACAATCATAAGGACAGATGGCAACCACATAAAGCTAAATCCTCCATCACTAATGTGATGAGAGCACATCGGGGCGTTGGTCTTGGATACATGAAGTGATGAGAGCTAACGAAATATATATACATATAACTATACGGGACCATGGCCGCGGACCGAGTAACGGGACGGGACGGGATTCAGACTGCAGTTGGCGGGAGCAAGAAGGGGACCTCAGGTTCGTGGATCAAGCCGACAAGGTTGTCCAAGCTTAGTGGTGCCGACTCATAGGTCATATGAAGGAAATCAGGACATATACATATATCTACATAGGTGTATAACACCCAAGCAGGCAGGACAGGGTGCTCATCGGCACATAAATCACATCGGAACTTGTCATGCATATACAGGGCTAACAGAACGTTCAAAGTATATGTATCAATAGTTTAAAGCAAAACTAGTAATGATACATGAAAACAGGCGGGAACAGATGTAGTGTGGTAAAATAAAACTCCAATGGATTCCATATATTTTCGGACTATACATTGAGGCTTCAAGATTTAAATCAATGTGTATAAGACACTCATATGTCAAGTTTTGTTTTTGGTTTAGCACTCCTGAAGATCAAGGCATTCTAAGCGTTCTATACACTTTGGTAAGTCAAAAAGTTCTCAATATATCTTTGTGATGAGGTTTCTTTTCAATTGAGCTCCATACATCACTTCCTAGGTCCCACCATTGCATTGGGGATCCAAACAAACCACCCTAAGCCTTAGAACATCATTTTTCAAGTTCCCAAAGCAAACCCAGGCCTACAGTACAGTTGGCTTGAGTGGACCAGAAGTTCGCTCGAGCCACCTGCTCTCTAGGAGGGGTTCACTCAAGCGAACCGCTCCTGGGCTGGTTGTCTTGAGCCAACTAGCCTCTGGAAGGGGTTGGCTAGAGCAAACATTGGTTCGCTCGAGTGAACTCCTTTAGAACACAGTTTCTGTGTATTTTTTAGCTCTTTTCTTCGTCCCTTGCAACCCCTATTTGTCACTCATTTATCACCAAACATAAGGGTCTCCTAGCCTTCTTAAAACCATACATAATCCTCCTCCAAAACATCCACAAAATGCATTAAATCCATCACATTCATCCTCATTTCATCACAAGAAACCCATCATTCATGGAAATCCATATATAACATAAATCAAGATTTATCAAAATCAAATGCATACATTTCCAAGATATTAAACAAGAGAAAAAGACTCATCAATATGCCCTTTTTCTTTTAAAAAAAAAAAAAAAGAAACCATAGCAAGAATGTAGATGAAAACAAATATGAAATCACCAAGAACAATTAGTGTAAAGCAAGATTTTTCCATAAAACATGTTAACATTCAAAACTCATCTATTCATCCACTTGCCTTGGCCTCCAAGATAGCTAAACAAGCTCCTAAGCTCACTCCCAAGCCAAAGATCTCCAAGCTATACAAAAATCCCCAAAATAAAACCCATTTAGAACCCTAAATTGTCAATACAATGAACAAGGAAGAGAGAGCTTCTAATAATGAAGGTGGAGCCTCTCTAGGGCTAGGAAATCACATATCTAGAATTTGGGGAAGATTGCTTACTTGGAAGACCTTCAAATGGAAAGAAATAGCTCAAAAAGAACCCTAGGATGGGTGGTTTCCTCTACAATTGGTACCAAATGGAGAGCCTTCAAGATGGGGAAGAAGATGATGGAGCCTCTTTCTCCATTTGGGCAAGTGTTGGAGAAGATGGGAGATGAAGAAACAAGAAGAAGAAGAGCAAAACCCTAGAGTGGGCTGGAAAACTCCTCTCCCACGTTTTTGAGCAAGAAGAAGGGGAAAGTGAACGTGGGTTCTCCTTATATAGAGAATGAAAAATGATTTTTGGAGCTTCGAATGGGTACGAAGTGAACACGAAAGTTGTAGGGAATGACGAGATTAGTCAAATGAAGCTGGAATGAGAATTTTTTGGAATCACAGAGAATCTCCCCACGCTGACCACGCAAAATAAGTAAGACTCTAAGGTCGCTATCTAGGTTCACTGGCTCTCAAAACTTCTCAAAGCTAATGAAAAGTCATTCTAACTCACAAACTCAACCAAACAACCACTAATCCCATTTGAAAAAACTAATCCACAAATAACTCAACACTAATCCCGAAAATTAGGGGTAGGATTCTCGCATAGAGGATGTTGCAGCTGATGGTAATTGTGACTTCAGAGCTATTACTGGATTGATGGGATTTGGTGAAGATTCATGGCAGCAGTTTTGAAAAGACCTATTGAACGACCTACTCAGTCACGTAGATCACTACAGAAGTTATTTGAGTCTCAGTTAAGGATTGATGAACTCATCTACATCTTATCAAACACTGAAGATTCCCCCCCTTACGATCGGTGGATGACAAAGCTGGATTTGGAAAACTTGGTTTCATCGCGCTATAACGTTGTTCTGGAATAGTGCCTAACCTTCTTGCCTCATAGATAGTACTGCTTCCTACATTGGCACGAAGGGAGGTAGCAATCAGTTTTGTTAACGAGAATCACTTTGTTCAGGTAATGTCTACTACCATAGTTGTATTCTACTACTAGGTTTCGGGGTTCTTCCTAAAATAATATATGTTATTTCTGTAGGTTTTCTTGGAACCTGCAAGACCCTGACCCCTAATTCCTGAGATTAGTACTGATTAAGTGTGTGATTAGATCTCTAAGTGAAGTTAGATGTTATTTGACTAAGTTTGTAGACTAGAATAGCTTTTGATTAGCTTTGGGAAGTTTTGAGAGCCTTTGAACCTAGTTTAAGAACTTTTGAGGACCCCTTCGTAATTCCGGAAAACCTTAGGGGGTTATTCGAAAGTTTTGAGAAATTATGATCTTTGGCTCATTAAATCGAGGACACTATTTAGGATAACTTTTGTATTTGACTCGCATCATTCGGAGACTCGAAACACTTGGACATCACAAAATTACCATTATTTGGACCCTTTGACCAAAAAATTGACTTTTTTGTGGGATCCGAAAGGATATCAAACTACGGCTCATTGGAAAGAGAATTTAATTTCTTGCATTTTTCATGTTTTAAGTTTGTCAATCTGCGGTTCGAAAAATCCCCTTAGTTTCTATTTCAATTTCTACTTAAAGGTGGACCCCACTTACCTTATTTTGTAAATATCTTCACCTACGCTTATATCCTTTCCCCTCAGTGTCATTCTCTCCATCGTCTGAGAAATCCTAAAACTATAGCAATTCTAGCCCTTCCCCTTCTCTTCCATCTTCCTTGTTTGAATCCTGCAGGCAAGCCGCCCAATCGATGAGCAAACTCCGGGAAACTCTTCCCCATCATCTCCTTTTCCTCTATAACCCAATTTTGTGGGATTTCACTGTGGGCAGCCCCTACACCCAGCTTCCTTTCAATTTGTAAGCCTCTCAAAGGTATGGAAACCTTCCCTCTCTTCCATATTTGGATTATATAACCTTGGGGCATGCCAAATTCTGACATGCAGGTGGTTTCTTGAAGTCTTTCTTGGGTTACTATGTTTTGGTTATTTATGTGTATTTTTTATTTAAGAGTTGGGGATTTAACGGCGTAAACCCTCCTATACAGCCTATTATTGCAATTAGCCCCAATAAAAAACATCACACAGATTGGGCCCTGAATCCACGTTTCTATCTTTTTTTTTTTTATCTTTTAGCGCTATAGTCGATATCGACTATCCCTCCTACTAAAGACCGAAAACCCTCTCTCAAGAGGAATAATCTTCGGGTTCCTCCCTCAAGAACTTGGTGGCGCATTCGACGGCGACGGAGTAGGCCCTTCTCATGGAATCGTGGGTTTCGGTCCCGGACATGCAGTGGATCTCTTCCATGATTTCTAGGATTTTGAGGATGGATTCGGAGATGGAGGTCTTGGAGAGGAGGAAGGAGATTCTTCAGAGGAGGATTGTTTTCTTGAGGAGGAGATCGGAGTTTGATTGAGGGTGGAGTGAGATGAAAGTGCATGGAAAACAGTCGTCGATTGATTAGCGGAGAAGGAATTCGAGGATCCATGAGGAGATGTTGATATCCATTTGGATTAAGAAGAAGAAGAAGAAGGGGTTTGCAGCAGAGCTAACTTGGGATTCGATTCCGCCGTCGTCGTCTCTTCTGTAATTGATGATAATGAATTGGTGGAGGCGATGGGGGTTGTTGGATTGAGAACCCAAGAAGGGGTGGGTCTGGGAGAATGGGTTGAAAAGGGGAAATGGGGTTTTGGGGAAGAAGAGATTGGAATTGGAGAAATGGGTTTTGGGTGTGGAAGAAAGAGGAAGGTGGGCAAGGGTTTTGCATTTGAAAGTGAGGGTCTCCACCGTGGCAGCCGTCTGCATCTTCATCTCCCTCACGCTCATCACCATCTCATAGGGATGATGCAGATGCAGTGGGTGTATGCTGGGAGGAAGGAAGGAGGAGAAAAGATAAGGGAAAGAAAAAACATGGAGAAGGAGAAGGTGATGGTGCAATGTGAGGAAGAGGTGGCATGTACCATTGTCTAGTTTGGGTGTTTTGAGAATGACTCATATCCTTCAGATCTCTTATTGTTTGTCAGAATTCGATCTTTTTCTTTGATAGCTTTCTTGGCTTTTTTCTTCTTCTCTTGTCTGTATGAATTCAATCAAGTACATATGCAGTTATTATAGCTTGTTTGAAAGAAGAGATGGGTTTCATTGATACTATCTTGTGTGGGTGAATTCGTATATTTGTATGTGCAAATTCTCTGTTTACTTGTTTGGATTGGATATTCTTCTTTCACAGGAAAACATGGGTTTCATTAATATTACTTGTTTGGGTGAATTCAATTATATGCATGTGCAAAATTGTTGTTTACTTGTTTGGATTAAATCTTCTTCTTTCACAGTAAAACTTGGGTTTCATTGATTTTCTTTTGGTAAGGGTTGAATTCAGTAAGTACATGTGCAATTATTTCTATTTAGTTGTTTGAATTCGATCTCATAAGAAAAGATAGGTTCTTTTGGATTTTCTTGTTTTGGTAAATTCTATTAAATTCATATGCAATTGTTCTGGTTACTTGTTTGATTTTGGTCTTCTTCTTTTAGAGGAAAAGATAGGTCTCATTGGTTTTTCTTGGGGTAAATCTATTTAATTAGATATGCAATTTTTTTGTTTACTTATTTGAGTTCGGTCATTTTCTTTCATGGATTTCTGTGGTTCTTTCTTGTTAGGGTGAATTCTATCAAATAAAATGCATTTAACTAAAATAAAATTGGAAATCATGTCATTAAGAAGTCAAAATAGTGAAAATAATGTTCTTTCATATTTAAAGAGCCATAAGTAACATGAAAATGGTGTGGGTTTTCACTTTCAAAAGGATTGTTGACTCTTTTTTTTTTATTTTTTGTGATTTGCAGATTTTGGAGAGAACCAAGCAAAGATTCAAGCTTGGGTTATATTCAAGGCTAATGGTTTTTATCCTATGTAAGTATGTAAGTATATAAAAAAGGAAAGAGAGGGAGAAGGAAGAAAGAAAGAAAGGACATGTGCATTGGAGTGGAGTGCAGTGGCTGGCAAAGCGCAGTGCAGGGAGAAAGGAGAATAAGAGCGGGAGAGGGGGAAGGAAGAAAGAAAGAAAGGAAAAGGAGGAGAGCCATCAAGACAATTGTAATTGAATGCTAATAGGCTGAATCTTCCTAAGTTGTTGAACCTACCGGTTTGATGTAATTTTCTTAGCTGGTTAGTAGAAGTTTTTGGAAGATTTTTTGGACAGTAAACGGAGAGGTCAAACATAGATACTTACTTTCTTTACTTCGTAATTGAAATTGTAAAACTTGTGGGCAGTGGTTGTGGAACTTTTATGTTTTGGGCACTTGCATTTATGTTGTGGAACTTCATGTACCATTATTTAAAATTGAATGGTTTGTTAATGTATGGTTGTTAATTGAATGTGTGAATGGAATGTACCAATATATTCAAAACAATGTTTAGTACAAAGGAATGTGATTGAAATGTGTTTGAATGTGTTTGAGAACAATATAACCCAATTGCAATAATATGCTGTTCATAGTATAGGTCCCATGACTCCCATCCCATGTTGTATATCTGTATTTACTGTTGATAGTAGATGGAGGGAGAGAATCATGGGATGATGATGGGGGAGTTAGAAAGGGATTTTAGATTGGTCAGTTAGTTAAAATTGGCTATGTGTGATATTGGTAATGCTTGAATTTTAAACCAGTTGAGGAGATGTATGTGTTCTAATGGATTGGGAAGATAAAAGGGTTGATCATGTTCTAATGGATTGGTTAGAAAAAGGTTGAGCCTCTCGCACATGTAGGGCCTACTGTTGGCTCATCTAAGTTGACCACAAAATAGGGACCCGTTATAGTCACGGGTCCTGTCTGTACAATGTAATCTCCACATAGAAGAGATTTTTTTTCTAGAGCTACACTTAGTAAGTTATAGTATTATAACATAGTCGATATCGACTATGACTGTGTTTTTTATGTTTCAGCTAAACAGTCGATATCGACCATGAAAATAGTCGATATCGACTATGACTGTGTTTTTTATGTTTCAGCTAAATAGTTGATATCGACTATGACAATAGTCGATATCAACTATGACTGTGTTTTTTAGGTTTTAGCTAAATAGTCGATATCGAGTATGACTGTGTTTTTTAGGCTTCAGTTAAATAGTCGATATCGACTATTGTTCATGTTAAACAAACTAGACAATGGTACATTCCATTGTACTAAACATTGTTCTATATATGAGTAGGCTAGTTTTATGGCCTATTTTTATTGCAATTGTAAACAAAGAATCCAAAAGAATTGTCTCTAGCATGTCCAAAAGAATCCATTCAACCCCATTATGGGCTCTAAGGTTTTAAGAGCATTTCAAACCATTCCATTGTACTAAACATTGTTCTAAATATATTGGTACATTCCATTCACACAATCAATCCACAACCATTTTGACAAACCATTCAATTTCAAATAATGGTATACGAAGTTCCACAATATAAATTCAACTACCCAAAACCATAGAAGTTCCACAACCACTGCCCACAAGTTCCATAATTTCAATTACGAAGTAAAGAAAGTAGGTATCTATGTTTGGCCTCTCTGTCTAACCAGCTAATAAAATTACATCAAATTAGCATTCACTTGCCAACTTCTCTTGAATAATTCAATGACAATTCTGCTACAGAATAATTCAATTATCATTTCTCATACCTTTCTTCTCACAACAAATAAACTACTTACAACAAGAGATATGCACATTTACAATACTGCTTATACAAAGCACAGACAACAAATGATACCTCATTCATTTACAGTGAATCAAAACAAACAGAGAAATAGAAGAAAATTCTGGTGTCAAGTAATACAATGCAATCAACTACACTTCCCTGTACCCAAAGGATCTCTGCCACACCTCAATAGATGTGAAGTAATACAATGCAATCAACTAAGAATCCTCCCCTGCCTAATTCAGATTCTAATAGAACTCTGCCACACCTCAACAGATTGCTGATCCTTCCTGGCCAAGACCATCTTATTTCCACCAAAGGCCATCTGGGTTACCCTACAACCTCCCCATCAGATTCCTTCTAAAAACCCTCTCTCCCAACCCATCTTCACCATTTTTATAGGAACCCATTTCCACCTCAGACCACAGTTCTAAATCCCCACCTTTGCTGCAAAAAACCCGCCTCCCATGGCTCTGAATCTTGGAATTAAAACCCTCCTTCTTCCCATTGCTACCCTTTCTACCATCCCCTAAACAAACCCATGGGTTCACTCTATCAAGCTTCCTCAAATCAGCCATGAACACCTCACATGGGTTCACCCTAACCTTGAACATTGTAAAGAGGCTATTGGATACAGTAACATCAGAGAAGCAATAGAGGACTGGTTCGGCCACCGTGAATGGAGAAGAAGACCATTCCTAGGTCTTGGAATGCGGCGCAGAAGACGAACCATATAAATCTGATTTGATCGAAGAAGAGGAGAAACTCAGAGGATCTGGGCTTGCAAATCTGATCTGGTCTTCGCCTGTTCCTTTCTTTCTTCCTTCCTTCCCCTCTCTCCGTCTTCTTCTCCTTTCTCCCTGCACTGCCCTTTGCCACCCACTGCACTCCACGCCAATGCATAGTCCTTTATTTCTTTCTTCCTTCTCCCTCTCTTTCCTTTCTTTCCTCATCTTCTTTACTCTTTTCCCCCTCCTTCACTGCCGCACTCCGACCTCACAGCCCCTGCGCACACCTCCATCTCCGTGCATCTCATCTTCACACACCCACCAGCTTTCTCTTTCATTCTTCCTCCTTCTTAAAGATTGTGATCTGAGATCAGTTGCAGAGAGAAAGAGAGAACAAGAGAGAGGGGAAGAGATGAAAGGGGAAAATGGGGAAAAGGGGAACAAGACGAACATGAAAGCAATGGGTTTCGGTCTTTATTATACACAGGGATAGTCGATATCGACTATAGCGCTAAAAGACAAAAAAAGAAAAGAAAAGAAAAACGTGGATTCAGGGCCCAATCTGTCTGATGTTTTTTACTGGGGCCAATTGCAATAATACCCTGTTTAAGAGGGTTTTTCCTGTTAAATCCCCTTAAGAGTTTCTAGCCCCTTTGAAAAGTGTCAGAGGTTGACTTGGAGCTTTTGGAACATAAGTCAAGTGTTTAATCTGTTATCTTTAACTGCTCTGCAAATATGGTTGGCGGGCCCCAGCATGAAACCTACATGTACCGCAGGCCCTGACTTGGGGTCCCCACTTTGACCAGTTTGACCCCATTTTGACCATTTTTACCCAATTTAACCATGTTAAACCCCAATTAAGCCATGTTAATTTAGGAATTAATATCCATTGGATTTTATCCCTTTTGAACCCAATTATTTTTATGCACTAATAATGGTTCAGTGTGAACCTTAACCATAAGGGGCTAATGTTGGGACCAATGATCCCAAACATGACCCAAACATATTGTTTGACTCTTAGGGTGCCTTCAAACTCAATTCTTCACCTCGGTAGGTTGTCCGGAGATATGTAGGAGTACCGAAGACTTGGGGATGCGTACAATTAGAGCTGTGGGAGTTGGTCACATCACTACAGCACTGTTAAGCCAAATAACCGGTGACCGGGCCTAAGTGTGCGCAATGCCAAATTTTCACTACTCCGACATGTTAATGGCAACTGCCCTTTAGCGTTATCAAATAGTAATAGCTACTTAATTGTAAATTGATTTACCTCGTCTAAATTATGAGTTAACGTGGTTGAGTACACAGGGTATGCATTCTTATAATTACATCATTCCTCTATTATTTTCGTACCCGACTTTCATGCACAAGACATGAGACTTGACAGTCGTACACGAGTCATAGTGCGCGTTTATTTATCCCGCTTGCCCTACACATTAGGATCCATGGTGGCGGTGTTTTGGAATGCATAATGAGCATTTAGTTACCATGCTCCATCCTTTGACACCCAGATCCACTCTTTTCCTACCCATTGGGGTTAAGCCATTCTATGCCAGAATGCCGCCCAGTTTTATAGACACCATAGGTCCTGTCTAATTTGATTCATTATATTGTTATGTCAATTTCCCTATCCTGCCCGTCTTTATGCCAGCTTCGTAATGCCCTATCTTGGGTACCCGTTACAACTTTGTGGACTATGAGGGAAGTATTTAATTTTTAGGAATAATCTAAAATCTGAGTTTCCTCCGTAATGATCCCTCATTCGCTCTGCAATCCCTCAAATATGTTTGATATGTGTGTTTATGATTCTGAGAGTCGGCACCATGAAGCTTGGAGTTCCTTTCGGTCTAATCGACCCTTTGGATGACCTTTAACCTCTGATTTACCATCTGCAAATTGGTCTCTATATTTCTGACCGGAACCATTGCTGGAGCTCTGATAGCCACCTCCTTGTGAGTTTGGCGCTTTAGTTATTGTGTGTGTGTCTATATAAATATATATATATGTTTCCGTTCTGCTAACCGTATGGCGCTCTGTATATTTCTGCTCCTGTCACCATATGTGATGGCGAGGGTATAGCTACATGTGGATACAATTTTGGTAAATTGTACATATGATAGTAATACTGTTCACTGATGATTCTGCACGAGACTATTCTGATTATTTATCATGTACAATTCTGCCTAGCTGTACCACTTTATTTATATCATGCAATTTGTTACCTATCTTTACTCTGTTTCTGTTACTTTATTTCCGTAAACATGTTATTATTATTCATTTTAATCACCTGCCAGGCCGTCGTGCTTGACACTTGCTTAACAATGAAACTTTAGGTTTTACTCTAGCTTGTAGGTTTGCATGCGGAGGCGGCGTGGAGCCGTAACTTTTAGGTGAGATTTGTACTGCTGATGTCATTTAGACATTGGGTGTTGTACTGAGTGACCGTACACTGGGGGTATTCTATATGTCTAGTTTATTTCTCTTGTATTGGCCTTTGCTCGCCTCTTATTTACTGGTTTGTAATCAGTACACTTTTTATATTGTAACTCTAACACTTGGGTAATGAAGTCTCCTAGCCCTTGCTCGATATATTATTGTTCTTGGTTCTCCAATTTGAAGATGTAAGTTATCAAGAGGAGTATGAAATCACATGCGATGGGTTGCGATACGGAATCCGAGGGCCACGGACTTCAGGTTGCAAGGCAACGTAAGCTTCCGTGAAATGTTTCTGTTTGTGATGGGGTATTCTCACCCACGCAGATCCTGGGGTTAGAAGTGTGCTAATGACCCCATTAATCTCCTAATTCGGTGCAAGAAGAAGAAGATGAAATGATGAAGAAGACGAAAATGAAGGTGGGGAAGTGGGCTGGGTAAGGGAGGGGGTGGGTTGACTGGGCAGGGGGAGAGGGAACCGGTGGGAGGGAAAGCAAAAGAGGAAAGGAGAGAGAGGGAGAGAAAATAGAGGAGGTGGGAGGGGGGAGGGTAGAGAGGGAGGAGGGAGGAAGGAGGAGCCGTACTTTAGGAAATTCCTTTTTTTATTTTTTTTCTATGTGGGGAGAGTAATTTCTTGTGTGCCAAAAGAAGCTCCCTTTCCAAAAACCATAAAAAAAGGCCCATAGGGGGTGTCCAACAATTCTTAGCTATCCACCCATCTCACACTCAAGCCGACCCTCACCAAGGGTGGGACGTCCACACACACACATTCTCTCTCTTCGCCCCCCCCCCCCCCCCCCCCCCCCCCCCCCACCACACACACACACACACACACACACACATATCTTTCTCCTTCATCTTGGAAAGATTAGTAATGCGGAATTGTCTAGAGAAGATGAAGTTGAAGACAATAGAAGGCTAGTATCTATTTTTCTAAGGTGAAGGGTGAAGCTTTTTGTACTTTTATTGGTTTTGCATGTAGACAAGATTAAAAGTCGATGTATTTAGCAATTTAGTGTAGAGGAATAATTTGGGTGTTATTTGTCTTACCTTGCACATTCTTTGATTCCTTATTTTTCGCCTTTAGGTATCTAGAGTGTTTAGAATCACTGTGGGTATGTGGAAAAGAATTGATGAGAGCCAATAATTGTTTTAATAATTATTCTTGAGATTATTTACTTAAAATACATTATCTTTGTTCCCTTTCTGAAATAAATTGTTGACATATTTCAAAGGGAAAATCTGAAGCTACTCATACCTCTAATTATTTTTAGGAAGAAAGTGAATCCTGGATCCTTGGAGATTTTATCATTATTATTATTTCAGTTTCTTTAATTCACATTTATTATTTTTAATTGGTGATTTGATCTATTTTCTTGTGGTTGCAGCAACTTTATTTTTATTTAATTAATTGATATAGGATTTTTAGATATAGGGACTTGTAATGGGTTGTAATCAATGTCTTAATTTTATTCAAGAAGCTCAAATCAATTGTATAGAATTTTTCTAAACTAAGAGTAGAGTATTGGTTAGAAAGTGCGGATCTACTTTCCATCCATGTGAATCGACCTGAGACTCCTGAGTATTATTACTTTGTAACAACCCTACACTTGGGGATTTTCTACACTTTCAAGGTTGTAGCATGGAGCAGTTTGATGGGGTTTGCCATTGCCGCCCTCTTTGTTTAGCAACAGGAAAAACCACAAACTTTTCCCCCCAAAAATGACATAAAAGATGTGTAAGAGCCCCATTTATGATGATGGAGGATGAATCTCCGATCATGTGAAATTGAAGACAGGTATTGTCATTTGATGCTTGTTCGGTTGGTGTCCTTCAGGAAGAGCAGACATGGAAATGTATCATGCTCTTTCGAAAAGAGATTTCCAGTATGCTACCAAGATTCAAGAAAAATATGAAATTAGGGAGGAAGTGAACATGAATGGCGGCCTCCGAGTCTAGACTACCCAAAAGAGAAAGAAGTGAGGGCTAAAAGAATCGTTTACCCTTTCCAACAGATGCAAGGGGTAAAATTAGTAGTATAAAAAAGGGAAGGAAAGAATAGAAACGAGATTTGCTTTTGGTTTAGTGTGACTCTCAATGGATGTATCTATAATAATAAAAAATAAGAAATACAGTGGTGTTTTTTAGGTTTTTTGAAAATATAGGCACCTTTTTGTAAAAAAATAGAACTCTAAAAAATATAAATGTATTGAGAAGAAGAGTCCAGCTTGCAACCTTTAGCCTAGTTTGTTGTTGCTTCTTCGATTTGAAAATTGCTATAAAATTGTAATAAAAATACCTATAAACTGTAGACCGGGCGGGTCAAGCCTAACAGAAATCCAAGTTGGTCCCAAACCCAACCTGGATAGATATTATACATCCCATATATATCCTCCTTAAGCTTGAGAAATCCAGTACTACGACTGTAGGTGCAGAAAATTATGACCCACAATAAGAGGGTGCCTTACAGGGCTTATCCGAGAAGATGGTGATGACTGTATGTGACTGGATGCCGTCCGGAAGCCTGAAAGGGAATAGCAAACGGTCAGAGGACCCTGGCCTGGGCGGCGCAAGGCTCTCCGATGCCAAAGTCAGTGTGGGAACTGGAACAATGGAAGGAGAGGGAGAAGAGAGACAGAGTAAGGGCTCTGTGAGTGAGATTATGCGTACCTTGCATGGTGCATGGAGTTCTATTTATAGAGGTCTGGATCGTATCTTTCAGAGAATATCTTGGTGTGGGTCCCATGATTCGACTGGGAAGTCATGATCAGCCCACAAAGTAATAAATGCAGTCTAATCCGGCCCACTCAGCATTTAATGCTAGTCGGGGTCAGCCCACATTGCATTAAATGCGTGTCTTGTTGGGCCAGATTGTGTTGGGCGCCTTTGGCGGTTGGAGTACCAGCGGATCTGCCCTCGGGCCTTGCCCTGATGTGGCCTCAGCCGCTGGATGCCGCCATGTCAGCGATCTGGTGAAGATAGCGGGCGGCTGGATGTCGTGTCTGTCCCACTAGTTCGTGACCCTATCTCTCCACGTGCCTGATGACGTGGGGAATGAGGGGCGCAAGTGAAGGTTCTTTCTTGCTCCGGCTACTGCCCTGGCTTCTTCAGCCGAGGTAGCTTCAGCCGAGGTAGGGTTTTCTGCCGAGATGGCACTGGGGTGGCCCACCCGAGGTGGAGCTTTCTGCGGAGAATGCATCCGGGGTGGCCCGACCGAGGTGGACTCCTCACCGAGATGACGCCCGAGGTGGGCCAGTTCGGCGCTAAGGGCCCGGAGCTGCCTGACTTCGGCCGGACCTCCTGTTCTGGTAGCCGAGGTGAGATTGGTGCCACGTAGATGGCACGCGGATGGCACGTGAGAATGCTTAGTCCCATCTGATGGCTGTGATTAGCTTAATCTTGTAGCTCTAGAAATCTCCCCACACAACGACCGCCCTATAGAAGTCAAGATTGGTCTAGTCAAACCTAACCCATTGCCATACTTATGGAATTGCTTATCTCAAGGACTCAACTTTTAGATTTCCCATTAGGGCATACCTTGTCAACTACCTTACTTGCGCGTTGGGATTCGACTTTTGGTTGTTTCGTGCAGTTGACCTTGCGAAAAATCTTTATTCTTGTAGGATTTTTCTATGTAAGGAAGGAGACCAATGTCCAACCCTCTCCCCTTGGACTTTTGTTTCCACAAGAGTTTCCTCTTTCGCAACGTTACACGAACAACCCCTAAAGCAAATTTATGGAAAATTGATCTCGTGAAGAATTCCCATTGTGCTAGAAGAGGGAAAAATGAACATTATTCTTTGATTTGCGGAAAAACATTTTTTGAAGTATGGGAACTGCTTTTCTTCAAATCTACTAACATGGGAATCACCGGAAGGAAACTTTCTTAGTGTTACAAGCATTCCCTAGTGCACATTTGTGCGACCATGTTTATTGACAAAGGCGATGAAAAGTTGATTGCCATTCCACAATGAAATTATCGATGTTTGTGCAACTGCTTTTCCACGAAGAAAACCATAAAAATGAGCTATCTTTTCTATGGAAAAGGGAAATTCCGTGAACTAATTTTCCATAGACGCTTCACAAACACGCCCTACACTAAATGGTCTCTTTGTTTGCTCCCTAGGTATTATATAAATAAAATGCTCGCTTGCTATGGAAGGGGGTTGTATTTTATTTTAAAAAACGCTTGCTTGCTTGTTGTGGAAGGGGATAAAATTTTAAAACATATATTAAAGTGGAGATCACTGTAAATGACCATCAGATAGTCCCTTCTTTGGTTGAAATTTATTATCGAGCCATCATCAGTAAATCAAGTTTCAAGGTAATAAGTCTACCATCTATATCTCTACGTTATACCTTCACATGTTTAATATACTTTCTTTTCTTCTTTAGAAATATTCCTCCTCCTTCAAATGGAGAGTAGTTTAGGATTATGGTTTGGAGGATCATTTGTTTCACAACTAATACATGCGTATAATTCCAAATCAAACTTAATTTGATGAGTGTTTAAAATCATAGTTCTTGGCCCTACTTAGCACAAGCGATACCCAATTTCCATTTATATAAATCTAAAATTTATGATCCCAACCCAATAAAGTGATGATATAAGAAGTTTTTATCTTATCAAATGTAAATATTAACTTGCTCAATGTCTACCAAGCAACGTATACATCAAATATCTTAAGGGGTCGTTACTTTTACGCTTGTATTATATAAATGAGATTTACATATGTAAAGTCTCCATATGTCACACATGTGAAACGCAATACATGTTTGTTTAGAAGCATCATTTTCATATTAGTAAATGTTGAATGGCTTGGATTACATGTTGTGATCTAGGGCCTACGAGAAGAGATCAAGCACGCATAGGAGAACACAGAGATTTACGTGGTTCCGCTTTTGGCCTACGGCCATAGGAAAGATGGGAGAATCCACTATGCAATAAGAAGAGGTGTGCATCATAGAGACTCTTAGTCTCTATTTATAATATCAGCCCCAAAACCCTGTTACATCCAAACACTACTTCTAATCACAGTAGACCTACAATAATAGACTTACTTCTAATCACAATAGAACATGGACGATTCTGGGGCCTGGTTTACCAAATTTATTACTTCTATTGAGCCAAACAACGTAACAAATATCCACCTTGGCGGACATTGAAGCTTATCCTCATGCACAAAACACGTCTCACCGTCTCCACCTGTCGCTTAGGTCACTCAGGTACTGAGCACACTGATCAAGCCCAAGCAATGCTTGAACTTGAATTTAACCCATTCCTTCATGAATGCACCAACTCGCTTGTACTATTGTCCAGAAACTTGCTTCGACCTGTACAATGATTTCTTTAAATTGCATACATGATCAGGAATCTTAAACTGCACTCCTGGAAGTTCCTTCCTTTTCATCGTAAAACCGCTTGCATCTGATGGCCTGATTTTTCTCATCAAGAGACTCCATCTCTTTAGTCATAGTTGCTGCCTGTTGACTACTTTCCAGCCCTTTCATTAATTCAAGAGACTCGATCGTTAATGCGTACGCAACCATATCATCACAGCCACTGTCTGATGTCGACGCATACATCATCATATCCTCAAGACCGTATCTAACCGGCGGTTTCCTTTCTCTCTGCGGTCTACCGTTTGCGGCATCTACGACTTTGTCTGCTGCATCTGCTGCACAGTCTGACTATCCCCTATATCCCGCGAGGAGGCGGGTGCACTCTCTTTCCTTACTAGGACGTCTGACTCCACCTGAATAGTGTAACTGATGCTACCTACTTTTATCTTCTCCACCAGCTTTCTCATGTCACACATGTGAAACGCAATACATGTTTGTTTAGAAGCATCATTTTCATATTAGTAAATGTTGAATGGCTTGGATTACATGTTGTGATCTAGGGCCTACGAGAAGAGATCAAGCACGCATAGGAGAACACAGAGATTTACGTGGTTCCGCTTTTGGCCTACGGCCATAGGAAAGATGGGAGAATCCATTATGCAATAAGAAGAGGTGTGCATCATAGAGACTCTTAGTCTCTATTTATAATATCAGCCCCAAAACCCTGTTACATCCAAACACTACTTCTAATCACAGTAGACCTACAATAATAGACTTACTTCTAATCACAATAGAACATGGACGATTCTGGGGCCTGGTTTACCAAATTTATTACTTCTATTGAGCCAAACAACGTAACAAATATCCACCTTGGTGGACATTGAAGCTTATCCTCATGCACAAAAACACGTCTCACCGTCTCCACCTGTCGCTTAGGTCACTCAGGTACTGAGCACACTGATCAAGTCCAAGTAATGCTTGAACTTGAATTTAACCCATTCCTTCATGAATGCACCAACTCGCTTGTAACTATGTCCAGAAACTTGCTTCGACCTGTACAATGATTTCTTTAAATTGCATACATGATCAGGAATCTTAAACTGCACTCCTGGAAGTTCCTTTCTTTTCATCGTAAAACCGCTTGCATCTGATGGCCTGATTTTCTCATCAAGAGACTCCATCTCTTTAGTCATAGTTGCTGCCTGTTGACTACTTTCCAGCCCTTTCATTAATTCAAGAGACTCGATCGTTAATGCGTACGCAACCATATCATCACAGCCACTGTCTGATGTCGACGCATACATCATCATATCCTCAAGACCGTATCTAACCGGCGGTTTCCTTTCTCTCTGCGGTCTACCCGTCTGCGGCATCTACGGCTTTGTCTGCTGCATCTGCTGCACAGTCTGACTATCCCCTATATCCCGCGAGGAGGCGGGTGCACTCTCTTTCCTTACTAGGACGTCTGACTCCACCTGAATAGTGTAACTGATGCTACCTACTTTTATCTTCTCCACCAGCTTTCTCACTTCAAGTAAAGCATCCTCATGAAATGTAACATCTGATGCAGGCCAGACTACTGGACCCCGATTGAAAGTTTATTCCAGAAGGCCCAAAGCCCACAAGGCCCAGCAGTGAGAAAATCTTCAAACGAGAGTTTTTAGTTTTAGGCTTTCTAAATGATTATTCCACATTTAGCAGATTTCTTTAATTGCTTTGATTAGGTAGTTTCTAGTTTCCAAGATTCTTAGAATTGAGAAGTTTCTTAGTATTAGAGATTGATTACTAAAATTATGTTGAGACTCTATTATATATAGGATATAATCCCTTCCCTTGGGATAGACAAAAAATTAATGAAAATTGAATTCTCTCAAACGAGCATTCCTCTTTTGTCCGTGGTGTGAGACCAAGACACCCTACCCTAAGCCTTCTGGCTTAGAGAATAGCCCGTTGGCTAATCTCCTTCTCCCCTACGCTGCTTCAATTGGTATCAGAGAAGAGATCCGTCTCAGATCGCCGATGCAATCGCCGACCTGAGGTAATCTGCTCACTTCTCAACCTACTATCATCTTCACCGTCCATTATCATCATCATCTCTCACCACCCTTCGTCACAGCCGTCACCATCACTGACTCAATACATCCATCCACATACCTCTCCCAGAAACCCTACCTACCCAAAACCCCACGACAGCCACCCACGTCTATCCCAACCCTCCACACGATCCCTGCCATATCTTCCAGCTGAAGCCACCACACCCCTTCCACTTCCCATTCACCTAACCCACACCTGCATCGTCAGCACCCAAATCCCAATGAGCCCTCCATCGTCCGCCAAGTGGAACCCTGCCTGGCCAAAACCATCATCTCCATCAAACCCACTGACAGTGTTCCCAAATCCAGAATCCCGACCTCCATTACCTAAACCCATAAAAAAAATAATAAAAATAAAAAAAAGGAGCAGACCGTGAAAAATAGAACCAGTAAAAAAAAAGTGTTACATACCTGCGCCGCCGTCGTTGATCACCATTGCCGTCTGCGTCGCAGGCCACCTGCATCGTTCCGTCAACTTCCACTCCACCGAAGTCGGTTGCGCCCTTTCGTCTTCCATCTCTGCTCCATCTTCGACCAGCAACGAAAGGGTTTGAAAATCCTTTTCCCCTTTCTGCGCGCCAGTCCCGAGGCAACCTCAGGTAAGTGGGACACAGCCCACAAGCCCACTTCCCAGCCCACATGCCCCCTTCTCCTTCCGGGCCTTAGTTCGGGTCTAGCTCGGCCCACTAGCAGTAAAAAAAAAAACACCCAGTAAGTCAGCATGTCTACCCCGATCCCAACTACTCGCACCGGAACCACATTCAGAGGTAAATTCACAGACTGCCAGCGTGATAGCTACATCATAGAGTTAATGGACAGAATGGATAGGGTTGAAGAACATCTTAGAAACACTCCTCCTCCGGGCAACCAGAACAATGACAACCCTGGACCTTCCACCAACAAAGACTACTCCGGCTCATAGCTACTCTAGACTTTGGTAATTTGCGTGTTCGGTGGTCATATACGATAACCGGAAATTGGCAAAAAGAGACTGAAGGTTACTTTTTCCCTAAAAAGGAGAAAAGATAAGAAAGACGGCAGTAAATCACAAAAGGGAAACAACCGTCCACCAGATGTGGAAAATTCTGTTAATGGTGAACCGCAGGAAACTTGTCGGCAATTTATGGAGCACATTATAGATGAAACTGGTTATGATGACCATCATGGCCGAAGAGATGACACCACCAAGAAGGTATGTGTTGATGTTCCTGATTTCTTTAGACGCATGAATGTGAAAGTTTTCACCGACTAAATTACAGCCCTTGAAGATTATTTTGAATGGTACAATATGGATGAATACAAACGTGTTTCCTTTGTCAAGATGAAGATGAAGGGTGCAGCGCGTGTTTGGTGGCGGAGTATTGATGACAGGAATATAAATTATGGGCGACGTCCTATCAATACATGGGAGGAGATGAAACAAAAACTTGAGGATAAATATCTACCAGTTGACTATATTGATTCCCTCTATGATCAATTAGTTGACTGTAGACAAAGGACCTCCACTGTAGATGATTTCACAGAAAAGTTTCATGATCTCATGGTGCGATGCAAAGTGTCTGAAACTGATTGACAGGCTATCACCTGATACAAGAAAGGACTGCGTCAAGAGATCCAAAGGGAGTTGACTACTCACACCTTTTACAGCATTGAAGAAGTTCATCGCTTAGCACTCCGCGTCGAAGATCAGTTGCGATATCCATATTCAAGGCGTTTTGGTGAACCTCCCCAAAGGCGGACCTCTGATACGACTTATCAGCGGCTTGCTTTAGCACAAAACTCAGCCCGACAGCCTCCTCCACAAAATTCCAACGGGCCAGCACCTCCTCAGAATCAAGTAAGACCTACAGATTTTGCAAACAAAGGGAAGAATGTTGTAAATTCTTCATGACTGAAGTAGGACATCGAGTGCCTTCGATGCAAAGGCAAAGGACACTATGCTTCTGAATGCCCAGGTTCGAAGAATCTTCACTATGCACATAATGAAGAAGATCCCTATGACTCAGAGCCTGTTGGTGAAGAAATTGAAGTTGAAACACCATATGAAGAGCAGGCACCTCCGCCCGAACAAGACGATCATTCCTTTTTTCAAGCTGAAACAGAAGGACGGACATTATTCATTCGTCGTCTCTTCATTACAACCGAAAAGAAAGCTGAAGATTGGAGGCGAACCACCATATTTCGCTCTATGGCAAAATGCTGTGACAGATTGTGCAATCTCGTCATAGATGGAGGAAGCGAGATGAATGTGATATCCGAAGAAGTAATTGACAAGTTGAAGCTTCCAACAGAAAAACACCCAAAGCCTTACAAGGTCTCTTGGGTGAATGATTCCGCAATCCCGGTATTTAGAATTAGTGGTTATGAAGATTCTATTTGGTGTGATATTATCCCCATGAATGTTACTCATATTATGTTGGGAAGACCTTGGATTTTTGATAACAAAGTCCAAAGTGGTGGAGAGGCAAACCCCTATACTTTTAAGTATAAAGGTCGCAAGGTTACTCTTCTTCCACATAAGCCTCCTATTGCCCCGGCAAAGCAATCACTATCAATTCCGGCAAAACTAACTGCATCACAGCCAAGTTCTTGCATCCTTTCAATGCGGAAATTTGAAGAAGAAAGTAAAGAGCAAAGATTTGTTTATGCCCTTTTCCCACAAGAATTCAAAGAGGCAGAAAATAAACAAGCAGTTTCTACACCTCCAAAAATCGAGTCCTTGTTGCATGATTTTAAAGACTTGATTCCAGCAGATCTTCCAAAAGAGCTACTGCCTATGAGGAACATCCAACATGCTATTGACCTGGTTCTTGGGTCATTACTTCCAAATTTACTTGCTTATCGCATGAGCCTCACAGAACACACAGAGTTGAGAAAGCAAGTTGAAGAGCTCCTCCAGAAGGGTTATATTCGCGAAAGCATTAGTCCTTGTGCGGTACCAGCCCTCTTAACACCCAAGAAAGATGGTTCTTGGAGAATGTGTGTCTACAGCCAAGCAATCAACAAAATTACTATTAAGTATTGGTTTCCGATACCTCGGTTGGATGACATGCTTGATATGATGGCCGGATCTTCCGTCTTCTCTAAAATTGATCTTAGAAGCAGCTATCATCAAATCCGTGTTCGCACAGGAGATGAATGGAAGACAACTTTCAAGACTAAAGATGGGTTATACGAATGGCTAGTCATGCTGTTTGGCTTATCTAATGCTCCCAGCACTTTCATGAGAGTTATGACCAGCCTCTACGACCTTTCCTCGGTAAATTCGTCGTTGTGTATTTTGACGACATCTTGATCTTCAGCAATTCCAAGGATGCACATCTTGATCACCTCAGGTATGTGATGCATGCACTTCACAAAGAGAAGTTTTACATTAATTTGAAGAAGTGTACTTTCTTTAGCTCCAAAGTTATATTCTTGGGATTTGTTGTATCGGCCCAAGGAGTAAAAGTTGATCCAGAGAAGATTAATGCAATCATCGATTGACCTTTTCCCAAGACTATCAATGAAGTACGGAGTTTCCATAAGTTGGCCACCTTTTATAGGAGATTTATTCGCAATTTCAGCTCCATTATGACTCCTATAACTGATTGGATGAAGAAAGGTGACTTCAATTGGACTAAGGCAGCCACTCGTGCTTTTGAGCAAATCAAGCAGAAAATGATAGAGGCACCAGTTTTGAAACTTTCAGATTTTGACAAGGTCTTTGAAGTCAGTTGTGATGCTTGGCAAGTTGGTGTTGGCAGAGTCTTAAGTCAAGATGGTCACCCAGTTGCCTTCTTTAGTGAGAAATTGAATGACTCTAGCAAAAAGTATTCGTCGTATGACTTTGAATACTATGAAGTTATACAAACTCTTCAGTCATTGGCGTCACTATTTGATCGGGAAAGAATTTGTGTTATACTCCGACCATGAAGCTTTACAACATCTGAACTCACAGAAGAAGATAAGCGCAAACCGTGTCAAATGGAGCGCATATTTGTTGGAATTCACATTTGTATTGCGTCATAAGTCAGGAGCGGAAAATAAGGTGGCAGATGCCTTAAGTCGTCGTTCTCACTTGTTACAACAATTTCCGTCAAGTTTCAAGCTTTGATGAGATTCGCAGAGAATATCCTGATGATCATGACTTTGGTCGCATTTACAAAGCTCTTAGTAATGGTGAGTTTTCTGACCATCCCAAATTTTCTATCCATGATGGTTATTTGTTTCGTGGAAATCAGTTGTGTTTGCCAGCTACTTCTATCCGCGAGTTTGTTCTCCGAGAGTTGCATGGAGGTGGATGCAGTGGACATCTAGGGTGAGATAAGATTTGGCACTTGTGGAAGACCGTTTCTTTTGGCCCCGCTTAAAGACAGATGTTGCCGAAATTCGTGAATTATGCAGGGTATGCCAGCTTGCAAAGGGACAAAAGAAGAATACGGGATTGTATCAGCCCCTTCCTATTCCACATACACATTGGCAAGATCTAAGCATGGATTTTATTATGGGCTTACCAAAGACTGTAAGAAGGGTAGATTCTATTTGTGTTGTGGTGGACAGGTTTTCTAAAATGGCCCACTTTATTCCTTGTATGACCACAATAGATGCAAGAAAAGTTGCCACCATTTTCTTCAAAGAGATTGTTCGTCTTCATGGCCTTCCCAAGACAATAGTGTCGGACAGAGATACTAAGTTCATGAGCTTATTCTGGAAAACTTTATGGCATATGATGAAGACAAAGCTCCAGTACTCCAGTGCCTACCATCCTCAGACTGATGGCCAAACTGAGGTCGTCAATCGTAGTTTGGGTAATCTTCTTTGATGTCTCGTCGGAGACCACATTGCTTCATGGGATCTTATTTTACCCATGGCGGAGTTTGCCTATAATAACTCCATCAACAGATCAACTGGACAATCACCATTTAAAGTTGTCACAGGCATCCAGTCGCGTCTTCCGATTGATCTGAGTCCTTTACCAGCTAAAGCCAAGCCTAGCCAAGAAGCTGAACAATTTGCTCAGCACATGAAAGACGTTCATGATGAGGTCCGTCAACAGATTGCCCAAAGTAATGAGACTTACAAACAACAAGCAGACACTCGAAGGTGCCATGTTGAATTTAATAAAGGAGACATGGTCATGGTGCGAATCAAGCCAGAACGGTTCCCCACAGGCACTTACAAGAAACTTTATCCCAGAAGTGCAGGTCCGTTCAAGATTATGAAGAAAATAAGCTCAAATGCCTACGTGCTCGATCTTCCGCCAGACATGGATATCAGTTCTACATTCAATGTCGAAGATCTCACGATTTATCATGGGCATTATCAAGATGAATCGTTTGAAGAACATGATATCTGGCTTCCCATAGTTCTAGCTCCTCGAGAAGAAATTGAAGATGTCTATGATGACCAGCTAGTGTCAACCAAGACTGGCGGATATCACAAATTTTTGGTCAAGTGGAGAGGTAAACCGTTTTCTGAAGCTACATGGATCACCGCCACAGATTTTCAGCGACTCAATCCAGATTTGTACGAGAGGTACCAAGCTGATAATTCGCCGGAGTCGAGTTTCTTCAAGCCAGGGAGAGCTGATGCAGGCCAGACTACTGGACCCCGATTGAAAGTTTATTCCAGAAGGCCCAAAGCCCACAAGGCCCAGCAGTGACAAAATCTTCAAACGAGAGTTTTTAGTTTTAGGCTTTCTAAATGATTATTCCACATTTAGCAGATTTCTTTAATTGCTTTGATTAGGTAGTTTCTAATTTCCAAGATTCTTAGAATTGAGAAGTTTCTTAGTATTAGAGATTGATTACTAAAATTATGTTGAGACTCTATTATATATATTGATTACTAAAATTATGTTGAGACTCTATTATATATAGGATGCAATCCCTTCCCTTGGGATAGATAAAAAATTAATTAAAATTGAGTTCTCTCAAACGAGTATTCCTCTCTTGTCTGTGGTGTGAGACCAAGACACCCTACCCTAAGCCTTCTGGCTTGGAGAATAACCCGTTGGCTAATCTCCTTCTCCCCTGCGCTGCTTCAACATCCCTACTGATGATAAATCTGGGTGAATCCTGATCGATACACCACAACCTGTATCCTTTCACCCCAGAAGCATATCCCACCAAGATGCACTTCACAGCCCTTGGTTCTAACTTATCGGTTTTCACGCAAGCAGAAGCTGGAAAACCGAAGATCCTCAAGTTAGAATAATCAGCTAGATTACCTGACCACATTTTCTTCCGGTGTTTTAAAACCAATCTTTGTGTGTGGAGACCTATTTATCAAGTAGCCTGCAACATTTACTGCCTCAAGCCCAGAAGTTCTTGGACGATCATGTAGTAAACTGTAAGATCTAATATGGTTTGCAATTCAAATCAAACATATGGATCTTGATTTACACATTAACAATGGATAATCTAAAATATTAAAAGCGTACATTGCGTCATGATCTTGATGATGAGCGGATCTCTTTTCTCAATTAGGGTTTTCTCCTATTTCCCTTATCACCAAATATGAATGAAATTGATGGGTACATTTCAGATCTCGTAGGTTAAGAGAGAGGAACAGAAAACCATATATATATATATATAGATAAGCCCTAGAGATATTTCTTCCCATCAAAGAAATCTAATAAAGGAAGTTTCCTTAATTCCCTCAAATCAGTCAACAAGAGTCCTATATGATTGGGCTTACTAAAATTTAATCCAAGATAAACTTAGTAAAATCAAAAACTACAAAGGGGAAAGTAACTTAAATCAGTGGACTCAAACCGTAGGTCCCAACAGTGTTGCACATGTCATAATGAGGACCACTTATGTCAAACATAAACAACATACAACGAGCTCTTTCCAAGATCGTTTTGTTCATTCTCTTTGCAACTCCATTTTGCTATGGAGTTTCTGTAGTGGTGTAATGCCGAACTATGCAATGATCTTTGCAATAGTTCTCAAACTCTGTCGTTCTGTACACCTTACCATTATCTGTCCTCAACTTTTTCACCTTCTTGCCAGTCTGTTTCTCAACCATTGCCTTATATCGCTTGAATGTAACAAAAGTTTGATCATTCGTCTTCAGAATATAAACCCAGACTTTCCTTGAATAATCATCAATAAAAGTCATCATAAACAGGGACCCGCCCTTGGAATAAACCTTAAATGTCCCACATACATCTGAATGAATACCTGTCTTGAAACTAACTTTTCATGTGATGAATACCTGTCTTGAAATTGACTTTTCGATGCTTTCCGAAGATGCATTTTTCACTAAAGTCTAACTTAACTGTCTTCGTGGCGCACAGCAAATTTCGATTGCTCAGTATTGTCAATCCCTTCTCACTCATGTGACCCAAGCACAGGTGCCATAAACGTATTGAGACAGATTCATGGTCATCTAAGGAAGATACTGCAGCTCCACCTGTAACAATATTTCTGGACAGAACATATAAGTTTCCAACTCTATTACCTCTCATACGAACTAAAGCACCCTTCACAACCTTCGCAAGTCCACCTTCACCTAAGAACTTACACCCGTCGGAGTCCAAGGCACCAAGAGAAATAAGATTCTTTTTCAGATTAGGAACATGCCAAATTTCTGCCAACGTTCTTACGATTCCATCATACATTTTGATTTTGACTGTTCCAATCCCAACCGTCTTACATGCAACATTGTTTCCTATCGAGACACTACCACCGTTGATTTCTGTATAAGTGGTAAACTAGTCCCTATTGAGACACATATGGTAGGAACAACTTGAATCAATAATCCATTTATCCTAACGATGAATACCATTTTCAATCACAGAAAGTGCATTGTTGGAAACATAATCTGATCTTCCATCTGCAACAGTGACTGAATCATCAAATGACGAATCTTCTATTATTTCTTTCCCTTTCTTCTGCCTTTTGGAACAATTTTTTTATGTGCCCTTTCTTATGGAAATAATAACATTCAATATTTTTCCTGTTGGATCTAGACTTAGATCTATGTTTGCCCCTTTTTGTACTTCCTCGTACTACCAAACCGTCACTCGAACCATCATTGTCAGCTGCAACCTTTTGCTTCTACTCCTTGGAGTTCAAGGCTACCTCTACATCCTCTTTGGACAGAGTATCTCTTCCATATATCATGGTATCTAAAAAATGTTCATATGAGGGTGGTAACGAGTACAATAACAGAATAGCTTGATCCTCATCATCAATTTCAACAATGATATTTTCCAGATCCATAATAGCTTTTGTGAAAGAATCAAGGTGGGTTGAAACAAAAGTACCTTCCTTCATTTGTAACGTGAACTACCGCTTCTTCAGATACAAGCTATTCGCGAGATGCTTCGTGATGTACAAGTTCTCCAACTTCTACCATATGCCAACAACAGTTTTTTCTTGAGCAACCTTTCGCAATACACCATTGCTAAAAAATAGCAGAATCTGACCGTACGCCTTTTCAAATAACTCATCATTCTTTTCATCTGACAATTTTTCAAGTAGAGCATTATTTCCTTTCAAAGCTTTATGCAACCCATTCTGAACCAGCAAAGCATGCATCTTCAAACACCAGACTGAAATCGTTGTTTTCATTGAATTTCTCAATTTCAGACTTCACAGCCATTCCGTGAATCTTTCACTGTGCCTACTAGATCTGGTCACCACGAGCACGTTGGAAGAAACGGATCTAAAATCCGACTCTGGATGGCTAAGATATCGTAGAAATAAGTTTTTTGTGCTCCAATCAGTCAATCTCGTTCGTTGACTGTTGAACAGCAAATCTTCTTCCACAACATCCAATCTTCTTCCAATGAGTCAATCTCCTTCGTAGACTTGCTCGGAACGGGTCCGTAGGTTCAAACGGATCTCCGATCAGACTCTGGATCTCCAAGATATCGCGTAGCCTTCGATCGGTCAAATCTGTCTTTGACGGTAGAGATGCTGACGCATCGCTGACGTCAGCACTGTACCAGCGCTGTTCCTTGCTTCTGGGCTATGCTGCAAGGGTCAGGTCAACCTGGACTTGACCCAACCTGGACTGCCCTGGTGGATGGACTTCTCAAACGAGTCAGGTCGAACCAACCCGAAACTCCTACAAAGCCTAGGCCCACCTTCTTCTTGTTCGTTCTCTTTCTGCAACCGGACACAAAGACCAGGATGGTCTTCTTCTTCTTCTTCCACGGCGACGGCTGCGGACGGAGCACCTCCGGATTCTTCAGACGGCGACGGCATCAGTCTTCTTCCTCGGCGACGCGCAATCCGGCAGACCCAAGAATCCTCTCGTCTCTAGTCTTCTTCTTCAGTCAAAATAGAACGCAGAAAGTCCTTGTGGTTATCTTCTTCCTTTCCGGCCACACAGGCAGCGTAGGTAACCTGCGAAGGTGAGGGCGGCAACGGCGACAGCTATCGGTCTCTTCTCCGGCATTGTGAACCAACGAAACTGAAGACCCGCTGCCTCTGCAAGACTTCTCCGGGCACGGATTTTCTTCTATCTCAGGCGAGTCCACTGCAATAACGAATTTCTCCCCGTCCGGAACCTCTGTAAGTATTCTGGTCGTCTTCTCTGCTCTTGTCACATCCCCAAAATTTAACCCGGGGTTATACGTGAGATTATGGCTAATTAAAACTTTTTCCAATATAAGTCAAATATAACTTAGCCCCAATCGTGTCCCAATTGGATCGAATACTGCTGTGAGGTATAAACATTTCCTCAATTATAAACAATCAATAGCGGAAGCTTTATAATTACAAATGGTACCTAAAGATGCATAGTTTGAAGCAATACTGAATATTATAAGTAAAATTCAGAGTTTAAACACTTTAACCAAAAGTATTAATTACAACATTAGGCCACATCAAAACTTGGGCCTAATCAAAAGATAAACCAAAGTACAAAAGATGAATCTATCAAGATAAGCATGAAGGCCCTTGAGTACGGGGTCAGTATGACTATACAACGCCGTCTATACTATAGTCTAAGAAGTCATCAGGCTGATCCGCCTGTACTTCTTCCGTCGTCTCCTCCTCGGGATAGAAGGGCTCGGTACCTACGTACCAAGAGTAGCATCGTCAACACGACGGTTGACAAGCAATGTATATATAAATGATAACAAGATATGCATATCAAATCAGAGTGGACAAGAGACAAGATCAATAGAAACATATGCATTTCAGACATAAGAAGTGCATAACATAAGAATCATAAACAATCTAGCAAATAGGCAATTCACACAAGCTAATACAGCACGGATAGTTTCACATGACCCTCCATGCTCAACATGAGAGCTGTGGCACGGGATGAAACCCGGCAAGCAAGCAAGCAAGAGGGATACTAAGGCCAAACAAGATCAATAATGCAAGATGTATCCGATGGTGTACAATCCATCAAAATGTAAAAATTAGTACTACGCAGACTTTCAAACCAAGGTCCTCACACAGGTGGTGCCCCACCCTGTGTTGGGCGTTACAATTTGAGTGAGGCTTGACACAAGAGTCCTAGACAAGTGAGGAGATTAGGCTTTCTTCTGTGAACAAGATTCATAAACAATTGAGAAACTACTTTCCATCAATCAAATCAAGGCCATCAAGCAAGCTTATTCAAGTATCAATACCATAGTAGTTCTCATCAAGCTTTTACGATCAAAGCCGCCTAATCTCAACACTTATATCAACCATATACAAGGTAAACAAGACATCAAGGGGATCCTATGTCATCATCTAAATTTATCATGTAATCCCAAACTAAAACAAGCAAAGCAGTCTATAGAACATGAACATTTCATGTAGAAAATACCAAATGGTACAATTTAGAATCGAGAGCGATAAACAATCCAATCTTAGGTCAATAGTTATTACCGTACTCTCGTACGACACTATTCAGTCAACGAAAGGATTAAGGTTCGCGATACCCGAACAAACAAGCTTCGTGCATAGATATAAAGGAGGGTATTCCGTTGTCCCATACCGTTCAAGATTGATATAAGTTGAAAAAAAATGAGAAAATAGGAATAACAACGAGAGAATGCATGCCCAGAACATTCCTCGTATCAAGTCAAATGAGACCAAAAAGGGTAATCAAGATTCCACCTAAGTCCATGGACTAATGATAATTCCTTTTGAAAAAGGAGGAATTCGGTCAGCTAGGTTCAGTTAGCCGAGATGTTCGGTCAGCCGAGTTCTGACCGAAAAGGTGACCGACCGCATTAAAAACCCAGAAAACGAGCTCTCTGGAATTCTAACCGAAAGGTCTCCCCAAGTGCATTTCGGTTAGCCGAAATTGGATTTCGGTTAGCCGAGATTGCAGTTCGGTTAGCCGAAACCCAGGTTTGGCTGACCGACTACGCCCAGAATTCTGAAGCGAATTTTGTGCAGAAAACAGAATGGGGAGTTTTACTCCCTTCCATCATTCACCCCTGCAAACAAGGAAAATAGGGCCTTGCCCTCACCACATACATCCATACCCCCTCTCCTCAAGTCCATCAATCTTCCAATTAAATTTCCAATTGATTTCATTAAGCAATGAAGTAAGATTATCATGTTTTCATTTCAAATCAAACAAGATAAGAGCACAGGGTCATCTAAGCATCTCAATCATCATTTCAAGGGAGAAACAACATACCTAATCATAAATATATAAATTCACTTGCCTTAATGATGAGCTAAGATAAAATCCCAAGAGAAATTGGGGAAATCCTTCTTTGAGCTCGAAAGTGGAGGAAACACTCTAAATCCTAAAATCTTTCTACAAAATGAATGCAATGGGATGTAGTGAGTCTCCCTAATCCATTTCTAACTAAAAGGAAGAAGATTAGCTATGGTTAAAAGCTTTGGAGGCCTACCTTTCAATCGGTTGTTAATGGAAAGTCTTGAAAATTAGATGGTTGGGTTCCTTGGAGCTTGAGGAAGAAGAAGTGATGCTTGGCCGACGAAGATGGAGCTCCAGTGATCGTTAATGGCAAGGAGGTAGTGAAGAGGAAGAAGAGAGTGAATAGTAGTGAAATGGAGATAGAGATGAATGAAGGGATGAGCCAAACGAATGAGGTGTTTTATTAGGTTGGAAATGAATGGAAATATGGGTTTAGTCCTTGGTTAGCTTAAGTGATTATTTGGGCCTCTTCCTCACGTCGAATCGAAACGCGATAGAAGACTAAAGTTCACGAAATGACGAGACCTATCCGATGCACCCAAACTCACAAAAACTCATAATCTCAATTAAACCCCTGAAAACTTCCCAAAATAACAAACCACCCCCCTACTGTACCCAAACTCTCTCCGAATCAAATGAGATTTCACCCACACGATTCATACGTCAAACCCGACTCGCTAAGACTCTAAACACACTTACTAACTAATCAAGCAATTAGCTATAATTAATATAGGCTAAGGGTCAAGATGTTACATCCCCCCACCCTGGACTATTTGGTCCTCCAAATATCTCACACACCTCTGGCAAGAGCTCTGGATACTTCTCCTTAATCTGATCCCTGAGTTCCCAAGTTGCTTCGCTCGGACTGTGGTGCTCCCACTATACTTTGACCCAATGAATGGTTCTTGTCCTCAAAACATGTTCCTTGGTGTCTATGATCTCCTTCGGCCTCTCAAAGAATGTAGTGTCTGGCTGGACATCTAACGGCTCATGATGAAGCACATGGTTAGGGTCCGGTATATATCTCCTCAACATGGAAACATGAAAAACTCTGTGGACTCGTGATAACGCTGGTGGTAAAATTAGTCTGTAAGCCACTTCTCCCACACACATATCAATCTCAAAATGTCCAATAAATCTTCGAGCCAACTTACCTTTCTGCCCAAACCTCATAGTCCCTCTAGTCGGTGAGACCTTAAGAAACACCTTGTCTCCGACCTTGAACTCTAAATCTCTCCTCCTCTTGAGGTCTGCGTAACTCTTCTGGCGGTTTCTTGCAATCTTCAGCCTATCAGTAATCTACTTCACTTTCTCACTGGTATCGCTGATGATCGAAGGTCCATGAAAACTCCGAACACCAATCTCTTCCCAACAAATCAGGGTCCTACATTTCTGTCCGTACAAGGCTTCGAACGGTGCCATCCCTATACTGGAGTGATAGCTGTTGTTGTAGGCAAACTCGCACAAAGGAAGACTTTTCTCCCAGTCTTTCCCGAAATCGAAAACACATGCCCATAACATATCCTCCATAGTCTGGTTCGTCCTCTCAGTCTGTCCATCGGTCTGAGGGTGATACACAGTGGTAAAACTCATTGTCGTACCCAAGGCTGCTTACAAACTAACCCAAAATCTACCCACCAATCTCATGTCTCTGTCTGATACGATAGACTCTGGAACTCCATGCAATCTAACTATGTCATCGATGTACTTGCGTGCCAAAATATCCATGGATCCTCTCATCTTCATTGGAATGAAATGAGCTGACTTGGTGAGTCTGTCAACAATCACCCAAATGCTGTCATGGTCCTTCGTAGGTGGTAATCCCACAACGAAGTCCATGGTAATGTGCTCCCACTTCCATTCCGGTGTCTGCAATGGCTGAAGTAATCCTGGAGGTCTCTGATGTTCAGCCTTCACTTGTTGACACACTAGACATCTCGAGACAAATCCCGCAATCTCCTCTTCATGTTATTCCACCAATAGAAGCTCTTCAGATTCTGGTACATCTTGGTGTTCCCTGGATGAATAGCATAACGAGAATGGTGTGCCTTAACTATAATCTCGTTCCTCAAATCATGCACATCCGGAACACACAATCTATCCTGACAATATAGCACACCCTCCACGAGTCTGAACTCTGGTCTGTCTGATATGCTATCAATCACCCTGACTAACTTAGGATCCTCTCCTTGACTGCTCTTGATTCTGTCCAAAATCTCTAGCTCCCAAGTATGCATGTTTGCAATCATCACTCTCTCAGTCTGAGGCTGAAACTATACATCTAAATCTCTGAATACTTCTGTCAATGACCATTCTACTTGTAAACATCCGGTAGTTGCTTCCTTCCTGCTCAATGCATCTGCAACCGCATTTGCTTTCCCGGGATGATATTTAATCGGGATATCGTAGTCTTTGATATACTCCATCCATCTAGTCTACCTCATATTCAAATATTTCTGCCCGAATAAGTATTGAAGACTCCTATGATCCGAGTGAACCTCGAATTTCTCTCCGTACAGGTAGTGTCTCCATAACTTCAGTGCCATAACCACTGCTGCTAGCTCCAAATCATGGGTAGCGTATCTCTTCTCATGCTCTTTCAGCTGTCTGGACCCGTAGGCCACTACTTTTCCTTCCTGCATGAGTACGCATCCCAAGCCAATGCCTGAAGCGTCTGTAAAAATTACAAACCCTCTGGTTTTGGTAGGTAAAGTAAGAACTGGAGCTGTAGTCAGTCTAGTCTTCAACTCTTGAAAGTTAGCCTCACACTGTTCTATCCAGACAAAAGGAACATCCTTCCTTGTCAATTTGGTCAATGGAGCTGCTATGCTGGAAAATCCTTTCACAAATCTTCTATAATACCCTGCCAAACCTAGAAGACTCCTGATTTGTGCTACCGTCTTCGCACTCTGCCAACTAACAACTGCTTCAATCTTCGCTGGATCCACTGCCAAACCTTCTCTAGAGATGATGTGTCCTAGAAAAGACACTTGCTTAAGCCAAAAATCACACTTACTTAGCTTGGCATAGAGCTGATTCTCTCTCAAGATCTGCAATGAAGCTCTCAAATGCTCCGCATGATCATCTCTGGACCTCGAATAGACTAAAACATCGTCTATGAACACTACTGTGAACTGATCTAAGCATGGAGCAAAGATCTTGTTCATCAAGGCCATGAATACACTCGGTGCATTGGTTAACCCAAATGGCATCACCAAGAATTCATATGGCCATATCTGGTCCTGAAGGTTGTCTTCTGCACATCTATGTCCTTAACTCGTAACTGATGGTAGCCTGATCTCAAATCAATCTTAGAGAAATACTGTGCTCCTTGCAGCTGATCAAATAATTCATCTATCCTAGGTAAAGGATACTTGTTCTTAATTGTAACCTGATTCAACTGTCTGTAGTCTATGCACATACGCATTGTACCATCCTTCTTCTTCACAAACAAAATCGGTGCGCCCCATGGTGACACACTCGGTCTCACAAATCCTTGTCCAAGAGATCTTGTAATTGAGCTTTCAACTCTCTTAGCTCCGCTGGAGCCATACGATAAGGAGCTTTTGAAATTGGTGCCGTCCCTGGCACAAGCTCAATCGTAAAGTCTATCTCTCGAGCCGGTGGTAATCCAGGTATCTCCTCCAGAAAGACATCAGGGAATTCACAAACAACTGGAATATCCTCCACCGCTTTGGACAATTTATCCTCAGTGATAAATGCCACATAACCTTCACATCCACTCTTAATCAAACAATTTGCTCTCAAGGCTGAAATGACACTAGTGGATATGGGTCTCCTCTCACCAACGATCTCCACACTGTCTGCTAACACTTGCAATCTGATGGTCTTGTTGAAACAATCCATTACTGCCCGGTATGTGGATAACCAATCCATACCTAAAATTACATCAAAATCTTTCATCCCTAGGATGATCAAATCTGCAAATATGATGTAAGTCTCTACCCGCACTTTGCACGCTGGAAAATAGGACTCACACTGCACAGTCTTTCCTAAGGGAGTACTAACTAACAAAATATAATGCAATGGAGCTATGTCTCCCACCAAGCATGCAGCAAAAATAGGTGATACAAACGAGTGTGTGGAACCAGAATCAAATAAGACTCTAGCAGGTACATCTAAAATAGAGAGTGTACCTTCCACAACACCTCCGATATCCTCTCCCTCCTGCATGTCTATGGCATTAAGCCTACCATGCTGCTGAGGTCTCTGCTGATACCTCTGCTGCTGTCCTTGCTGAAATCCCTGAGGCCTCTGCTGTCCCTGCTGTCCTTGGGGTCTGAATTGCTCCCTGCCCTGCGGTGGTGCTGGTAATCGAAGCTGTGTTGCTGTTGCTGTGGGACTTGCCTCAAAGGTTGTGCTGCAATAGGTGGTCGTGGAGCTACATTCCTCACACCTTGCCCTTGCTTATTAGGGTAATCTTTCACTTGGTGACCTTGCAAGCCACACTCAAAACATGCTCCTGACATCACTTTGCATTCTGCTGATAGATGGTGTCGCGACCCCGGACCAGGTTAGGGAATCCAAATCCGGGATCGGGACTAATAATGCCGCGCCACGTGCATCTCTTTGGCTAACCCGCACACGAAATTAAGAAAATATTTATCTGTGCACGTGATTTCCCACAGGGTTCCGCTGTGAGCATTATCCATACATATCATCTCTCATATAATCATATCAAACATGTATTCGAGATTGCGGAAGCGTGTAGCAAATCATATTAATGCTATTCCATTCCATGAATAAGACTGATTCATAATTGATATGACAAGATATCAGAATGAGCAACGATCATAAGCATATTTCCCAAAAGTAAAGTTAGTTTTATATACAAAAGATCAGTTGATTAATTTCCCCAAAATAATGGTCAACAAAGACCATACAACCAATAAAACTTAAAAGATGATATCACGAGTTCCCAAAATGTGTTGTTCTCAAGGCTAGACCGAATGTCTACATGACATCATCAGCTTGCCACTCGATTACGCGCTGCAGTTCACCGACCACCTCCTCAGGCAACTCCTCGATGGCAATATGTTCGGGACCTGAGTACCAAAATAAATGGATCAGACACGACGGTCTGGCAGGTGGGTGAAAAGATATGGCAATAACAAAACAATGATACTTTGCAAGGGTTTAGAAAAACCTGTGTATAAATAATGAATTTCATAAAAGATAATGCATCATTTATTAAATAACGACATGAACGATATAAAACAACAGATGTACCAAGAATAAGGAACTGTCAAGATGGCAACCACACAAAGCTACATCCTCTCTCACTAAAGTGAAGAGAGCACATACCCTACAGGATCATTGACCTCAGTCACACAAGGTGAGGAGGGACAACGATAAAATACTATAATATACATATATATATACTCTGCGGGACCACGGTAGCGAACCGGGTAAAAACTCTGCGGATTCCAAACTGCAGCTGACTATCAGGAGGGGAAGGATCTCCAAGTCGGTGGATCAAACCGACAAGGTTGTCTAAACTCAGTGGTGCCGACTCATAGGTCAAATACGAGAAATCAAATCAAATGCATAGTAAAGGGACGGGGTGCCAATAGGCACAAATACATATTCACATCAGGTTGACATATACAGGTTAGCAAAAGCTAAACACATCACTTCTAATATTCTCGGGACAGTCTAGTCATATCACATGGGTTTCAAATTCCAAATAAGAGTTTGGTTGAAAATCGAGTACGAATGGTTTCTCATATATTTTCAGGCTAGACAATGAGGTTCCCATAATTGAATCAGTGTGAATAGGATCCCGTATGTCAGTCATGATATAAATTGGTACTCTTTAGGAATTAGAGACATTCCGGGTCCTTATACACTTTGACCAATCTAGAAATCCTCACCGAATCTCCATGATGAGGTTTCTCCTTCCTCCGAACTTCATACAACGCCTTAAAAGTCCTTACATAGCATCGGGGCTCCAAACAATACCTCCCCAAGCCAAAAAAACAATGTTTCAAGTCCTTAGGTATTAACCCATGCCAGACAGGCAGTTCGCTCGAGCGAACTGGGAAGTTCGCTCGGGCGAACTGCTCTCTGTTTGGGGTTCGCTCGAGTGGACCAAGATTCGCTCGAGCGGCCGAGGTTCTGTGACAGGTTCGCTCGAGCGATGTGTCAAGGTCGCTCGAGCGAACTGTCCAGAAACTGATTTCTTTGTACAGTTCGGCCCTTCTTCTTTCTTTCCTTTCACCTTCTTTTGAGCACCCATTAATCATACGTTTGAGAGTCTCTAAAACCTCATTCAAGCCCCATTCAATCCATCATTTACTTCCCTCAACAAGAACACCAACCAAACATAACTTCTCCATCACTTCCACCTCATTCAATGCAAGGCAACTCCATTAATAAAAGTCCATAAATGAACACAAATGATCTATAAACAAAACAATAATGCACATGTTTTCCAAGGGGACTATTAATAGAGAATAGCCTATCATTATGCATATTTCCAAAACCATGAAAACCCATAAAGATAAATTAGGTGAAAGCAATGAGTAAGAGTTCAAATCTTAATAATAAGAAATCATGAAATCAATCCATTCATCAACTTGCCTTAGGTCCAATGCTAAGAAAATCAAGCCACTAACACCTCTCCAAGCCAAGGCACCAAATCTACACAAAACCCCCAAATACAAACCCTAAAACCATCAAAACCAAACAATACAAAAGGGAAGCTTGCAATAGCCAAGATTAAGTCTCTCTAGGGCTAGGAGAACACAAATCTAGAAGATTGGAAGGATCACTTACCTAAAAGTGTTTCAAATAGGTAGAGAGAGCTCACAAGAAGCTCCAATGGTGAAGAATGTCTTCACAAATGATACCAATAGAAAGTCCTTGAGGTGAGGAAGATGATCATGAAGTCCATTCCTTGATTGAGAAGAGCTCTTGAGTTGATTAATGAGAAAGGAAGTAAGAGGAGCAAGGGAGAAACCCTAGGGCTGGAACTTCCTCTTCTCCAAGGGTTTTAGCAAGAAAGGGGGAAAATGAAGAAGAAAGCTCTCCTTATATCGCAAGTGGGGATGGGGCCCACAACTTAAAAGACTTCTCGGGCTAAAAACATGGCTTTCGGGGCTTCAAATGGATTCGACGAAGAAGACAAAGTTGATCGGCGGAATTTCTAGTTTCCAAAAAATATATATTTTGCACGTTTTGGTGACATTGAAATTGGTGTCCAGATTTCGGGTAAAAAGACCATTTTGCCCTCAAATTGCGAAAAGTCCGGTTTAGGGCTCTCGAATGGGAACGATGTCAACATGAAAGTTGTAGGGATTAACAAGATAAGTCAAATGGGGTTAAAAATATAATTTTTGGAAATCATTGGTAAACCCCAAATCTCACACAATTCGTAGCAAGAACCCCCAAAGGGTCCCACAAGTAAAAAGGCTCTCCAAATTTCTCAAAGCTATTATAAAAGCTATTCTAATCCCGAACTTAACCAAAACCCGCTAAACACACTTAAAGCTAACGCACAACTTAATTGACTCTAATCGAGGTCTCTCGGGTCGGGGTCTTACCTCCTCCACCCCTTAGGACATTTGGTCCTCCAAATGGAAATTAAAACTCACCTCCGGTAGGAGATGTGGGTACTTCTTCTGAACTTGATCCCGTAATTCCCATGTTGCTTCTTCCAGTCCATGATTCTCCTAAAGCACTTTGACCCACTGATTAGTCCGAGTTCTCAACTCTTGTTCCTTGTTGTCAATAATCTGTTTAGGCTTCTCGACATATGTAGCATGTAGCATCTTCTCGGATTTCCAACGGCTCATAATGGAGTATGTGTAGTCTGTCGGGGACGTACTTCTTCAACATAGACACATGGAAAACATTGTGTACGCCAGAGAGTTCGGGTGGTAAGGCTAATCTGTAAGCCATATCACCAATCTTACTCACAATGTCATACGGTCCAATGTACCTCCGAGATAGCTTGCCCTTCTGTCCAAACCTCAAAGTTCCACGAGTAGGTGACACTTTCAAGAAAACCTTATCTCCCTCTTTGAACTGTAAATCCCTTCTGCAAGAATCTGCATAGCTCTTCTGCCTACTCTGAGCCACTTTCAGACGTTCTTGGATCAACTTGACCTTGTCACTTGTCTCACTAACGATAGTTGGACCATGGAAACTGCGAGTGCCAACTTCTTCCCAACAAACAGGTGTCCTACACCTTCTGCCATACAAAGCCTCAAAAGGCGCCATTCCGATACTCGAGTGGAAACTATTGTTGTAAGCGAACTCACACAATGGTAAGGCTTCATCCCACTAAGTCTTGAAATCTAACACACAAGCTCGGAGCATATCTTCAAGTGTCTGAATTGTCCTCTCTGACTGGCCATCGGTCTGTGGGTGATAGGCTGTGCTGAACTGTAACTTCGTACCCATAGACTCATGCAGTGTCTTCCAAAATCTCGAGACAAATCTACTGTCTCTATCGGATGTGATGAAAACTGGTTTTCCATGTCGACTGACGATCTCTGTGACAAACAACTGTGCCAAAGGCAACATATGCATCTTCTTCTCAGTCTTCATCGGTAGGAAATGAGCCGACTTGGTGAGACGGTCCACTATGACCCAAATAGCTTCATTGCCCTTGCTAGTCTTCGGTAATCCCGAGATAAAATCCATGGTAATGTGTTCCCATTTCCATTCCGGAATCTCTAATGGCCGTAGTAACCCTGGAGGCTTCTAATGTTCTGCCTTGATCAACTGACATGTCATACATCTAGAGACAAAAGCTGCTATCTCTCTTTTCATGTTATTCCACCAAAATCTGCCCTTCAAGTTTTGGTACATCTTCGTACTGCCCGGGTGGATAGAATACTTGGTATTGTGAGCCTCGGTCATGATATCATTTCTCAAGTCCTCCAAGTTAGGCAGACATAGACGGTCTCGATAGTACAAAACTCCATCCACAACACGAAAATCCGGACGATCTGCCATATGCTCGGAAATCTTAGCCAACTCTGGGTCTTGCAACTGATTCTATTTGATCTTCTGAATGAAAGAAGGCTCTGATACTGACATGTTTGCCAACATGACACCCTCCCTTAGTGGCTGGAGATCTACTCCCAACTCTTCTAACTGTTGTACAACATAAGTCCCCCGAAGACTTGTCATGCTCACTGACTTTCTACTCAAGGCATCTGCAACTACATTTGCTTTCCCCGGGTGATACTTGATTGGAATATCGTAGTCCTTGATATATTCCATCCATCTTCTCTGCCTCATGTTCAACTCCTTTTGAGAAAACAAGTACTGTAGACTACGGTGGTCGGAGTGAACCTCAAACTTCTCTCCATAGGAGTAGTGTCTCCACATCTTCAATGCTAAAACAACTGCTGCCAACTCGAGATCATGTGTTGCATAGTTCTTATCATGATCTTTCAACTGCCGGGATCCATATGCAACTACCTTCCCATCTTGCATTAGAACACATCCAAGTCCAACATTGAAAGCATCAGTAAAAATGGTGAAACCGCCGCTCCCTGATGGCAAAGTAAGGACCGGAGCTGTAGTCAATCTCTTCTTCAGCTCTTGGAAACTAGCCTCACACTTGTCTGTCCATACATATGGTGTGTTTTTCCTAGTCAACTTCGTCAAAGGTGACGCAATCGACGAAAATCCTTGCACAAACCTCCGATAATACCCGGCCAATCCAAGAAAACTCCTGATCTCTGATGCATTCTTCGGTCTGTCCCAACTCACAACTGCCTCAATCTTGGACGGGTCCACTGATAACCCTTCCTTCGAGATGATATGACCCAAAAATGCGACTTGGTCTAACCAAAATTCACACTTACTAAGTTTTACAAACAACTGGTTTTCCCTCAAAAGCTGGAGTGCTATCCTCAAATGTTCTTCGTGCTCTTCTTTGGTCTTGGAATACACCAAAATATCATCAATAAACACCACTATAAACTGATCCAAATACTCTACAAATATCTTGTTCATCAATGCCATGAAAACTAACGGTGCATTAGTCAAACCAAATGGCATCACTAGAAACTCATAGTGTCCATATCTTGTCCGAAAGGCTGTTTTTGGCACATCTGCATCTTTGACTCTCAACTAATGGTAGCTTGATCTCAAATCAATCTTCAAAAAGTAAACAGCTCCTTGCAACTGATCGAACAATTCATCTATCCTTGGCAATGGATACTTATTTTTGATGGTCATTTGGTTCAATCTTCTATAGTCAATGCACATTCTCATAGAACCATCTTTCTTCTTCACAAACAAAAACGGTGCTCCCCACGGTGACACACTAGGTCTCACAAAACCTGTGTCCAAAAGTTCTTGCAACTGTATCTTCAACTCTCCCAATTCTGCCGGAGCCATTCTGTAAGGTGCAATAGAAATCGGAGCGGTCCCCGGTAATAACTCGATAGTGAAGTCTATCTCTCTAATGGGTGGCAATCCTGGTATCTCCTCCGGGAAAACATCCGGAAATTCACAAACAATTGGGATCTCCTCCACCCCTTGGGATCGTTTATCCTCCGTGATAAACGCCAAATAAGCCTCACAACCACTTCTTAGGAGTCTATCAGCTTTCAACGCTAAAATAAACCCTGCACCAGAACTACTCCTCTCTCCCTGAAACAACACCCCTGCTTGGGTCTCCTCTAACTTAAAAGTTAGGGTCTTATGGAAATAATCCATAGTAGCATGGTATCCTGCTAACCAATCCATCCCTAGGATGACATCAAAATCCTGCATCTCCAATAAAATGAGATCTGCCGGTAATACTACCTCTCCTATCATGACTGGACAACTAGGGTAAAAAGTTCTACAAACAACTTCCTTACCTAAAGGGGTAGCCACAGTCAAAATGAAACTCAACTCTCTAGCATGCATATCAATCAACTTAGCAAATCTAGGAGATAGGAATGAGTGAGTAGAGCCAGGGTCAAACAAAACCCAAGCATCAAAACCACAGACGAGAAGTGTACCTTCTACTACATTGACTTCCGCCTCTACATCAACTCTATTGACGGCATAGAGTTGTGCCTTCTGTTGTGGCCTGTTTTGTCCTTGTGGTTACCTGCCCTGCTGTGCATTCCTGTTCTGATTATGAGGATGTTGATTTTGATTCTGATTTTGCCCTAGCTGACGGGCCTGTTGTTGCTGCTGTGGCCTATACTGCTATTGTGGTGCCTGTTGCTGGAGTGGCCTTGCCTGATTCTGGACTACTAACGCATTCTGAGGTGGTGCATGTCGCTGCACTCCCTGCTACTGTCTATTTTGTCTATCTGGCCTTGGGCAATCCCTCATCTGGTGGTCCAGCGAACCACATCTAAAACATGCCCCTGTGATAGAACGACATTGGGCATTCCCATGATATTTTCCAAAATGGATGCAAGCCCCTAGATTCTGTGCATTCTGTTCTTGCCTTGGCCTCTTATTCTGATTATTCTTCTGCTGATTGTTCTGCTGCTGGTGGCCTTGACCTTTTCCTTGGTTCTTGATGATTTTGTTATGAAAGTTCTCAAACTTGTATGCTCTTTTGACAGCTTCTTCAAAGGTGACGGGTGGTACAACCCCGGTAGCATCTCTCTCAATAATTTGGTGAAGCCCTTCAAGGAACTTAGTTATCTTCTTTTCCACCATGTCCACAAACTCTGGTGCATACCTAGACAATCTCTCGAATTTGGTGAGGTATTCGAGGACTGTCATATTCCCTTGCACAAGTTGCTGAAATTCTGCTGCCTTCTGCTTCTTGACATGTGCAGGTACATATTTCTCTCGAAACTGCCTCTTGAAGTTAGTCCAAGCTTCTGCATCAGTCATTGTCCTGTATTCTGCCTTGATGGTCTTCCACCATATATCTGCTAAGCCCGTGAACATAGAAGCTGCGAGCTGCACTCGTTCTACACCCGTACATGTGAATATTTCAAATATATTCTCTGTGTGCTCAAGCCAGTCATCTGCTGCCATTGGATCCTCGGTTCCCAAGAACTCCTTCGGTCCTCTCTTCCTGAACCGTTCGTACAACACATTAGGGTCATTCCCTCTATTGTTGACTGGACCCGGTGGTGCAACTGGGATTGGTTCCGGTCTCCTCTCTAGCACACCCAACAACTGTGCTTGCATTTGAGCCATTTCCCTAGCATGATCCACGTCTTTCTTAAGCATCTATTCTTGCAATCTGGTCTGTGTCTCATGTGCTTGTGCTTGGAGTCTAGCCTGGTTCTCATTGGCCTGACGTTGCTGGTCTAACATGGCCTGCATCATCTGTTGGAATTGATTCTGCATGTTGTTATCCTGTGTATCCTCTGCAATAGGCCCTGTATTCTCACTGTTACTAGCAACGTGGTTACTGTTTGTTGCTCGTTTGCGAGGTGGCATAACGCAGCAAAACAATTTGTTAGCACATATAAATCAAGTACAGGGTGGTTACACATTGCTCACACGATTCTATCTAACGAGAGTCTAACGAATCCTCGCCACGTACTTAAGATTTCTAGTTTCTTTTAATTGCCTGAAACATGTCCCGCTCTGATACCAGTCCTGTCGCGACCCCGGACCGGGTTAGGGAATCCAAACCCGGGATCGGGACTAATGATGCCGCGCCACGTGCATCTCTTTGGCTAACCCGCACACGGAATTAAGAAAATATTTATCCGTGCACGTGATTTCCCACAGGGTTTCGCGGTGAGGATTATCCATACATATCCTCTCACATATAATCATATCAAACATGTATTCGAGATTGCAAAAGCGTGAAGCAAATCATATTAATGCTATTCCATTCCATAAATAAGACTGATTCATAATTGACACGACAGGATATCAGAATGAGCAACGATCATAAGCATATTTCCCAAAAGTAAAGTTAGTTGTATACACAAAAGATCAATTGATTAATCTCCCCAAAATAATGGTCAACAAAGACCATACAACCAATAAAACCCAAAAGATGATATCACGAGTTCCCAAAATGTGTCGTTCTCAAGGCTAGACCGAATATCTACATGACATCGTCAGCTTGCCACTCGATCACGCGCTGCGGTTCACCGACCGCCTCCTGAGGCTCCTCCTCGATGGCAATAAGTTCGGGACCTGAGTACCAAAATAAATAGATCAGACACGACGGTCTGGCAGGTGGGTGAAAAGATATGGCAATAACAAAACAATGATACTTTGCAAGGGTTTAGAAAAACCTGTGTATAAATAATGAATTTCATAAAAGATAATGCATCATTTATTAAATAACGACATGAACGATATAAAACAATAGAGGTACCAAGAATAAGGAACTGTCAAGATGGCAACCACACAAAGCTACATCCTCTCTCACTAAAGTGAAGAGAGCACATACCCTACAGGATCATTGACCTCAGTCACACAAGGTGAGGAGGGACAACGATAAAATACTATAATATACATATATATACTCTGCGGGACCACGGTAGCGAACCGGGTAAAAACTCTGCGGATTCCAAACTGCAGCTGACTATCAGGAGGGGAAGGATCTCCAAGTCGGTGGATCAAACCGATAAGGTTGTCTAAACTCAGTGGTGCCGACTCATACGTCAAATACGAGAAATCAAATCAAATGCATAGTAAAGGGACGGGGTGCCAATAGGCACAAATACATATTCACATCAGGTTGACACATACAGGTTAGCAAAAGCTAAATACATCACTTCTAATATTCTTGGGACAGTCTAGTCATATCACATGGGTTTCAAATTCCAAATAAGAGTTTGGTTGAAAATCGAGTACGAATGGTTTCTCATATATTTTCAGGCTAGACAATGAGGTTCCCATAATTGAATCAGTGTGAATAGGATCCCGTATGTCAGTCATGATATAAATTGGTACTCTTTAGGAATTAGAGACATTCCGGGTCCTTATACACTTTGACCAATCTAGAAATCCTCACCGAATCTCCATGATGAGGTTTCTCCTTCCTCCGGACTTCATACAACGCCTTACAAGTCCTTACATAGCATTGGGGCTCCAAACAATACCTCCCCAAGCCTAAAAACAATGTTTCAAGTCCTTAGGTATTAACCCATGCCAGACAGGCAGTTCGCTCGAGCGAACTGGGAAGTTCGCTCGGGCGAGCTGCTCTCTGTTTGGGGTTCGCTCGAGCGGACCAAGATTCGCTCGAGCGGCCGAGGTTCTGTGACAGGTTCGCTCGAGCGATGTGTCAAGGTCGCTCGAGCGAACTGTCCAGAAACTGATTTCTTTGTACAGTTCGGCCCTTCTTCTTTCTTTCCTTTCACCTTCTTTTGAGCACCCATTAATCATACGTTTGAGAGGTCTCTAAAATCTCATTCAAGCCCCATTCAATCCATCATTTACTTCCCTCAACAAGAACACCAACCAAACATAACTTCTCCATCACTTCCACCTCATTCAATGCAAGGCAACTCCATTAATAAAAGTCCATAAATGAACACAAATGATCTATAAACAAAACAATAATGCACATGTTTTCCAAGGTGACTATTAATAGAGAATAGCCTATCATTATGCATATTTCCAAAACCATGAAAACCCATAAAGATAAATTAGGTGAAAGCAATGAGTAAGAGTTCAAATCTTAATAATAAGAAATCATGAAATCAATCCATTCATCAACTTGCCTTAGGTCCAATGCTAAGAAAATCAAGCCACTAACACCTCTCCAAGCCAAGGCACCAAATCTACACAAAACCCCCAAATACAAACCCTAAAACCATCAAAACCAAACAATACAAAAGGGAAGCTTGCAATAGCCAAGATTAAGTCTCTCTAAGGCTAGGAGAACACAAATCTAGAAGATTGGAAGGATCACTTACCTAAAAGTGTTTCAAATAGGTAGAGCTCACAAGAAGCTCCAATGGTGAAGAATGTCTTCACAAATGATACCAATAGAAAGTCCTTGAGGTGAGGAAGATGATCATGAAGTCCATTCCTTGATTGAGAAGAGCTCTTGAGTTGATTAATGAGAAAGGAAGCAAGAGGAGCAAGGGAGAAACCCTAGGGCTGGAACTTCCTCTTCTCCAAGGGTTTTAGCAAGAAAGGGGGAAAATGAAGAAGAAAGCTCTCCTTATATAGCAAGTGGGGATGGGGCACACAACTTAAAAGACTTCTCGGGCTAAAAACATGGCTTTCGGGGCTTCAAATGGATTCGACGAAGAAGACAAAGTTGATCGGAGAAATTTCTAGTTTCTAAAAAGTATATATTTTGCACGTTTTGGTGATATTAAAATTGGTGTCCAGATTTCGGGTAAAAAGACCATTTTGCCCTCAAATTGCGAAAAGTCCGGTTTAGGGCTCTCGAATGGGAACGATGTCAACATGAAAGTTGTAGGGATTAACAAGATAAGTCAAATGGGGTTAAAAATATAATTTTTGGAAATCATTGGTAAACCCCAAATCTCACACAATTCGTAGCAAGAACCCCCAATAGGGTCTCACAAGTAAAAAGGCTCTCCAAATTTCCCAAAGCTATTATAAAAGCTATTCTAATCCCAAACTTAACCAAAACCCGCAAAACACACTTAAAGCTAACGCACAACTTAATTGACTCTAATCGAGGTCTCTCGGGTCAGGGTCTTACAGGTGGTTCTTACCACAATGAACACAATGAAGTCTTTGTGGTTGATCAAACTTAGGCCTCTTGCCTTGCTGCTGCTGTGTACGCTGCTGATATTGTTGTTGTGGGCGTTGCTGGTATTGTTGCTGATGCTGCTGATACTAATAGCTTGAAGTTTGACTCTTACTCTGGGTCTGAGTCTGTCTAAGGTACTGATTGTAACGGGTTTTATCCTTGATGGATTCCTCGGCCCAGTAAGCCCGCTTGAGGTTTTCCTCATAGGTGGCCAAAGTAACGTTGGTCACCATTTCTTTGATGTTGGGGTTCGGTCCCCTAATAAACCTCGTAACCTTATCCTCTTTGGTCTTTACCAGAGATGGTGCAAACCGGGATAAGTTAGTGAATCGCTGTTCGTAAACCTGAACTGAGTCTTCTGCCTGCTGAAGGGTCTCAAACTCTGCTATCTTCAGTGCTGTAATGTGGGGTGGAATAAACTTAGTACGAAACAACGTATTAAAAGATATTCATGCAGTTTCATCCTCAACTGTAACAAAAGGAGTCTTGACTGATTTCCACCACATTTCTGCTGTGCCTCGAAGCATATAGGCTGCCAGTTGAACCCGCTCCTTCCCTGTGCACTTGAAGACATCGAATATCTTCTCTATCTGTACAACCCACTCATCAGCATCGAGTGGATCTTCATTTCCATAAAATTCTGGCGGATTCCTCTTCTTAAATTTATCAAATACCTCATTAGGGTCTACTACCCTTGCTGGCATAATAACCTGTGTAGCTGGAACTGGCCTCTGTAATACAGTCATCATCTGAGTTTGTGCTTCTTGAGAAGCTACAAAGGCTTGCGTCAGCTTGTTGAATTTGCCTTCCATGGAATCACTGTCAGTAGCATTAGCATTACTACTTTCTGGGATACCTGTACTATTAGAACGCATATTTCTGCCAGCCATCCTGAAACATAAGAAATGTTAGTCCTATGGGACTCGATCTAGCAAACAAACTATACAATCTACAAAAGCTAAGAAACCTAAAGTAAAAATCATATCCTCACACGTCTTAGTTTCTACTTGTTTTTAAATCTAGAAACCGGTAATGCTCTGATACCACTTGTCACGTCCCCAAAATTTAACCTGGGGTTATACGTGAAATTAGGGCTAATTAAAACTTTTTCCAACATAAGTCAAATATAACTTAGCCCCAATCGTGTCCCAATTGGATCGAGGACCGCTGTGAGGTATAAACATTTCCTCAATTATAAACAATCAATAGCGGAAGCTTTATAATTACAAATGGTATCCTAAAGATGCATAGTTTGAAGCAATACTGAATATTATAATTAAAATTCAGAGTTTAAACACTTTAACCAAAAGTATTAATTACAACATTAGGCCACATCAAAACTTGGGCCTAATCAAAAGATAAACCAAAGTACAAAAGATGAATCTATCAAGATAAGCATGAAGGCCCTCGAGTACGGGGTCAGTACGACTATACAACGCCGTCTATACTATAGTCTAAGAAGTCATCAGGCTGATCCGCCTGTACTTCTTCCGTCGTCTCCTCCTCGGGATAGAAGGGCTCGGTACCTATGCACCAAGAGTAGCATCGTCAACACGACGGTTGACAAGCAATGTATATATAAATGATAACAAGATATGCATATCAAATCAGAGTGGACAAGAGACAAGATCAATAGAAACATATGCATTTCAGACATAAGAAGTGCATAGTATACGAATCATAAACAATCTAGCAAATAGGCAATTCACACAAGCTAATACACCACGGATAGTTTCACATGACCCTCCATGCTCAACATGAGAGCTGTGGTAGAGTGGCACGGGATGAAACCCGGCAAGCAAGAGGGATACTAAGGCCAAACAAGATCAATAATGCAAGATGTATCCGATGGTGTACAATCCATCAAAATGTAAAAAGTAGTACTACGCAGACTTTCAAACCAAGGTCCTCACACAGGTGGTGCCCCACCCTGTGTTGGGCGTTACAATCTGAGTGATGCCTGACACAAGAGTCCTAGACAAGTAAGAGTGAGGAGATTAGGCTTTCTTGTGTGAACAAGATTCATAAACAATTGAGCTACTACTTTTTATCAATCAAATCAAGGCCATCAAGCAAGCTTATTCAAGTATCAATACCATAGTAGTTCTCATCAAGCTTTTACGATCAAAGCCGCCTAATCTCAACACTTCTATCAACCATATACAAGGTAAACAAGACATCAAGGGGATCCTATGTCATCATCTAAATTTATCATGTAATCCCAAACTAAAACAAGCAAAGCAGTCTATAGAAATGAATATTTCATGTAGAAAATACCAAATGGTACAATTTAGAATCGAGAGCGATAAACAATCCAATCTTAGGTCAATAGTTATTACAGGTACTCTCGTACAACACTATTCAGTCAACGAAAGGAATAAGGTTCGCGATACCCGAACAAACAAGCTTCGTGCATAGATATAAACGTGGGTATCCCATAGTCCCGTACCGTTCAAGATTGATATAAGTTGAAAAAAATAAGAAAATAGGAATAACAACGAGAGAATGCATGCCCAGAACATTCCTCGTATCAAGTCAAATGAGACCAAAAAGGGTAATCAAGATTCCACCTAAGTCCATAGACTAAGGATAATTCCTTTTGAAAAAGGAGGAATTCGTTCAGCTAGGTTCGGTTAGCCGATATGTTCGGTCAGCCGAGTTCTGAACAAAAAGGTGACCGACCGCATTAAAAACCCAGAAAACGAGGTCTCTAGAATTCTAACCGAAAGGTCTCCCCAAGTGCATTTCGGTTAGCCGAAATTGAATTTCGGTTAGCCGAGATTGCAATTCGGTTAGCCGAAACCCAAGTTCGGCTGACCGACTGCGCCCAGAATTCTGAAGCGAATTTTGTGTAGAAAACAGAATGGGGAGTTTTACTCCCTTCCATCATTCACCCCTGCAAACAAGGAAAATAGGGCCTTGCCCTCACCACATACATCCATACCCCCTCTCCTCAAGTCCATCAATCTTCCAATTAAATTTCCAATTGATTTCATTAAGCAATGAAGTAAGATTATCATGTTTTCATTTCAAATCAAACAAGATAAGAGCATAGGGACATCTACGCATTTCAATCATCATTTCAAGGGAGAAACAACATATATAATCATAAATATATAAATTCACTTGCCTTAATGATGAGCTAAGATAAAATCCCAAGAGAATTTGGGGAAATCCTTTTTTGAGCTCAAAAGTGGAGGAAACACTCTAAATCCCAAAATCTTTCTACAAAATGAATGCAATGGGATGTAGTGAGTCTCCCTAATCCATTTCTAACTAAAAGGAAGAAGATTCGCTATGGTTAAAAGCTTTGGAGGCCTACCTTTCAATGGGTTGTTAATGGAAAGTCATGAAAATGAGATGGTTGGGTTCCTTAGAGCTTGAGGAAGAAGAAGTGATGCTTGGCCGGCGAAGATGGAGCTCCGGTGATCGTTAATGGCAAAGAGGTAGTGAAGAGGAAGAAGAGAGTGAATAGTAGTGAAATGGAGATAGAGATGAATGAAGGGATGAGTCAAACGAATGAGGTGTTTTTTTAGGTTGGAAATGAATGGAAATATGGGTTTAGTCCTTGGTTAGCTTAAGTGATTATTTGAGCCTCTTCCTCGCGTCGAATCGAAACGCGATAGAAGACTAAAGTTCACGAAATGACGAGACCTATCCGATGCACCCAAACTCACAAAAACTCATAATCTCAATTAAACCCCTGAAAACTTCTCAAAATAGCAAACCATCCCCTACTGTACCCAAACGCACTCCGAATCACATGAGATCTCACCCACACGATTCATACGTCAAACCTGACTCGCTAAGACTCTAAACACACTTACTAACTAATCAAGCAATTAGCTATAATTAATATAGGCTAAGGGTCGGGATGTTACAGCTCTTTTGCTCGGCGAAATGACAGAGCCCAGAACCTCCACTTCGGTTCCGGTCAAGAAACACGGACTGGTTTCTCTGTTGCAGAAACCAGAACCAAGGTCTGCCTCGGCATCTCCTCTGAAACTACCAGTGGCCCACCTCGTGATCGTCTGATCTTCGACAAAGTCCAGCGAGAAAACACCCTTCTCTGCAACTTCTGATCCTTGATCTTCTGTGAATCAAGGACGCATATCAAATATGCCTCTGTTACGATCAACCGCACTAGTTTTCCACGATCGATCTACTACTGCAAATCGATCTGGAACCAGGAACCAATCCCTTCTCTTATATGCGATTAGTGTGGCCCACCGAGATCGAAAGATCTCCCTCTACACGGTCTAGAAAACACTATCTCAATCTTGCCACAACTCCAGCCCTATGAGATCCGATCCGTCGAATCTCCTCCTCCGATGACTGCAACACTCTGATTCCAGTTTGTTGTCGTGATCTAGGGCCAATGAAAAGAGATCAAGCATGCACAAGTGTCACATCCCGGACCCGAGAATCCCTTGATTAGGGTGGTTCCCAAGGCATGACACACGTACTCGGTGAACTCGCACCTGTTCCGGACCAAGTTCGAATTCACGAAGGATAAAATCCCACATTTCACAAGTGATAAAATCTCACATTTCACGAGTGAGGATTACTCACTATGTGGGGAGATTTTCAAGACACCAATATTATACTGATCTCGGCGATAAGACGTCAATTAGCGCACCCAAGTGCCGTCCAGAAGCACCTCGGCAGCAGGGTCAGAGCCTTGGCCGAAACCAGCTTGACTTCGGCTTCCGTACTGAGCTCGGCTACGTAGGCTGACCTCGGCTGCGTGCCAGACACCGGCTGGGGGAGTTAGGTCGGCAGCCAAGATAAAAAACCATGGTCTCGCCCCTACGTCCGCTACGTCATCGGACACGTGGCAGAGTACGGGCACGTGCCATTGGAACAGATGGGCCATCCCAGCCCTCTACAATCTTCGCCAGATCACTGACAAGGCGGCATCCAGCAGTTGTAGCCAAATCAGGGCAAAGCCCGAGGATGGATCCGATGGGACCTCAACCGCCAAAGGCTTGAGACACGATCAGGCCCAACATGACATGCAATTAATGCGACGTGGGCTGATCGGACTGGCAGTAAATGCTTCGTAGGCTATGATGGACCCGCATTTATTACTTTGTGGGCTAATGAGATCATTCCTATCAAATATAGGGGCCCACTCCAAGATATCAGGTAGAATCCTCTATAAATAGGATGACATTCCATAACAAAGGTATGCATAGACGTCCCCTCTTGAGCCGTTACTCTGTCTCACTTCTCCCTCTTCTTCCTCTGTTTAGTTCATACACTAACTTAGGCATCAGAGAGCCTTGCGCCACTCAGGCCAGGGTCCTCTGACCATTTGTTCCTCCCCTTTCAGGCTTAGAGGCAGCTGACCTTCATCATATGTTTGGATAAGTCCTACCAGGCACCCCATAATCTTGTGAGTTATAATTTTTGCACTTACACTCACTAACACCTGTCAATCAACATTTAATTGCGGAAGCATGTACAATATCAATAGTATCAAAGTCATGAGCAATCCATTATTTATTTATTATAATACAATTTATCTTTTATAAGGCTAATAATTTAAGATCTCTTAATGCATAGTACACAAGTACTCTAATGAAAACTACTAAATGCTTATTACAAAGGAACATAATCCTAATACGAATGCAAGTGCAATCCTATTAATCAAATACATTACTATAAATTAAGTGAAATACAAAATGTTATTCTCAACCCAAGATTTACAATTCTATTACGTACTCTGGCTGTCATAGCTAATCAATAAACTTACCAATCAAATCTTTAATATGTATGATTATAATTAAACTCTTCGTTAACCTGGATCCCTGTGACACCAAAAGTAGTATCTCAATACGACGATTTAGCAAGTACAGGCAATAAAAGGATATACATGATGTTTCAAGTGGATAAGATGACAATTAAATTAAATAAGTGTCATTTGTAAGAAATGATCTAAACAATTGTGCCAAAATAGATAAATCCATGTTTTCGAAATCAAATGAATAATATATATATATATACAAATTTGGCAACTACATTAAATTTATTATCTCAATGAGAGCAAATCAAATCTGGTTGGGATGTCACCAGTGGCCGGCTAAAGGCTCACTTGCTACCCGGTTCTGAAGTTCCGGTGCTCCAGACGACATACTACAGTAGTCTCGAATCAAATTAACCCCATCGGGTATCACAAATCTCTGTAGTGTCAGTTAATCGAGTCAATAATAAATCAAATCTGAGTACGTTTATGTACTCGTTCACAGATCAAATCAAATAGAAAACTCGTATAATCAAATACTTGTTCAATTCAAATCTTTCATCAATATCTAATAATTGTACGGCAATTAATAACGAATTGGTAAGTAGATAATTGAATCAAATGATGTGAACAATATAACCACTTTCAATTAAAATTAATATTAACAGAAATCTCAATTTCAATATGTAATATAATTTATTTTAAGAAATATAGGCATTGCTAATTAATTAATTATTCACATAGACTATTACTATCCAATACAAGAAAGATTAAGAGGATTAACGCATCATTACTCAATTGGTGTCACTTATTATGAAATACATTGAACCTCCTAATTAATCTTCTTGGCTTAGTAATTAGGCTATTGATTTCCATTAGGCTAAATTAATAAGGTTAAGGGTTCCATTTCTAAAGACATATAATCTACGGAGGCCTAATTTTCCTATAGAAATGAGGTGAACACTTTAATTATCCATTGGAATGATTAAAGTGGTTAAACATAGACTAAGAGTGAAAATTCACTCATAAAATGGGTTAAAAGAAGCCCAAATAAAAAGTGCTTCAGGTTCGCTCGAGCGGACCCGAGTTCGCTCGAGCGGACTCTATCCAGAGGGCTGGTCGCTCGAGCGCACCCTTTGGTCCCTCGAGTTTGGGTCCAAGTCCCAGGTTCGCTCGAGCGAACTGTCTAGGGTTTCAAAACTCGAATTTTTCAAGTTTTCTTCTTCTTCTTCATTCCATTCCTCACTTCTTCTAATAAACCACCAGCACTAAAGGGCCATTTTACTCCCATTTACAATACATATATTCTTTCTAAATTCATTTATCAAATAAAATCATGAAACCATGTCCATCTATTCTTAAGAAAGCAGTAAAATCATCAAGAAAGAATTCTATTCAAATTAAATGAAAATAACAGCATGTAAATCTACTTGCCTCAATTACACACTTTCCAAGCTTTGTCCAAGCTTTCTTTACTAATCTTAGCTCAAGAGACCAAAACCCCCAAATTATACCAAACCCTAAACACAATGCACAAGGAAAAGCTAATAAACATACATGCATGGTTACAAGAGAGCCTTTTGACTCTATTTGAACTCAAGAATCTAAATAAAAGGGTTTGTGACTAACCTCTATACAAGGATTTCGAATTTGAGAGAAAATAGAGAAAAGTGGAGAGGGTTTCCTATCCACAAGAAGAAGAAGAGGTTGGACGAGATGATGATGGCCAATTTCTAGCTCCCAAATGTACAAGCAATAGGTCCTCTTGATTATTAAAGAGGAAAGGAAGGAAGGATGAAGAGAAGAGAGTAGTAGAGAGGAAAGGAAGGAAGGATGAAGAGAAGAGAGTAGTAGAGAGGAAAGGAATGAAAGAAATGAAAAGAATGGTGGGTTTTAAAGGGATAAGGATGTGCGATTTTTGCACAAAAGTCCACAAATTCAGATATTTTCCATTTCAAGTCAAATTAGGGTCCACTCACTCAATGGTTGGTCAAACAAAGTCAAGTCAAATACAAAAGTTAGCGTGTTCGACGAGATACACGCGTTGGTGCCAAACTGACGTGTAAATGATTTAAGATGTGAAAATCAATAATTACGAAAAAGCCCTTAATTCTATTAAACCGAGTCGAATCGGTCTCAACTCATCTAATCATGGTTCAAGACTCAATCAACTCAACTCAAACATATTAATTAACACTGATTTATCATAATTAGTAATTAAACATAGTTAATTTAGTTAAAATATAATTAATTAGTACTAAACAAGATTAATTAGGGTCGGGGTGTAACAACAGGAGAACATAGAGATTTACGTGGTTAGCTTTTGGGCTACGTACACTTGGAAAACGGCGGGAGAATTCACTATGCAATCTGAAGAGGTGTACATCATAGACACTATTAGTCTCTATTTATAATATCAGCCCCAAAACCCAATTACACCCAAACAATACTTTTAATCACAGTAGACCTACAATATATAAACTTTTTTGCATTATCTCAAAATCTATGAATATTTATGATTCCTCCTCTTCCCTTTCCATTTTCATCCAAAAATAAGGCAAGTCTCACCCCTTTCCTCTCTTATATTTATATAAGTTAATGCTTACAGCCTTGTACAAATCTAGAAGTTAATGCTTGCACAAATCTTCATAGATAAGCAAAAGATCTAATGCTTGTACAAATCTAAGAGACAATGATGGCAGCAGAAAGGATTTGGAATGGCTCAAGGAAGCCTCATTGGATTTCTCTCTCCAATAGTCATGCATTTAAATACTCTATATCACTTCATTAAGGGATAGAATAAGGACGAAATATTTTAAAAAGAATTTGGCATGTGGGCCGGCCTGGCCTAGAACGGGCCGTGCGTGTGGGCTGAGGCACTAGCAACCTGGCTTGGCACGGCTAGGCCGAGCTCAAGGCTGCACAACCTATGTTATATGCTTAGTTTTATATAATAAATCTTCATATCTTTTGAAATCCACGTGGAAAAACTCAAACACATCTAGAATCGTTGGATGTACTCATTTACTTATGTGGAAATGGTGACTCTAACAAACATGGTATTGTGTTTCAAATACATAACATTTACATATGAGCCCTTTAAATATGCAAAACCTATTTTCGTATCCCATATGTAAAAGCCAAACCCCTAGGTGATGGTAAGTGAGATTCATTTAATAAACGTATATGAGAGAGTTTAGTACAATTAGATCTAAAATCTACTAATCAATCAAGGTACAATTAGGAAATTTAAACTAAAACATGCACGAAATTGAACTAATTACATTACTTAGCTTCAAAATAAGAGCCTAATGCAAGAGCTTTAACCACTAAACATCAAGAAATAACTCTAGATCTTCATTAATAATCTTCAATTATACACACTCTCTCTAGATTAGTTACAATTAAACTCCTAATTATAATCTAAAAGTGTAGAGAAAGTAAAATAAAATTGCCAAAAGAAACATTAAGGACATTTGATTGGCTCATTTCCCTTCAAATGATTGTTTATATTTGACTGGTTTGCAACTTAGAGGCTTTTGATATGGCAAGCTTTGGTGGAGAGGTTAGACTTGGATGGAATATTTTATATGTAAACAGAAATGTAATTGTTGGGGTTTGAACCCATAACCCGATTCATACTCACCTAAACTCTAACCAATACACCAAACACTCCATTGTGTTAGAAAATAACTTCTATTGTTCTTAAAGTCTTCACCTATTATTTTGGAATTTTTTAACTTTTCCTAAGATTTCTTAACTTTTTTTATTGAAATCTCTTCTTGATGCCTTGGGACATTAGCCGGAGGGTTGGAGTAGTCGCGGGGTTCGCCTACGGATTTATGCATGAAAACTTTGTCGCTTTGTATCTTCCTCGTTCGAATTCGTATGAATGAAAATGAGTATCCAATTTCACTCAGAATTCCACATCCAATTAATGCAATGATGCAAAGAAATGACGTTGTTTTACGAGTTAAAATGAAGTTATAAGCTATGATAATCTGATAATCCATTAATTTGATAGAAGGATAAATTCTCCGTGTAGAGAAAATGATATGCACATGAGATCGATACTAATAAAACTCGTACTAATGAGGGGTAAAATATGCAATATTTAACACTTATCATCGACATATTTCCAATATATTACCATCTAAGTGTCATTGGGAGGCAACCCAATGGTTTCCAGTTTTCGTCAGTGTGTTTGGTTTGTTTCCGACCTTGATGTCATTTCTGACATCAAGTTCATCATAATGATGAAAATAAAGAAGGCCTTCGAGCAGCAAATGAACGTTAAATAATTGTTGTCGTTTGATGGCAAGAGCCTCTATGCCATTAAACGTAAAGCAAAGAGGATAGGATGTTGCTATCATTGTGCTATAATTGTTGGGATTGGTGTATGCCCTAAAGCCCACTAGCTGCACTCTCATCTTTTGTTACTGGATATTTATTGGTTATTTAATGGAATGACTCTTTTATGCTTAAACATGTATATATGTATGGTTGTGTAAGGCCCATTGTTTCTGGTAAATGAATTAGGTGTGTAGTGTCTACACACAGATAGGTCTAATTCATGGACACTGGAAATATCATATTTGTTCATAACTGAGAGATGGAGCTGGGCACTTTATCTTGGTATAAGTTATAATGAGAGATTCTCCTGTATTCAGGGTGACTTTCCTAAGTCATGGGAGGGCTTTCCCGGATTCATCTCATTAGTGCATATGCAATGCATTGAACAGGACCATGGTAGGTGTGATCTCTAAAATAGTACTATCACAGAGAGAGATCAAGTCACCTCATGCTACTGAGTGACCGGTGTTCTTAATCTTGAGCATTTGTGGATGAACTGACGAAGTCAAGTTCTTGTGCTTTGATTCACTATGGGTGAGATTCATTTCATGGGTCAACAGCTCTGTGTTTTGGGTACTCGGACTTGATCAGTTGGGACGTGCAAATGCAATATAGAATCTATGCCATCTAATGATGGAATGATCGTCCCCTTAGAATTATCCGATTAATCATCAAAATCTAAGATCTTAGTATATGGATGTTTCATATGGATATTGAACTTGTGGGTCGCTCCCTGGACCAAGAGAATGACATCCGGATGATGATTATGTTAAGGATATGAAATTCTAAGGTTTAGATGTAATCGGGAAGGTTGATAGTACATGTGATAACCGACTCGATTATGGATGTTACATAGAGGGGCATTCAGGTCATTACACTTAGTAGGTCGAAGACAACCGTCATTTTATGACGAGCATATTATATTATATATTTGTCCTTGGAGTTCAACCATAACTCTTTAGTGGAATGAGTTAAGGTTAAAATGGTCTTTATGTTGCTATGGGTTTAGCATGGACATTTTTGGTCATTTTGGGAGCCAATGGCAAATATGTCTTTTGGTCCCTTCTCTAGTCACTTACCAAGATTGGCATGGTTTCCTAAAATGTTTAGATAACATTTGGATGAATTATTTTAGTAAAAAAATAATTTTGAGTTTAAATTCAAATAGGCCTTTGATGGCATACATGAATTTAATTCTAGATAAATTGTATGTGGGCCATGGTGTGCATTATCATGAGGGACGTCCATAATGGGATTTCCATGGGTAAGGTTTCCAATTTTGAGTAGGTCTCTCTACTTGGAAGGTTGGACTCCTCTTTGGATTAGTATTCCTATGAGAAAGTTTCCTTTTTGGATTAGGAACTTAAAATTAGTAAGTGTTGTACAACTAGGATTACTAATTGCGTGGGAAGTTCCTTAGTTTCCTTTTCTAATTGGATTGTATCTAAAAGGAAATAAATCTTTAGATTATACTTTCCTTTTAGGACATCTTTTAGAATTAGGAGAGATAACTTTATGGGAAAGCTATCCCATAGTTTCTATAAAAGGGAGAGTGCTCTCCACCCTTGGACGTCCATGATATGAGTGTGCATAGTTCCACACGTCCAGCCACTTTATTGTTCCTTCTTCATTGAAGAAACTTTGTAGGTCTGAGATTTTTCCTTGGAAAAATAGTTCTCAATTCCTAGATTAAGATCCCACCATCTTAGCCAATCAGATTTGGAAGTGAGATAGAGGAGAAGATCAAAGGCAACACTACTGCAGAAAATTCCAGCAATTTGTTTGCTAGTTGCAAGTCTGAGTTCGGGCCTTTGGATCTATTTTTTCAGAGATTTGAAGTCTACAAATCTTCGAGGTAATAGTCTTCTTCTTTCTCCTTTAATTATACACTTGTTGGTCATGAATTCATGGAGTTCTCATGCGATCTCTATGGCTGATTTATGCTGCCCAAATCAGATTTTTTAAAATCTGTCATGTTACAAATTAGCCATGAATGTCTTCCACTAATTTCAGATCTGAATCGCAGTTTCTTTCAGTGGTATCAGAGCCACTCCATGTGAAATCATGATCCGATGTTGTGTATAATTAATCCTAGATTGATTATGGGCATGGTGGCACCCTATTAAAGTTATGTTGTGATGCATGTTGTGTGCAAGTTTCATTAACATTGCTGGAATTTATTTTCCAGATTTGTTTAATGATGCACATAGTGTGTTTGCATGCACTAACCTCTTTGTTTGCAGCCATGTATTGCATCCTTGATGGTTCGCATGCTTGTTATGTGGATTTGGATGTTTTTTCATTTGTTGGAAAGTATACGATTGCGCGTTTAGCAATCATAGGAAGTTGTAATTCCTTCTCTACTTTTATTCCAACTAGTCTTGATGTAAGCTTTCTTGAAAAGCATAGGTATCTCCAATGTAATTTGGGGTTTTGTTTTTTATGGGTTCGCTTGTATAAATTTAATTTATTAGAACAAGCAAGAAGAAGAAAGTTTCAAGAAAGGTTGCAAGTAACCGGATTCCTTAGTGGTGGAGGAGACAAGACTTCTTGGTCCAAGATGAGATCTATTTTTGATGTCCTAGTTCCATAAGGACTACAAGTCCGAAGAGTAGGGAGCCATCAAGGATTGCATACTTTTATTTGCTTTTATATATGGAATGCATGGATGAATGCTTTATATAATTGCTATAATTGTCACCTAGAAACATGGCCACCATTAGGTTCTAAAATTGGCATCTTTTTGTATTAGATTGTTTTTAGTTTGGCAAATTGTTTTAAACGGGACTTAGACCAGCACCTTCTATTTTGTCTAAGGTTTAAAATTGGATAGGGTTTAGTTTATCTTGGTACCCTTGGTTTCCAAAGAAGGCTAAACTAAAAATCTAATTAGATGCTACCTATGGGTTTTCGTAACCCAAGATAGGTTTTTGATTCTTTAAAGGGATTTTCTCAAATGTTTTAAAGCAAAGGTTATTTATTTTTAAGGTGACTTAAGTCATTAAGTCATGAATTTAATTAACCAAGTTTGCTAGATTTAAAAAGAGCTTTTGAGTAAAACAATGTAAAGGTCAAAAAGTATAAACCCTAGTGATAAATAATCAAGTGGGAAAGGGGTTTTAGGAAAGACCCCACGGCCTTCCATTTTCGGTTCATGTTATCTCATTAAGTTGTTAGTAGGAGCGGCCACCCCTTCGGTGGAGTACTTTACTAAAGACCGCTTTGATGGGTTAATGGGTGAACTAATGTGAATATTCATAATGAGGTGTTAGTAGGAGCGGCCATCCCTTCGGTGGAGTTCTTTACTAAAGATCACTTCTATAGAATGTCAATGAAGTGTTGGTGGGAGCGGCCATCCCTTCGGTGGAGCTCTTTACTAAAGTTCACTTCTAGGATGGATAAAAGTCTCTTCCATTCGGAAGACTTAATCATAGACATTCTGGGAAATTTCATAAGAGATGGTTATACACTTGACATAAGACGGTAATGACCTCTCCCTAGGAGTTTAAGGTTATTTGTCATATGAGGCCAAACCAATCAGTGATTGGACTACCACTGGATGTGTATCTAGATAGTGATAATCCAAATAAGTATGCCTTAATTCAACGTGACTGTAGGCTCGGCCATCCCTTCGATGGAGGGTCTATGAGGAGGTTGAAACACTAATACATTATGATTGGGGTTGAATAATGTAAAAAGTTTTGTGCTTTGTTTTTCCTTATGTAACAAGCACCATATGCATATTACATATATACTACATGTCTAATTATAAACCGTTTTATATCCAGAAAGAGATGGGTAAAGATTCTTTTAGTCCGTTGATGTGTATTCTTCGTGAGAACAAACTGACTGGCCCTAACTATGTAGATTGGAAGAGAAATCTTGACATAGTACTCACTGCTGAGGAGTACAAGTATGTCTTGGTAGAAACCTGTCCGGATATTGATGCTAATCCTACTGATGACCAGTTAGAGGCTGAGAGGAAATGGAAGAAAGCGAACAGCATGGCTAAATGCTACATGCTCGCTTCCATGTCCAACGTGTTGCAAACACAGCACGAGCATATGGACACAGCCTATGAAATCATGATGTCCTTGTCTGAGATGTTCGCAGACAAAAGCAGGCTAGTTAGGCAAGCTGCTATGAGGACTATCATGAATGCTAGGATGGCTGAGGGAACACCTATTAGAGAGCATATGCTCAAGCTGATGGATTGTTTCAATGAAGCTGAGATTCTAGTGGCTGAGATTGATGCAGGGAGTCAAACTGACATGATTCTCGAAACTCTGCCGGACTCTTTCAATCAGTTCAAGCTCAATTTCAATATGAGCAAGATGGACATGACTCTACCTGAGTTAATAAAAGAACTCCAGGCGGCAGAGGCCATCATGAAGCCCAAAGCCCAAGCTCATTTTTTCCAGTCTTCCTCTAAACTAAACCCGAAAGGGAAGAAGTCCAAGAAGAAGCAGAATAAGGGAAAAGGGCAGAAAAAGGACAACACTGGTAATAAGAAGGACAAGGGTACAGATGGAAAGCCCAAAGGAAAATGCTTCAAGTGTGGCCTCAAAGGTCATTGGAAGAAAGATTGTCCCAAGTTCCTGGCCTCAGTTAAGAAAGGTACATCTTTTTCATATTACATTGAAACTTGTCTAGTGGTTGATTCTACTGACTCATGGATAGTAGACTCAGGAGCCACTAATCATATCTGTAATTCATTGCAGGGGTTTCAGATAATGCAGAGAATTGAGAAAGCAGAGTTTCCCTTTAGAGTCGGAACTGGAGCTAAAGTTTGGGCAGTTGCAGTAGGAGTTGTTACCTTACATTTTCCATGTGATAGGATATTAGTTTTAAATAATGTTTTCTATGTTCCGGACATGAGGAAGAATTTAATTTCAGTTTCCAGATTAATTGAATTTAATTATTCAGTTTCTTTCCATTCTGGTATTGATATCAGTAGAGATGGAAATATTATATGTTCCGGTAGAATACATGACAACTTATTGCTCCCACACTGCATAATGTACAACAAGAAAACTCAACTTCCCTTAAGAGGAAGGTATCTTCAATCAATGACACATATCTTTGGCACTTACGTTTGGGTCACATTAACTTAAAATGGATTCAGAGGTTGGTAGAAGATGGGCCTCTGAGCTCATTAGATTTCGAACCTTTTCCTCAGTGAGAATCTTGTCTCAAGGGAAAGATGACCAAACGGTCATTCTCTGGAAAGGGACTAAGGTCAAAGGAGTTGTTAGAATTGATTCACACTGATGTGTGTGGTCCTATGAACAAACCGGCTCGAGGAGGGTATGAGTATTACATCACCTTCACTGATGATTACTCTAGGTATGGATATGTATACTTAATGCGACGCAAGTCTGAGGCGTTTGATAAGTTCAAGCAATTCAAGGCTGAGGCGGAACTACAACTAGGGAAACATATCAAAGCCCTTCGATCTGATCGAGGTGGTGAGTACCTCCTGGGTGAGTTCAAGGAGTACCTCACACAACATGGGATTGTGTCTCAGTTGTCTGCACCGGGTACACCCCAGCAAAATGGTGTAGCAGAGAGAAGAAACCGTACCCTTCTTGATATGGTGAGGTCCATGATGAGTCATGCAACCCTACCTATATCTTTTGGAGATATGTCCTAGAAGCAGCAGCATACATTTTAAATCTGGTACCTTCTAAATCAGTACCTAGGACACCGCAAGAAATGTGGACAGGTCGAAAACCTAGTTTAAGACATATCCACATTTGGGGTTGTCCAGCCTATGTACTGAATGATAAAGCTACCAAGCTGGAACCCAGATCGGAAATGTGCTACTTCATTGGGTATCCTAAGGGAACGAGAGGTGGCATCTTTTATCATCCAAAGGAGCAAAAAGTGCTCATCAGCACTCATGCTAGGTACTTGGAGGATGATTGTATGATGCACCAAGAGCTTAGTTGTAAATTAAGAAACCCTTGAGGAGATTCTTCCGGGATCTCCTATAACATCTATACCAGATCCTGAGACAGCAGATAAACAAGATATTTCTTTAAACACTCCGGAGCCTCGTCGTAGTGGGAGAATTTCTAGACAGCCCGAAAGATATCTAGGAGTGTCTTTTAAGACAGACTCTGAAGATCAGGTTGAAGATCCTACTAGTTATGATTAAGCAGTAACGGATATAGATGCTGACATGTGGCAGCAAGCGGTGAGATCTAAAATGGATTCTTTGTATTCCAATCAAGTCTGGGAACTTGTAGATGCACCTAAAGGGATTATACCCATAGGGTGCAAGTGGATCTACAAGAGGAAAAGAGGAGTGGATGGGAAGGTGGAAACCGTCAAAGCAAGACTGGTGGCGAAAGGATATACTCAGAAAGAGGGTATCAATTATGAGGAAACCTTTTCACCAGTGGCTATGCATAAATCCATAGGGATTCTCTTGGCCATCGCATGTCATTATGACTACAAGATATGGCAGATGGATGTCAAGATAGCTTTTCTTAATGGAAGTCTTGACGAATGCATCTATATGATGCAACCAGAGGGCTTCATTGCTAGTGGCCAAGATAACATGGTTTGTAAACTTAAGAAGTCCATTTATGGACTTAAGCAAGTATCTAGAGCATGGAACATCAAGTTTAATGAGGCAGACAAATCTTTTGGCTTTGATCAAAACATTGATGAACCATGTGTGTATAAGAAAGGAAGTGGAAAAGCAGTTGCATTTCTGGTTCTGTATGTAGATGACATATTACTCATAGGAAATGATGTAGGTTTATTGTCATCGACAAAGGTTTGGTTATCCTCTCAATTTCAGATGAAGGATTTGGGTGAGGCCAGCTATATCTTAGGGATCAAGCTTTTGCGTGATCGCAAGAATAAGATGTTAGCCTTATCCCAATCTTCATATATTGAGAAGATATTGGTCAAGTTTAACATGCATGACTCCAAGAAGGGCCTCCTACCTTCGAGACATGGAGTACCACTGTCTCGAGATCAATGTCCAAAGACATCTGAAGAGATATAGAGCATGAGGAGAATTCCATATGCATCCGCTGTTGGAAGCCTCATGTATGCTATGTTATGTACTAGACCAGATATCTGCTTTGCCGTTGGCATGGTTAGCAGATATCAGTCAAACCCTGGACCTATGCAATGGACAGCTGTTAAGCATATATTCAAGTATCTTCGGAGAATGAAAGATTATATGCTAACCTTTCGAGCAGATGATCTAACGCCATTGGCGTATACAGAATCTGATTTCCAATCTGATAGAGATGCCAGAAAGTCTACTTCAGGGTACATCTTTACTCCGTCAGGAGGGGCTATATCATGGAGAAGTGTCAAGCAATCCTGTACTGCTGATTCTACCATGGAAGCAGAGTATGTGGCGGCATCGGAAGCTGCGAAGGAAGCAGTATGGCTCAGAAAATTCCTGTTGGAATTGGGAGTTGTTCATGCAGTACAAAAACCGATTGTCATGTAATGCGATAACACTAGTGCTGTAGCACAGTGCAAAGAGCCCAGGAATCACAAGAAAGGCAAGCACATTCAGAGAACGTACCACTTGATCCGGGAATTCATTCAGGATGGAGAGATAGTGGTGGAGCATATTGCTTCAGCAAATAACTTAGCTGACCCATTCACTAAGACTCTTACTGAGAAAGTCTTCACTTCTCATGTTGAGTCTATGGGTGTTAGGTTAGGAAGTAGTGATCTTTAGTACAAGTGGGAGTTTGTTGGGATTGGTGTATGCCCTAAAGCCCACTAGCTGCACTCTCATCTTTTGTTACTAGATATTTACTGGTTATTTAATGGAATGACTCTTTTATGCTTAAACATGTATATATGTATAGGTTGTGTAAGGCCCATTGTTTCTGGTAAATGAATTAGGTGTGTAGTGTCTACACACAGATAGGTCTAATTCATGGACACTGGAAATATCATATTTGTTCATAACTGAGAGATGGAGCTGGGCACTTTATCTTAGTATAAGTTATAATGAGAGATTCTCCTGTATTCAGGGTGACTTTCCTAAGTCATGGGAGGGCTTTCCCGGATTCATCTCATTAGTGCATATGCAATGCATTGAACAGGACCATGGTAGGTGTGATCTCTAAAATAGTACTATCACAGAGAGAGATCAAGTCACCTCATGCTACTGAGTGACCGGTGCTCTTAATCTTGAGCATTTGTGGATGAACTGACGAAGTCAAGTTCTTGTGCTTTGATTCACTATGGGTGAGATTCTTTTCATGGGTCAACAGCTCTGTGTTTTGGGTACTCGGACTTGATCAGTTGGGACGTGCAAATGCAATATAGAATCTATGCCATCTAATGATGGAATGATCGTCCCCTTAGAATTATCCGATTAATCATCAAAATCTAAGATCTTAGTATATGGATGTTTCATATGGATATTGAACTTGTGGGTCGCTCCCTGGACCAAGAGAATGACATCCGGATGATGATTATGTTAAGGATATGAAATTCTAAGGTTTAGATGTAATCGGGAAGGTTGATAGTACATGTGATAACCGACTCGATTATGGATGTTACATAGAGGGGCATTCAGGTCATTACACTTAGTAGGTCGAAGACAACCGTCATTTTATGACGAGCATATTATACTATATATTTGTCCTTGGAGTTCAACCATAACTCTTTAGTGGAATGAGTTAAGGTTAAAATGGTCTTTATGTTGCTATGGGTTTAGCATGGACATTTTTGGTCATTTTGGGAGCCAATGGCAAATATGTCTTTTGGTCCCTTCTCTAGTCACTTACCAAGATTGGCATGGTTTCCTAAAATGTTTAGATAACATTTGGATGAATTATTTTAGTAAAAAAATAATTTTGAGTTTAAATTCAAATAGGCCTTTGATGGCATACATGAATTTAATTCTAGATAAATTGTATGTGGGCCATGGTGTGCATTATCATGAGGGACGTCCATAATGGGATTTCCATGGGTAAGGTTTCCAATTTTGAGTAGGTCTCTCTACTTGGAAGGTTGGACTCCTCTTTGGATTAGTATTCCTATGAGAAAGTTTCCTTTTTGGATTAGGAACTTAAAATTAGTAAGTGTTGTACAACTAGGATTACTAATTGCGTGGGAAGTTCCTTAGTTTCCTTTTCTAATTGGATTGTATCTAAAAGGAAATAAATCTTTAGATTATACTTTCCTTTTAGGACATCTTTTAGAATTAGGAGAGATAACTTTATGGGAAAGCTATCCCATAGTTTCTATAAAAGGGAGAGTGCTCTCCACCCTTGGACGTCCATGATATGAGTGTGCATAGTTCCACACGTCCAGCCACTTTATTGTTCCTTCTTCATTGAAGAAACTTTGTAGGTCTGAGATTTTTCCTTGGAAAAATAGTTCTCAATTCCTAGATTAAGATCCCACCATCTTAGCCAATCAGATTTGGAAGTGAGATAGAGGAGAAGATCAAAGGCAACACTACTGCAGAAAATTCCAGCAATTTGTTTGCTAGTTGCAAGTCTGAGTTCGGGCCTTTGGATCTATTTTTTCAGAGATTTGAAGTCTACAAATCTTCGAGGTAATAGTCTTCTTCTTTCTCCTTTAATTATACACTTGTTGGTCATGAATTCATGGAGTTCTCATGCGATCTCTATGGCTGATTTATGCTGCCCAAATCAGATTTTTTAAAATCTGTCATGTTACAAATTAGCCATGAATGTCTTCCACTAATTTCAGATCTGAATCGCAGTTTCTTTCACATCATAATGATGAAAATAAAGAAGGCCTTCGAGCAGCAAATGAAGGTTAAATAATTGTTGTCGTTTGATGGCAAGAGCCTCTATGCCATTAAACGTAAAGCAAAGAGGATAGGATGTTGCTATCATTGTGCTAGGTTAAATTGAAATTTCGTTTTAAGAGAAAATGGAAAATAGTGCAATGGGTTATTTTTTTCCTCGGCAGGAAGATTACAAAGAATACTACTGATTTGGGAACCGTTGAGTAAGACTAAGAAACTTGGTTTGAGATGGGTTACGCCAGTTGGAGATGAACGAATTCCTACTAAGGCAGAATTAAATGATTGCCACGATAAGCAATTTGTCGGGAAACCTGGAGTTAAAAGACCCCCATGTCTTTCCGGGGTGGACCAATTTCATTTTGCTATGTTGATTTATTTTCAAAATGTTTTTTTTAGAAATAGGGAGTTTCAATTGATAAAATTCAGCGATGCTCGGAAATCCGAAATTTCAAAATTCTTAGAAGATAGTAAAATTAAGGTCTTATTTTTCTAGAATATGTCAAAACTCTATTTTTTCAGATAAACACGTATACATTTATCAAGATTTTGGATAGGATGCATGAATGTCGAATCAGGGGTTTTTCAAGACAATAGGACGACCCTCCGAAGTTTAGACTTGTAAGTCTACCTAATTCATCGGGATGGTTAGGCCAACCAAAACCAGTGGATTAATTTAGACAAATTGAAAAGGGCTGCCTATTGTTGGGGACCATAGAAAAAAAATCAATGATGAGAAAAAAAAATATAGTGATGTACAAGAAAGAAAAAGGTGAAATACTTAAGATGTGGGTTTGCTCCTTATGTCCTATTTGGCAACCTAAGTTCTCCCAATGAAACCCTATTATGAAAAAAAAAAGAAAAAGAAAATAGAGATGCTTCTCGCAACCTTTGAAAAAACAATAGTGCGAAAGGCGTCGATAGTAACCTTGAGAGGGAGAGTTATGAGCTCCTGAACCTAGAAAACAACGGAGAAGTTGAGGGAGAATTTTGTTTTCATGGCATCATAAGGAACATTTGAAAGATTGATTTGATGTATACACTTGCACAAGGCCCGCAAAAGCTTTGAAAAAGAGAATCTTTGAAATTAGGAAGGTGAACCGAATTTTGAAAAGTCTTAGGTTTTGACTATTCTAGGTTATACAAGTGGCATTCGAGATAACTTGATTTTCTTCTGAGAATTTTCTTTTGTTTATGAGTGTTTTTAGGGTAAATTAATTTCGTTCACCGCAAATCCTCACGAGGCACAACTCGTCTAGTAGGGAAAACCTAGGGGTTTAAGGGCCTGCTGTATACGCTAAATACAGTCGAGAGAGCCAGTGAAAGTGGCATTTTCTTCGTTTGTTTTTCGCATTTATCATTTGTTCTCATAGATTAGGTTAAAAATTGCTCCTTTAAAGCTTTGTTTTGCTCGAGGAATAGCAAAAAGCAGGTTATGGGGTGTGATAAGTCTACAAAATTGGGTCAAAAAGTCCTCATTTCATATGCATTTGTAGACTTAATTATTACAAATTGCATCACAATTTCATGATATCATGCATATAAGCATAAGTGAACTTTTAGTAAAAAAATCAGTTAAAAACCCTTAATTTTACATGAATTTATGAGATTGGCAGTTTACATCACCCCCGGGTCCCACCAATTAGATTCTAAGCACTGTGGCCCCATTGCATTCATTGCATTAAATCATCTTGCATTAAGTAGGGCTCATGCATCTCATGCATTGCATCTTTAATTATTTCATTGCTAGTGATTTTGTTGTTTCATTGTGTAGGAATTGTCATCAGCAATGGAGGCCCACATGAAAGAGAGAAATTGGAAAAGGAAAAGAAAATAAAAAAAAAGAGAAGAAATAAAAAAATAAAAGGGAACAATCCCTTGGGCGTGCTTCCCTATGCACACCCATGAGGTGTGGGTCCCAATTGTGGCTACACAATTATTCCTCTCTCTCTCTCTCCAAGGTTCCAAGTTGCCAAAGAATTCATTCTCTCTCACCTATCAAAATTTGAATTTTAAACAAGGAAGGAATATTCCAGAAGAGATTGTTGACACCAAAAATGTCACTTTGCCTCTTCAAGATCCAAAGAGCTACATGAAGTCGCAACCTGCCATAAATAGGCAATGCTACTTCCAAAAATCAAATCTTGTCAGAATCAAACAAAAACTGTAAGATTCTTCAAGACAGCCAAAAGAGGAGTACACAAGAAGTTTCGGGCCATTTCAAAATCATTTGGCCTAACTTCGCTTCTCCGACAGCCGAAAAGGAGCTCTCGGCGGCAGAAGCATCGGAGACACCAAATCTTCGATCAGAGCCGATGGATGGTCTCAAAATACTTCCAAAAGGCTCCACGTCAAGTTCCGAGTCAAACGTACAACGTTTGACCCTACATCAACCCTCGAACAGCTAAATCAAGCCTCTCGGCGGCGAGAACCACCGAGGCCATTACTCATCAGATAGAGCACATGGACGGCTTCAAAATGCTTATAAAGGGCTACACATCAAATTTCAGGTCATTTCGACAACATTTGACCATAGTTTGATGCTCGAAAGCCAAATCAGGCCTCTCGGCAGCAAAGCTCTCTGGGACCATGATTTCCAAGACAGAGCCTATGGATCATCTTAAAATGACTCCAATAGGTTCCCTGTCAAATTTCAAGTCAATCGGACATCGGTTGACCGCACATCAAACCGCGACATCTTCATCGCGACAAAAGCAAGTCTACTGGTGATAGGACCCCAAACGGCTTCAAAACTCAAACAAAAGCCTATGGTTCGTCTTATTTATTGCTCAGGAGGCTTCACACCAAATTTCAGGTCATTCCGACATCGTTTGACCCAGTTTCAGCTTCTGACGGAAAATCGGCAGCTCTGCGCTACAAAGTCTTCGGCTTTCTCAGGAAATTGGAAACTTTGCAAAATAAAATGCAAGGATTCTCATCAGGTTTCCTACATGGAAATCAGGCCAATAAATGGTCAAAAATGTCAAGGAAAAATACAGAAGAAAAAAGAATCGAAAAACAGCAAAAAATGGACACAAAACGGGACAAAAAGGGGGAAAACCCCCCCAAGGTCGCAGGCCCCTGCGACCCTGGCCCAGGGTCGCCGGCGACCTTGGAGCCCGGGGTCGCCGGGGAGGCCCCGGAAACCCCAGTTTTCGCCGTTTTTTCGCGATTCGAAGCGCCCAGCCTCTGGTACTTTCCAAAATTCATGCTTTTGAGACACCAAATCCTCTGACATCCGTCCAAAACACGGGTCAATCATCAAGAGTATCGAAAACAATATTGATCGCCACCCGGTCAACCAAAAAAAAGTGTGCTTTCTACCCGACCAATCGAGAAATCGACAGAACAGATGGCATCGACCCGCTGTTGGCAACAAACACCTGAAATTACATGGTCATCTGATGTCGATCTACATGAAGATCCATCGATGATCATCGACAGAAGAATCCCAAAAGACGCGGCACGGCCCGATGCGATTAATTGACTAGCTTTATTACAGTCATTAATCCATTTCTTTGGACGGCCCAATCAGAAGCAAGCATTCGGGAGTTACAAGTCAAGAGATTCATGGAATTTAACCCATGAAACTCCTCCCATCATGGCGATTAAAGGCGATTAAATACCCTCAATCTCCTTCGGCCAATCAGAAGCCAAGAAAAAGGAGTTACAAAATAAAGAATTCAATCTTGTAACTCCTCCCTTTATGTAGCTTTATGACAATTAAAGCTCATAAACCCTCCTAAAATGGCCACCTAAAAGCCTATAAATAGGAGAGCTCTCCAAGAAGAAAGGATCATCACAAAAAAGCACAAACACACAGACAGACAAAGCACAGAAATCCAGAGAAAGAAAAAAAAGAGAAAACTCTGCGGAAGTTCTACACCGACCACCGCAACAAGGTGACAAAAGTCCCTTGGGGGGTACTCCCATCAAGGTCCTTGCCTTCTCCTTCTGCCGCCAATGGCTTAGACATGGCTTTTCAAGCCCGTCTACTCGGCTTTTCATTGGACATAGGACCTTCTTTTGGTCTTTGTTCTCTAAAAACCTGAGGTTATAGCCAAGCCAAGCGAATCAATAGTATCCTCTGTTCTCATCTGCATAGATGATGGCGAAGTCCACATATGGCTTGCGACCGTCAATCTAAACGGGTCCTCCACAATCTCCTGAGAAGTTAGATCCTCATTTTCTTGCTTTTCATTGTAGTTTGTATTTTTTCAAAAGAGACAAAAATCACAACTCTTGTCTTTCATTATTGATAAGGATTGTAAATCGGCTGTAAACGCCAAAATCGGCTATAAACGCCAAAAATCGGCTATAAACGCCAAAATCGGCTATAAATGCAAAAAAATCGCCTTTCACGGCAAACCAAGAAAATGTCTCTTTTCTTAAATATATGTGCAATGGAAAACTTGAAAGAAGTTGATTTCCTTTTTACTTGCGAAGGCTGATCTCCGGATCACCACTTGCAATTCCAAGTAAAATAGAAAATCTGGCACACCCTCACAAAAAAAGAAATGTTGATGCACGCCCTTGCCCCCCGGTTACGAAAGGGTCGGAACCAAACGGACTCCCACGTCCGCCGACCTCGGTAGAACCGAGCAGGAGCGCGGTCCATCAGGCTGGCACACCCGGTGGGACCCGTTTATTTGAGAACACGATGCTAGAAATGAAATATTTGCATATCATATATTTTGCTCTATGCTTATATTTCTTTTCTCGATTCCTTGGCTACTTTATAATTGGTGGCCTATGTTGGATTCCGCATCTAAAAAAAATGAGATGAGATTTTTTGTTTGGAAATTTTTAATTCTTTGAATTTATTTCCACTCTTTCTCTTTTCAAAAAAAAAAAAAAAACAAAAAATCAGATTTTTCAGTTTGGATTCAAAATTGAGAAACCTTGATCCGTTCTTATCGTTCATCGCGCTTGCAGAAATGTTGAGCCTGTTCGACTAAGGTTTTGGGCCATCGTTTCTCTTCGATGAGTTCATTAAAGATCTAAAAAATAAAAAATAAAAAAAAATGAGATGAGATTTTTTGTTTGGAAATTTTTAATTCTTTGAATTTATTTCCACTCTTTCTCTTTTCAAAAAAAAAAAAAACAAAAAATCAGATTTCTCAGTTTGGATTCAAAATTGAGAAACCTTGATCCGTTCCTATCGTTCATCGCGCTTGCAGAAATGTTGAGCCTGTTCGACTAAGGTTTTGGGCCATCGTTTCTCTTCGATGAGTTCATTAAAGATCTAAATATATATATATATAAAAATAAAAATAAAAATAAAAATTTATTTCTCATTTTGGATTCAAAATTGAGAAACCTTGATCCGTTTGTATCATTCATCGCGCTTGCAGAAATGTTGAGCCTGTTCGACTAAGGTTTTGGGCCATCGTTTCTCTTCGATGAGTTCATTAAAAAAAATAATAAAATAAAAATATAATTGAAAAAAAAAAGACATAGACCACTAAGGTTAAACCAACTGTGTTCTTTGATCATGGTTGATTCAAAGAAAAGCCTTGTCCAGAGTGTGGAGACAGCTTGACTGTTCTAGGCAATGGTCCTCCAAACGGGTTCATTAAGTAATCCTACCCTTACCTGGGGGCAATTCTATCAATCAAGATTTCATAAGACCGAGTTAGGAGGCCTATGTGTACTCTCTCGTCTTTTAAATAAATTTTTTAAAAAAAATATTAATTTTTTTAAAAAATAAAAATTTTAAAATAAAAAATAAAAAAAAAATTTCAAAAAAAAATTTCTTAAAATAAAAATAATAAAAATAATAAAAATAATAAAAATAATAAAAAAAGATTTTTTTTAAAAAAAAATCTTAAAAAAAAAAACTTCCGTCATTTTGGGTTTAGATTGGAGAAATCTTGGTCTTCTCCTTTCTGAGCACTGGCGCTCGCGGAAATCGCTGAGCCCGTGTTCAGATTGGAGTGCCTTTTGCCCTCTTTGATGAACCCGATATTGGCTTTTCAAAAAAAAAAAAAAACTCGTCATTTTTAGATTCAGATTCGAGAAATTATGGTTCATTTCTTTCTGAGCACTGGCGCTCGCGGAAATCGCTGAGCCCATGTTTCGATTGGAATACCATCTCCTCTCTTTGATGAATTCAATTTTGACCTTTCAAAACAGAGAATCTCATCTCATAGATGCGGTCTCAAAACATTTGTGTCTAGCGGTACTAGTACGCCCTTTCAGGGTCTACTGTATTGCGACCGGCACATCTGTAACTCCAACTTTTATATTCTTCTTACCTCGAGCAAGCTCTGCTTCTCGATAAGTCGAATTTAAGTTCACAATTGCTTCTAGCAGTCACTGGGATGCTCATTCTGGGCTTACCATACCTGCAATCAGAACAATTGTACCCTCTATGGCGTTTTGCCTTCTTCATGTTGCTTGGGTCATCTTCCTCTAGCAATTTGAAAAGACGAAACCATAGAACTTCCCATTTATGATCATTATATTCTTGTGATTACTAATGGATGTGGTCATGTTTCAGAAATTTTCGAAAACTAACAATGGCAGCTTCATTAACCATTACTTTCGATGAGAGCAAGCACCAAATCATGCTTCAACAGAAGCAAACCACGCGCACTTACAAGCGCCCCATCAGCTGCCGAAGCGTCAACTCCCTCGGCAATTCTCTGAACTCCGGGTCGACCTCGACTCCCCGGACTATTGTCTTTGGGACGCTGGGACCATTCCCACTTCCTGAGGAACAAACTGCTCCTTCCAAGAAGCAGAAACTCGCCTCTCAACGTGTCACTACCGTGACACCAAAGGCGAGCACCAGAAGGCCTGAAGCCCGTGGCAGTCCCACGAAGCCTCGACCTGTAAACAACCAGGTCTATCCCAAGACTTGGTCCCCAAGACCTTCACCAAAACAAAGAAGGTCCCAAACATCTACCAAGCCAGCATTCCTGGCCCCACTCAAGGAGAACCAGTTCTACCCTCTTGCCTACATGAAAGAGGAGAGACCCGTCTCCAACCTGACTTCCAAGTCATCCCAGCATGAGCCGGATTGTTCCTACAAGCCCAAAATCAAGTCATGCATCACAAGGCCTCTGCAAGCACCTGCTAAGGCCTACAAACCTGCAGTTCGACCCTTCATCTCTACAGGGGCCGAACTCCAAAAATTCAAAGCTTCGCTAGCAACAGGCGAAGGACAGGGTTCGCATCCTGTCCTTGCCCAGCTACAAAGAAGACAGGCTCAGGCTAGCTGCGCCCGAGGGAGCACATCCTTCATCGTCAAAGCCCAGCCAGAGCTGACCGAAGCTCAAATTGCCCGTCGCATACGCCGCCGTGCGTCATACCGGCAAAAGAGACTAGAGAAGCAAAGGACCCAGCCTCCTACACTCCAAGTCTCTCCCAAATGGGTCGAAAAAGAAGGACCCAACCAAGTTGCTGCCGTCCATATGGTTGGAAAAACCAGAAGGCGCCAAAAATCAGCAACAAAAATCCATGTCCGACGTCCGATGACCCGCAGCGTCTCCAGGACAAGAAGACATTCAGAAGAATCCCCTGCTCCTTCAAGCAAAGGACAGCAGAGTGATCCTTCCTCAAGCTCTTCTTCAAAAAGAATGAGCCCCAGCTCAGTCACCAGGACAGTTTCTTCGTTCGAATCACGAAGGATGAATGTCTTGGCTACAAATTCTGAGCCACCACCCCGCAATCCACCTCCAGAAGATGCGATCACCTACATCCAGCAGTTGGAACAGGGCCAGCAGAGGATTGAAACTCTGATGGAAAACCTTCTCCTCGCCTTCCAAAATCAGGCGAACAATGAACCTCCTCCGAATCATCAAAACGACGAGGTAAATGGAGAAGAAAATGAGTCACGCGCCCTTACCAAAAAGGACGTAGACAGTATCCTCGCCAAAGCAAAAGAAGAGGATATACTCAAGGAGCATGGGATCAAGCCACCATATCCCTTATGGATGGACTCGGTCCCGTTCCCCACCAAATTCAAGCATCCTACTCTCCAAACATATACGGGGAAAGGATCAGCCAGACAGCACGTCATCCACTTCAAGATCCTGACGGGAGCTATCGCAGATCAAGATGCACTCAAGATCCTCCTCTTTGCAAGTACCCTAAAAGGTACGGCCTTCGATTGGTACTCCACTCTGCCGGAGGACTCAATCCAAAACTGGGCCATGCTAGAGACACGCTTCCTGACTCACTTCAAAGGTGAAGATCATCCCGCTACTATGGCTCAGCTGTGCAGCCTAAAACAGGGGGAGAATGAATCAACATATGACTTCATTCACAAGTGGAAAGCAATGGCATACAAATGCTCTGATGTATTGCCACAAGCGTCGCTAGTCGACATCTGCCGAAACAACATGAGAGCTAGAATCCACTCCATGATCATCGGCAACAAATCAAAAAACCTGGGAGAACTCCTAGAAGCTTCCATGGAAGCTGAAACGGTGATTAAAGACCTCAATAGTCAGAAATCATCAAGAAAAGAGCCAACCGCCATTGCAACCTCTAAACCAAAGAAAAAAGAGGTCCTCAATGTGCAGACCAAGTCAGCTCCTCAGCCACCAAAGAAAGCTGAAAATAAAGTTGCTGGTAAGAGACCTGAACTCTCAGATGCCTTCAAAGAAATCTTCGGGGCTCTTGTGGCAAACGGCAAGCTCACCTTGCCTGAACCAAAAAGACCGGGTGATGTTGGCAAAACCAACGATCCTCGGTACTGTCCATACCACTAGATGATCTCGCATCCTCTCAATCAATGCTTCGTTGTGAGAGAGAAAATAAATGAGATGTGGAAAAACGGAGTCATCACCTTTGACAAAAAATATGGGTCTGCCTCCGTCAACATGGTGACATGTGGACAAACATCAAAATCACCGAAGAAGAAGATCACTACTTCCTTCAAGGTGATAAACTCAATCCAAGCGTCCGAGCAACTGGTTCCTTACCCGACACCAGACGGACAACCCATATGGGTACATCCCGATCTCCTGGAAGATGAAAATTGGGAGGTCGTGAAAACAAAGCCTACAGCTCAACAGCGAAGGCAGGCTAGGAAACATCTCCTCAAGCTCAAACGGCAAGAGAAGACCCAGCCAAAACTAGAGGTCAAAGAAAAGGCAGAGGCTTCCTCTACCGCTTCACTGGAGGCAACAAAAACATCCCTTCCAGAGACTTCAAAGGGGGTAAGGAAATTCACTCTCAGTGATTTCATGCCACCTCAATTCAAAGAAGCCATGCAGGAGGCATCATACTCTTGCAATTCGGTAGTTGGATTCTCCATTGATGGATACGAGTCCAGCGACACCGATGATGGATTCGAATCCAACTACACAGATGAGTGGGAGGAGTCCCTTGAAACAGGAGAATATCTCTCCGATGAAGAATGGGTTCCTGAGTATCATCTTATGCCAGTAATCTGGTATAACCCCCTACAGCCACAAGGATCCTGGTCTGATGGTAAAGAAGACCAAGAAGCTGTACAAGAAAATGCTGCTGACCCAGCACCTCTCATTACTCCAGTGGAAATCAACCATGTTGAGCCACAAAGAGTTGATGAAGAAGAAGATCCGGCTCCCATGCCTGATCTTGAAGAATATGCAAGGATCTTGCAGCGACTCGCTCTAGAACAAGAGCAAGAACGCGTCAACGAGCCTCCTCGCAATCCAGAGCCTAAAGTCCCTGAAGACCATCAGGTACATCCTCCCTTAACTCCTGAAAATGGAGAAAATTGCTGGATAGACGATCCTCTTACATCCGAGGATGAGTCTGACTCCGATCAGGCAACGTCTCTCGTCAGAGCTTCCTGTAATGTGATAATTCGGGATTATAGCTCTTCCGAAGCATCGTCTGATGAAAGCACTTACACTCCGGCGACGCCTAGCAATGTATCTTCTGGAGCCACCTCGTCTCACGTGACTTTCACTGAGATGACACCCTCTCAGGTTTCTTCTCCTGAGACTATGACTTCAAAGTTCACACCCTTCCTGACTGAAGAATTCCCAGCTATTGATGCTTGGGACGAGGAATTAGTCAACGAAGAAGAAAGGTTGCTGGATGCTGTTCAGGACTTGTTCCCGGAAAATGCTCCATGCAACACGATCACTGAGGATAGTAACTCTGCTGCTGATTCATCCTCAGCAAATGAAAAACGACAGCCTCTTGATCCTGAAGACAATCTTCCAAACGAAGACCCTTCTCAAGAAGCTCTCGAAGTTGGTAGAGGCACCCGCTCTGGCCGGGACTACCACAAAAATTACAACCAATCTTCCTTTACATATGTAAATCCTTCGGGAAAAGATGTTGTAAGCGCCCCTAGTGGCAACAATGATGAACATGCAGGCCCTAAGGAGGCTTTCAAGTATGACTTGATTGAACACTTCAAGCACATACCTGCACGTCTGCACATCCTAGATTTGTTGCGAATGTCTCCGCACACTCGTGATAATCTCATCTCGGAATTACAAAAGCTGAATGAGGATGTCGACAAATATGCCCCGCAAGTCCTCCAAATTGAAATGGATTACCGGGTCAAAAACTCAGAAGCCTCCTCAAAGGGAGAAAAGAAGAAAACTGAGGGATCATGCATTGAATGCCTCTCAGTTAAAAAAGCAGCCAGTGCAACCATCGCCTTCACAAAGGACGACCTCCTACTTGGCGAAACCAGGCATAACCGACCCCTGTACTTCACAGGGTATATCAAGGAAATGCCTATGCACAGAGTTCAGATCGACCCAGGTTCTGCACTCAACCTCATCTCCACATCGGCTCTTGAAGAGTTGGGCATCCCACCCAGCAAGCTGAGCCACACATCTGTATCTATCTTTGGATACGATGGGAGTACTCAAAGGCCTATCGGCAAAATCAGGTTCAAATTGCAGATCGGTGATCTTATCTCTGAGGTCACAGTGTATGCAATAAAAACCCCTTTATGCTACAACATCCTTCTCGGACGCCCTTGGATCCACGAGAATGGTGTTGTCCCTTCAACTCTACATCAATGCATCAAGTTTGTTGGCGACGACGGCATGATACATCGAGTCTTTGCGGACAGAAAACCCTTCAAAGGTAAAGAAGTCCACTTCGCAGACTCACAGATGTATGAAGGTGAAAAAGAAGAAGAGGAGAAGCACACAGCATCCTTTGCCGAAAATCTCTAGAAAGATAAAGGCAAAGCTCCTCAACAATCACCGAAAGAAAACAGACCATCCGGTAAATCTGAAGAGAGCATTCAAACTCCCTTCATCATCTCCCTCAAACCTTCAAAGCCTTTGGTCATCACAACTAAAGTGAAGAAGGCAAAGCAAAAGCCTGGGGGCAAATTTATTGTCTCTTTCGTGTCTATCATGCAAGACACGGACTCGGATTCAGAGCCGGAAGACGACACATCGTCAAGCCAAGCTGACACTCAGCAAGTTCAGCCTGCTCTCACTCCAATGGAGACAACTTCTGACATAGAAGATCCTACGTCAGCTTCCTTCATTGTTCCAGCAACTTCAGCAAAGGAAAAGCCGATCTTCTTCCATAGATCGGATGCTTCTTCATCAAACTCCATGCTTGAACCTTTCCAAAATGAAGGTATGCCTCAACTATCCTTATATAGTTCTGTGGCACAAGCTATTATGAAGAAAATGGGCTATGACGCTCAAAACCCAGTCGGTTTGGGAGAAGGACGTGGTATTCTCACACCATTGGGGCCCGTCTTGACCAAAAGCCAGCTGGAAGATTGGAGACTCTACGGCTATGTAGAAAAGTCTTCACACGGGTTATGGTATGATCCTGACACTCCTTTGAGACAGTTGACACAAAGGCTTAAAAGTCAATATACTGACCAAGCCTCAACTTCTCAAGTCCATGAAGACATCGATCTCCCTGGATATCTCTTTGATGAGTCACCTGACAAAGATCCAGGAAGCTCATCCAATTGCCACGATTTCTCTGAAAATGAAGAGGAGTTGTCCGATGGAACAGACGTATGGACTTCTGACCCAGAAGAACCCTCATCTCCAAAAGAAGTAGCCTACTTCGACCCGGTTTCAACAGGCGATTGGGATCATCTCATAGCAAGCCTTGGGAAAATTACCGATCAAGAAGACCCGTGGAAAGGAACAAAACCTTGGTCTGGAAATGACTTTGAAAACCCAGAAGGTTTCGTTGAGCTGGAAGCCTCCGAAAATATTGTGGAGGAACCACCTTCAAACCTTCCAACAGAAGATCCTGTTCAAAAGATAGACTTGGGAACACCAGATAACCGACGTCCTGTATTCATAAGCAAGAATATTAAGGATGATGAGTTACCCGAGTATATCGCCTTTCTTCGTGAGTTCGTTGATTGCTTTGCATGGTCTTACGCTGAAATGCCAGGCTTAGACCCCAAAATAGCGGTTCACAAACTCAATCTTCAAGAAGACATCAAGCCTGTCAAGCAAGGCCAAAGAAGATTCCGTCCGGATGTGATGGATAAAATTGAACAAGAAGTTCAAAAACTCAAAAGCGTCGGCTTCATCCGTGAGGAACAACATCCTGAATGGTTGGCAAACATTGTCCCCGTGATAAAGAAGAACGGGCAGATCAGGGTCTGTATTGACTATAGAGACCTGAATGGCGCATGCCCTAAAGATGAATTTCCGCTCCCCATACCAGAGGTTATGATTGATAACACCTATGGATTCGAGCAAATGACATTCATGGATGATTTCTCTGGCTACAATCAGATAAAGATGCATCCTGAAGATGAAAAACATACATCTTTTCGGACCCCATTTGGCGTGTATTGCTACACTGTCATGCCATTTGGTCTGAAAAATGCTGGTGCCACATATCAGAGGGCTATGATGAAAATATTCCAAGATATGCAGCACAAGACGGTTGAATGTTACGTTGATGACCTCGCCGTCAAAAGCAAAAGAAAAGAAGATCATCTCGAAAACCTTCGAGAAGTCTTCCTCCGGCTTCGCAAACACAAACTGCGAATGAATCCTTTGAAATGCTTCTTCGGCGTCTCGTCGGGTAAGTTCCTCGGATTCTTAGTTCGGAAAGCTAGAATAGAGCTTGACCCCATAAAAGTCAAAGCCATTCTAGAAATGCCCTCTCCAAGAATCTTGAGAGAACTCAAAGGGCTTCAAGGGAGATTGGCCTACATCAGACGGTTCATCTCCAATCTTTCGGGGAAATGCCGTCCATTCTCCCGGTTGATGAAAAAAGGTGTAAACTTTGTCTGGGATGCTGACTGTGAAGCTGCTTTCCAAGACATCAAGTCATACCTGACAAAACCTCCAGTGTTAGCTGCTCCTACCACTGGAAAACCATTCATCTTGTACACAAGAGCCCTTGATCACTCTTTAGGAGCTCTGCTTGCGCAAGAAAATGATCAAAGAAAAGAAGCTGCTCTATATTACCTCAACCGCATGCTAGTAGGTGCAGAGCATCGCTACTCTCCAGTCGAAAAAGAATGTCTTGCAGTGATGTTCGCCGTACAAAAGCTGCGTCACTACTTGCTTTCAAACACAGTATACCTGGTCTCGAGGGTCAACCTCTTGAAGGTCCTTGTCACAAAGGCAGGTTCTCTCAACGCTCGACTGGCAAAATGGTCCATACTTCTGTCACAATTTGATATTAGGTATGTACCACAAAAGGCAATCAAAGGGCAAGCTCTAGCGGACTTCCTCGCAGAGCATCCATTGCCTAAAGATTCTCCCCTCATAGATGATCTCCCAGACGAACCAGTCTACAATGTAGAGACTTTCTCACAAAGTGCCTCCTGGGACATGTACTTTGACGGTGCAACCAGGACGAATGAAAAAAGACAGCTGATCTCAGGAGTTGGCATCCTCTTTATTAGCCCCGACAAATACATGATTCCACACGCTTTCTCGCTACTGGAACCATGCACAAACAATGCAGATGAATATCAAGCTCTGATCTTAGGATTGGAACTCGCCATCGAATCCGGTATCACCATGCTGGAAGTCTTTGGAGACTCTCAACTGATCATCAACCAGATGAATCAGAAATTTGAAGTCAGGAAGCCAGATTTGTTGCCTTACTACAACAAGGCACAATCATTTCTGCAGAAGTTTGACATCTGTCACATCACCCACATTCGTAGAGGTGAAAACATACGTGCAGATGCCCTAGCTGGACTTGCCGCATCCATGGCAATCCAGGAAGGGGAAAACATGCAAATCACAGTGTGCGAAAGAAAAATCCTTCCTCCTCCTAACACACACCAAGTAGTTGCTGAATGCCACCAAGTGGTCGGAAGTCGGATTTCAATCCTTCAAACTTTAATCGGCGACTGGAGGGATCCGTTCATTGATTACATTATGTTCGGAATCCTACCTGAAGATCCAAAAGAACGGGTAAGCATCCAAAGGCGAACCCCAAGCTTTCATTTGGATATTCCTTCAAAAATCCTTTACAGGAAATCCTTCAATGGAGTACTTCTACGCTGCTTGTCACAACAAGAGGCTGGAGAAACACTCAAAGAAATTCATGCTGGTCTTTGCGGAGCTCATCAAGCTGGACCTAAGCTCTATGATCAGATAAAAAGGTTAGGATATTACTGGCCTACCATGGTAGCTGACGCAATGCAATTTGCTAAGCGCTGCCAACAATGCCAAATTCATGGAGATTACATTCACATGCCTCCAGAATGGCTGCATCCTACAGCGATCTCATGGCCTTTCGAAGCCTGGGGTATGGACATCATAGGTCCTATTTCTCCCCCTTTGAGCAAAGGTCATCGCTTCATCTTCGCCGCTACGGATTATTTCTCCAAGTGGTCAGAAGCATTTGCGTTCAACGAAATGAAGACCTCATCAGTCCTTCATGTTCCTGCGCACCAACATCATTTGTCGTGTCGGCATACCCAAAAGATTCGTCCATGATAACGGACCACAATTCCGGGATCACCGATTCTACAGGTTCTGCGACAAATACAAAATCCAAAGCTGTCCTTCGACTCCATACAATCCGGCAGCAAACGGGTTAGCAGAAGCTTTCAACAAGACACACTGCAAAATCCTCAAAAAAATGGTCTCTAGTCACAAAAGAGACTGGAGCGACAAAATGTCTGAAGCTTTGTGGGCCTATCGAACCACCGTTCGAGGACCAACCCATAGCACACCATTCTCCTTGGTCTATGGATGCGAAGCTATCGTACCCTTGGAAGTACAAATTCCTTCCTTAAGGGTATCCTTGCAAAATGACATGACTCAAGAAAGCAATGTCAAATTGCGACTCCATGAGCTGGACAATCTCGATGAGAGACGGCTCGAAGCTCAACAAAGCATTGAACTTTACCAAGCACGCATGGCAGGATCTTTCGATAAAAAGGTCAGGCAACGCGCCTACAAAAAGGGTGACTTGGTTCTTGCGGTAAAAAGACCAATGGTCTTCGCTCACAAGTCCAAAGGCAAATTTGAGCCAAAATGGGAGGGACCCTACGTCATCGACAAGGTTTTCTCCAACGGCGCATACGCACTCCTAAACATGGAAGGCGACAGATGTATGCTGCCCATCAAAGGCAAGTTCTTAAAGCGGTACTACCCTTAAAGACTTACCCAACTGGGTAAAAGCAATGCCTGTATGGCCAAAACCGGTTTCCAGGTACACGCTCGCTAAACCCACCCTTTTTTTTAGAATTTTCATATCAAATGTTGAAATTTCTAGAAATTTAAAACAATGCTTACTTTCATCGTTTCATTGTTCAAAAAAAAATCCAAGTTTAGGAACCTTTCCCTAACTTGACCAAAATTTTCAACCCTTGAACCCAAAATTCATGGTTTGAAACAAAATCCGGATTCAGGGATTTCCACCCTAGTCCACCTTGCCTTTTACCGCCAAAATGGTTTTAGGTCAAAACTTATGACCCTCGTGTCTTTAAACAAAAAAAAAATGGTTTTTTAAAAAACCGCGAGGAAGCGACGCTTAGTCGATACTTGCACAAATCGGAAGCATATGAACCATGTTCGACACTTCCAAAATCGCAGGGAAGCGACATTTCGTCGATACTTGCAAAATCCAAACCATGGAGACGCAACATTTCAGTTGATATCCATAACTCAAAGGTTCGAGAAAACCACAAATTTCAAAAATCATGGGGAAACGACATCAAGTCAGTACCCGCAAAACCAAAATTTTTGAAAAGCAAGGATGCGACATTCCATCGATACTTGCACCCAGATCCGCGAGGATGCGACATTCCATCGATACTCGCAACCGAATGAGCAAAGATGCGACATTCCATCGATACTTGCAAGAACATTCAGCAGGGAGGCGACTTTTAGTCGATACTTGCATTTTTGAAAACCAAACAGGCTATAAATGCCACAAACCGGCTATCAATGCCACCAAAACAAAACCGGCTATCAATGCCACAAACAAAAACTTGGATTTCAAAAAACCCGGCTATCAATGCCACCAAAACAAAACAGGCTATCAATGCCACCAAAAACCGGCTATAGATGCCACAAAACAAACCGGCTATCAATGCCACCAAAACTGGCTATAGATGCCACAAAAAAAAAAAACTCGGCTATCAATGCCACAAGAAAAGCTGGCTCTCATGCCAAAATTGGCTTCCATGCCACAAACAAAAACCTGGCTCCCATGCCAAAACAATCATTTGATAAAAGATTTTCACAAAATGACAACCTTTTGATCAAATCCCATTTAGCAATTACTTTTATCACAAAAGATTCAAGTGAGCGTAGGGATAACAAAAAAAAGAAGGCATCCCATTTAGCAATTACTTTTATCACAAAAAGATTCAAGTGAGCGTAGGGATAACAAAAAAAAGAAAGTGTTCACAAGCACTACAAAAAAAAAGAGTACCAAAAAAATTACATGTGGTACCAAAAAAAAAAAGAAGAAAGTGTTCACAAGCACTACAAAAAAGTAAGTACCAAAAAAATACAAGTGGTACCAAAAAAGAGAGAAGGATGGTTTCTGTAAAAAAAAATAATAATAATACAGGAGCTCAATCAAAAATGGTCTCCAGCCAAGAGTTCAGCTCCTCAAGCAAACTTTTGGCCTCAGCCGTCAAGGATTCCAGAGCACGATTCTTCAAGAACTTGCCATGAGATGCTGGGGTGGGTTGAAACCCTTTTTTCGCACCAGGAAGATTATCCCGAGCAGTTTGCCATCGTTCGCTATCTTGAGATTTCCTTTCAAGAACTCGATTAGCATCTGCAACTCGGCGAATCAGAGCACTCTCCCTGTCACGAGCCTCTGTTATGGCAGCCCACTTGGCAGCAACTTGTGCCTGCAGATGCTCAAGACGTTTCCTGGCCTCATCGACCTCCCTATCAAGGATTTTAAGGTCATGTGTCAGCCCGATGATGGTCAGCTCTTCTAAGTTCTTCTCTCGGACTGCCTGCTTCCTGCTTTCTTTAGCCTCATCCAGGTTAGACTGAGCCTTATCCGCAGGGTCCAGGAACATCTCTTTGAAGAACTGATCATCAAGAAAACCCATGGTCTCAAACCACCTGTCACCCAGCTCAATGATCCTATCAACGATCGCCCTGGCATCTGTGACATCCAGACCAGCCTCTTCAGCATCACCGAGAATCTCACGCACATGCTGGATCATGCTAAATCCGGCTTCTAAGTGCCCAGAAAAGAGAGTCTCAATCCAAGAGCTCAAAACCCGCACCACCACCTTCTTCGCAAAAAGAAGAGATGGCCCAGCTGAAGATTCGCCCAACTCCGTTGGTCGGCCGCTCATGTCATCATCTGCTGGAAGAGTAACAAAAGAACTCTTTCCAGTTGAAGCTACTCCTGCTCGGGAAGGAATCTCAGCATGAGGAATCTCCTCAACATTGTCAAAGCTGGTCCCAAGAGTCTCTACCTCTGGATCAACCTCTGGCATTCCTTGCTCTGGAGGCGACGGATCCTCCTCTGTCACTTCAAAACCTGCCAAAAGAAACACAAAAAGGTATGAATATAATCCTGTTTGAAAATCATTATCAGGGTTATAACTACAAAATACCTTCTTCGACGACTGGCGGAACACTTTCTTCCTCCATGAACTCATCGGAAGCATCATCAACATTTGCGTCCATCGATGGTTCAAAGTCATCGGAATCCTGTGGCAAGTCAGCTGGCAAGAAATGTGTTAGCAAACCAAGTCACAGACAAAAAAAAAGAAAAAAAAAAAAAAGAAGTAGTACCAATTGGAGATTCTAGATTCACTCCAGAGTCCCTCGGTTCTTCTTCAGGTGCCCCGATAGGATCCGTCACCACCTCATGGACTGGAACCTCAGGCATCGCCAAGTCTTCCTCTGCTAAAAAAAAAAAAAAAAGAGCAGAAACAAGAAGCAAATCAGAACATGGAAAAAACCCATAAAAACAAATGGAAAGAGAAAAAGGAAGAATCATACCTTCACCGACGGTCTCTTCTTCTCGGCTTCTCTTCTCTGGAGGCTCGTCAGCATCCACTGGCACATCCTCATTGATAGTAAGAGGAACTTCCAAGTCAGGAGAGTCCTCATGCTGCCCCTTGCTGCGATGATGACTCCTCCCCCTCTTACCCCGGCGGGCTTGCTTCTTGGAGGAACCTGCCCCGCTATCAGAGTCAGGTTTCCCACTTGACTCCTCACTGGATGGTCTACTCTTGCCAGTAGACTCAACGGAAGCTTGCCTCTGTGCCGCTTGCATCCAAGCGCCAAGTTCGGCTTCCTCCTGTTCTAGCTGCTCTAAAGCCTCATCAGGTATTTCTCGAACAGCTTCAGAACCAATGATGCCCTAGTCACCCAGAAAGCCTATCTTGTGCTTCTCTCCAGAAAGGAAGGCCCAAACTTCCTCTCGCCGGACGCCATCCGACTTTCCAAAGCCCTTTCCAGATGCCAGCTTCACATCAAGCTCCTTCTTGGAAAGCCCCCGATATGCCGAAAAGCTCTCCGCGAACCACTTCGCAAACCCGGCAGTCCGGGAAGTCAGCAACACAGGATAAGAAATCATGGTTGTAGTATCTTCAAACACTATAGAAAGCCCATGCATTTCTCCCGTCCTGTAAGCCTCCAAAGCGCTTCACCATGCTTGAAGGCGCTCCAACAACGCCTTGAGAAAAGCCCAACTGCAAAGCAAAGCGAGAGGGTACATACGGCTGGATGTCGACGAAAAGATGTCTACGGTACACCATCATGCCGACACGTATGCTGAAAAGCCACTCTCTCTCTGCATTCGTCAAGGAGTAATGCCTTCCCGACCCCGCCCTGGTAGAGTCTCGGGAGGCACCAAAATCAAAAGCCTTCTTCCGCAACTCCGGAGAAAGCTTCACTGAAGACTGCCCCATCTCGACGTCCCTGAACCGTCGAATCCTCATGCGGGCAAACAAAAGTGATTCGGACACGGCTTTGCCCTTAGCCAGTCGAATCATCAGAGGATCATCATCCTGTGCAGCACCCAGCCGGTGGAAGCCAGGACAGTGGTATACATACCACGAATAAAAGATATGGGCTGAAAATACCCTATTCATGGGAAGCCCAAGCCGAACCAAAAAAGCAGCAGCCTGCAGTTCGGTACACAGGCAGGAGTAAAGAGCTGGCACCAAAGCAAGCTGCTCTCCAAACGCCATCTGACAAGCCGGAAAAATACAATGCGGCCTGATGTGCGTTCCATCTCCTCCAGCAAAAATAGCCTCACCAAGCCAATAAGTTAGGTAAACAGCGAGATCTCTCCGCAGTGCAATGTCAGGACATATGGCGTTTGTACTGGCACAGAAATCTCTCAACTCTTCTTGCATGGCCAAGATCTTCTTTGAACTTGGATCCTGAGCTCCGGCTTCTCGGGTCAGACTATCAGAAGACTCCCTGCTATCAAAAAAAAGTTGGGGAATGAAGAGCTAGAACTCTTCCAATTGCTGGATCTAACTTTTAAACCCTCCTTCTCCTTCAAAAAATCATAGAAGGGGACGAGCTGAAAGTACAGAAGCCTGAACTCCTCAGACTGCCCCTCGAGGACACTGTCAATCGGCATAAACTCCTCATAGAGTTTGCCGAGGATGGGCAATCCAGTAATGACACTCAGCTCCTTCAAAGAAAAACCAATCTCACCATTCGTCACAACGAAGGTATTGGTTTGTGGGAGGAATGATTCCAGCATAGCCATGAAGGCCTCGTCGGAAAAGATCACGGTCTCCCTAAAGGCGCGGACCGCATCAAAAATCCCGGCTTCCTTCAAAACGGCGCCACCAATCAGCAGGACGCGATCAGTCCACGACTTCCACTCGGAGTCAGCATTGAAACGGCCGCGAAGTCGAAAAGGCTTGATCCAATTGCTGCCGTCACCGCTGAAAATACCAAGGCCCACCGGTCTCAAATCGACCGACGGATAATCAGAACCCTGGTAACCGCTGGATGGCATCAAAAGGTCCATGTCAACAGGCGACCTCTCTGTATATCCAGGAGAACCGCCAACAAAAACCCCGGTCTTGATTACATTTGTCCTTCTCACCCAGCTTGGAGGATCTTCCCTCTTAGGGCACGTGGGGGCAAGGCTCAGAATCGAGACGGTGCGATCAAACGTCGACCGGGTAACAACAGTCTTCTTCTCACCATCTGCTGTGAAAGAGAACTGAAAACATCTCCTCTGGTATGTCATGTCATCAGGGACTGCATCACCAAAGAAGAAGGTAGGCTTGGGCAAAATGCTCTGATCTTCCATCACCCATGGACGACTGCTTACCATGATCTTATAGAATTCCTCTCCCTTGAGAGCGATCAGTCGCTGCCTTATCTCATCTCTGTTGAGGGAGTCGCACTCTTCCAGATTTCTCTCAACATACTGGACCTTCTCAAAGGCCTGCTGAGCGGCCGGATTAGAAGATCTAGAAGATCGACGAGGTACGCTTGTAGCAGGCTCTTTACCCTTGTTTGTTCTGGAGGAACCACCTGCAAAGGATGGAAAAGAAAAAGATCAAACATCAAAATGACAAAATCTCGCTAAAAATCTGGCGAAATTTTGACATGATGACGGGGCAATTCCGAAGAAAAGGAACTATCCCGAAAGAAATAGAAAGCTTGAAGATGGGCTCAACATCGCTGCGAGCTCCGAAACTCCAAACTTTCGAAACCTCAAAGTCTCCGCAAAATCAGGAAGGGCTCAACATCGCTACGAGCTCCAAATTCCCAAATTTGCGAAAACTTTCAGGTATGCTATCACATCATGCTACAAATTTAATTTACAATTGAATGCATGCATGAACATCTAGGTTTGCCAAAAAAAAGGGGGCATTATCATGATGAGCAAAAGAAAAAAAAATGAGAAAAGAAACTTTCTCAAAAAAAAAAAAGGGGAAAGAAAACAAAAAAAAAGAAAAGAAACTTTCTCAAAAAAAAAAAAGGGGGGAAAGAAAACAAAAAAAAAAGAAACTTTCTCAAAAAAAAAGGGGAAAGAAAAGAAAAAAAAAGAAGAAAAGAAACTTTCTCAAAAAAAAAAGGGGAAAGAAAACAAAAAAAAGAAAAGAAAACTTTCTCAAAAAAAAAAAGGGGAAAGAAAACAAAAAAAAAAGAAAGAAACTTTCTTAAAAAAAGAGAGAAAAAAAAAAGAAGAAGAAAAAAAGGGAGATGGCCCACAGGCCACGTGGCCGTACGGCCAGATCCATAAAAAAAAAAACAAAACAAAACAAAAACAAAAAGAAGAAAAGAAAGAAAAAAAAAACGTGTGAAAAAAAAAAAGGAAAACACGTGAAAAAAAAATGACAAGAAAAAGAAAGAAACAAAAAAAAGAAAGAACTTTATTTTTCCTACAATGGAGTTTTCTTGAAAAAGGGAACTTACTTGAAGCCATTGATGGAGAAGAAGAAGAAAAGTCTTGAAGATCTTGAAGAAGAAGAACTCTTGGTCTTGAAGCCCTCTTGAGATTATTGCAAAAGAAAGTAATAAGAGCAAGAGATCCAACCTCCTCCTTGCTTTTATAGAAGAGAGCAAACCAAAGAAGGAAGAAGAAAAAGGTAAGTGTTACTAATTAGTAACCTTACCAAAAGAAAGAGATTAGAAAGATTCTTTCCCAAAAGAAAGATATCTTGAGGGATTCTCTCCCAAAAGAAATCAATGAGAGATTTTCTCCCAAAAAGAGATCGATGAAGGATTCTTTCCCAAAAGAACTTGAGATACCCTATCCCAAAATAAAGGGAATATGAGAGATTCTCTCCAAGTAAAGATATTCTTAGATATTCTCTATCCAAATGAGATATTTTTGGATATTCTTTACAAAAATGACACCATATGAGATCTAAGCCATTTCAAAAGCTTAAGGTCCCATGGGTTAGCCCATATGAGCCAGGTTTGACCACCTAGGCACAAAATAAATAAATAAATAAATAAATAAATAAATAATTTTGGGCTTTTAGTCAAAGAGAAATCCCTCTTACCAAGAGCATACAAAAATGGTTCCATGCCTCTTTTGAGTTGATTGGACCATACAAAGAAAATTCCAAGCCCCATGAGCTTCCAAAAATCAAACCATCCAACCTCATCTACCAAATTGAGCCAAAATCTTGAAATTGACATTCCACAAAAATCAAACCAAATCCTGGGCCCCTAACTTGCCACATACAGCTTGTTGGGTCACAAGACCAAAACCAAAAACCAAAACCTGATCCCCTAACTTGCCACATACAGCCTGTTAGGTCACAAGATCAAAACCAAAATTGATCCCCCAACATTCCACATACAGCTTGTTGGGTCACACGATCAAAACCAAACCCGACCCCCTAACCTGCCACATACAGCCTGTTAGGTCACAAGGTCAAAACCCAAATCCACATCCTTGATGTCATCTTCAAAACTTTGCCTCGAGATGGTACGTGATCCCTTTCACTACCATAAAATTCCCCTGGAAGCTCAAAAGGCTACAAATACAAAAAAAAAGACTGCTCAAAGACTCTTGGTCAAGTCATAGGCTCTCCTTCAAAAGTCTCTTCGAGGCACATCGACTACAAAAGTTAAGCAACTCGTCGCTGTACCTCGAGGGGGCATTTGTTGACACCAAAAATGTCACTTTGCCTCTTCAAGATCCAAAGAGCTACATGAAGTCGCAACCTGCCATAAATAGGCAATGCTACTTCCAAAAATCAAATCTTGTCAGAATCAAACAAAAACTGCAAGATTCTTCAAGACAGCCAAAAGAGGAGTACACAAGAAGTTTCGGGCCATTTCAAAATCATTTGGCCTAACTTCGCTTCTCCGACAGCCGAAAAGGAGCTCTCGGCGGCGAAAGCATCGGAGACACCAAATCTTCGATCAGAGCCGATGGATGGTCTCAAAATACTTCCAAAAGGCTCCACGTCAAGTTCCGAGTCAAACCGACAACGTTTGACCCTACATCAACCCTCGAACAGCTAAATCAAGCCTCTCGGCGGCGAGAACCACCGAGGCCATTACTCATCAGATAGAGCACATGGACGGCTTCAAAATGCTTATAAAGGGTTACACGTCAAATTTCAGGTCATTTCGACAACATTTGACCATAGTTTGACGCTCGGAAGCCAAATCAGGCCTCTCGGCAGCAAAGCTCTCCGGGACCATGATTTCCAAGACAGAGCCTATGGATCATTTTAAAATGACTCCAATAGGTTCCCTGTCAAATTTCAAGTCAATCGGACATCGGTTGACCGCACATCAAACCGCGACATCTTCATCGCGACAAAAGCAAGTCTACTGGTGATAGGACCCCAAACGGCTTCAAAACTCAAAAAAAAGCCTATGGTTCGTCTTATTTATTGCTCAGGAGGCTTCACACCAAATTTCAGGTCATTTCGACATCGTTTGACCCAGTTTCAGCTTCTGACGGAAAATCGGCAGCTCTGCGCCACAAAGTCTTCGGCTTTCTCAGGAAATTGGAAACTTTGCAAAATAAAATGCAAGGATTCTCATCAGGTTTCCTACAGGGAAATCAGGCCAATAAATGGTCAAAAATGTCAAGGAAAAATACAGAAGAAAAAAGAATCGAAAAACAGCAAAAAACGGACACAAAACGGGACAAAAAGGGGGGAAAACCCCCCCAAGGTCGCAGGGGCAGGGTCGCCGGCGACCTTGGAGCCCGGGGTCGCCGGGGAGGCCCCGGAAACCCCAGTTTTCGCCGTTTTTTCGCGATTCGAAGCGCCCAGCCTCTGGTACTTTCCAAAATTCATGCTTTTGAGACACCAAATCCTCTGACATCCGTCCAAAACACGGGTCAATCATCAAGAGTATCGAAAACAATATTAATCGCCACCCGGTCAACCAAAAAAAAGTGTGCTTTCTATCCGACCGATCGAGAAATCGACAGGACAGATGGCACCGACCCGCTGTTGGCAACAAACACCTGAAATTACATGGTCATCTGATGTCGATCTACATGAAGATCCATCGATGATCATCGACAAGAAGAATCCCAAAAGACGCGGCACGGCCCGCGACTCTTCAACTGCTCGGCGACCACTTAATGCGATTAATTGACTAGCTTTATTACAGTCATTAATCCATTTCCTTGGACGGCCCAATCAGAAGCAAGCATTCGGGAGTTACAAGTCAAGAGATTCATGGCATTTAACCCATGAAACTCCTCCCATCATGGCGATTAAAGGCGATTAAATACCCTCAATCTCCTCCGGCCAATCAGAAGCCAAGAAAAAGGAGTTACAAAATAAAGAATTCAATCTTGTAACTCCTCCCTTTATGTAGCTTTATGACAATTAAAGCTCATAAACCCTCCTAAAATGGCCACCTAAAAGCCTATAAATAGGAGAGCTCTCCAAGAAGAAAGGATCATCACAAAAAAGCACAAACACACAGACAGACAAAGCACAGAAATCCAGAGAAAGAAAAAAGAGAGAAAACTCTGCGGAAGTTCTACACCGACCACCGCAATAAGGTGACAAAAGTCCCTTGGGGGGTACTCCCCCCAAGGTCCTTACCTTCTCCTTCTACCGCCAATGGCTTAGACATGGCTTTTCAAGCCCGTCTACTCGGCTTTCATTGGACATAGGACCTTCTTTTGGTCTTTGTTCTCTAAAAACCTGAGGTTATAGCCAAGCCAAGTGAATCAATAGCATCCTCTGTTCTCATCTGCATGGATGATGGCGAAGCCCACATATGGCTTGCGACCGTCAATCTAAACGGGTCCCCCACAATCTCCTGAGAAGTTAGATCCTCCTTTTCTTGCTTTTCATTGTAGTTTGTATTTTTTTCAAAAGAGACAAAAATCACAACTCTTATCTTTCATTATTGATAAGGATTGTAAATCGGCTATAAACGCCAAAATCGGCTATAAACGCCAAAAATCGGCTATAAACGCCAAAATCGGCTATAAATGCAAAAAAAAATCGCCTTTCACGGCAAACCAAGAAAATGTCTCTTTTCTTAAATATATGTGCAATGGAAAACTTGAAAGAAGTTGATTTCCTTTTTACTTGCAAAGGCTGATCTCCGGATCACCACTTGCAATTCCAAGTAAAATAGAAAATCTGGCACACCCTCACAAAAAAAAAAAAAAAGAAATGTTGATGCACGCCCTTGCCCCCCGGTTACGAAAGGGTCGGAACCAAACGGACTCCCACGTCCGCCGACCTCGGTAGAACCGAGCAGGAGCGCGGTCCATCAGAGATCTTGGTGAAGTTAGAGCTGGAAAGTTTATCATCACAGATCTGTGATGAGTCAGCCAAGAGAGATAGAAACCAAGAAAGATAAGGAGACCAAGGGCTTGTTAGGCTATTCTTATCTATATGAAACAGATCTGTATAAAATAGATTTGTTTCAAATGCACCTGTTTGAAATAGATGGTGTAGAATTATGTCGTTTGGTAACACTTTTAAACCAATTAAAACATGTTTTTTTTTTAAATCAATGGTTGATATTCTTTTTTATAAATTTATTGATAAACATAGTGAATTAGTGGCTAATACTTGACCACATGGCTATTTGTAGTATTCCTTGTTAGGGATTTTGTGTATTGCAATTTGATGGATGCATTATCATTTTAGCATCTCATGATTTTTCACACAAGCATTGAGTTAAATATCTTGAGATCTGATTTTCTACATGCATTATTTTTAAATATTGTAAATCTTATAGTTTGTACATGTTTTGGATTTAAATCTTGGATGCATTTGTTTTTTAAAAGAATTTTTACAAATCAAGCTAGCCTATGTTTTAAAGTTTCAAACTATATTTGGTTTTTTATGTTTCAGGATTTTAAAAGCACTTAGATGATTTAAAATCATGTTTCCAAGCTTGGTTTAGTAGCCCAAAAATCCTTACATGAAAATACTTTGAAATGTGCAAAAGTTGGGATTTTAGCCACACTGTCGGTTAGCATGTCGGTCAGGTGTCGGCTAACCGACCATGGTTCAGAAGCTGACCGAAAGCCTCTCGGTTAGAATTCCAGAGAGCTATTTTCTGAACAAATTTGTACTGTCGGTCAACTTGTCGGTTCCTATCGGCTGACCCACACCTGCACAACGAAAAATTTCTTGACCGTTGAGGTGTCGGTTGACCGACACCAACCGATGGGTCGACCGACAAGGAGCCGTTGGACCACTTTTTCTATGAAAAGAAACTCATTCCTTAGCCATTTGAGATTATTTTTGAAGCCCTTCTTGAGGCATTTTGAAGCAAAAGAAAGGGGATCAAGCTAAGGAATGCTAATGGTCATTAGGAAAAGCTAAAGCTTGGATTAATGAAGTTAAACCACCAAGTAAGCTTTGCCTTTTATTAATCATTGTTTTATGCTTTGTTAAACTATTGGTAAATGATTTTAGCATATAAACTATGATGTGTTGAATCCTCTACTTCCTTAATCTTTGATTAAAGTCATAATATTCTTCACCTTGATTTCAAAACAAGTTTGTTTTATAAACTTTGTTAATCATGCATTGCCAAAATCTTTGATTTCTTTTATGTCATGATTCATTAACTTGTTTTGAATCTTTCCTTGTTGTTTTCATTCATTTAAACCTTTGTTGAATTAGTTTGGTTTTGAAAACAACATTGCACATGCATCACATGTTTAGACTAAATTAATTTCATACAACTTGTGAACCCTTGTTTTTCATATCTTCTACAAGTTTGTATTTAGTACATGTGATTTGCATATTACTTCAATCATATCTTTTTATGTGCATTAAACTTTTAAATGCTTTTAGCATAAATTGATTGAGCTTTCATTTTCAACTTGATTGAAGTATTCACACACACACTTCATGAGCATTCATCTTTGCATTACTTAGAGTGTTGTGTGAGTTAGCTTTTCATTTTCATATTCGCCTATTTAGAGGCAATTTTATTTGAGCTTAATTGTAATCTCTTAGAGTATTTTGTGAAAACACTTTCTTTAGAGAAATCATTTGATTGTAAGGTTATTGCTTAGCCATATAAAAGCATTGTGTATAGGTTGTTGTTTAGCCTAGAAAAACAACATTGTAAGGTTATTGCTTATCCTTAGAAAGCATATTGTAGAGGTTATTGCTTAGCCTTTTGAAAAGCATAATAGTGGAAATCCGGTGGGGCGTTGGATACACAAGCCGGTAGTGGATGTAGGCATTGAGGACGAACCACTATAAATCTTTGTGTAGTAGTGATTGTTTCATGGTGATTGTTTTGTTTAAGCTTCCGCATTTTGTATGTTAATCATCACATGTGACTAGTTTATTGTAAAGAAATTAAAATTGGTCATAATTAGTCATTAAGTGTAGATCACCCTATTCACCCCCCCCCCCCCCTCTAGGGTTAGGGTCCCTTGGACCTTCAATTGGTATCAGAGCAAGGTTACTCCATTTAGGGCTTAAACACCCAGAGTTGATTCTCTCTATCTAGATCCTTGAGTTAGAACCCTAGTAGTGTTTTTCTATGAAAATCATTAGAATGGATTCCACCGAAAGAAATTGCGATTCAGATCTGAATTAGCGGAAGATATTCATGGCTAATTTGTAATATGACAGATCTTAAAAAAAAAAAAACTGATTTGGGCAGCATAAATCAGTCATATAGATCGCATGAGAACTCCATGAATTCATGACCAATAAGTGTATAATTAAAGGAGAATGAAGAAGACTAATACCTCGAAGATTTGTAGACTTCAAATCTCTGAAAAAATAGATCCAAAGGCCCGAACTCAGACTTGCAATTAGCAAACAAGTTGCAGGAATTTTCTGCACTAGTATTGCCTTTGATATTCTCCTCTATCTCACTTCCAAATCTGATTGGCTAAGATGGTCGGATCTTAATCTAGGAGTTGAGAACTATTTCTCCAAGGAAAAATCTCAGACCTTAAGCTTTCTTCAATGAAGAAGAAAACCTCCAAAGGGCTGGACGTGTGGCTCTCCTTATGGCTTCCCAAGTGTTGGACGTCCAAAGGGGGGATGGGTTTCTTTTATAGAAATATTGAGGAAACCTTTCCCATAAAGTTATCTCTCCTTATTCTAAAAGATGTCCTAAAAGGAAAGACTTATTTCCTTTTAGATACAATTCAATTAGAAAAGGAAACTTTAAGGAACTTCCCATGCAATTAGTAATCCTAGTTGTAGAACACTTACTAATTTAAGTTCCTAATCCAAAAAGGAAACTTTCTCATAGGAATACTATTCCAAAGAGGAGTCCAACCTTTCAAGTAGAGAGACCTACTTAAAATTGGAAACCTTACCCATGGAAATCCTATTATGGACGTCCCTCATGATAATGCACACCATGGCCCACATACAATTTATCTAGAGTTAAATTCATGTATGCCATCAAAGGCCTATTTGAATTTAAACTCAAAATTATTTTTCCACTAAGATAATTCATCCTTATGTTATCTAAACATTTTAGGAAACCATACCAATCTTGGAAAGTGACTAGAGAAGGGACCAAAAGACATATTTGTCATTGGCTCCCAAAATGACCAAAATGTCCATGCTAAACCCATAGCAACATAAAGACCATTTTAACCTTAACTCATTCCACTAAAGAGTTATGGTTGAACTCCAAGGATAAATATATAATATAATAAGCTCGTCATAAAATGACGGTTGTCTTCAACCTACTAAGTGTAATGACCTGAATGCCCCTCTATGTAACATCCATAATCGAGTCAGGTTATCACTTGTACTATCAACCTTCCCGATTACATCTAAACCTTAGAACTTCATATCCTTAAACATAATTAATCATCATTCGAATATCATTCTCTTGATCCAGGGAGCGACCCACAAGTTCAATATCCATATGGAACATCCATATACTAAGATCTTAGATTTTGATGATTAATCGGATAATTCTAAGGGGACGATTATTCCATCATCAGATGGCATAGATTCTATATTACATCTGCACGTCCCAACTGATCAAGTCCGAGTACCCAAAACACAGAGTTGTTGACCCATGAAAAGAATCTCACCCATAGTGAATTAAAGCACAAGAACTTGACTTCGTCAGTTCATCCACAAATGCTCAAGATTAAGAGCACCGGTCACTCAGTAGCATGAGGTGACTTGATCTCTCTCTGTGATAGTACTATTTTAGAGATTACACCTACCATGGTCCTATTCAATGCATTGCATATGCACTAATGAGATGAATCCGGGAAAGCCCTCACATGACTTAGGTAAGTCACCCTGAATACAGGAGAGTCTCTCATTATAACTTCTACCAAGATGAAGTGCCCAGCTCCATCTTTCAATTATGAACAAATATGATGTTTCCAGTTGTCCATGAATTAGACCTATCTGTGCGTAGACACTACACACCTAATTCATTTACTAGAAATAATGGGCCTTACACAACCATACATATATACATGTTTAAGCATAAAAGAGTCTTTCCATTAAATAACCAGTAAATATCCAGTAACAAAAGATGAGAGTGCAGCTAGTGGGCTTTAGGGCATACACCAATCCCAACAAACTCCCACTTGCACTAAAGATCACTACTTCCTAACCTAACACCCATAGACTCAACATGAGAAGTGAAGACTTTCTCAGTAAGAGTCTTAGTGAATGGGTCAGCTAAGTTATTTGCTGAAGCAATATGCTCCACCACTATCTCTCCATCCTGAATGAATTCCCGGATCAAGTGGTACTTTCTCTGAATGTGCTTGCCTTTCTTGTGATTCCTGGGCTCTTTGCACTGTGCTACAGCACCAGTGTTATCGCAGTACATGACAATCGGTTTATGCACTGCAGGAACAACTCCCAATTCCAATAGGAATTTTCTGAGCCACACCGCTTCCTTCGCAGCTTCCGATGCCGCCACATACTCTGCTTCCATGGTAGAATCAGCTATACAGGATTGCTTGACACTTCTTCATGATATAGCCCCTCCTGACAAAGTAAAGACATACCCTGAGGTAGACTTTCTGGCGTCACTATCAGATTGGAAATCAGAGTCTGTATACGCCAATGGCGTTAGATCATCTGCTCGAAAGGTTAGCATATAATCTTTCGTTCTCCGAAGATACTTGAATATATGCTTAACAGCTGTCCAATGCATAGGTCCAGGGTTTGACTGATATCTGCTAACCATGCCAACGGCAAAGCAAATATCTGGTCTAGTACATAACATAGCATACATGAGGCTTCCAACAGCGGATGCATATAGAACTCTCCTCATGCTCTCTATCTCTTCAGATGTCTTTGGACATTGATCTCGGGACAGTGGTACTCCATGTCTAGAAGGTAGGAGGCCCTTCTTGGAGTCATGCATGTTAAACTTGACCAATATCTTCTCAATATATGAAGATTGGGATAAGGCTAACATCTTATTCTTGCGATTACGCAAGAGCTTGATCCCTAAGATATAGCTGGCCTCACCCAAAACCTTCATCTGAAATTGAGAGGATAACTAAATCTTTGTGGATGACAATAAACCTACATCATTTCCTATGAGTAATATGTCATCTACATATAGAACCAAAAATGCAACTGCTTTCCCATTTCCTTTCTTATACACACACGGTTCATCAATGTTTTGATCAAACCCAAAAGATTTGACTGCCTGATTAAACTTGATGTTCCATGCTCTAGATGCTTGCTTAAGTCCATAAATGGACTTCTTAAGTTTACAAACCATGTTATCTTGGCCACTAGCAATGAAGCCCTCTGGTTGCATCATATAGATACATTCGTCAAGACTTCCATTAAGAAAAGTTGTCTTGACATCCATCTGCCATATCTCGTAGTCATAATGACATGCGATGGCCAAGAGAATCCTTATGGACTTAAGCATAGCCACTGGTGAAAAGGTTTCCTCATAATCGATACCCTCTTTCTGAGTATATCCTTTTGCCACCAGTCTTGCTTTGAAGGTTTCCACCTTTCCATCCACTCCTCTCTTTCTCTTGTAGATCCACTTGCACCCTATGGGTTTAATCCCTTCAGGTGCATCTACAAGTTCCCAGACTTGATTGGAATACAAAGAATCCATTTCAGATTTCATCGCTTGCTGCCACATGTCAGCATCTATATCCGTTACTGCTTCATCATAACTAGTAGGATTCTCAACCAGATCTTCAGAGTCTGTCTTAAAAGACACTCCTAGATATCTTTCTGGCTGTCTGGAAATTCTCCCACTACGACGAGGCTCCGGAGTGTTCAAAGGAATATCTTATTCATCTACTGTCTCAGGATCTGGTACAGATGTTATAGGAGATCCCGGAAGAATCTCCTCAAGGGTTTCTTTACAACTAAGCTCTTGGTGCATCATACAATCATCCTCCAAGTACCTAGCATGAGTGCTGATGAGCACTTTTTGCTCCTTTGGATGATAAAAGATGCCACCTCTCGTTCCCTTAGGATACCCAATGAAGTAGCACATTTCTGATCGGGGTTCCAACTTGGTAGCTTTATCATTCAGTACATAGGCTGGACAACCCCAAATGTGAATATCTCTTAAACTAGGTTTTCGACTTGTCCACATTTCTTGGGGTGTCCTAGGTACTGATTTAGAAGGTACCAGATTTAAAATGTATGCTGCTGCTTCTAGGGCATATCCCCAAAAAGATATAGGTAGGGTTGCATGACTCATCATGGACCTTACCATATCAAGAAGGGTACGGTTTCTTCTCTCTGCTACATCATTTTGCTGGGGTGTACCCGGTGCAGACAACTGAGACACAATCCCATGTTGTGTGAGGTACTCCTTGAACTCACCCAGGAGATACTCGCCACCTCGATCAGATCGAAGGGCTTTGATATATTTTCCTAGTTGTAGCTCTGCCTCAGCCTTGAATTGCTTGAACTTATCAAACGCCTCAGACTTGCGTCGCATTAAGTATACATATCCATATCTAGAGTAATCATCGGTGAAGGTGATGTAATACTCATACCCTCCTCGAGCCGGTTTGTTCATAGGACCACACACATCAGTGTGAATCAATTCTAACAACTCCTTTGACCTTAGTCCCTTTCCAGAGAATGACCGTTTGGTCATCTTTCCCTTGAGACAAGATTCGCACTGAGGAAAAGGTTCGAAATCTAATAAGCTCAAAGGCCCATCTTCTACCAACCTCTGAATCCGTTTTAGGTTAATGTGACCCAAACGTAAGTGCCAAAGATATGTGTCATTGATTGAAGATACCTTCCTCTTAAGGGAAGTTGAGTTTTCGTGTTGTACATTATGCAGTGTGGGAGCAATAGGATATATATAAATAAGTTGTCATGTATTCTACCGGAACATATAATATTTCCATCTCTACTGATATCAATACCAGAATGGAAAGAAACTGAATAATTAAATTCAATTAATCTGGAAACTGAAATTAAATTCTTCCTCATGTCCGGAACATAGAAAACATTATTTAAAACTAATATCCTATTACATGGAAAATATAAGGTAACAACTCCTACTGCAACTGCCCAAACTTTAGCTCCAGTTCCGACTCTAAAGGCAAACTCTCCTTTCTCAATTCTCTGCATTATCTGAAACCCCTGCAATGAATTGCAGATATGATTAGTGGCTCCTGAGTCTACTATCCATGAGTCAGTAGAATCAACCACCAGACAAGTTTCAATGTAGTATGAAAAAGATGTACCTTTCTTTACTGAGGCCAGGAACTTGAGACAATCTTTCTTCCAATGACCTTTGAGGCCACACTTGAAGCATTTCCCTTTGGGCTTTCCATCTGTACCCTTGTCCTTCTTATTACCAACATTGTCCTTTTTCTACCCTTTTCCCTTATTCTGCTTCTTCTTGAACTTCTTCCCTTTCGGGTTTAGTTTAGAGGAAGACTGGAAAAAATGAGCTTGGGCTTTGGGCTTCATGATGGCCTCTGCCGCCTGGAGTTCTTTCATTAACTCAGGTAGAGTCATGTCCATCTTGCTCATATTGAAATTGAGCTTGAACTGATTGAAAGAGTCCGGGAGAGTTTCGAGAATCATGTCAGTTTGACTCCCTGCATCAATCTCAGCCCCTAGAATCTCAGCTTCATTGAAACAATCCATCAGCTTGAGCATATGCTCTCTGACAGGTGTTCCCTCAGCCATCCTAGCATTCATGATAGTCCTCATAGCAGCTTGCCTAGCTGGCCTGCTCTTGTCTGCGAACATCTCAGACAAGGACATCATGATTTCATAGGCTGTGTCCATATGCTCGTGCTGTGTTTGCAACACGTTGGACATGGAAGCGAGCATGTAGCATTTAGCCATGCTCTTCGCTTTCTTCCATTTCCTCTCAGCCTCTCGCTGGTCATCAGTAAAATTAGCATCAATATCGGGACAGTTTTCCAGCAAGACATACTTGTACTCCTCAGCTGTGAGTACTATGTCAAGATTTCTTTTCCAATCTACGTAGTTAGGCCAGTCAGTTTGTTCTCACGAAGAATGCACATCAACGGACTAAAAGAGTCTTTACCCATCTCTTTCTGGATATAAAACGGTTTATAATTAGACATGCAGTATATATGTAATATGCATATGGTGCTTGTTACAAAAGGAAAAACAAAGCACAAAAACTTTTTACATTATTCAACCCAATCATAATGTATCAGTGTTTCAACCTCCTCATAGACCCTCCATCGACGGGATGGCCGAGCCTACAGTCACGTTGAATTAAGGCAGACTTATTTGGATTATCACTATCTGGATACACATCCAGTGGCAGTCCAATCACTGATTGGTTTGGCCTCATATGACAAATAACCTTTAACTCCTAGGGAGAGGTTATCACCATCTTATGTCAAGTGTATAACCATCTCTTATGAAATTTCCCAGAATGTCTATGATTAAGTCTTCCGAAGGGAAGAGACTTTTATCCATCCCAGAAGTGACCTTTAGTAAAGAGCTCCACCGAAGGGATGGCCGCTCCCACCAACACTTCATTGACATTCTATAGAAGTGATCTTTAGTAAAGAACTCCACCGAAGGGATGGCCGCTCCTACTAACACCTCATTATGTATATTCACATTAGTTCACCCATTAACCCATCAAAGCGGTCTTTAGTAAAGAACTCCACCGAAGGGATGACCGTTCCTACTAACACTTTAATGAAATAACATGAACCGAAAATGGAAGGCCGTGGGGTCTTTCCTAAAACCCCTCTCCCACTTGATTATTTATCACTAGGGTTTATACTTTTTGACCTTTACATTGCTTTACTCAAAAGCTCTTTTTAAATCTAGCAAACTTGGTTAATTAAATTTATGACTTAAGCCATCTTAAAATTAAATAACCTTTGCTTTAAAACATTTGAGCAAATCCCTTCAAAGAGTCAAAAACCTATCTTGGGTTATGAAAACCCATAGGTAGCATCTAATTAGATTTTAGTTTAGCCTTCTTTGGAAACCAAGGGTACCAAGATAAACTAAACCCTATCCAATTTTAAACCTTAGACAAATAGAAGGTGCTGGTCTAAGTTCCGTTTAAAACAATTTGCCAAACGAAAAACAATCTAATACAATAAAGATGCCAATTTTAGAACCTAATGGTGGCCATGTTTCTAGGTGACAATTATAGCAATTATATAAAGCACTCATCCATGCATTCCATATATAAAAGCAAATAAAAGTATGCAATCCTTGATGGCTCCTTGCTCTTCGGACTTGTAATCCTTATCGAACTAGGACATCAAGAACAGGTCTCATCTTTCACCAAGAAGTCTTGTCTCCTCCACCACTAAGGAGTCCGGTTACTTGCAACCTTTCTTGAAACTTTCTTCTTCTTGCTTGATCCAATAAATTAAATTTATACAAGCAAACCCATAAAAAACAAAAACCCAAATTACATTGGAGATACCTATACTTTTCAAGAAAGCTTACATCAAGACTAGTTGGAATAATAGTAAAGAAAGAATTACAACTTCCTATGATTGCTAAACGCGCAATCGTACACTTTCCAACTAATGAAAAAACAACCAAATCCACATAACAATCATGCGAACCATCAAGAATGTAATACATGGCTGCAAACAAAGAGGTTAGTGCATGCAAACTCACTATGTGCATCATTAAACAAATCTGGAAAATAAATTCCAGCAATGTTAATGAAACTTGCACACAACATGCATCACAACATAACTTTAATAGGGTGCCACCATGCCCATAATCAATCTAGGGTTAATTATACACAACATGGGATCATGATTTCACATGGAGTGGCTCTGATACCACTGAAAGAAATTACGATTCAGATCTGAATTAGCGGAAGATATTCATGGCTAATTTGTAACATGACAGATTTAAAAAAAAAAAAACTGATTTGGGCAGCATAAATCAGTCATATAGATCGCATGAGAACTCCATGAATTCATGACCAACAAGTGTATAATTAAAGGAGAATGAAGAAGACTAATACCTTGAAGATTTGTAGACTTCAAATCTCTGAAAAAATAGATCCAAAGGCCCGAACTCAGACTTGCAATTAGCAAATAAGTTGCTGGAATTTTCTGCACTAGTATTGCCTTTGATCTTCTCCTCTATCTCACTTCCAAATCTGATTGGCTAAGATGGTGGGATCTTAATCTAGGAGTTGAGAACTATTTCTCCAAGGAAAAATCTCAGACCTTAAGCTTTCTTCAATGAAGAAGAAAACCTCCAGAGGGCTGGACGTGTGGCTCTCCTTATGGCTTCCCAAGTGTTGGACGTCCAAAGGGGGGATGGGTTTCTTTTATAGAAACTTTGAGGAAACATTTCCCATAAAGTTATCTCTCCTTATTCTAAAAGATGTCCTAAAAGGAAAGACTTATTTCCTTTTAGATACAATTCAATTAGAAAAGGAAACTTTAAGGAACTTCCCATCCAATTAGTAATCCTAGTTGTAGAACACTTACTAATTTAAGTTCCTAATCCAAAAAGGAAACTTTCTCATAGGAATACTATTCCAAAGAGGAGTCCAACCTTTCAAGTAGAGAGACCTACTTAAAATTGGAAACCTTACCCATGGAAATCCTATTATGGACGTCCCTCATGATAATGCACACCATGGCCCACATACAATTTATCTAGAGTTAAATTCATGTATGCCATCAAAGGCCTATTTGAATTTAAACTCAAAATTATTTTTCCACTAAAATAATTCATCCTTATGTTATCTAAACATTTTAGGAAACCATACCAATCTTGGAAAGTGACTAGAGAAGGGACCAAAAGACATATTTGTCATTGGCTCCCAAAATGACCAAAATGTCCATGCTAAACCCATAGCAACATAAAGACCATTTTAACCTTAACTCATTCCACTAAAGAGTTATGGTTGAACTCCAAGGACAAATATATAATATAATAAGCTCGTCATAAAATGACGGTTGTCTTCGACCTACTAAGTGTAATGACCTGAATGCCCCTCTATGTAACATCCATAATCGAGTCAGGTTATCACTTGTACTATCAACCTTCCCGATTACATCTAAACCTTAGAACTTCATATCCTTAAACATAATTAATCATCATTCGAATATCATTCTCTTGATCCAGGGAGCGACCCACAAGTTCAATATCCATATGGAACATCCATATACTAAGATCTTAGATTTTGATGATTAATCGGATAATTCTAAGGGGATGATTATTCCATCATCAGATGGCATAGATTCTATATTACATCTGCACGTCCCAACTGATCAAGTCCGAGTACCCAAAACACAGAGCTGTTGACCCATGAAAAGAATCTCACCCATAGTGAATTAAAGCACAAGAACTTGACTTCGTCAGTCATCCACAAATGCTCAAGATTAAGAGCACCGGTCACTCAGTAGCATGAGGTGACTTGATCTCTCTCTGTGATAGTACTATTTTAGAGATCACACCTACCATGGTCCTGTTCAATGCATTGCATATGCACTAATGAGATGAATCCGGGAAAGCCCTCCCATGACTTAGGTAAGTCACCCTGAATACAGGAGAGTCTCTCATTATAACTTCTACCAAGATGAAGTGCCCAGCTCCATCTTTCAGTTATGAACAAATATGATGTTTCCAGTTGTCCATGAATTAGACCTATCTGTGCGTAGACACTACACACCTAATTCATTTACTAGAAATAATGGGCCTTACACAACCATACATATATACATGTTTAAGCATAAAAGAGTCTTTCCATTAAATATCCAGTAACAAAAGATGAGAGTGCAGCTAGTGGGCTTTAGGGCATACACCAATCCCAACATCCACTATGCTAGACTTTGTAGATTCTTCTAGATCCCTTCTTCTTCCATCTATTGGAGATTCAAACATTGAATTTAAAGTATCTCAACTTGAATCTAAACTTAAATTAAAAGAAGAAGAAATTAATGAAAATGAATATGACATTCAACAAGCCTATGATGAATTATGTATATTTGCCTTAAAGCTTGTTAAAAAGAATAAAAGATTAGAAGAAAAATCTAAAAGTCTAAACAAACAATTAGTCTCTTCTAAAGATGAACTTAGAGAGAAAGAAAAATTAATAAATTGTGTAGACTCTAAGTTTATGATCTCTTTGCATAACCTACAAAATGCTCAAGATGAATTAATTGAATTAATGTTAGGTTGTGATAATCTTAAAAAGAAAATTTTGAATCTAAGAGATCAATTACAAAGGCAAGATGAAAACATTAACAATCTTGAATCTAAGTTGACTATCACTAAAGAAAATTTATCTAATGCTCAAAATAAGATAAATACTCTAGAACTTGGATCCAATGTGTTTAATGAAATTAAACTTGAATTAAGACTTGCCCATGAAGAGCTAAATAATTTTAAGGGAATTGAACTTGAACTAACAAAAGTTAAAAATGAAAATTCAACCCTTAAAAACCAAGTCACTCAACTTGAAACCTACAAACAAAAGTATGAGTGCAAATTTACCCAAAGTGAAGAAAGATTTGAAAAGTTATTGAAATTGGGTAAATCCAAAAGAGATAGGACGGGTCTTGGTTTTGATAGGAATATTCCACATGACCCTAAATTCACCAACACATTTGTGAAAGGTGAGTCCTCATTCTCTAGCACTCACACTTCCTTGCCCATGTCTAAATGTAATTATTGTGGCATTGAAGGACATTTTAGGTTTGAGTGCAAATCAAGAAGAAGCCATGTGTCTAAAATCATTTTTGAACCAAAGAAAGTAAAATCAAATTCTATGATGGTTAAGACACTAAAAACCAAGGAAGACTCCAAGAAGAATAAACAAGTAAAACCTATTAAAAAGGAGTCTCCTAAAATAGATTCTAAAAAGGTTAATCAAGTTAAACCGACTCTAAAAGAATCTATTAACAAAAAGCTTCTCAATCTTCCTCCCATAACTCAACAAATGAAAGAACTTTTGAATATAGTTGCTAAGTTAAATTTAAAATTCAAAAGTCAAATAAAGGGAGGAAATAAGAAGAAAAGAAAAGTGAACCAAACCCCTAAGAAACAATCTCACCAACCCCAAGAGACTAATCACCAACCGAAGTTTAAATTATTCAAATCTCATGGTGATAGGTCCAAATCTAAGATTTATCAAGTCAAATCTCCTAAAGCTGGTGGGACTTCAAACCTAGACCTCAAAGACCAAACCTCTCAAGACCTTAGGTGGATTTCCAAAGTTATAAACTTAGACAAACCTTAAGGCCTTGGACCTCTTTGACCAACCTATCCTTTATAGGTAAATCCTTTTGTTGGTCATGTTGCATTTGCATTTTGTTATTTCATAGTTACATTTCATAAAATGCAATGCTTGTTTATAATCAATTGATTTTGTTTTCATGCACCATACTATTTACATATCATGGTTTTCAAAATCTTTTGATTATAATTTCACCTTGATAGATTTGCGTATTGCTTTCATTTAGTTATATATCTTGCATGCATTTCTACATGTTCAATTGATTATGGTTTCAAAAGCTTTCATAGCTAGATCCTACATAATCAATTGATTTTGCAAAATCATTTGTTTGAATGTTATAGTAAGATTTTTTCTTTAAAAACAAATGATTTGAATAAATTTAAATTTTCCATGATCTTACTAATTATATCCTTTGGTATGGAAAATATGTGTTCAATTTGTATGAGCCCTTGTAGTTATATTCTTTGGAATACAAATTGAAAAATGTTTTATCTTCATTTTCATACTCATTTTGTCCATTGTTGGATTTTGTTTATGATTTGAAGATTGTTTGAATGGAATTGCTTTAAAACATCATTAGTTATATTCTTCAAAGCATGTTCCATGTTTTCATTTCCTTTTGTATTTGATTATGCCATTTCAAATGGAAATGAATGTTGTTTTAAGCTATTTGCATCTTTGTTTATTTAGTAACATTCTTTATGCAAATGTTTATTTGTTCCATGTATGGTTGTGCTCTTTAATTATTTTTGTAGTTACCATACTAGAACCCAAAAATCCATCCTCTTGCTTTCTAGTTTTTATTTGACTTGGATGGTTATGTTGTTGATTCATGTGTAATTTTCTTATTGGTATCATTCATTAAACATGTTTCAACTTCGTAGTAGTGTTCTTGATCATATGAACATCTTTGAAATTCATTCCTTGTATTTCATAGTTATATCTATTGTTTGATGGATTTCTTAGATATTGAATTCATATGATTTGACACTGTGAAAATTGCATGTTCTACTAAGTTATATCTTTTTATGCAATTTCTCTTGTTCATCACTATGCTCATTAGTCATATCATTAAAAGTGATGAATAATTATCTTATGATGTTTGTTGGAATTTTGTGTTTGTCACATGCTTGCTCTTAATCATGTTTCCTATTCAATTGGTAATCAATTGGTATCATTTTCAATTAGTATATATATCCAATTGGTATCATATCTTGAGTTTGTGATAGACCTTGTGTACATTGGATTGAACTTGATAGTTATATGTCTTTTGTTCCATGTCACATTCCATGAACATCATAATCTTCATGATTGCCACCTCTCTGCTCATATAAGTAAATCTCTTGACCACCATGTTTATGTTTTCATAATTTTGGTTGGTTAATGGTGAGGTTTGGCTTCATGATTGAACTTCATTTCATTCATCTTGTGCATGATAGTTATATATAATGATTGTATGAAATGAACTCAGAACTTTACATAGCTTATGATTTTCATAGTTAAATTGTCTGATGCTATGTTTGAGTTAACCCCATCTCATCATGGATAGCTCTAATTTGGATGAACCCTAATAGGTGTATTCCCTAACTCCAATTTCGAGTGATTGAGTTAATAGTTTTTATCCTTGAATCTCAATTGATATTTTTATTTATTTCAATTGATATCCATGATAGTTTATCTCCTTTTGACCTTGCTCTTTAATTATCCTATAGCTTATCCGTCAATTGGCATCTTTTTATTGGTAATTTGATCAATTTTAACTTTATAGTCAATTATCATTATTAATTTGTATCTAATTCTTCTCTTGAAGTTAACCCTCAATTGGTTAAACCATCTTCTTCTTGCACCTATTAGTTAAATCCTTGTCAAAAGTTTGACAAAAGAAGAGTATGGATTGAGGGGGAGTAAACCTTCTAAGGAAGCATTAGAGTTGATCAAATTCACCCTTATATTGGTTCTGTACCCTTATAGCCTATCTACCCATGCATGATGCCCTGTTATATATTTCATTTTCGATTTCTTTTGTTAACAGGTGCTACTAAAGGTATTTTTCTTGTTTCATGTGTGTAGGTACCTCTCTTCAATTGAGACCTTTGCAATTTAATGGAAAAGGGGGAGAAAGTTCTCAAGTTTAATGGCAAAGGGGGAAAAAGAATTAAAGGGGATAAAGAGTGATCAAGCTACCCAAAGGGAGAAAATGCATGGTCATAGGGGGAGAAGATGATAGAAGAAAGAGCTTGGAAGCTAAAGAATATGCTTGGTCTAAAGAAAGGAAGATGAAGAGAAAGTTAGAAGATTGATCAAGCTCCAAGCATCAAGAAGAATGAAGCTAGAGCCCAAGCTAAAGTGAAGAAGCATCCAAGAAGATTTCAAGGATTGTCCAGCCAAGGAGGAGCGGAAGACTGTGTGAAAATTTAGTGTTGAGCAAAGTTTGCCAACATATAAAAAGTTTGCCATCAAATTGCAAAGGGGGAGATTGTTAGGGATTTTGTGTATTGCAATTTGATGGATGCATTATCATTTTAGCATCTCATGATTTTTCACACAAGCATTGAGTTAAATATCTTGAAATCTGATTTTCTACATGCATTATTTTTAAATATTGTAAATCTTATAGTTTGTGCATGTTTTGGATTTAAATCTTGAATGCATTTGTTTTTGAAAAGAATTTTTACAAATCAAGCTAGCCTATGTTTTAAAGTTTCAAACTATATTTGGCTTTTTATGTTTCATGATTTTAAAAGCACTTAGATGATTTAAAATCATGTTTCCAAGCTTGGTTTAGTAGCCCAAAAATCCTTACATGAAAATACTTTGAAATGTGCAAAAGTTGGGATTTTAGCCACACTGTTGGTTAGCATGTCGGTCAGGTGTCGGCTAACCGACCATGGTTCAGAAGCTGACCGAAATCCTCTCGGTTAGAATTCCAGAGAGCTATTTTCTGAACAAATTTGTACTGTCGGTCAGCTTGTCGGTTCCTGTTGGCTGACCCACACCTGCACAACGAAAAATTTCTTGACCGTTGAGGTGTCGGTCAAGTTGAGGTGTCGGTTGACCGACACCAACCTGTGGGTCGACCGACAAGGAGCCGTTGGACCACTTTTTCTATAAAAAGAAACTCATTCCTTAGCCATTTGAGATGATTTTTGAAGCCCTTCTTGAGGCATTTTGAAGCAAAAGAAAGGGGATCAAGCTAAGGAATGCTAATGGTCATTAGGAAAAGCTAAAGCTTGGATTAATGAAGTTAAACCACCAAGTAAGCTTTGCCTTTTATTAATCATTGTTTTATGCTTTGTTAAACTATTGGTAAATGATTTTAGCATATAAACTATGATGTGTTGAATCCTCTACTTCCTTAATCTTTGATTAAAGTCATAATATTCTTCACCTTGATTTCAGAACAAGTTTGTTTTATAAACTTTGTTAATCATGCATTGCCAAAATCTTTGATTTCTTTTATGTCATGATTCATTAACTTGTTTTGAATCTTTCCTTGTTGTTTTCATTCATTTAAACCTTTGTTGAATTAGTTTGGTTTTGAAAACAACATTGCACATGCATCACATGTTTAGACTAAATTAATTTCATACAACTTGTGAACCCTTGTTTTTCATATCTTCTACAAGTTTGTATTTGGTACATGTGATTTGCATATTACTTCAATCATATCTTTTTATGTGCATTAAACTTTTAAATGCTTTTAGCATAAATTGATTGAGCTTTCATTTTCAACTTGATTGAAGTATTCACACACACACTTCATGAGCATTCATCTTTGCATTACTTAGAGTGCTGTGTGAGTTAGCTTTTCATTTTCATATTCGCCTATTTAGAGGCAATTTTATTTGAGCTTAATTGTAATCTCTTAGAGTGTTTTGTGAAAACACTTTCTTTAGAGAAATCATTTGATTGTAAGGTTATTGCTTAGCCATATAAAAGCATTGTGTATAGGTTGTTGTTTAGCCTAGAAAAACAATATTGTAAGGTTATTGCTTATTCTTAGAAAGCATATTGTAGAGGTTATTGCTTAGCCTTTTGAAAAGCATAATAGTGGAAATCCGGTGGGGTGTTGGATACACAAGCCGGTAGTGGATGTAGGCATTAAGGCCAAACCATTATAAATCTTTGTGTAGTAATGATTGTTTCGTGGTGATTGTTTTGTTTAAGCTTCCGCATTTTGTATGTTAATCATCACATGTGACTAGTTTATTGTAAAGAAATTAAAATTGGTCATAATTAGTCATTAAGTGTAGATCACCCTATTCACCCCCCCCCCCCCCCCCCCCCCTCTAGGGTTAGGATCCCTTGGACCTTCAATCCTAAGGGGATCAATGGTTCAGGTCTTGATAAAGGGGCCCATAAAGTCCAAAAATTAACTTCAATTGTTCACTTTTGTTATGCAAATATCTCAAGATTGGTAAATGATAAACGGTTGATATTTGATATGGTGGTTGTTCTTAGTCATCCTAAGAACTTGTATGATTCAGATTATAGTTTAGGGCCCCGCCAAAGAAGGAGAAAGATCAGACTGTGTGATACAAATCCAAAACCCTGTTAAGTAATGCTCTATCTGCTTATGTGCAAAATGTCTATTTGAAATATGGTGGTTTTGTTGGCCATGCGAAATAGACATATATTGTCTAAACTCCATTACAAATGGGCACAGTAAAAGTAGTTGGCAAACAGACAAAGTCAATTTGAAACCGGTTAAAGTCAATAAGAGGTAAATTTGAGAGATGCCAAACGCCACCAAAGTGTAAAAAGGAAAGGAGATAAAAGTTTCACACAAGAAGAGATCCCAAGTGATGCGGACGTCCATGCACGGGGTCCACTCCCCTTGGACGTCCACCTCACTTTCTCTCTCTTTCTCCTCCTTTGCTCAATCCGCCACACCACTGGTTTCCTATCTACTGCACAACAAGTAATCTCCGATGGGACCTACTGCTTAGAGTGTTGATCAAGCCAAGAGATCAAGATGGGAAGGGAAATCAGTTCAAAACTCATTGCTTAGAGTGCAAGTCAAGCCAAGATAGAGTTTTATTCCTAGAGGAACTCCAAGCCAAAGAGAAAAACAAACTATGTAAAGGGCCCTAGGGAGGGACGTCCAAAGCATCCTCCCCTAGGGCTTGGACGTCTATCCCCCTTCTCCTCTCTTCTTCTCTTCCCCCCTTCTAGATCTAGGTTTCCCTAGTCTAGTCCTCCACTTTTTCAATTTTTTTTAAGGTAGCTTTGGACTTTGTCCAAGCAAAACGTAGTTTTAGGAAGGAGCTGAAGTTGTACTTAAGAATGCTATCAATGAAAATATCAATTCTCTTTTGTGCAATGGCTAGTTGATTTTGTGATCGAGGTTACGGATGAAGTTAAGTAATCTTTGACTCTTTCTTTATGTTTGTATATGTTTGATTAAGAATTGATGTGCTTGAATGTTTTAGTAGGCTTGTCTTCATACCAGTAGGTACCTTCCATATTGTATTTCTTAATGCTAGAGCAAGCTTTTTATTATCCATGCTTATTTTTTAGTAAAAATTAGCGAAAGGTCCCTATAAGTCAATGTTTCCAGCCTCCAGTCCAAGGAAATACTTTTTAAGGCCTCTGGTCCACTCAACTAGACTTTTTTCAGCCTTAGGTCCCTATATCCACATGATCACATTTTTCAGGACTAATTTGCCCTTGCAACTGTTTTTATAGCATAAAATTTTGAATTTTGAAATTTTAAAATTTTAAATGTTCTGTTCCCCTCTTTCACAAGATCGTTCAATTATTTGATGAGAATACCATTAGAGAAGATGCCCCACCCCTCTCACTCTTCCTCCTCTTCTTCTCTTTACGTTTTTTCTTCTTTTCATTTCATCAATGGCTCCGGCAGCGAACGGTGGTGATTTTGTCGATGGCGACTTACAGCCACTGCAATTTCTCCTATTTCCGATTTGGAAAGTCAAATCTCCAATTCACATGCTGAAGCAGAGAAGAAATTTGTTCTGATCTCGGCGGGCCATACAAATCGCAAAGAAGACAAGGGACAGCAGCGGCACCAAATCGCTCACGGGCTAGGACAAAAAGTCCAAAGGAGACAGCCCAGCGCATGAGATTGGAAAAGCCGATGCAATCCCCCCAGGAGCCAGGACTGCCACGACGACGGAGGTGGAGGAATGCGGCCTGTGAGTCAATGAACGAGCCGGTGGAGATACGGACGACAGCAAGAGGGATAATGAGGATTGTCTCTAGAGCACCCATCTGCAGAGGGTGAGACCAGAACCCAACTAGCGCGGTCTGCAGCTCGCGAAGAATGATCGAGCAGAGGATTCCACCCCATCTCAATCCCTTATTTGAATTCCACCCCACCTGTAACAAATCCAGGTTTCGGATCTCATCCGCCCCTTCCTCATCTCTATCCCACTAATCCCACCGCTGCAGGAGAAGAGGGCGTTCGCCGGAGAAGGAACTAACCGCTGCCGTTGCGGTCCCGTGGCCGAGGAAGAAGAAGACAGCCACCTGGTCTTTGTGTCCGGTTGCAAAAACAGAACGAGGAAGAAGAACCCATCTTCTTTTTTTTTATTTTGGGTTCAGTATCGGGTCGGGTCCAGTCCAGGTCAGACCTGACCCGTTGTGCAGAAGCCCTTAAGCAACTCAGAGAAAGGCTCTTTTGTCAAATTTATCTGAGTTTTGTCCAAATTTATCTATTTTCTATCATATTTATCTGAGTGTTGTTCAAATTTATCTGTTTTCTGTCATATTTCTTTGTATTTTTGGTAAATTTATTTGAGTTTTTGGTAAATTTATCTGATTTTTGTTCAAACTTATCCAAATTTTTATCAAATTTATCCGAGTGTTGTTCAAATTTATCTATTTTCTGTCATATTTCTTTATGTTTTTTGGTAAATTTATCTGAGTTATTTTCAAAATTTATCTGAGTTTTTTAGGAAATTTATTTACTTTTATTGAAATCTATATGCGTTTTTTAAATTTATTTGCGTCTTTTGAGATTTATTTGTATCTTTTCAAATTTATTACATTTTTTGAAATTATTGTATTTTTAAAAATTTATTTTCGTTATTTTAAATTTATTTGTATTTTTTGAAATTTTCTTTGGATCTTTTGAGATTTATTTGAGTCTTTTAAAAATTATTTATTTTTTATAGAGATTTATTTGGATATTTTGAAACTTATTTGCATCTTTTTAAAGTAATTTTCATTATTTGATTACATATTTTTTTTAACTTATTTAATTTTTTTTAAATTTATTTTTGTTATTTTGAAATTTATTTATATGTTTTTAGAATTTATTTAAAAATCTGGGGATTCCATTAATCGTAGGCAATTAAATGTTAGTTGGCCATTATTAATGGGATATCCCACCAATCATGGGTTATGATTTAAAGAAAGGGTAAACTAGACATTTCATGCATGAGAAAGTGTGGGAGGGACCTTTGGCTCTATGACTTTTTTTTTGTGGATTTAAGGCCATAAAGTGAAATGTTCAGGGACCTGTCGCCGAATGCCCCTATTTTTTATAGGCCATGCTTGGGAATATGTTATTTTTTATGGTTTATGCTTATATTTGATGGGTAATAATTAAGTAACTTAAGTGATTTGATGAAGGGAAAGAGGTCTTGGGTATTTGCTAAGTTTCATAGATAAATAATCTCTTTTGAGATAAGTGGTTTTAAAGTTATATTATCCGGATTTGGATGCCATGATTAGATCTAGATCTGAATTAGAAAAACTGATCAAACATGTATTCTCATTAAGAAAGTTATTTTGGATTGCTTAATGGATTTTGAATGCCTTGATCAACTTTATTATCATTGTTATTTCGTTATCTTATTGCTTTAATTAATTTTTATGCATTATTAGTTAATTGTGACATCATCTTAAATAAATTTTCTTCATGATTCTCTCTCTATGGGTTCAACCCGTACTTTCCACTATCTATTCGTAGACATCCATGCACTTGTGGTATTTCTATGATTGATTGAGATCACATTAGGTTTTTTACAATTTCAGAGTCATTGGATATCATTTTGGTCAAGATCCGATTCAAAGACAAAGTACTCGGACCTAAAGGCTAAAGCTCACTTTCAAAGGTCAAATGATGGTAAAACCTTCTTCAGAGTTTAATAATGATCCCAAGAAGGACTCCCAAAATCTTCACATCAATCATAGATCATTTGGGTCCACTTTCCACATGTTGGCTTACTGGGTCCAACAAAAACACTATTTGTTGGACCTAACCTCATAGAGAGTGTTTTGGCATACTTTTCAAGTTGTGACTCCCTTAAATTGCTGCAATTGCCTCCTAGGCCTATAAATAGGGGCCTTGGTCGTCCATTCCACCACTCTCCAGACACTTTAGAGTACAGAGCCTTCATCCAATACTTTGAATTTTCAAGTCATCTTCTTCCTCCTTCAGATCTCTCTTCGAGAAGGTAAGATCATGTTCGGAAGTGCTTCTATACAGACATTTGGCCTCTTAAACTTAGTCTCCAATCCTCTGAAAGTGTTCCTCTAGAGGGAGAGACTGAGTAATCATGGCCTTACCAACCCCTTTATCTTCAAAATTCTAATTGTTCATTCTTTCATTTTTATTCTTCTCACTCTAAGGAGTAAGGGCATCCTCAGTTAAGGCTCGGTTGTGCAAGCCCTCTCTTGGCTTTATTTTGGTTCTTCATACCGATACGGCCTAGAATGACACAACCCTGAATATCCACTGGCACATAAACCAGCAAACTCCCTTTGATTGCACAAACGCGGTCTTTGATAAAGAGTGATGATTTTCAAATATTACTATAAGTCAAAATCGACATCCACCCATCCAAATACATGGTAAGGCCATCCCAAATCAATGTCAGAGGCACCTCAGTGGCCTGGGGAAGAAAATAGGAGAAGAAAGAAGGAAATTCGAAAGGTTGAGGGTTAGGTCCGAGCAAACAGAGGCTCTCGGACTTACGCTCACAAAACTATATTTGTACAGTCTTTTGTCAAGTATTTTGTCCATTCCTTGTATTTTTTTTTCTCATTTTGTTCAATTTGAAACCATCTGGGGCCAGATGGAGGGGTTGTAAAAGTGTAAACGACCTGCTTTGACGAGGCTTGGAATGTGAACCCATGTAATATAAATTGGAGGAATGAATACTACGTTTCTCCTATTTTTTGTATTAGAATTTGTAATCACGCCAAAATTATTTTCACAATTTTCTGCCATCATCATATACATAGAGATTTGGTGTGTACCCTCTTCCCTTGTGGGATCTCTTGTCCTAGTCTCGAGACTACTTGGGACAAGTTTGCCATATCCATAGAGGTTCTCGCATTAGGTTGAAGAGGTCTTTGGGTCTTAAGAGTCATCCCCCCTATACTATCGTCCAATCATTTAGTCTTGGACGCATTCTGGGGCATGTGCCTCCTCCATAGGTCTACTATGGCATAGTGATCCTTTGGATGATTTTTCTCTTGGTGTTCAAACATTGTAAGTTCCTAAACAACCATAAGTTAAAGGTTTCTTTAAAGGTTTGTGCAATGAAGACTTGAGGTCCATTTAGAACCTTTAGATCAAAACTTTGTGGGTATCTCGGCTAATATCTTAAATTCGTGGTTTTGGTATTCGTAAAGCTGACCAAGAACTTAGTGTGGACCTAGAATCGCTGGCTCTCCGAGACTATGTACCTGTAGGTGCAAAAAATAACGACCCACAATAATGGGGGGTGCCTTAGAGGACTTACCCAAGTGAGATTAGGGACACCGATGCCTGCGCCTGGAGCCTGAGAAAAGGAAGAAGAAACGTAGGTCAGAGGACCCTGGCCTGGGCGGCGCAAGGCTCTCCGATGCCTAAGTTAGTGTATGAACTAAGCAGAGGGAGGAGATTTTGGGGGAGAATATGGCATACCAGAGTGGTAATGGCATTTCCCTTCCTTTGGAGCTGTAGCTGTGTTTATATAGAGGAAGAGGAGGCAAAGGGGTAGTTGGCTGTCTTGTCATAGCCCATTTTGTCAGGTACTAGGGAGGCGCGATCTCATCGTAGCCTGTCTGGTCCCGTCGTAGCCTGTCTTGTCCCGTTAGGCCATATCCTGGCGCCTTGGGAGCTGTGGAGGGTGATCTGTCAGGAGATACGGGCTATCCCCTTGTCTTGTCGCACGGGCCATAGCGTGCTTGAGCGTCCATGGGAGGACAGCTGTCAGTGCTCACTACTTTCATCGATATGAGGCGCTTGGCCGGGATGGAGTATCGTGCCGGGTGAGACCTGGCGGAGATGTAGGGTCAGGGCACTGTTGCCGAAGTGGAAGGGGATGGCACTGTCGCCGAGCTGGGCAGCCGAAGTGGGATGCTTTGCCGAAGTGGAGTGTCTGGTCTTGCTAAGGCGTGCATTGCCGAGGTGGGGGAGTTGCCGGGATGGACTTGCCGGGATGGATTTGCTGATGCCCCCCCCCCCCCCCCCCCGGGATGGAGCACCTTGCCCAGGATTCTCTTGGGAATTTCCCCACACAAAGCCCCCCAGCTTCTGAGCTCATTAGACTCCTCATTGAGGTCGGAAGCTAAGTACCATGGAGGACAACACTTGTGCCTTGGAGCTGCTCATAGTTTTGAGATGACTGGCTGGCAATGGACAGGAGCTGGAGGTTGGCATCACTGTGAAGCTGTAACAAGATGCCTCTGTCGAGCTGGAGAGTGCATTGTTGCTGAAAGCCAAGAGAGATGGCTCATTTAGGAGTATCTTGCTACTGCTGCTGAGGAGGAGGCAAGCTGAGGAGGAGGCGAGCTATAGACTGGGTGCTGCTGCTAAACCGGAGACTGGCACTGCTGCCGAGCCGGAGGAAGGATTTCCTGCCGTACTGGAGTCTGGCGCTGCTGTAGAGCTGGGAACTGGCATGAGGCCGAGGTGGAACCAGGGTAACTGCCAACCTGGAATCCGGCACTGATGCCGAGCTGAGAACTGTCATGAGGCCGAGGAGGTGATATGGAACAGTCTCTACTGCAATCTTGTCGAGCTGCCCTTAGCCGAAATGGCCAGCTTTTGGCCGAGACGAACTGCCTTGCCTTGCGACAGTGTGTCGGAGATGTGAGCATAAGTTCGGCAACGGTCTTTGAGGGGTGTAAAAACCCTGACTTTAGGAATCCGGCCGAGTGTCCGAACTCGAGGCCTTCTCCAGGGTCCAGGACCCGGAGCTTTAGGAAACGACCGAGTTTGGACTCGAGGCCTTTTCCAGGGCGGTAGACCCGGAGCTTTAGGAAACGACCGAGTCTGGACTCGAGGCCTTTTCCAGGGCGTTGGACCCGAAGTGTGTCCAAGACACGGGGGCTTTAGGAAAGGCTGAGTGTAGGAACTCCAGGCCATTTCCAGGGCGTAGAGCCTTGATTGTGTTCAAAACACGGGGCTTTAGGAAAGGCTGAGTGTAAGAACTCCAGGCCATTTCCAGGGCGTAGAGCCTTGATTGTGTTCAAAACACGGGGCTTTAGGAAAGGCTGAGTGTAAGAACCCCAGGCCATTTCCAGGGCGTAGAGCCTTGTAGATGGGTGAAGACCCTGAGTTTAGGAATTGGCCGAGTGTCCGAACTCGAGGCCTTTTCCAGGGCTGTTAACCCTTGGAGATGGGTGAAGACCCTGAGTTTAGGAATTGGCCGAGTGTCCGAACTCGAGGCCTTTTCCAGGGCTGTTAACCCTTGGAGATGGGTGAAGACCCTGAGTTTAGGAATTGGCCGAGTGTCCGAACTCGAGGCCTTTTCCAGGGCTGTTAACCCTCGGAGATGGGTGAAGACCCTGAGTTTAGGAATTGGCCGAGTGTCCGAACTCGAGGCCTTTTCCAGGGCTGTTAACCCTTGGAGATGGGTGAAGACCCTGAGTTTAGGAATTGGCCGAGTGTCCGAACTCGAGGCCTTTTCCAGGGCTGTTAACCCGTGACTTGTCTTTCTGGCACTCGCCGAGGTGGAGAAGCCTGGGTGTATGAACCCGAAGGCAGTCTCGATGGCACTGGCCGAGACCAACATGAGGCCAAACCTGTGAAGCGCGTAGCTAGCACGAGGGCGATACCAACATGAGGTCGTTAGATGCGGTCGAGACCATCATGAGGCCGAAACCAGCGTGAGGTGGAGACCAGCACGTGGACGGACCAGCATGAGGTCGTCAGATGCGGTCGAGACCATCATGAGGCCGATTTCTGGCACTCGCCGAGGTGGAGAAGCCTGGGTGTACGAACCCGAAGGCAGTCTCGATGGCACTGGCCGAGACCAACATGAGGCCAAACCTGTGAAGCGCGTAGCTAGCACGAGGGCAATACCAACATGAGGTCGTTAGATGCGGTCGAGACCATCATGAGGCCGAAACCAGCGTGAGGTGGAGACCAGCACGTGGACGGACCAGCATGAGGTCGTCAGATGCGGTCGAGACCATCATGAGGCCGAAACCAGCGTGAGGTGGAGACCAGCACGTGGACGGACCAGCATGAGGTCGTCAGATGCGGTCGAGACCATCATGAGGCCGAAACCAGCGTGAGGTGGAGACCAGCACGTGGACGGACCAGCATGAGGTCGTCAGATGCGGTCGAGACCATCATGAGGCCGAAACCAGCGTGAGGTGGAAACCAGCACGTGGACGGACCAGCATGAGGTCGGAAGCTAAGTGATAAAAAGTTCCGTCTAGCTGCCCCCGAGTTGGAAGAGATTCCTGCAGAGCTGGGGGCTACTAGCGAGCTGGAGATATCCGCTAAGCTGGAGACGTCCGCCGCGCTGGAAGCATCTGCCGAGCTGGAAGCGATATGATCACTGTCGCGGAGGTTGAACTGCTCCCGGGCCCGGTTGCTTCTGCTCTTCAGGGCGCGTCTTTCGGGGGGTAGAGTCGAGGTCGAATCCTTAGAGGATGAACCCGACCGAGTATCCTGCTGTTGGTCGCCTGCTTGGCCAGATCTTGCTCCTGACCTCTCTCGGCGGGGGACCGTCGGCAGCTGTGTCGACAATGCAATAGGCTCCTTTCCCTTTCTGGCTCTTCGAGGCATGGTGTTTGGAAAGATTGAGAAGGTTGGGAAGGCTGGGATATTGCTTCCACACAGACGGCGCCAATTGTAGGTGCAAAAAATAACGACCCACAATAATGGGGGGTGCCTTAGAGGACTTACCCAAGTGAGATTAGGGACACCGATGCCTGCGCCTGGAGCCTGAGAAAAGGAAGAAGAAACGTAGGTCAGAGGACCCTGGCCTGGGCGGCGCAAGGCTCTCCGATGCCTAAGTTAGTGTATGAACTAAGCAGAGGGAGGAGATTTTGGGGGAGAATATGGCATACCAGAGTGGTAATGGCGTTTCCCTTCCTTTGGAGCTGTAGCTGTGTTTATATAGAGGAAGAGGAGGCAAAGGGGTAGTTGGCTGTCTTGTCATAGCCCATTTTGTCAGGTACTAGGGAGGCGCGATCTCATCGTAGCCTGTCTGGTCCCGTCGTAGCCTGTCTTGTCCCGTTAGGCCATATCCTGGCGCCTTGGGAGCTGTGGAGGGTGATCTGTCAGGAGATACGGGCTATCCCCTTGTCTTGTCGCACGGGCCATAGCGTGCTTGAGCGTCCATGGGAGGACAGCTGTCAGTGCTCACTACTTTCATCGATATGAGGCGCTTGGCCGGGATGGAGTATCGTGCCGGGTGAGACCTGGCGGAGATGTAGGGTCAGGGCACTGTTGCCGAAGTGGAAGGGGATGGCACTGTCGCCGAGCTGGGCAGCCGAAGTGGGATGCTTTGCCGAAGTGGAGTGTCTGGTCTTGCTAAGGCGTGCATTGCCGAGGTGGGGGAGTTGCCGGGATGGATTTGCTGATGGGCCCCCCCCCCCCCCCCCCCCCCCCCGGGATGGAGCACCTTGCCCAGGATTCTCTTGGGAATTTCCCCACACAGTACCATATCTAAGTCATGTACAACATCCGAATGAAGCAATGAAATATGGTCTCTCCAGACTCGTGAACGTAGGCACCCTTTACTGAACCACGTAAAAATCATGTTGTTCTTTTTTGGTGATTATGCTCACTTTCACCTTTTCCTTTCAAATTAAGCCCATGCTACTTACCGATCGTGTTGTTGGCCGCACGCACTGCATAGCACCTTAGCACACATAAGCCACCTGTTGCCTACACCATGCACTACCCCAGCACCCTAGAGCCAACCAAGTTGCACCAATGACTTAAGAGAATGGACCAATTGTACCCAAGATCGCACCAACGACTTGAAGGCTGAAGGGGATGCACTAGCTCCACCTTTAGGCCATTGAACATGTGCCAACCACTTTGGCTATGCACTAACATCACCAAAACTTCGAACCAACATGCACCAAACCACCGAACCAACTTGCACCAACAAGCACCAATTGAGTTCCAAACTGCACCAATAGTATCTATGGCCACTCAGAAGCTTCACTGTAGTTAAGAACAATATCCATGGTCCTCGCATGAGTCCATCAACTCAGTTGCGGACCCAGGATTTTTATTTAGGTGGGGCTAAAATCTTGCAAACTTGACATTAAAAAGAATTTTGCTAGACTTTGCTAAACCTTTTCACATTACCAAATAGCACCTATAAGTTTTTCTTTAGAAAATGTCTAACTCATGAAACTCAACTAGATACATGATAATTATTAAAGATTAGGCAATGAAGAGGTTAGAAATTAGGATGTTAATTAGAAGTACCAAAAAACATTTGATGGATAAAAAATGATTCCAAACTTAATTTTAGTTATTCAAACTTACATTATCATCTCTCACTAAATTTATATGTTAAAGTCAATGCCCAATGGAGATCGCTGCTAGTTCAAGGTGAGTGGGTGTGTGAGAAAAAACTAAATACAAGAATATTTTAAGGACACCCATCCTTTCCCTTTTCACTTTCTCAAAGTCTCCAACCTTTGGATGACTGGAGTGAAATTATATGTTTGAATCATAGTGGGGGTAAGAAGAGATGATAACAGGAATGGATTATGTCATCTTTGGATTTGTAGATATACTCAAACTTGATGGTTTAGGGATTAGGATTTAGGGATTCAGGGTTTGGATTTAGGATTTGGAGATTAAGCGTTCAGATTTAGGTATAGAGTGATTAGGAAGGATTATACTAGATATGTTTGACAGATATGATGCAGTAGTCTATACCGTACATAGAACTGGCGACAAGGAACTCGATCCACAATCGGCACGAAGGAATTTCAAAATAAGAGTTTGAAGAAGAGGGAGTGATGTGTTCCAGCATTGTTTTCTTTTCATTTTTTCTTTTACCAATGAAGCTTTACATATGTGGGGCCATCTTTATACATGTGGAGATACAAATTTAGACATGTGAGGCATTCTCCAAGGCCCATTCAACTCTATAGAGATTTCAATTCCGACCTGGGGCAACTTCCTAGATCACTCCAACGTAGGTCCACCCTTACTCCAAGGCCCCATTCAAACTCCATGTTTAAAAATAAAAAAAAATACTCCATGGGTTTTAATTTCGGGCTGGGGGTGACCGCCCCAAGTCCTTTCAACCTAGGTCTGCCACTGCATCAACTCTTGCATGTTTTGTCAACCACCCACACATCGACGCATCGTCATCAATTTAGGGTCTACGATCTTGGTTGAGGCATATCAAGGTTGTTGAATTAAAAAAACAAAGGCCCATATCTGGCCCAAACTTGATATGAGTCGCTAATGTCAGGCATGAACCTGCCCATTTATTCAATCAAGCTCAGCTAAACCAGGCTTTCTATAAGTTTTTGGATAAATTATCACTAACTTACAAGTACTCCTTATTTAGGTAGGGATAAGCTGAGATTTAGGGCATGTTTGTGTAACACTTTTCCGCAGAAAGTAGACGGTTTTCCGCGGAAAACTCATTCTTCGTGCGTTTGGTGCATAACAATTTCATGGAAATGCTTTCCTGCCTCGTCAGCATTTTTCTTGTTAATGCTGGAAATGGGTTTCCTATGGGGGTAGGGTATGGGAAATGAATTTCCTCCGAAAACTTCTCCCTCTTTTCCTCTTTCTTTTCCATTTCAACCCAAAACCCAACACTTCTATTTTTTTTTATTTCTTTAAATAAATTATTATTTGATGTTGAATAAATAATATACATGTTATGTTATTTTCCTTCAAAAATTGTTTCACCAAAAAAGAAAATTTGATTTTCTATAAGTAATCCACAGCCGCACCAAACAACATTAGCACCAATTCAGCGAGGAGAAAAATTCACACCAAACATGAATTTCTAAATTCTGCGGAAATTCTTTTCTGAGGTTTCCATTTCTATAGAATTTGCTAACGTGGCAATTTTCATTTTCCGCGGAAAGGGTGTGTACACAAACGTGCCCTTAGGCTTTCTATCACTTAATCCAAGCCGATATTATCCAATTTATATATTTAAATGCCTGGCCCTAAAGTGGGCATGGCCTCGATTGAACTCAAGCCGGCGTGGCCCATGAGGGCCCCTGTCCATCCATTGAGATTTCGAACTGCTCAAAACGAATGTCATTGAAAAGGAATATTGCCGAATTTTACTCCACCTTATGATGGGGCCAACTTCTATCTAAGTAGAATTTGACAACATAAAAGGGGAGCAAAAGCATGAGTGAAATCCGGATTCTACAATAAAAGTAAAAGGACATGATAAGTCCCCTGAAATTCGAGCACGGATTCTCAAAGAGTGTTGTCATCTCCACCAATAAGTCAAAACTGTTTATGAAGAATTTCGCTGTCAAAACCACGAGCTTCCCGTGTGCTGAAATAGAAGCTCTCATGCGCAAACGTCAATACTCTTTCACGCTTTCTACACTATCTTTCATTTGTTTTTTTTCCTTTCTTTGGGGTTGGCAGGAAGATACTCAGGCCATTAGGTGGGCTCAATCCTATGAAAATCTGGGCCCTTGAGCACTTAAGAAATGGACATGTGACATGTTTTTATTAGGCCCACTGGCCCAACCAAATTCACCATCGGCAGTAGTGGCTAAGTGATTTCTAGGGCCAGGAATAGGGTGGTGCATAGTATTTTACTTTCTACAGTAAATTGGATGGCTTTATATTGAAAGAGTATAAAAATGTGTGAATTTGATTTTTGGTAGATACTTAATCATCAAACACCTCCATCACCCTCTTTGTAAGGCATTCAAACAAGACATTTGTATTTGCAATGCCAGGCTTAACCGGCTGAATTGAGGATACCGCGCTCTAGCTAAACGCTCTATAAATATTACATTTTAAAGGAAAAAACTGAAAAAGCGGAGTTTGCTTTTGGGAAGGTAAATATGGAATATCATTTTCATTCATTCCATATAATGAAAAATAGAATTCATATAGTTGACCTCAACATAATTGGAACAACGTTTTGATGATGATGACGACGACAATGAGGCCTACTATTGATCAATTGATATCCCTTCTACAAAGATCTACCCCTTGAATTGGCTTCCATCTAAATTTGACACTGATCTAACCACAATCCGCTTCGAGGCCCTAAATCATTTATTAGGATGATCTGATTAGAGTGCGATATGGCCGACCTCCATCCCCTGCACTAGTGATAGGTGCGATCTAGGTACAGTACATACAAACTGGGCCAGTGACTTTAGAAACCTGCCCTCTCTCTCTCTCTAATTTAGTAGCATCTACATCTTTACAGGCAGAGTATTTTAGTCATAAAAGAAGAAAATGCAACACATTGGTTACTGGCTATTTAAAGGGCATCTTTTTCTGTTTTCTGGGACTCTATAATCCCAACTGAATTATCTCACTGCCAAGTCCTATCTGATTTCCAAAACCCTTATCTTCTTCTTCTTCCTCTTGATGGGAATTGTATTAGGCTTGCTCATCTTCCTTCTTCAAGTCCTCCTACCTGCTTGGGGATCATGGGATGGCATATCACAATACAGTACCAAGAGTACTTCCCCATTTCCCAACAACTTTCTCTTTGGAACTGCTTCTTCAGCATATCAGGTGAAGCAGAACACTTCTCTTTGTATACTCTACAGTGTTATTTGTTTCATTTCATGTGACCTAATTATGTACAAAGAGAGGAAAAAGTCTACATGAAAGAGAGTTCTTTTGTGCTAGTTATTAATCTCGCTTCGTTAGTCCCTTCTTCTGCCATGAACTATTGGCATCAGTCATACATTTGTCTCCGTTTAAACTGCTTAGTTCATTTAATCATAGAATGGAGCAAGTGCTTAAATTCTAGGATGTTTATCACTGGCTGGATGGGGTAATAAAGCTTAAAAACTTCACTTAAATCAGCCCTTGACTCTATTTAAGAAGGCACTTGTTTGGAGGAACTTTTGATGGGAATCTCATGTGTTTGGAAATTTATGACAGCAATCTATGAGTATCCCAAAAAAACCTTCTGAATATCATCCCAAATTTCAACTTCTTCTATGTTAAGTTATATGCTTGGGCATTTGAATTTTGAAAATCTCGCTGAGAGACAACATTTGGAGATTTTTAGCTGCACCTCCCCCCACCCAAAAACAAAATTCTCTGGATTCCAACGACCAAACATGCCCCAATAAAGGGTTGATTTTCCAACTGTTTCTTGGAGAATCCTCGGAGAGGGCGAGCCTTGGCGCAACGGTAGAGTTGCTCTTTTGGTGACCTCGAGGTCACGGATTCGAGGCGTGGAAACAGCCTCTTTGCAAAAATGCAAGGGTAAGGCTGCGTACACATGCGCCCACCCTCCCCCTACCCCCGCTTAGCCGGGGAGCACTTTGTGCACCGGGTGAGCCCTTTCTTGGAGAATCCTCGGGATGAAGGTTGTCCAACCATGGTGAGTTTTGGGTTGTACCCCATCCTTCATACTTCATGGATCTTTGGAAAAGAGAAATATTACCACATTTGTGTCTCTTTGTCTGCGGAAAAAATTTCTTACTGACTGCTATCGAAACGCTTTCCACGTAGTCCTAAAAAAAATTCTAAAAAAAAATCCAAATTTTCCAATTGATCTTCATCCCTAGATTAACCCATATTTTTATTTTTTACATTTATTTGAATCTTCTAGGTGGAAGGAGCTTTTTCGGATGATGGGAAAGGGCTCAATAACTGGGACATCTTTTCTCATACCCCTGGTATACAAAAAAGCAGAGATATTCAATCTTTCTGTATTCTGTTGCATTTTGCTAAAGAAAGAGACTGGTGGGCCTTGGGCTAACATGTGTGAGATCTTGCAGATCGCATCATGGATGCAAGCAATGGTGATGTCGCTGTTGATCAGTACCATCGATATCTGGTAATGTTTAAGCTTTTAAAAAGAATCTGAGAGTAGGATGCACAATGCCCGCATGGATGGATGTACATGGCCTACAATTTGAAAAGTGAATGCAATGAAACATTGTGATTACCGAATCATTTGCATGGTAGATCACAGATTGTTCATTGGGTGGGCCCTGCAAGAAATGCTGTGTTTGAGAAACTGAATTGATTGGTAAATCCTAGCTGTTTGAACAGCCGGGCCTCAAATTGATGGTGAAAACTTGTAGGGGGAACAAAGAGGTTTCATGGTTTAGATGTGCTGGGAAGTGGCTGGGAGTGTCCAATCTTTGATTATCTGTGGGCCATCCATAGGTGGTGGGCTTGTGGCCACAGAGAATGCGCACAGCCCAAGTGATCTAATTGATCCAAAATGTTCAGATGTGGCACGATGAGGATAATCTGATCGTCCCACCTATGAAAAGCCCATCAGTCAGATGATATGGATTGTTGTTCATTGCGCACTGATCCTGGGCCAAGTAGGCCAGGGCAGTCCGAAGAATCAGGGTTGGATCAGATGTATAGGGCCAAGTGGGCCAGTCCAATCCAAAGAATGAGGTGTATAGGGCCCACTGCCTCTATAGGGATATATGGGTGGCATCTAGACTTATTGCTGTCCTTTGGAAACTGTGCCCATAAACAGAGTCCCCGAATATCCAAATATTCAGACCCCAACTGAAAATAACAAGATAAAAAGACATGCATGTGAATTTGGACTTATTTTTAACCTGAATCCAGGTTTGAATCCACACATGGATTCAAATAAAACTTGGGTATGGGTTTGTTAAGATCATTGATTTCCTACCTAAGGTCCTGAGTTGACCATTTTGGGGTTTCCTCTAAGAGATAGAGAGAGCTTTTTTTTTTTTTTTTCCTAATTAGTTGGCTGGAAATCCTACATGTCAAACAGTTAATTAGGGATGGATCCCTAGGTAAGTCACTCCCCCCACTTATGATGGATCCCTAGGTATGCCCCTCTTCCCACTTATGTGGGCTCTCTAGGGTCATAACTCCCTAGGCTGGGATACCATTTAGTTGTTGGAGGGTAAATGGATGGATGGACTAAAACATTATCCATGGTCCCTAGAGAATAACAATTGGCTGAGATTGTCAAATGGCCCAAATGAAGGGTCTCGATATTAAACTTTGATGGTTAAAACCAAAGAAGATTAAGGGCACATTTGTACGGCAACTTTTCCATGAAAAATGCATAAAACGTGGAAATGATTTTTCGCAGCATTTAATTTTTTTGCATTTGGAGCGGCTGCTTTTCTTTGAGAAAAATGTGAAAAATGAACTAACTTTTCTACAATTCTACGGAAAGCACTTCACTTCTCTGATGGGGGAAGGAGGTCAAAAAAGGTTATCTGCTGAAAATGGAAAAAAAATCCATGAAAATGATTTTGCGCCCTGCACAAACATGCCCCATAAGAGAAAAGAGTGAGAAATTGATACATGTTGTGGTGCATGGTAAACAGGAGGATATTGAATTGATGAGCTCTCTCGGAGTCAATAGCTATCGCTTCTCAATTTCATGGGCAAGAATCCTCCCAAGTACGTACTTGACTCATTAGATTGGACGCATTTTCCATTGAAAATTTGTTTATTGATCAATTTTCTAAAGTTGAAACTTGACTCGAAAGGCCATCAAGTTGAGTAACTCACGCCGAGTGTGGCTAAGCACTTGGTCACCCAAGTTCTAAATTAATGAGCTACCAAGTCGAGTTGACTCGGTTTAGCCCGGCAACTCAAAAAAATTTCTTAATCAGTGCTATTAACTATTTCTGATAAGGAATGCTCTAATCAACCTTAGCTCTACTTGTCACATAGTCGCGATTGTCTTCTCTGCGCGATTGTCTTCTCTGTGAAAAGGCTCTGGCTAGTAATACACATTCTTTCATTCGTGCTTTCATTTGGGTGCGTTTGTACGACAAGAAAATTCTGTTACAGAGGAAATTTTATCTGATTTTCTGTGCAGTCTACTATTCATTTATGTGGCGCGACACATTTTTTTGTGAAAAAAGAAATATGAGCTATTTCTCTTGATAGAGAGGAATTTGATTTCCTATTATAACAATAAAAATAGAAGATTCCTCTCTAATGTGGGAACAAAAATTAGTAGAGAGCGAAATCTCTTTGTTGCACAAAGAAAGTCCAAATAGCCTCATTTTGATGACAAGCGGACCAGTAGTGGTTACACTAGTCTTGGTTTTATTAGTGGAGGAACCATGCAATTCATGGAGAGGCCTTGTCATTAGAGAGCAGGCCCATTACACACTTTTGGCTCTTGTGAGGACTATTGACTCGCAAACTGTCCATCTTTTGTTATTTTTAAAGACTTTTAAAACTCGTTCCGACTCACCATGTTTTGGGTAACTCAACTCAACTCAACTCAGCGGAATTGGAAATGAGTCTGGGTGACTCGTGTCAGTTAGTCAGCCTGGTAACCTTCTGAGTCAAGTTCCTGAGTTTTTATATATAATGGGTTATTTTTTTCCTAAACAATATTAACTGATTAAGTCACATTGGAACATAGGAGGGATGTTTGGAAGCATAAACTCGGCTGGCATAGAGCATTACAACAATCTGATTGATGCCCTCATTCTCAAAGGTACAAACCCTCATGCTGTTACTGCATTTGCTTTCTTGTTGCTGCTACTGCCACTGTTCACAAATACCTGAATACTGTAATATTAAATTAAATTGCATAAAATCATGAGAAAATCACAAAAAGGAAAGTTGGTGAAAATCTGTGAAAAACTTTTAAAATGAAATATACAAAGTCATTGTATATTTGATTTTACAAAATTTTCTTCATAATGTCCTAAGAAAATAACCAACTTAGAACTGTTCTGAAATTATTCAAGAATGATAATTTCAGAGAACAATATTTGTGACATTGGCTTCTTCATGATATTATATTCCTAGGAATTCATAGTACAATTGAGGTGAGGGGCGTAGGATATGAGGTGATGATATACGGACAATGTTCTCTTATGAGAGACAGCATATTGCTTATAAGCGGTCCAGCTTGTGGACCTGCTTAAATGAATGCCTATCAATGGGAGAAGGGAAAATTGGAAGGTGTCCTTATTGACAAGGAGGAACCAAAAAATAAGCCCCACCAGATTACCTTAGCCCTCAATGATGTAGTAACCTTTGATTTTTTTGAGATTCAATCCAATGGTGAGGGAAGATTCAATGTGTAAAATTAGGCTTGAAGCTAGATCATGGGATGACATGATTATCAAAGGAGTTACACTGATCAAAGGTGGGCCCAAGTAGGCCCCATAGAGCTGTGTTGCATATGCAGTAGATGGGACCCTGACTTTCCTAAAATTTAATTTACTGGGATGATGGATATAGGTAATAATTTTGTACCAAAGGTGAGATTATTTGAATGTCATTTCATAGATCTTCACCTTTATGTCTTCAAATTTAGCCACTTTCATACGGAGTCATTTCTTAGGTTCCTAGAAATTTAATTCTATGTAAACAAACTGGCCCTATGACCAATAAGAAAGACCCCACAACCAAATAAATCATGTTCTATCATATGCTAGCATTGACAATCTAATTACGAGTGTTGACATTTGAATGCTTTCAATTATTCTTTCACTGATCCACAGGCATTGAGCCCTTTGTAACATTGAGTCACTATGACATCCCTCAAGAACTTGAAGACAGATATGGATCTTGGTTGAATCCACAGATACAGTAAGCCTTTCTCCATACAAATTACAAACCATATGAAGGATCAGTTTACACAACTACTAAACATTGGTGATACATATACATATCTATGCATTTCAGGTTGGATTTCGGCTTCTTCGCAGACTTATGCTTCAGAGAATTTGGCGACCGAGTCAAGTACTGGGTCACCTTCAATGAGCCCAATATAATAGCCATCCAGGCCTACCGCGCGGGTATCTATCCACCGGCCCATTGTTCAGTTCCATTTGGAAATTGCACGTTCGGGGATTCAACAAAGGAACCATTTGTTGCTGCCCACAACATCATTCTCTCCCATGCCCTCGCCGTTGACATCTACCGATCAAAATACCAGGTTTTCTAATTGCCAATGACATTTTAAGAAAAGTGTTTTTACTCATTTCTACATACCTGAGGTCTTGACTAATTCCCCGGGTGGAGAACACTAAATCCACAAAAACACACACAAGGAAAATCTAGGGAGGGTTTCGAATACAAGATGTGGGGAGCAAACTTGCACCTTATGACTCCACCAACTCCCTGAATTTCATTTCCTAGTCATGTGATTTTACTTTTTGCCTAAATGAGCCTTGCACAAGAAGTTCCATTAAAGATGAGCATCTATGAAGCACCTTCAAACTTGGTGCTAGGGGAGCACAAAAAAACCCGTCGATCCGGAAATCCGATCCGATTCGATCCGCGGATTTTTATCTGATCCGAAGGTAAAAGGATTGGTGACGGATTGAAAATTTTATAATCCGTTAGCAATCGATCGGTGGCGGATTTCACCCTCAATCCGCAGATTCAATCCGATTCGATCCGTTGACATTAAATATAAATAAAAAAATATAAGGGGTTTAAATATAAATTAAGATGTCTAAATTTAAAATAAGAAAAAAAAATTAAGGGGTCAAAATGTAATTTTTTTACAACATGTTTGATATTTTTCTTTTAAAATTAGATTGAACTGATTAATCCAATTCGATCCGGTCCTCCATGGATCGGATCGGATCGAATTTTAACAGCCACGGATTGGTGTAGGATTCCAAATTCGTCAATCCATAGGTAATGGATTGGTGACGGATTTGGTCCAATCCACACCAATCCGGTCCGTGTACACCGCTACTTGGTGCATCAAAATTTCTTTTTCAGAGTCATTTTTTTAGGATTGCCAGATCGTGTGTAGATTAGGAACATTACACTCAGTGAAAGCCACTTGAATGTATGCCAATCATGGGGTCTAGGGGTTTGAGATCTTCCAACCTACCTGTGTGCAAAAACTGGGAACTATCTGGTCATGATAAGTAGTGTTTTGAGAGCTACATAGTTGTTCAAATCCTGACCATTGGATAAATTGATATGAGTGCCAAAATAGGCATGATGAATTAGAGAGCCAACATAGTTTAGAGTCTGAAAGACTTAGATTGATCAAAGGAGGGAGGTAAGCCCCACAGGTTAGACACTTCCTGAGACAGGAACAGTGTGGCTGTACCTGAAGATTTAGGATTTTTTTAGTCACTAAAATATTTATTTTAGGCAAAATTAGCGAAAGGTCCCTATAAGTGAATGTATCCAGCCTCCAGTCCAAGAAAAAACTTTTTAAGGCCTATGGTCCACGTAGCTAAGCTGTTTACTGTGAGAAGTCCCTCAACCCACACGTTTTCATTTTTTAGGACTAAATTGCCCTTTTAACCATTTTTTACCTAAAATTTTAAATTTTAAAACTTCAAATCTTCCCTCATCCCTCATTCCTAAATCATCTTGATCTTCGCTCCTCCCTCCTTTTTAAACAACTCCCGGTTCTGAAATCAAAATCAGACCAGTGTCTGTTTCCTCCCCCGGCCACGGCAAGAATGATGACGTGGCTCTAGCGGGTTCTTTTTGTTGCTTCTTCTTCTCTGTGCAGGACCATTAGTATCGGCCGGAATCCAAGGCCGATTCACAATCCCCTCCCTGACGACATTTTCCTCACTGGGGAGAACTCCGATCTCTTCGAAGGAGATCTCTGACCGCATCTCTCCTGATGGCCAAAGCCGTCCACCTCCGCTGGAACTTGGCCAAAGATGCGCTGTCCTTGAATCGCATTCCGACCTCATCCTCATATTCGGCTTTCATCATCTCCGCAGTAGTAGTAGTTGCAAAGATGCTCTCGCTCAAGCTTTAGATCTCTGAGTAATCTGAGGGTGCTTCTCCTCCGTTGATGTAGATCCAAGGATGCCTTTTCTCCTCTGTTTATGTTTCTGCTTCAACTTCATATTCGTCTCTGATCTTTGTAATAGAAGGCTTTGCAGTCACCGAGAGCACTTCCTTGACCGTCTCCTCCTCTACAGGCGGTGGAGGAGCTCTATCTTCCGGTATGGAAGGGTCGGAATCCGTCACCAGAGACTTGTATGGAGGGTTCTTGCTGTAGCATGTTCACATTTTTTTGATTTGTGGGGGAATCGGGAATCAAGATATGGAGTTGGTTGATGAGATCTGAAATTTGGGATGGGAAGACGATGATGTGCTGAGATGAGGAGGTAGGGTGTTAGTCTGTTTGTTTGGGAGGATTAAAATGAGCAGGTGATGGATAAGAGGGGTTTGATGATTTCGGATGAAAGGACTAACGAAGGTTGGATGCTTCTAGAAATGGGCAGTGATCGATGGGGGGGATGGGTCTCGGAGCAGAGGTTGAGGAGATGGGATTTGGGGTTTTCGAAGTGGGAAGAATAAGAAAGGGATCTGGGTTTTTCGCCCAGGCCAGGTTGGGTTCCAGGTCAATTCTGACCTGACCTGCTACGAAAGCCCAGTCAGAGCCTAGAGCAGGTCAGGTGCAACCGTCGAATTGGATATAAAGCGAGGAAGGGCGAGGGAGAGGAGAGAGAAGAGCTTAGTTGCAGGCTTTACTGAGAAGAGAATTTATCTTCTTTTTTGTCAAATTTATCTTAGTCTTTGTCAAATTTATCTCAGTGTTGTTCAAATTTATCTGTTTTCTTTCATATTTCTTTGTGTTTTTGGTAGATCTATCTGAGTTTTTTTCAAAATTTATCTGAATTTTTAGTAAATTTATCTGAATTTTGTTCAAATTTATCTGAATTTTTGTCAAATTTATCCGAGTGTTGTTCAAATTTATCTGTTTTCTGTCATACGTCTTTTATTTTTTGTAAATTTATCTAAATTTTTTTCAAGATTTATCTGAGTTTTTTTAGCAAATTTAGTCGCGTTTTTTGAAATGTATATGCATTTTTTATGTTTATTTGCGTCTTTTGAAATTTATTTGTATCTTTTCAAATTTATTGCGTTTTTGAAATTATTGCATTTTTTAAATTTTATTTTCATTATTTTAAATTTATTTTCATTTTTGAAATTTTATTTTGATCTTTTGAGATTTATTTGAGTCTTTTGAAATTTATTTATATTTTCTGAAATTATTTGGATATTTTGAAACTTATTTGCATCTTTTTTTAATTTATTTGCGTTATTTGATTATATATTGCTTTTTTTAAAACTTATTGCATTTTTCGAAATTATTTCATTTTTTAAAATTTATTTTCGTTATTTTAAAATTTATTTATGTGTTTTTAGAATTTATTTGAAAATCTGGAGGTTCCATTAATCGTGTGCAATTAAATGTTAGTTGGCCATTATTAATGGGATATCCCCAATCATGGGTTGTGATTTAAAGAAAGGGTAAAATTTCAGGTATGAGAAAGTGTGGGAGGGACCTTTGCCTCTATGACTTTTTTTTGTGGATCTAAGGCAATAAAGTGACATGTTCAGGGACCTGTCGCCGAATGCCCAAATATTTTACTGCTCCCAGATTTTCCTGGATATATCACAAGAAAAGCCTCAATAGTAGAAAATTTCCTGCACGGACATCCACTATTGCCGCTTAGCTGTTTCTCTGCAAGGAGTATTTAGTGGGTTACATGTCATAGAAATGGTTTTGGCACAAACACAAAAGAATTGAAACAGCCTTTGTATTGATGGTTCGTTTGTTTGCCCCCATTTATGTGTAATAATTGCACATACATACATACATACGTTAGTATGTGGTCATTTGTGCATGACACGCCCAAATGAGGGGTGAAAATGTCTAAATGAATCATTTTTTATATGAAATTTTTTACACCGAAATGTGTGAAATGATATTGCATTTTTTTTTTTATTTTTTATTTTTTTTTGTAAAAATAAGATATCATTAAACGAAAGAGAAAAACAACTAGAACAAAGATGAGGAGTAGCAGGCAAAACAAAAAAACAAAAAAACTCATCCTATCTAGGCTGCAGAACCTCCCCAAGCCTCACATGAGAGCTAAACCCATAAGACATCTTCGCAAGTTCATGAGCAAATACATTTACATTTCTAGGAACATGGGCAAAGGAGATCTCTTCAAACTTGGAGATAAAGTCTTTGATATCCAACAAAATACGATGGATTGACCAATCCATCAACCCATTTATTGCTAGAATCACCTCACGAGCTTCTGACAAAAGTTTGATCTTGCTGAAACCATGCGACGTAGCTTCCTTTAGCACATGAAGAATTGCCCTTGCCTCGGTTTCTTTTTGGGAGTTAACCTTAGGACCATCGATAAATCCTGCATGCACCCAAGAACCATCAAACCAAATAGCATAGCCAAAGCTTGCTTTACCATCAGTGGCTCTAAATGAGGCATATGTGAACACTTGAGCCTTGCTCGTAGTGTACCAAAAACTCAAATCCGGGTTAAGTTTTGAGGATTTTTTATGATCCTCTTTCGCCTTGCTCATTGGTTCACAAACCAAACTGCGAGCATATAGGATTGTGGACATGGGCTTAATTTGTATGCCCCTGAAAATAAAATCATTTCTGGTTTTCCACAAGGCCCCACCAGAGAGCCAAAACCCATGATTTAGTTTGAGGATGGGTTGGAGGGGCTCAACGATTAGCAAAAATTCAGAAAGGAAATCCACCAATCCTTAATTGTAGTACATCTATGGAATGTGAAAGCATTCCAATGCCAGATCCAAACCAAGCCGCCCTAGCATGATCACATAGAAAGAGAGCATACTCCACCGATTCTTCTGCTTTTGTGCAAATAAGGCATAGGGCTTCATTGGAGATATTTTTGTCATAAAGCCATTTGCATACCTGAATTGCGTTATTAAAGCATTTCCAACCAAAAAGCAGAACTCTTTGAGGGAGAGGAAGGCGCCACAACGTCTTCCAATTAAAGGCGGATCTTGGGCCATCCTTGCATTCTCCATGAATAATTTTGTATTGCACTGTTGTTCAAGAAGATGGCAGTTCAAAATTTTCTTGGGATAGGTTGCAGCTCCAGTCCCCTCATCATCAATGCCTTGGTCCAACTATGTTAGGGTCAGCTATATGATCTTTGTTTCTCCATTTCAATCTATCCTGAGACAAATTATCGAATAAGTTGCACTTCTTCAGATCTATTAATACTTCTTCTGTCCACGCACTCTTCGGCCTACCCCTTGGTGGGCCATCATCGGCGTCGTTGCTAGCCTATATTGGATATGTCAAAACCATCTCAAGATGGTTTTGTCTTATTTTATCACGTATTAATGATACACCAAAATGCTCTCGTAAGCACTCATTTTTTATTATATCATTTCTAGTTTTATCACACATCCACCCCAACATTCTCAGCTCTATTACACTCATTTTGTACATATGTTGCTTCCTAATTGACTAACATTATGGTCCATATGTTATATCCGTCTAATTGTTGTCCTATAAAATTTTTCCCATCAATCTTATTAGTATGCTCAATCACAAAGCATATCATCTTTTTATTTTTTGTTCTCTTGTGAGCCCAAATTTTTTAATCCAATTCCAAACCATTCAAAATTCTTATTGACCCATTAATCCCAAAACGTTTAGTTACATGCCTTCAGCAATTATAGATTTTTGAGATATATGAAGTTTCTACAAAAAAGAAGATATATTTAGATTTTTACATATTTGTAATCTATACCATTCAATGTTTGCACATGTGAAAGTGATTCCAAACAAACATGGTATTGTGTCTCACATGTCAATTTTACACCATGCAAATCCCATTTTCATATCCCTTGTGTAAAAGACAGATGCCACGAAGAATTAGAAGACAGGAAAACCAATAAATGGCATTAAATGAAGCAGTGAGCAAAGAATTATCATGGAATTATTGAAAACATGGTTCATGAGGCCCTCAGGAAAAAAAATTATGGGTTTGCTACTGGAAGAGGGCTGATTGGGAAAATGTCTCACAGCCGATTCCAGATAAATAACATAGAAATTTGACGATTATAACTATGTATTAGACTTTAGAGGGTTAAGGATTGCAACTGAGAAAGTTGAGGGGGGGCGTAGCATACCTACAATGAGGCCCATCAGATCAACAGCTGTGATGGCCAAACCATAGGCCCATCCCACTTGTTACTGCACTGCAGGTCATGAAGGTGGGCCGACAATTCATATGGCTCCACTGAAACACAACTAGAATAGTTTTCTGTAACCGTCAATGATGAATTGAAATGCTCTTACATGTAAAATTATCATTTCAGAAAGAACAAGGAGGTAGCATTGGGATTGTGATGAATGCAATATGGTTTGAACCCATCAGTAACAGTACAGAAGACATAGCAGCCGCCCAAAGAGCTCTATCTTTCTTTTTGAACTGGTGAGTCTCCCCATATTCCACAACCCACACAATCATAGACAACCATATAAATGCATGCATGTTATACAGCCTTCTCTTTTCTCACGACCTGTTTCGAAATGGAAAGTCTCTCTATGCTTAAAACATACATATAAGCTGACAAATGCATGCAGAAAAAAGCAACATATGCACCTAGCCTTTTCCATATGAATTTCTTATTTTCATAAGTACAGTATTCTACATTATAGACTAAACTATCAGGTAAGGTGTGACTACATTATACTATCAACTTGTGCTATATGCTTTAATAGAGTTTGATAGTAGTATATTGAATGTTCAGTGATTTCATTAAAAGTATGGAAAAAATAATAAAGTTGGAACACAAATATCACAACTCAATAGGATTGAACAACAATATTGAGACCAAAATTCAAATTATTTTTAGATTTATATTACAGATGTTTCAAAATGCATTTATTGATCATAATAAGTAGCAAAAGAAACATGTCCAAGTTGACTATCATAATAGGAACCCTTAAAACTGCCCTAGAAGGCTGATACAATGACAAACACAGGAATGGTGTATATATGTGACGTCGTGATTACAGTAGCAAATATAGATTTTGCAGCTCCCCCTATCCTTGGCTCTTCTACAGAAGAATATAATAATGCCTTATTGTATTGATTTTCTAGTTCTCTATAAACTAATTCATGGTGCATGTTTCCAAATCAGCATAAATGAAACAAGAATGCCTTAAAAAAAGGTAATGATGAGAAGCAAAGGAAAATCTAGATGTATTTTAAATGCAGGCACTATACCTTAGCAGGAAGAGAGATTGCTATCTGAACTTGTCTGATTTTTACAGGTTCTTGGATCCCATTGTATTCGGAACATATCCCGTAGAGATGTATGAGATTTTGGGAACATCTCTTCCTTCATTTTCAAAAAATGACCAGAAGAAATTGCACGATGGCCTAGACTTTATTGGTATCAACCACTATACAAGTCTCTATGTGAAAGATTGCATGTTCTCTGCTTGCGAATTTGGAATGGGAAGTTCGCGGACAGAAGGTTATGCCCAACAAACAGGACAGAAGGATGGAATCAACATTGGTGAACCTGTATATGACCTCAGCTCCTCGTACTCTCCCTCAGTGCTATGAGTTGCAGTAGAGAAAATTGATGCTTGAATCAACTGTGCTGGACAAACCGCTCATTGCGGTCAATCCTTCATGTTCCTATATGGAAAATTACTAGCCAAATGATCCTATCAATTGGAATTACCAAAATGATGACCTTGACTGTGATTCAACTTGGTAAGGCAACCATTGTATCAGCAGCTCAGGAAATGAACAGAAAAATAGGAAAAGGGATAATCTGAACATTGCAAATTTGTATACAGTGACCCAGGAATATGAGACCAGACTGGCTGGAGTGTATAATGATTAATTGGGGTGTCTGTGTCCAACTGCAACTCATTGCACTGTAAATTACAGTCCATTTCATTCCACCATTTCCATTGTCAACAAAATGAATATTTTTTTTGTCATGCAGACTTCAATGGCATATTACTATGTCTATCCAGAAGGAATGGAGAAGATGATCATGTATCTAAAGGAGAGATACAACAATATACCCATATTTGTTGCTGAAAATGGTGAGATAATTAGAGCTGTAAAATTTCTAGGCATGCAATTCTAACGATGTGGGATTCTTTTGGCTTTGCTATTTCTTCTCACATTTTTCAAAATTTACTGTCCCATGTCATGACTTTCAGGAATTCTCATAGGTGTGATATTCCTAAAAAGTTTGAAACCCTTCGACATGAAAAAGTTTAAGATATTCCTTAAACTTGGTCATAAGTTTTTATTATTTAGCTAATACAAAACTGTAAATGTAATGTCTTACAGGATATCCAGAGGAGAATGATCTCAATGCCCCTATTGAATTTTTCCTCTATGATGATAATAGAGTGAAATACATGCGCAGCTACTTGGATGCCCTAGTGAGAGCAATCAGGTAATTCATTTTTTGTTCCAGTCATTACATATAAAGAACAGTTGACAACATCAAAGTAACATTTCACTAGTCCGGCCCAAAGGGCTGGGACACCCTCCGTTATAAAAATAATAATAACATTTTACTATTAAATATACTTATCCATACATTTCAGTGCATCAAGCATTTTCTAAATTTAATAGTCATGCAAATGTAGTGCAACTATGGCACCTACATTGATGCATGTCTGTTCAGGCCGATTTATAATTTCAAGTACCTGAATGTCTATCTAGTGTGTAGTAGAGCATTGTGTGTTGTTTCATACCAATAAATTCACATTATTCCCTTCACCAATGATCATGGGGAGGGTTGGCCTTGGAGGCAGTACTCCACCCATTCCACATCATAGGGAATTGATTTTATGAAATGATGATGATGAAATAATTTGTGAATGAAACAACAGAACTTTAGCCCATAAATTTGTAGACATGTGGAAGAAAAGCGTAGGGCAACACGTAAATATCCCTTCTAGATACAAGTTTCGAAGTAGAATATTAAACTCTCCAAGCTCACTTTCATAGATTAAGTTTCACAGTAGTCACCAATTTTGCTAAAGTCCCTAACATGCTATGAAGCAAGGAAAATCAAAATCAAATTGGCTTGTGGTGTGATAATAGAGTCCCATATCCTACAAATGTGACACTCATTCTTGGACCAGTAATTCTGTCTCAAACTCTGCCCGCATGCTTCATGTTGTCTCTTATTCACTGAAGGCATGTCTGAAGTAGACATGTAGTATCTGTCGCTTTGTTGTTTGGCAAGGAACAACATAGCTAATGTGATATAGCTTCTGTTCTTGACAGAAAAACCAAAGAAAGGATGGAGAAGCAGAAATACATTTGGTTGAAGGAATTTATTCCTAGAAATAGGAGTGTCTTCCGGCTATATGTCTCAATATGATGAAAACTGAGGCAAACAAACCTTGGTCTCAGGGATGGAACAAGGAATTTTTTAATTTTATTTTTTTTATTTTTTGTGTGGTGGTGGATGCTGTGGGGATATGAAAAAAAAAAAAAAAAAAAACTCAAACGTCTATTAGATTGGTGGGTTTTCCAAATTTTTTGGGAGGCCAATCTAAAATAAAATAAAATTTGAAGGGGATTTCCAAATTTTGGGAGGGGGGGGGGGGGGGGGGGCGCATGGCCACCGCAGCCCCCCTTTAGTTCTGCCCCTACTTGGTCTAGTATGACTGAAACCCTCAAAAATTGCGAATCTGCGATCCTTTAAACCATTCAAAACCCAAACTCTGGCATCTGAAGGAAAGTCTGTAATTCGATGCTGCAAATCAATGAATTGAATGACAAACCATATTGAACCAGTGCACTTGAAATCCATGAATTACAAACTATGAACCACACAGGAATTGAATTGAGAACCTCTCAACCACACAGCTATTTTGTTTAACACAAATGCATTTCAACTGGTTTATGTGTTTCACTGTTTTGAAGCATACTAATACATTTCTATCTGTTTGGCTAAGCAGGAAAGGAGCAGATGTAAGAGGATACTTCACCTGGTCCTTGCTCGACAACTTTGAGTGGATATTTGGATATACAAAGAGATTTGGGCTTTACCATGTTGATTTCACCACATTGAAGAGAACTCCAAAATTCTCGGCTACTTGGTATAAGCAGTTCATTGCAGAAAATAAAGGAATTAAAAGCACGATATCTGAGAGTGCTCAAAACATTCGAAATATTGCTGAGACGACACAGTTGCAGACCAATTGAGCTATGAATTCTATAACAAGATTGGTAAAGCTGGATGCTGATCCAGCAGCACATTATATTTTTTCTAGTTGTTGGAAGGAAACAGAGGCAATCATATAAAGTGTAAATTCTATAACAAGATTGGTAAAGCTGGATGCTGATGCAGCAGCACATTATATTTTTTCTAGTTGTTGGAAGGAAACAGAGGCAATCATATAAAGTGTAAAGAGCATGCCCCAGAGAAATGTTCTTACAGCTGGGAAAGCTCAATTACTGGCTTCGGCTAACTCACTGGTTTTTAGTTCTTATGTTCTGATATAGCATAGCTAAGTCCTACTCTTGGTTTGGAAGAACTTCTCAAAACTGAAGAAAAAATACAATTAGGTACTTTGACATTTTTTATGATATTTTGGAACTTCCCCAAATCATTAAAGCACTCAATTGTCCCAAAATTAGCACTGGACCAATGACAAATTTGAAAGTGTTGCCAAAAAAAAATCACTTAAATGGATATTATGAATTTCTGAATCCTGATAATGAGTTTTTTCTTTTTTTTAAAAAAAAGGTTTTTTAAAAGAAGGGTCGATGTTGATTGCTTCAATCTTCCAAATCAGAACTGACTAATAAAAGTGCAGTCTATAACCCAATCCAACAAATAAAAAGCAGTCTTCCCTAAAACTGGTTTTTGGCAAATAGATTCCCATTAGATATATACTGGAAGACGAAAACACAACTAATGAAGGATTCTTTAAGACCAACACTACTACCAAACCACTCCGCATTTTCTTCCCCAGAAAATGTTAGCGTTAGGCAAAACAAACAAAGAAGCTACGGATTTTGCACTAGTAAAAAAGAGGGAGATAATTGCCCAGTTTCACGGCGGAATGGGTCCCTCTTAACAAACTGTGTCCTGAAATGCAACCTTTTCGCCGGACCAGCCTCCTCCATCCCGCCAACCCTTCTCACAACAACCACCCCCACCCCACCCCCCGACATCATTGCTCTACCTTTACCACATCCTCGACACAAACCCCAGATCCTTCGCAGCAATCTCTGATGGACCTAGACGTCGCCAAAAAAGGTGTGAGCGTGCAATCTTATCGAGATGCAGTCGCAACAATAAACACACAAACTGTGTCCTGAAATGCAACCTTTTCTCCGGACGTGGTCATGCATCTCATGGACTGTGTCACGTCTGTATCTTACAGGGTGGCCGTTAATGGTCATCATTCAAGTGTCATTACCCCAACACAGGGGATCTGCCAAGGTGATCCACTATCTCCTTACCTATACATCCTATGTGGGGAGGCTTTGGCAAAGAGATTGTACCACCTCTCAACCATGAAACCACACTACTTCCCTGCAGTGGGGCCCGGGTCTGGCCGCATTCCATTGCTACAGTTTGCAGATGACACATTAGTCTTCATACGGACCAAAAAAATCGTTGCAGATAAGGTGGCTAAGCTTCTTAACCAGTACGGTACTGAAGCTGGGCAACATACTAATCTGACGAAATCTGCTCTCCTCTTCAGTTCCAGGACCACAAGAGCGGATACTAGGGCAGTAAGAAACTCACTGGGGATCTCCACGGTAACTTCTGCATTCATTTATCTGGGTGAAAACATAGGTGCGCGAAATACTCTGTTACAAATAGGTACATTTCTCCTATCCCAAATTAATATTAGAATTCATCATGGAGGGGAACACATATGTCACTAGCTGGACGTAGAGTTCTCTTTCAATCTGTCCTAACGGCAATACCACAATATTGGGTGGGCCCCAATGTCTTGCACAGAAGATTCACCACAAAGATTTCATCCTCGCAGGCCACTTTCCTGTGGACGCGCATAACCAATATAAAGGATGGACTCCGGTGGCATGGAATACTGTAACCAGTCAAAGGATTGATGGGGGCTTAGGGGATAGAAACGTGGAGACACAAAATAAGGCGGCTTTCGCCCATCTAGCCTGGCGGTTCATAAACTCCCCTAACGCCCTGTGGAGTAGGAGACTTCGTCAAAAATATCTGTCATTCGGATCTTCATGACGTGGAGGTGCAATCTCGAGACTCCAACCTCTGGCAAGGAATCCTACGACAAAGGGCCACCATACTAGACCACCAACGATGGGTGGTTGGCAATGGAATAAAAATTATGGCCCTGGATGATTACTGGGTGCCAACATTTGGACCTCTGCGTGCCCACCTAAAACCAGGAAATGGGTTGAATAATCTCCTCCGCGATCCGGGTAAGGATTCAGATTTGGAGCTGCTGGTGTCAGATTTAATCGGCGTTGAGGCATCATCTCCGCGTTGGGACTGCAGAAAGCTACATACCTTGTGGCATACGGACATAGTAAATAGGATCAAGGATCTGAGCCTGGGAAGGGAAGATATCCGATGTTGGAAGGATGAGCCTGCTCCTGTAGCTTCAAAGCCTTAAACAAGCACACGTACTTGCATCAAATAGGCCCCTCCTTTCCATGGAAGAATCTGTGGAGCCTAAAACTGCCATCTAAAATCAAAATATTCAGCTGGAAACTCCTCTTGGATAGATTACCAACAAGACAGAGGTTGAGTCGTTGGGATTCATCTATACAACCTCTGTGCCCACTCTGCTGGAATGCTCCAGAAACGGTGGACCACCTATTCGCAACCTGCTCATTCGTTAAGATGCTATGGGACCTCACTCCATCACCCATCCAAACACAAACACCGGCGGGAACGATAGGTAACTGGTTTTGGTTCAGAGCAAGCCCAGCTGGTAGACGATATGGTTGCATCCTCTTCTGGCAATTATAGAAGGCCAGAAATCTCTACATCTTCCAATCATGCCCGGTTAACCCATTCCATATCAGATCAAGAACTATAGCTACACTTATGGAGTCTAACTTTCCTTCATTATATGCAGGTGCAGGTGCAAACCTCTCAACGGACTAGTGGCTGCCACCACCGCCTAGGTGGATAAAATTAAACTTTGATGGAGCCTTTGATGAAACCACTGGAGAGGCAAGCGTGGGGGGCGTGGCAAGAGATCCTTACGGAAACGTCCTCATGGCATTCACTTCCAAGTTGCATGCTCACCATCCACTTGAAGTAGAGTTGCTGGCATTACAAAGGAGCCTAATTCATCTATCCAATACCCCACCAACATCAGAAATTTCCAATATAGTGGTCCAAATAGAGGGAGCCTGCCTAGTCCTCGTCACAACAATCAAAAACTCAGGTAACCTGACTTGGTATATGATGCCTCTGTGGAAACGAACCATGAACATGCTCAGCACAATGGCGAGCTGGACAGTCCACTACTGCAGACATTCAGCTAATCGGGTGGCTGATATGCTGGCACATTACACCATCCCTGTGGGAGCAGGAGAACTAGCACAACTACCACTGGCGATACACGAGGTGATCGAGGAAGAGAAATTAAGAGCAACATCCTACACAAACTCATTCTTCAATCAGGCAGTGGGTGGCCAGGAGGGGCAGTCGAGTGCAATGCTACTACAAATAGGGAGGTCAGACAGAACACGACCGTGGAGACGGTCGACCACTGAGGATCAATAGTCAATCACCATGAAAGCAAGCGATATGCAAAATATGCTGAGAATGGAAGGCACCATAGGAGCAGAAGCAGATCCGCTTAGGGGTCGGTTCATTTTGGCAACAATGGTACACATACATGTTTCGATAGCTAGCCAGGTGGGTATGGCCTTATTCCACCACCTTTCAATGTATCGGAGGCTTAAACTATCTATGAACCTTACAGTTGTAACACTGCTTTAATAATAAACTCCTCTTTTATCACAAAAAAAAAAAAAAAAAGAAGGGGATGAGGCCATAAGTTCCAAGTGCTCCAAAGTTTATCAACATCACAAGAAGGTGGTAGACAGGGCAGATGGAGCTTCTTTGTGGATAGATCAGCCTTTCATGGGCTTAATCCATCAAGATCCTGAAGATCCACCGTTGGGTTTGTCTTTTGAAGAAGACTCACCATTGGATCCGATGTCCGTTATGACGAAGACCTTCCTTGGCATGCATGAGGAAGACCCCACACTGGGATGGACCATAGGGGAGGAATGACTGGAGATCTATCATGAAGATGTGAAGAAGTTTGAAGGATTAAGAGAAATTTCAAAGAGAGCCCAAGAAGGAAGAGAGGGAGGGAGGGGGGAGAGGGCACAACTTAAAATCCCATGCATAGGGATTCGTGTGCAAGGTGCACAGAAGCCCATTCTCCCCTACTCTTGTCGAAATCTTTTCCTTTTATTTATTTTCTTCTTTCATTTAATTTCTTTTATTTCTTAGCAGATGATGTATTAGGATTTGATCTGAGCCATTCATTGTAGCTCTCCACCCAAGAAGAAGGAAGAGAGAGGGAGAGGAGGAGGGCACAACTTAAAATCCCATGCATAGGGATTCGTGTGCAAGCTGCATAGAATCCCATTCTCCCCTACTCAAGTCGAAATCTTCTCCTTTTATTTATTTTCTTCTTTTATTTAATTTCTTTTATTTCTTAGCAGATGATGTATTAGGATTTGATTTGAGCCATCCATTGTAGCTCTCCTTATTGTCTTTCTTATAAGCTTGTATCTCTTTTTTAGAGAAGACATTGATATGAATGAAACTATCTTTGAAGCCCTCTCGACTCTTGAGAGCTTTTTCTTACAAGATATTCTTTTCCTCCCCGATAGGGAGTTTGGCGTGAGGCCCAATATTGATTTCGTTATCAATGTAAGACTTCTCTCTCTCTTCTTTACTTTAATTACATAATCCCCAAATCACCTTTTCCCCAACTTGTAACCCAAAGGAACCCAAATCAGCCCCTAGATCTAGTCACACACATCCCTAGACACAAGCGCACATATCCCAAGAAAGGACTTCCCATCTCCACTTATCCCTCTTTCTTCCCCACTGCTGGCCAAACCCCTTCCCCACCAACCCATCCCTTCTCCAATTCTAAATCCCTAGATCTAGCCCAATAAACCATAACTAAATCCCCTAATTCCAGCCCCAAACCCACCCTAAAGCCTAATCCAGCCCATTCTCAGCCTGGCTGAACCCTATAGCCTATGATGTACAGATACTTCAAAATGGGAAACATATCATGTCTTATCTAATAACCGATACTTTAACTTTTTCTGTGTAAAATCCGTATCCCTGCCATGTCCATCATGTATCCTTGCCATATCCATGGCGTATCCGGGCATCATAGCCTATAGCCCCCCACATTCACTATTTTCCTTCCCTTAATCACTTCATAAGCCCTAATTCGCTTTAACTTCAAATCTGAAATTTAATCTGAGCCTTTAATTAGTTGTGGGAATCAACGCTATAAATTTGAGTATACATTTTGCTGCCAAATAAATTCAATTTGTTAACCAATTTGAGTTAGACCTTTGTGAAATCCTCAAGGGGCACGACGAATCTGCTTGTTGTCGGCGATTCCCTAGGTAAAGTGGAAGTCCTAACCTACCATTAGATCTGACTTTCAATTCTTTGAGGGATCCAACTGCTGGATTGTGACAGGACCTTGCATCACCATTTAACTATCTTAGCTGAATTTTATAGTGATTGGCATGCAAAGCATTAATTTTAGAGATTTATTATCAATTGTTAATTACTTCTCTTGATCTCAAATTGCACCATTTGGGTTAGCTTTCCCTGTCCTGCATCAAAGGGGTTAACAGTTAACTCCTATTGTGTGCACTTAATAAAAGAACCACAAAAGAGGCGACAAATTCCATGAAGTAGGAGGAAACTACAAATCAAGCATTTTCTAATGCACGACTGATTTATAAAAGTCTTGTCACTGATTCTTAAGAGGCCAGTTGCCTTTTACACATGTGATGGGAAAATTGGTTTTACATATGTGGCATTTACATGTTACACATGTGAAACACATTACCATGTTCGTCAAAATCACCATTTTAACATGAATAAATGAGTACATCCTACAGTTTTAGATGTATTGGGATATTTTCGACTTCCCACAAATTTCTCAAGATCCATTAAGAGTTAAGATCTGAAACTAAATGCCCTAAATTAAATATAAAAGAATTAAGCCAAAATTTTGAAAATTGGGTCACAAGCCCATCACTTTAATCCTTGGTCCCTGTACGACCTAGATTTTTAATTGTGTTTATTAGTTAAATAATCTTGTTTAGTAGTTAATTAATTTGTTTTGTGCGGTAGGTTCTCGGTTGGATAGTTTTGGAGGGTTTTTTACTTGGTTAGAGACCTAGAAGGACTTATTTGCAATTTTGGAAGAGTGTTATGGGTTATTTGTAAATATTAGAATTTAATGGTTTTGGGCTTGTTGGATAGAGGAAGTTATTCTGAGCAACTTTTGTTCTTTGAGTTTGTTGATTCAATGATTCATTTACCTCAAATCTCCGCATTTCTATAACCGGGAATTATTTTGAAATTTTGCAATATTCACTCAATTCTTTAAATTTCCCGACTTTTCTATTACTCTCTCCATTTTTCTCTCCTCTACTGGTAGATTCTCAACTTTCCTCTCTTCTTCCTGTCTTGCTCTCTCTAGCAATTCAGCCATCATCTTGTTGGAGCTCATCTTCATCATCAACAACAACCCTCTTCTTCATCAAGCTCAAGTCCTAGTATCTTCTTGAGTTGTAGCTTTTGGAGTTTTGGTGGGTTTTTTAGAGGAGACTAGAACCTGATCAAGGCAAGTAAATTAGTATAATTACATTACACGTATGTTAAAGTTGTTAAATTCTATGATAATCATATTAGATACTTTCATTTCAAGCTCAATTTGTATATTTTTTTAATTCTATGTCATGTAAAGGATGGTTTTGGATTAGAAATAGTGGTTTGAAGAGGCTTAGACAAGAGCTTATAATGCCCGAAGTATGAGCTTCAGAACTCCAGTGTAAAGAGGTGAAGATAGCCACTGTTTTAAATTCGAACCACCTTCAGTTTCTGCAATTCTGATATTTACGGCTAGCCGTTAGTCAACAACGGCTAACCGTAAGACTTCAGAAAGCCAACCGTGAATACACAACGGATACAAATCCAGAACTTATAAAATGGAGAAAATTGAACTACGGTTAGCCGTGAGGAAGCATACGGCTAACCGTAAAGCTAATTTACCGTTTATAGAAATTATAGGAAAACTGAAAGAATTCCCAGGTGTGTAACCTTACAGCTAACCGTACCAGGGGCACAGCTAAGCGTGAAGTTCTAGATATTCTAAAGGATTTTTAACTTAGATTTTAAATATAGCTTGGAATCCCCTGATGTTTATCTAGTCCTAGTGAATTGTGAGATTTTAGTAGGTGGTGTTTTGAGTTGACATTCACCTATAGATTGCCTTGGAATTCATGTAGGGCAATGCTAAATCAAGAATGTGTTATTTTAGGATCATCATTGCTATCTAACCTCAGTAACGCCAATAACGATAATCCTAAAGCTATACAATGTTGATTAGTAATGCTTTTGGGCAATCCAAACCCTAGGATTAGTATTTTGCATTTATTCCTATGATTATCGTTAATCATACATTGGTTATACCTACTCATATATTCGCATGGCTTGAACATGCTTCACTCTATTTATTCATGTATCCGATTTCTATGCTTGAACTAGACATGTATGGATAGTATTACCTGACTAGGAATACCTGAGACTATCAGACTACTCACAAAGTATATCACTTGTTAAGCCTGTATCAGTGTAGTTCACTTGTTACCTTTAGGAATAAGTATCCAATATACCCAGTTATTGACTTGTGAGTCAGCACCACTCAGCTTCGATCTTACCTTAGTCAAACCCAGCTGTGTGCATATTGTATTTACTTGTTGGCAGTATCATATTCCTTACGTGGGAGTGACTTCATCCTCCAAGTACCACATTTGATATATGTTATATGTTTATCTGATGACCATCCCTGACTTGAAACATACCCCCGATGGTACAGTGCCTATTATACATGTTCCGCTCTCACCATGATCACAATCATGCAATACCAACCATGAGAATATAGCATATGTGGATTGCCATTTTGCTAGGATTTACTATTAGACATGTCATTATTTGATTCTGTTTGTTTCATATATTCATGCATGATGATGCCTAGTTGTAGGCTTTATTGTCATCTTATGATGACTATGTCTAGTACTTAAGACTTCAATTTTTGGGTGCCAATGTCTTACCACTAACATAAGTGTGACATGTCCGCATAATTCACATACTCCACAAGTACTTGATTAAACATAGCTACCAGTACCACCTACACTAAGGACGCAGAAATTTCTGGGATTTTTATCCACATCATCACATGTTAATACAGAAATGCATCTGACACTCCAAGAGATAGCTACATGTAGACCTCTCTTAACAAGTATAAAAATCCAAATTCAAAATATTGACAGTAAGAAATACAGATAAATGATATTAAGTTTTTACTTCCATCACCGTATTTTATAAAACTAATTACAATACACTAGTCAAAATGTGTTGGCATATTTGGTTTTTATTGTACCCAACACCAAGTATCTAACATCAACTAATATGTCCTTGTGCAAGTTATAAAGCTGGTTGTAAGGTCCCGTTCCTAATTAGTTATAATTATATTATTTAATTGTGTTTTTGTGTGTATTAAAGGATGATTATTGGGTTAGTTAACTAGGTTTAGGTGTTTTGGTAGCTTTTGGACCTAGTTGGTTTGGTAGTTTAGAGGAGTTATTTGAGGTTTTGGGAGATTGTGAGGGGGTAATTCTAATTTTAGAAAGTTGGGAGTGTAGGGACAATTGTTGTGGCTGTTTTAGTGGTAGGGTCCTTGGGAGAAAGGAAGATTTTCATTGAATTTTCAGAAATGCCCCTTGCTTTCATTCTTTGAACCACTTAAGTAATAAGGGCATTTTAGTCATTTGCCCTTTCCCTCTTTAGCAACAAAACCAACTACAACATCTCTTTCATAGTCTTCTTTCTCAATTCTCTCATTTCCCTCCATCTCTCTATATATCTCTCCCTCTCCAAGCAACAAGGGCAAGATCTACCATTCTCTTTGGAGATTTCACTGAAGATCATTATCAACAACAAGATCCCTGGCGCCTCTCTCCTCATCTCTCATTGGATTTCCCTCTTTCTTTCCCAATTGAGGTGAATTTCTAACCCTAGCCTTCTTTTCAGGCTTTCTTTGTAGATCTATGATAGAATTCAGTCCTAATTCTTTTTTCTCCCTTGGATTTGTGTGTAGGATCTCCAGAACTAGGATATTTGAGAGTTTGGCATGGTTCTAAAGAGTTTTTAGGTTGAGATTTGGCTAATTGAGACAAGGTTTAAAACACCAGACTCGGGACCCGACTCGACCAGGGCCGTGTCCGAGTCCACTCGCCTTACTCGGACGAGTCGCATGGGACTCGGCCGAGTTGGGTTCGTCCAAAATTTTATTAAAATATAAAGAAAAAATATATCAAGGAGAGATCAAGGAGAACCCCATCTCTTGTAACTCACTCCCAAGCCCCGCTGATTCAGGAAATAAAAGAAAACGAATAAAAACCCTAAACAAGCATAAAGAGGGGGAGAGTGGGAGGTGATGGGGAAGTCCGTGAAGGAGAAGAGGGTCCACAGCAACAACAACCACCAGCCCAGCCCAACAACAGCAAGTTTTGGCAGCAAGCAACAGCACAGCATAGCAACAGTTGGCAGCAACAGCAACTTTTGGGAGGTGGCAACAACTTTTGGCAGGCAAAGCAACATTGACCAAGTATGCTTTTTTTAAGCAATGCTCTCTCTCAACTTGGGAGATAGAAACAATTGCCCACTTGTTTTTTCTTTTCTTTTTTTCCTTAATGATGCAGGCCAAGTCGGTCGATTCCGAGTCCCATGGGAGCCGACTTGTAAGTGCCAAGTCCAAGTCGACGTGGACTCGACTGATTTTTTAAACCATGAATTGAGAGCATTTTTTAAACCTGAAGGCATTTGTAATTTTAGACCTTTGAACTATGCTTGGGACCCTCAACCATGACTAATGACCTTTAGAATTGAGACTTAAAGTAAGCGGATGAATGAGCTTATAGCATTCGCGTACAAGTTGTTCGATGTAAGGAGTGAGAGGCGAAGCTAGGTCAAGGAGATGGTGAATGTGGGACCTTTGGATGTGTTTGACCATCAGGGCACCAAGATTAAATTATACAACATCGGAAACCCTCATTGACAATTGTGCTAAATGGCCTAGCACTCACACCTGAAAGGCAACCAATAACCGAGGTTGGCTACTTCTATTTGTCCTTTGATTGGTAATTGATGACTGTTATAATATCAAAGAGCATATATATATATAGAGAGAGAGAGAAAAGAGTTTGGAGGAAAAGTTGATCCCTCAATGGAGGATCGACCAACCCATTTTATAAGAATTATCAACCCTAATTACATGCTAATTACATGTGTAATTACAATTAGATCACAATCAGATCAAATAGAATAAAGAATGTAAATCCTTATACAAGGAAGTGAATCTATGAGATATCTACTCAAATACAATCCCACACGTGGGATAGTATACTTGGGCCTAGGTGGGCCTTTTTATGAGTTATCTTCTACACTCCCCCTCAAATTGATGTGGGAGGACACAAAACATCAATTTGCTAGTAAGATCATCGTGCTGTGGTTTAGGAAGAGCTTTTGTGAATATATCTGCCAACTGATGAAGGGTGGAAACATGAGGCAAAGTGATCTTCTCAGTAACAACATGCTGACAAATGAAATGACAATCAATCTCAATGTGCTTTGTCCTTTCATGGAAGATCAGATTGTTTGCGATTCAGGTGGCACTGGTATTATCCCCATACAGAGAGGTGTATAAGTGCCAACAAGCACACCCAATTCACAAAGAAGACGTCGTAGCCAAATGATTTCAGCACTAGCAGACGACATGGCTTAAGACCATAAAGAGCTTTCCTCCATTTGAAGACATGATGAGGAGGACAAGCATACCCCGGAGGTGGCTTTAAATAAACAGTCTCACGCAAGTCGCCACGAAGAAAGGTATTTTTAACATCCATTTGCTATAGGGGCCAGTTGCGAGCTACAGCTACACAAAGGAGAATGCGAACAGTGGTCTTTTTAGCCACTGGTGTGAAGGTCTCCTCATAGTCAATCTCATACTCCTGCTTATAACCCTGTGCAACTAATCTGGCTTTGTAGCGGTCAAGACTCCCATCAGAGTGAACTTTTATGGAATATATCCATTTACTGCCAATAATAGATGCATCAGCCGGGGCCGATACCAATTCCCATGTTTTGTTTGCTTCAAGAGCAAGCAAATCCTCAGTCATAGCATCCTGCCATTATGTAGTCTTTGAAGCCTGTGAATAGGAGGTGGGTATGGGAGCACAATTCAAAGAGGTAAAAAGAGCAGGAAAGCCATATCTGTCAGGTGCAACAGAAGGACGACTAGAGCATCGCAGGGGTATGACACTATCAGTAGAGGAAGTATTAATACCTAAAGGTGCAGTAGGCAGCATTGGGAGAGGATCAGAAGAAGTAGGCCCCATAGGAGGAACCGTGTTACGCCGGACATAGACATTGGTAATAGGTGGTGGAGAAGTAGTCGCAGGGAATTGTGGCAAATAAGACACAGCAACCAGATGGTTCTCCAAACGCAAAGAAAAGAAAGGAACGTGTTCCAAGAAAATCACATTGCGAGATATTCGCATGCGTTTTTCGGAGTGATCATAACATAGAAATCCCTTGTGGTCAGTATTGTAACCCAGAAAGATGCATTTGGCAGCCTGTGGAGACAACTTAGTGCGCTCTATAGGAGGAAGATGAAAAAAGCACAGGCAACCAAAAACACGTAAGTGAGAATATGAAGGAGAATGACCAAAGAGAGCTTCATAAGGAGTAGTCATTCCTAAAACTGAGCTAGGATGACGATTAAGGAGATACAAAGCAATCTGTGCAGCATCACACCAAAAACTTGGAGGAACTAAGGATGCAAGTAGGAGAGTACGAACAGTTTCAAGAATATGCTTGTTCTTCATCTCCGCAACACCATTTTGTTGTGGAGTATGCGGGTATGATTTTTGATGAAGAATGCCTTTATCAGAAAGGAAGGCAGAAAACTCATGGGACATGTATTCTCCACCGGAGTCAGACCTAAGAACTTTTATTGCTTTCTTAAATTGTGTGTGAACCATATTGTAAAATTTTTGAAAAAGAGAAAATACTTCAGATTTGAAGCGCATGAAATAAATCCAAGTGAAACGAGAATGATCATCAATGAAGGTCACATAATACTTAAATCATGTCCTACTCAATGTGGGTGCAATTCCCCAAACATCAATGTGAATAATATCAAAAGATAATAACGCACGAGAACTATGAATAGGAAAAGGAAAGATATGACTCTTACTCAAACAACACGTTTTACACTTAGATTGAAGTAAAGAGGACATCATTTTATTATCAAAAGTGGGTTCTAAACAACCAATTTTAAACAGGGAAAGTAAATAAGTATTGTTCACATGACCAAGATGACTATGCCACACAGTCCATAATTTATCTAACTTAGGAGAATAAGAAAAAGAGAGAATGATGTCCAATGTCCAGCAGAAACAGTCGACCATGTCTACTCCCCATCGCGATCACCTTCCCAGTTTGCCGCCCCTGTATGACACAACAAGTGGAAGAAAAGTTAATATGGTACTCATCATCAATAAGTTGTCCGACAAAAAGTAAATTGGCTGATAATTTGGGAACAAAGTAGACATTAGGAAGGTGGAGAGACTAGCCAAAAACACCAGATAAAGTAATGGTACCAATTCCAGAGATGATTAATTGGTCTCTATTAGCAGTGGCGATTTTGTCTTTGCCAAGGTAAGGGTGAGAGGCTGTAAAGCTACTTTCTCCAGAAGTCATGTGGTTCGATGCTCTCGAATTTAGAAACCATGTGGATGGGGTGATGGATGAAGACAGAGATATTGAAGAATGAAAGGCAGGAAATGCTAGATGAGAATGAGATTGATACCGACCACCAGTAAACCCCATAGATGCGTAAGCTGAGGTCACCGTGTTCTGAATCAGTTCTTGGATCTAGGCTGGAGTCATGGATACTACCCCGGAAGAAGTGCTTTCCATATCAGGGAGAGGTGCTTGAACTTGGAACGCTGCTGGAGCATTTTGTCTGGGCATGGTAGAAGGATTTTGCTTCTACTGAGTCCCATTCTTTCGCTGTAAGCTGCAACAATCATCAATACGATGACCAGAGCGTATGCAATATCTGCAAACCAATTTCTTACGACAGTTCTTGGCCATATGACCGAAGCCTTTGCACTCATAGCATTGAGCAGGCTTCTGATTGGGGGCTGCCAAGAGAGCAAAATCAGCCGGAAGAGAGTTAGAAAGGCCTTTGGTTCTTCAAGAATGGCACACTGAGAGTTAAGGCGAAGTTCTTCCCGAAGGACTTCTTGGAAGCATGTATCCAGGTTCGCAGAGACTTCTCTATTCATGAGAGCAGACCGAACAGATTCGAATTCGGGTCTGAGATTCATAAGGAGCTGGCTGATGTGGGTTTCCTCTTGTAATTTAAGAGATTCAGACAGAAACCCAGCAGAAACAGTTTGCATAATCATAGCATCCCTCTCAGTCCATAAGGTGAGAAATCCATTGAAGTACACCGACACAGATTTATCACCTTGACCGAATTTTGCAATTTCACTATCTAATTGAAATTTGTTAGCTTTATTTGTTTGATGATAAACATTCTTGAGATGACCCTACATATCAAATGCGGCAGTATATGCTTGAAGAGCAATGGCAAGAGAAGGGTCAATGGAGTTAAGAATCCAAGTGATGACCTTAACATTTTCTTTAGACCAGATGGGCAATGCTTTTGTGACAATAGTGCTTGCAGTAAGTTTAGTTATCGATCCATCAAGATAACCAAACAGTCCTTGGCCTTCGACAAAATTCTTCAGATGAAAAGACCAGGCCATATAATTATTCCCATTAAATTTAACAGGAATAACATCATACTTGTCCATAGTAGAAAAAAGGCAGCAACAATCTAACAGTAGAAAAGAGCAATCAAGGACAGCAAATAGTAAAAGCAAAAATGCAACAGCAGCAAAGAGGACTAACAATGCCAGCAGCAACAGTACTGCCAACAAATCAAAACAGCACTAACAGTACAATTGTCCCCCCCCCCCCCCCCCCGACAGAGCCCCGACAGAGCCAGACGACATGAAAATTTTATCCAGAATCTGTGCGTTGGCTCCCGAGGGTGGCTAATCACAGAATACAGCAGGGAGATGGCAATATATTTATCCAGCATGAAGGAGGCAGTTGTGGTGCTAAGTTATGCATCTAGCAAATTTTGCCCCAGAACAGTGGCTGAGATATGCATCTAGCAAATTTTGCCCCAGAATCATTTGGGAGGAGATCAAAAGTGTGTCCTCTAGTCCAAGTTTGATGGGATTTGGATATATATCCACAAAGTTGTACGGTAGAGATGAAATCCTTTTGAGAAAAAAACACCAAAGTCGCCAGATGAAGAAGAGGGTGAACAACACCTTATCAGATGAGAAAAAAATCCACAAAAATCCTCAAAATAACTTTGAAGAATAGTCGATCATCACCATGTAGGTTGCTGGCTACAAGTGATTGATCAAAGGTGGGCTACCTTGATCAGAGATACTCCACGCAGAGAGAAGAGAAGCGAAGAGATAACAGGGAGAAGCACTCGAAGGTGATTGGAAAAACTCTTAGACTAACGAAGGAAGTCTCTCAGAATGAAGGAGATCTCTCAGAACCATAGCTCTGATACCATGTTATAATATCAAAGAGCATATATATATATATATATAGAGAGAGAGAGAGAGAAGAATTTGGAGGAAAAGTTGATCCCTCAATGGAGGATCGACCAACCCATTTTATAAGAATTATCAACCCTAATTACATGCTAATTACATGTGTAATTACAATTTGATCACAATCAGATCAAAAAGAATAAAGAATGTAAATCCTTATACAAGGAAGTAAATCTATGAGATATCTACTCAAATACAATCCCACACGTGGGATAGTCTACTTGGGCCTACAGCATACTTGGGCCTAGGTGGGCCTTTTTATGAGTTCTCTTCTACAATGACATGATCTATATTGCCTTGTATGTTTTTTGACCTCTTATCTCATGGTTTGTACTTGTGTGTTTGATACCTATTGTCTTGGATAATTATGATGATGATGTTAAGGACCTAGGGTGGACCCAGAGGTTGTACTTGTCTTTGATGGAGGATGTGCAGGCTAGGTTGGTTATTTAATGGCTTGTTTGGAAGGGACTACCTTTGGTATTGGCTTTAGAGTTTTGATGACTTGCTTTACTCTACATCACGTGGAATGATGCCCATGCCTTGAAATATATGTCACAGCTTACGCATATAGGTTTACAGCTCCCTCTTATTGCTATCCATTGAATGTGGAAATGTTTTTATATCCTCACAAGCGGACTACAATCCTGGTTGTATAAGAGTCAACGCGCCAAGATTCGGACTTCTGTGTCATTCTAGGGAATCCGGGTTTGGAGGCGTGACACTGGATTGTACCTGAGGTGTGTACCAATACCTTTCTTTGGGTAAGATGGAATGGAAATCTGCACCATCATCAATAAAGAACTGCTCACAGTGACACTTAAAATGGAGTCGATAATAATTCTACATTCAAGCAATTATATAAATATAAAACTCAAGTATTAAGAATACATTTCCTTCTACTGTTTCAAACATACAAATAATTCTACAATTACAGCCTCATTTCGGTTGCTTGCAAATGACAGAAAGATAGGCATACAAAATTTGAGATTTGAAAAACAGAATTTAAGGGAAATAAGACCTCAATCAGGATGATGACTAAAATATCAAAATTGGAGTTTGATATAATCACCTTCTCATTAAGTAGGGATATCAGTCTCACTTGAGCAGTGTCTCATCTCCACCATGGAGCTCCAGCCTCATAAAAACACTCACCATCATCCCAAGATATCTGGCACGCTTGAAGGCCTATGGCTATATTTGGTTCCTTGCCATGGCATGCAATCCATTCTTCAATAGCTCTGCTCCTGTCATCATCACTCATATATTGATTCTTGAATCTACCAAATGGGTTGATGCTTGGATTCACCTTTTCTGCAATTACAGCAGGCATGTACATGGAGTCACCAACTACAGGTGCACCACAAGCAGCCAATTGTGCTCGAACCTGCATTAGACAAGAGCTCAGCATGCTCCTTTTTTCTCTTTTACATAATTATAATGATGAAAAACTCTTTGATAAGGACACTGAACGAGCCGAGCTTGAGCTGAGCTTCATAGAACTTTTGCGAGCTCAAAATTGATTTAAGCTTGATGGACCAAGCTCAAGCCCAAGCTCGACTTGATTTATACACACACATGATATTATATATCACTTACCAAATATAGAAACATATTATATTATATTATTTATAGTTTTATAAACATCAAGTATATGAGGAATGTTACATAAGGTTGACCACATTACATCGACAAGAAAGTTCAAACCAAATCCACACATGCAATGTGTGGATTTGGTTTTCCAATGTAAGATCCAAACTGTTTGAACTAAGTAACCATTATGTTTACCAATGCAGGTTCATGATTAATGCAAAGAGTTATCATTTGGTTGGACCTTTTTCAGAAAATCTAGTTAAATCACATTTTAACCAAATTTCTTTAATAAAATCAGATTTTCTATGAGAACAAAACATGGACCAGCAAATTCAATTCTCCCTCCATGCATCGGTTCCCAAATTTCAAGTCAATGGAATTTGCCCAATTCTATGGAAAATGTATTGGTCTGAAATTCATACAGTTATTGCAAGACCCCCAACCCTTAATTGTGTGTATCAATACTAATAAATTATGTTTAGTGTGGGATAAGTGTGGTTAGAGAGGGTAGTTAATAAGATGTGAGGGTTAGAAAAGTGTTTGAGCAGTCTCGGGAAGTTTAGAGCATTTGGACCTAATAATTTGATGCCTTTAGTGACCTAGTTGTCATTTCGGCAAAGTTGGGGTTTGATTGCAATTCTCAGAATATGGACTTTTGGACACATTAGAAAGTAAAAATTATTTCATGAAACTTTCCCTCTTGAACCGAACCCATCCAAGGCCCAGAACTCTCTAGCAATTTTGAAGATTCAGTTTGATAAGTTGTTGGCCCCACAAGCCATCTCCTTTATATAGCCATCATTCTCTCTTTCATTTCTTTCTTTCTTCTTCCCTGGAACAACAATCACCTGAGCTTCTTCTTCCCTTCTTTCTCCTTCGATTCACCATTTCTCAGATGCCATTGTAGCTTTGGGTGCCGTGTTTAAGGTCTTGATTACTGTGATTAATGTTAATTAACAGCGCTCATGACTAGTTAATCGTGTTTAGTTGTTAGTTAGGCAGGTTTAGATGGTGTTTCGTTAGTTTTGGGTGTTGGAATTCCTTTTGGGAAGTTTTGAGAGCTTTCGAACTAAGTTCGGTGTTTGGAAGGGACGACTTAGAATTTCGGGAAAGCTGAAGTGTATTTTGTAAATTTCAAAGAAATATTATTTTAGGCTCAGCAGATAGCCCATATTCTTCTGAGAAACTTCCTTGTTCAACTCATGTCCATTTGATGTCTGGAAACCCCTCATTTCACAACATTCCTCCTAAGTCTCCTAAGTCAGGACATGGTTGTCTTTACCTTAAAAGTTGAGTTTTCTCTCGGAGCCTCAGAAAATTTCAATTTTGGGTTCGTTGGAAAGATAATTTAAGTTGAAGAAACTTTTGTTCTTGGCTCGAACCAACCCGAGGTCTCGAAGTCCATCATTTAGCAATTCAAATTTTGGTTAAATGGGACATAAATGTCAATTGACAAAAAACTGACTCAATATAAGCTGGCCGATCCCTTTCTCCCTCTATTTCTCTCATTTCAACAACTCTCTTTTCTCCTCTCAATTATCCCCCCTCCTTGCTTAGCCTTCGGAGATTGGAGCTTCCAAATCGCTTAGCCATGGCCACCACTTTCTTCCCCTCCTCCTCTCTACATTGGTGTCTTTCTTCGTAGAATTCGAGCTTAGTAGCCCCCTCCCTAGCTGATTTCGTTTCAGTCAAGCTACCTACAGGTGAGGAACCCCTCCCCAGCTCTTAGTATGTTGGTTAGGCGCCCATTCAAGCCACACCCTTATATGCAAGCCCCATTTCATTCTCTTTGCTAGTTCTTGAGTTTTGGAGTTTTGATGTAGTAAATTGGGGTGGTCGTGCTTGGGGAGTTTCAATCACAAATTCAAAAGTGTCCCTTCGGTTATTTCTGAGCTAGAGAAGCCTAGGCAAGTGGTTAAAATGAGTTCCATAACATGCATGCAGGATTTGGTTTGATTCCATTTTCTATGCATGCATGGTTTGGTTTGATTCCATTTTCTACTCTCACTTGTGCTAGAAACCCATTATAGCTCTTGTTGGTTTTGTTTATTTTTGTAACTGAATTTGGGTGCTAGAGTGTTAAAAAGATCCTCAAACAAGTGCCAAAAATCTCCCAAAAGAACGGCCAAAGAGGTTGAGAAAATCAGCAAAAATCGCCTAAGTCCGCATGCAATAAGAGATATTGAAGCAGCGCAGGGAAGGAGGAGGATAGCCAACAGGCTAAACTCCAAACCAATGGCTTAGGGATAGGGATCCATGGGATCCAAAACGTCTTGGTCTCACACCATAGACAAACAACCAAGAGAAATTCTCATGAGAAGAAATTTTATTAATCAAAGCATCGTCCCTAAAGAGGGATTACAATCCTTTATAGAGATTCATACTCTAACCTATTCTTGGAAACGACTCTAATTAAAATAAGCACTAAATCAAATAAGAGAAACTTTCTAATTAATCTCCCAATTATTCCTAAAATCCAGCTAATACTAAAAATAAAACTCTTGCACGAATTGAAGATCTTTTTATGGGCTTGGGCCCAATGGGCTGCCAGACCAAGGATCTGGCCTGCATCAGTTCCCCTACCACCCCCCCCCCCCCCCCCCCCCCCCGTGAGGGAACTCGTCCTCGAGTTCAGTAGGTGACTACCTGGGTCAAAGATCAAACGTACAAACTTTCGATTCTCTTGTGGATCCTCATATGATGTGTAAGCTCCACTTAAGCGTTTACTCCACGAAAATTTTAGATATTGCCTTTTTTATGGTGGGACTTTGCATGGACTTGCGCTCGAACAAATTGATGCTTCGATTTCTGAATTTGTTCCATCTGCTCACAATCTTCTGATATCAACAGTCGATTCCCGAAGATGAAATCAATGTGGGGAACCTCAATGATTTGCTCTTCTTTTTCAACCTGTGAAACAATATCCTATTCTTCGGATGATTTAATTGGCTCTTCGGGAATTGAACAAATGATGAAATCTACCAGTTGATCAGACTCTTGATTGACTACTTTCAATTCTTCAAAATCTGCCTTTTCTTCCTTCGGTGCTTGCACAAGATTATCATCATTGTTAATAAAAAGAGAATCAATTTCTTTGTCTTCCAATGTACCTAAAGTCGGGTCCGGTGGAGGAGTTTTGTCTATCACTTCATCTGAATTTGTTGGGAAATCATTTGTTTCTTGCTTTTGTTCCTCAGCTTCAGCTTTGATAATATCCATGACTCGTTTCACCATAGGGACTTCTGTGGTTTGCAGAGACTTTTCTTCTTTCATCTTAGCTTTTTGTAAGCGAGACCGTTTAAGCATGCGTTCAACACGAATTGCTTCCCAATATGCATGATGAATGGTTTCACAGTTATTCATATTTTGCAATATGTTTGGTCTCAAGCCTCTGATAAAGCGATTCAAATCTCAAGCCTCTGATAAAGCGATTCAAATCATGGAGCTCATTCTATTCCAATTCACATATTGGTGTAGCCTTGAAAATCAATCAGAATATTCATCAACCACATTGGTAGTGAGCCTTAATGGGTTAAACCACATTGGCAGAATCTGATTTGGATGGAATTTGGGACCAATTAATCCATATCACTTGGGAATTTGTGAATTTAAGGTAGTTTCTCCATATACAAACCAAGTTTAGTACTCTTCGATGATTTTGATTAAATTGAATATGTTAGATGTCAAGATAATTAGGGTTTTACCTTGTACAAAGAGATCTTGGTAATTCACTTGTAAAGTGAATTCAAAACAAAGGGTCACTTTTAAGAACAAGAAAATAAGAGGGGTCTTATCAAAAAGTACAAAATTCAAAAATCACCTCTTCTTTTGTTTAAACAACTCAAAAAGTAAAACTCACATTCCACTAAAAGACAAAGATGCCTCTTTTTTTATCCAAAAAGTCAAAAAAGTTCCTTCACATGCCACAAAATGACAAAGTCAAGAAGGTGGTTTTAAGATTTTGTACTTTTTGATAAGACCCTTAGTCTTTTCTTCTCTCTTAAAAGTGACCCTTCACTTTGAATTCACTTTACAAGTGAACTTCGCAACGGGCCCTTAAAAGAAATTAGGGATGTTACTAAAAGAAAACAGGTACCTATGGATGTTATACGAAGATTGTCCATTGTGAGGCCAAAAGCCATCACATGCAGAGGGGCTTTAACACCCCAGATTGAAGCCACAAGCAACAACCCTTGGCTACTAGACGAAATCACATGAAAGAAGCCACTGAAGACTCACCATCAATAGTACTAATCTAGATCTGTCAATTTGTACTCTTTAAACATGGACATTGTCAAGAAGGCCAAGATGGGAAAGAAATTGCATCTCCTCCACTTCTGTAAGATTCCTCACCGTGATCATGCCAGCCCTCATAGTTATCAGAATCGTCTGATTCATATCCCGAATCCTAAGTTAAATCATTCATATCTATGGACCGAATTCCATTTACAGATGAATCTTAGGATTCGGGTGTGAATCTTAGGATTCGATACTCATTTCATTGAATATTACAATTCAACCAGTTCGGTGGAGAGAGAATAACTACAATCAATAAGTGAATATTAATAACCATTTAACTTTTTATAGATACAATCAATAAGTGAATATTAATAATCATTTACCTTATTTCTTTCTTTCTTTTAACGTTTTTATTTTTTTTAAATGTTATTTAGTAGTTACGAAACCTATGAAGAATTTTTATGGCTTTGGGGAAGTTCTAGAGATGAATAAAGAACACGCAATTGATTAAAGCATTCGACTGTATATATGGGGCTTCCCTATATATTTTTTTAAAGCTTTTTTCTGTTTTTTTTTTTTTTCCTCTTTATGAACAATTTCTTAACTTTAAGAGATATCCTCCTATGTAAGATTCATGGTTTGGATTTTATTTTTACTTTTATATTTTGATTTAAAGATAAAATATATATACATATTGGTACCTTAAACTTATTTAATTATTTATGCATATCACTTATTATATATTAATATATTTCATGATGTTCTTCATATGATTGATGGGCTTATTTGTCATTGTATTTATACTGCTATGAATGGGAAAATGGATGGATTACTTTTTTCTTTTTCTTTTCTAATTTTTAATTATTTTTATTTTTATTAGAAAAATAAAAAATATCCTACGATTCACGATTCGATTCATGGGTACGAACGATTTGCAATACGATTCCGATTTGCAGAACAATGCCAGCCCTAGACAGATATTCTCTTACCATAGCATTGCAATTACAAGCACAACGAAAAAGATCGGAACCTGACTAGCGATGTCGGGGGGAAAAAAACCAAGTCTATATATAGATTTCTCATATTTTCAGTACTTACAAAAAACCTTATAGCTCCCCAAATTACATTAAAAAACCTTAAAGTTTATTGATTTAATGATTACAAATTCTTTTTTTTTTTTTTTTTTAAACAACACGTCCTGATATTGTTCGTCACTTTCTTAGTTAAGACAAGCAAACAAATGGTAAACCCTTAAAAGAACCTTGAAACTTGAACCATTAAACACTTCATCTTCCTTAAAGTTTGCAAAGACAAAACAAATGACCAAGTATTTGATGACATGAGAATAAAGAAGAAAAGAAAGCCAGGAAAATTGAAGTACCTGGTGTGTTCGACCTGTCAAGAGATTTATTTTACATTCATAGGCTACATGCTTTGAGGACCATCCACAATCTTCAAGACAATAACTTTTTGCAGTGGCAGCGCTTGGCCAAGGAACCTCCGTGCATTCCAATACCTCAAGCTGGCAAAGATGCCATCGTCCAATGAAATCTACAAACATGACATCTCCAGGATTGAAATACATGCCACAAAGTATTTAATAAGTTAGAATACTATTTTTCTGGTTGATATGGTAGATAAAGATTCTTATAAACCATGGACATAGTACGACTTAGGAGTGTGCATTTTCACAAAATTACTATTACAAATATTATAACTCCGCCTATGCTAGGGTATCCTTGACATAGCCGGTCCCAAGCCCGGACAATGGAGGAGGGTTGTGCGTTAGGTAGCCAACAGCCAGCACAACACTTAGTCGGATTTCTTTATGGATTTGAGACCTAATGAAATTTCGTGGGGCGTCCCCTACTTAGCGACGCGTTGTATGGTCCGGGTACAGTGATAAGTGAGCAAGGACCGCTGCATCGGCGCCCGGGTGCAGTACTAAATAGGCAAGGGTCCTCACACTTTATTGGACGAGTGTGGGGGGTAAGGAAGCTAGTCCAAAATAGAAGGCTGAGATTGGGTACTTGGAACATTGGGAGTCTAACTGGGAAACTTATGGAAGTGGAGGATACAATGGAAAGGAGACGAATCGCAATTGCTTGCTTGCAAGAGACAAGATGGGTGGGACACAAAGCTAAAGAGATTGAGAGGACTGGGTATAAGTTATGGTATGCGGGACTTAATAGATCGAGGAATGGGGTCGGCATAGTGGTAAACAAGGACTTAAAGGAAGATGTAGTTAATGTAAAGCGCTATGGAGATAGGATTATTGGAATTAAGTTAGTGTTAGGAGAAGAGATAGTGAACGTAATTAGTGCTTAAGCCCCCCAAGTGGGCTTAAAAGATGGACATAAGGAGAAGTTTTGGGAAGACTTGGAAGGAGTGCTACTAGAGATACCCCAAGGAGAGATGGTCTTCACAGGAGGAGATTTGAACGGTCATGTAGGACGCGACGTAGATGGATACATAGGAGTACACGGGGGACATGGGTACGGTAATAGAAATGAAAAAGGGAAGGATATCTTGAAGTTTTCAGTGGCTTATGATCTCATGGTGTAACTAACACCTTTTTTAGGAAGAGAAAGGAGCATTTGGTGACTTATAAGAGTGGCTCATCGATGACACAAATTGACTTCTTCTTAACTAGGAAAAGAGACCGCTTAGCTTGTAAAGATTGCAAGGTTATACCGGGGGAGAGCTCGACTTCCCAACATAGGTTGTTGATCATAAATGTGCAGCTACAAAGGTGGACTAGAAAAAAGAAGTTGTATAGATGCTCAAGGACTAAATGGTGGAACCTGAAAGGTGATAAGCAACTAGCTTTAAGGGAAAGAGTACTAGAGGAAGACGTTTGGGCGATAGATGAGAGTGCAAATAATATGTGGGATAAGGTAGCAGAGTGTATTAGGAGGGTGGAGAAAGAAATCTTAGGAGAATCCAAAGGGGGTGCTCCGGTACAAAAAGAGGCATGGTGGTGGAGCGAAGCCATCCAAGGCAAGATAAGAGTTAAAAGAGAGTGCTTTAAAACTTGGCAAAATGATCGAAATGAAGCGAACTCGGAGGTATAAAGAAGCAAAAAGAGAAACCAAAAAGGCAGTTAGTGAGGCCAAGGCAAAAGCATTTGAGGAGCTATATAGGCGACTTGACACTAAGGAAGGCGAAAGAGAAATATTCAAGCATGCTAAAACTAGAGGCGGACCAAGGACTTAAACCAAGTTAAATGCATTAAGGATGAGGATGAAAAGGTATTAGTAAAGGAAGAGGAGATAAAGGAGCGTTGGAAGAGCTACATCTACAAGTTATTTAACGAAAGTAGTAGTAGTGACATACAATTGGGGCAGCTTACCATTTCTAGAGAAGAAGTGAATCATATGTTCTATAGGAGAATCAGTAGGGAAGAAGTTAAAGAAGTAAAGAAAAGAATGAAGAATGGGAAAGCGGTTGATGGTATCCCTATTGAGGTCTGGAGGTGCTTGGGGGAGGATGGCATTAGTTGATTGACAAAGCTTTTTAATGTAGCGCTAAAGAGCAAGAAGATGCCTAATGCATGGAGGAAAAGTATTCTTATACCCATATACAAGAACAAAGGAGATATTCAGAACTGTGCGAACTACCACGGGATTAAATTGATGAGCCATACAATGAAATTATGGGAGAGAGTTATTGAGAGAAGACTAAGAAGAACAACAAACGTTTCAGAGAATCAATTTGGTTTCATGCCTCGGAGATTAATCATAGAGGCTATCTTTCTCCTGAGGAGGTTAATGGAATAGTATAGAGAAGGTCAGAGAGATTTACATATGGTGCTCATTGACTTGGAGAAAGCCTATGACCGGGTTCTTAGGGAGATTCTTTGGAGAGTTCTGGAAAAAAAAAGAGTATGTGTCGCATATATTGAGGCGATAAAGGATATGTATGATAGAGTCGTGACATCTATAAGGACGACTGGCGGCAAAACTAAGGAATTTCCTATCACGATTGGTCTACACCAAGGCTCAGCATTAAGCCCGCACTTGTTTACGTTAGTTATGGATGAGATTACAAGACATATCCAATATGAGGTGCTGTGGTGTATGCTATTTGCAGATGACATTGTTTTAGTGGATGAGAAGGACTGAATACTAAACTAGAATCGTGGCGGAAAACATTAGAGACAAAAGGGTTTAGGCTAAGTCGATGCAAAACGGAATATATGGAATGCAAGTTTAGTCAAAGTAGGACACCTGGTAACATAGAAGTAAGTTTGGACACACAAAAGATTGTAGAGAAAGAAAACTTTAGGTACCTTGGATCTATGGTGCAACAGGATGGAGGGATTGATACTGATGTAAGTCACAGGATTCAGGCCGGGTGGACCAAATGGAGGAGTGTTTCGGGGTTCTTGTGTGATCGGAAAGTCCCTCTCAAGGTTAAAGGAAAGTATTATAAGATGGCGGTACGACCAGCGTTGTTATATAGATCAGAGTGTTGGGCAGTAAAGCATAATCATGTCAAGAAGATGGAAGTTACGGAGATGAGAATGCTAAGATGGATGTGCGGGATCACAAGGAGAGATAGGATTAGGAATGAGGAGATTACGGGCAAAGTAGGAATAGCACCGATTGGAGATAAAATGAGAGAAAAACGACTGAGATGGTTCGGCCATGATAGAATGCGACCAACGGAGGCACCTGTTGAAATGTGTGAAAGCATGGAGATTACCAGGAGTAGGAGAGAGAGAGGGAGACCCAAGAGAAGTTGGAAAGAAACTATTAAACATATGACCTTGCCTACATGGATCTAACGGAGGACATGGCCCTAAACAGATTTGATTGGCGTAGTCAAATCCATATAGTCGACCCCACCTAGTGGGAAAAGGCTTGGTTTGGTTTGGTTTGGTTTTTTGTTTGGTTTACTATTACAAATATTGTAGCCTCCAAAAGATGCTATTACATTTTGTTATATTCATAGACAAAAGGCATCGATGGTAAGAAGGAACAAGACAATGCAATAAAGAAGGCATGTGGTTGTTACACTTTATGAAGTCACAAGTCCAAGGATGAAAATAGCGGTGCCCGCCACCAAAACGCTACGTTGCGGCGTAGCGGTGCAATTTGGAAAAATCATAAAAAAAATGTAGAAAATCTAGAATATTGGAAAAAGAGAGAGAATGAATTTTTTTTTTTTTTTTGCAAAAGAAACTAAGATAAGGGGGCGTAGCGGTCCCTCATTGTATGAGGTCCTATATCGCTGTATAAATAGAAAATAATAGTAATGATCAATTTTTTCACATGTATTCATGTTGCTTAGTTACAAGCTAACATAGAAACTAATGAAATGCTCGTAAAAAAAAACTATGTCATGAAGTCGAGACTTAAGACTTAAGAGTACCTACAGAAAAGAATACATCTACCAAAGGGGTGTCTAATAGGATGTACTTAGAGAAGATTCCTTGAAAAGAACTCTCTGTATCGACTGTAATTCGGCGAGATCGTGTGCTTTTTGGTGTTTTTTTAAACATAAAAAAGTAAAAGAGTTGCGTAGAAATGTTATTTGGAGAGAAGAAGAAAAGAAATAAGTCTTATTATGCATTTTAAGAAATTTTGAAAAGTAGGAATCTGTCTCACTCCGTAGCGGCCCTGTAGCTGGCGTAGCTGCCTGTAGCAGCCGCTACGGAATACTCACAACACCTGCCACCTACTTTACATGCGAGTCAGTAACACAATGGGTCTATGTTGCACATAGTTAATACCAAAACTTATTTCCGTTGTGAGAAAGTGGAGAGTGGGTTTTGCAATTACTTGCGCACTTTCTTTTATTTTTTGTCATAGACATACAAAAAATATCATATAAGATTTAGCTCATTAACAATCAAACGTATCTTAGCAAATGAATGATTCTATATCTAGTCCATAGTAGTATAAGGTCTAAGCCTTTATTAGCTATAATTATATTATTTAATTATGTTTTGTGTGTATTAGAGGGTAATTATTGGGTTATTAATCAGGTTTAGGTGTTTTAGTGGGTTTTGGACCAAGGTGGGTAGTTTAGAGGAGTTATTTGAGGTTTGGAGAGATGGTAGGGGGTAGTTGTAAGTTGTAATTTTAGAAAGTTTCGGAGCGTAGGGCCCTTTGTTGTAGTTGAGTTAGGGGTCCTTGGGAGAAGGGAAGAATTCCATTGGACTTACAAATTACCCCTTGCTTTCCTTCTTTGAGCCTCCTTAATAATAAGGGTATTTAGGTCATCTAAGGGTATTTTGGTCATTTTGAATTTCCCTCTTTAGCAGCAAAGCCAACAACATTCTCATTCGTAGCTTCTTTTCCAATTCTCTCATTCCCCCAACCCCACCCCAACTTCGCGCTCTCTCTACCTCCCTCCCTCTTTCCAAGCAACAAGAACAAGATCTACCAATCTTCTTGTGGAATTCATTAAGGTCATATAGTATTGTACTTACATGCGAATGGCGATCCAAGGCCTAGGTTTGGCTATTTGTAATGGTTTCCATTGAATGTCGGATAATCTGATGTGGATGTACATTTATATTGTCTTTCTTCGCATGCTTTAAGCATGCATCTCAGTTATGTACTTGAGTCACTTGTCTTACCTACCTGACCTACCCAACCTTGGTGTAGTGATTAGGTTATGTAGTTGAGTCACTTGTCTCACTTATGCGCAACCTGCATTGAGAGAATTTAGCCGGCGTGGTTTACCATTTTGCTAAGATTTGTATCTTGAGTTAGATTTTTATTAAATTGATTCCTTATGCATTTGTTATTATTATTCAAGCATGATCTGCCTAGCTTGCATTAAAATTCTGATAAATATATCTGTCATTTATTCTTATTTGAAGCAACATGCAATGTTATTTATATTGAACTGTCACTTTGAGATACCACAATATAGGACACGCATAGAGAGAGAGAGAGAGAGAGAGAGAGAGAGAGATAACTTGCTGTAAACGTGTGTCCCCCTTAGGGTTCCATCACTTCTTATTATATAAGCCTAATTAACAGAATCCTATTACAACTCAAATCAAGAGTTATGATTAGACTAATTATAGTTTAACTAAGATACAATAGCTAATTAAAATAGAAATACAAGTATTGGGCCCAGATGGGCCTGCGCAGATGGACTGGATTGACACCCCCCTCAAATTGATGCTGGGGAGTCATATAGCAAGAATTTGGTAACCAAAAACTGATGCCGAGACCTAGGAAGTCCTTTGATGAAAATATCAGCAAACCGAAGCTCGGTAGGGACTTGAGGTAAAAAATGAAATCATGATTGAATTCATAATCACGATTGAATTCATCCCGAATAAAGTCGCAATCTACTTCAATATGTTTTGTGCGTTCATGGAAGACAGGATTTTCAGTGATCCTGATAGCCCCAGTATTATCTGCATGCAATGAAGTAGGAGAGGATTGAGCAAAGCCGAGGTCCGAAAGAAGTCCTCGGAGCCACAAGATTTCAGAACAGGTGGAAGACATTGCCCTATATTCAGCCTCTGTGGAAGATCGAGAAACACGCTCTTGTTTCTTGCATTTCCTAGATACATGCACCAACCAGTAGTAGACCGACGTCTGACAGCCTACCCAGTCAATGTCTGCATAAGCGGTCAACTGAAGAGGATTATCCTTCGGATAATATAAGCCACGAGTGACAGTGCCGAACAAATATTGGATAATGCGCTTGACAGCAGTTAGATGAAGATGTCTAGGAGATGTCATGAATTGGCTCACAAGATTGACAGTATAGGAGATATCCGATCGAGTGATGGTGAGATACACAAGACTACCCACCAAGCGCCTGTAGGTATGTGGATTAGGAAGAAGGTCACCGTCATCTTTACTTAATTTTAGGTTGACCTCTACAAGCGTATCAACGGGCGAGGAGTCATAGAGATCAACAAGCTCAATAATATCAGATGTGTATTTGTGTTGATTAAGAAACAGGCCTTTGGGAGATTGATGCACTTCTAACCCCAAAAAATAATGCAAGGGGCCCAAATCCTTCATATGAAAAGAATCCCTGAGAGAAGCTTGAATAGACTTGATCATACCATCATCAGTGCCAATGACAATGATGTCGTCAATATACACAAGAAAAACAGTAACACCAGTAGATGTTGTTTGCAGAAAAAGGGACGGATCGTAAGGGCTTTGAGTAAAGCCTCTTGTGCATAGGCGACCCCTAAAAGTTTCGAACCATGCCCGAGGAACTTGCTTCAGGCCATAAAGAGACTTTCGTAGATGACAAACAGATTTCTTAGATGGAGCGGGGACTCCCTGTGGTATCTACATATAGACCTCTTCTTTCATTCAGATCCCCATGGAGAAAGGCATTTTTTACATTCATTTGGTATAATGGCCAAGATTTAGAGAGGCAGCAATGGCGAGAAGTAACCTAACTGTAGTCATTTTTGCCACCTCGTAGTCAATCCCATATTCTTGCCTGTTTCCGAGTGCCACAAGTCTAGCATTGTGTCGATCCAATGAGCCATCAGATTTAAGTTTGATTGAGTAGATCCATTTGAAACCGATGGGTTTAACTGTGGAAGGGCAATCCACAATGTCCCATGTGTGATTTTGATCCAATGCATCCAATTCTTCCTTCATGGCCCGGTTCCAACTATCATGTTGGATTGCCAACAAATAAGAACTTGGGATAGAGACAGAAGAAAGTGTTGTCATCAAGGAAGTGTGTGAATCCATACCGCTCGGGTGGTCTAGAAGCTCTTGAGGAGCGACGCAGGATATTCGGAGTTGTAGAACTAGTTGCCGGCGGAGGATCAGGAGGACGGGTATCTACGATGGTTAGTTTTTTCCGACGATGATAAACAAAGTCAGGATGAAACCAAGTAACAGTTGTTTTATCTGAAAAACCCGGTAAGATAGCAGGAGAAGATGGAAGAGGACAATCCAATTCAGTTTGGAAAAAATACTGATTTTCAAATAAAATAACATGGCGAGAAACCCTTATGCGACGACCAATGGGATCATAACAAATAAAACCTTTTTGATTAGTGGCATAACCCAGAAATGCACACCAGCGAGATTGTGCGGTTAATTTTGTTCGTTCTGTGGGAGGTAAATGAACAAAGCAAACACATCCAAAGATATGTAGATGATCTAACACAGGATGACGACCAAACAGTTTAAAATGCGGTGTTAGGTGAGTAAGGGTAGGAAATGGAAGACGGTTTATTAAATGTACGGCAGTGGTGAGAGCTTCTGCCCAAAAACGAGGAGGAACTGATGATTCAATCAGCAGTGTTCGAGTAACATCAAGGAGATGCCTATTTTTCCGTTCCGCGACTCCATTTTGTTAAGTATTTAGAAAAGATTACAATTTTTGGAAACATACTCCCCCCCGAATCTAAGCGCAAAGTTTTAATGCATTTGGAAAATTGGGTTTCAACATAGCTAAGAAAAAATTAAATTGCCTTAAGAACATCAAACTTAGAATGCAAAAGATAAACTCAAGTAAACCTGTTGCAGTCATCAATGAACGTAACAAACTACTTGAAATGACCTTGGGAAAGGTTAGGGGCAATGCCCCAAACATTACTGTCAATTAAGTCAAAACATTTAGTGCTCCGTGTGGTGGAGTGAGGAAAAGGTAAAGTTTTACTTTTTCCTAATTTACAAGCATCACATTCAAAAGAAGCAGAATCAAAAGGTTTATTTAATAATCCAGATTTAAATAAAGTAGACATCATAGATGCATTCGGATGACCAAGTCAATTATGCCACAACCGTGAACTATTCTGGAGAAAAAAACAAAACATTTGGTGTAAAAATTTGTTCCGGGTAAATGTAGAAACTGGAAGAGAAAACGGTCTGCCACGCTTAGGCGCCCTCGCGATCACTTCCCCCGACTCCGGGTCCTGCACAACACAACCAAAAGAAGAAAATGAAACATTGTAATTATTCTCAACAAGTTGTCCCACGGAAATCAAATTTGTAGCAATATGAGGAGGGATTGCTTTAGGTACCTTGGATCTATGGTGCAACAGGATGGAAGGATTGATACTGATGTAAGTCATAGGATTCAGGCCGGGTGGACCAAATGGAGGAGTGCTTCGGGGGTCTTCTGCGATCGGAAAGTCACCCTCAAGGTTAAAGGAAAGTATTATAAGGTGGCGGTACGACCAGCGTTGTTATATGGATCAGAGCGTTGGGCAGAAAAGCATAATGATGTTAAGAAGATGGAAGTTACGGAGATGAGAATGCTAAGATGGATGTGCGGGATCACAAGGAGAGATAGGATTAGGAATGAGGAGATTAGGGGCAAAGTAGGAATAGCACCGATTGGAGATAAAATGAGAGAAACGACTGAGATGGTTCGGCCATGATAGAAGGCGTCCAACGGAGGCACCTGTTAAAAGGTGTGAAAGCATGGAGATTACCAAGAGTAGGAGAGGGAGAGGGAGACCCAAGAGAAGTTGGAAAGAAACTATTAAACATATGACCTTGCCTACATGGATCTAACGAAGGACATGGCCCTAAACAGATTTGATTGGCGTCGTCAAATCCATATAGCTGACCCCACCTAGTGGGAAAAGGCTTGGTTTGGTTTGGTTTGGTTTGGTTATGAGGAGACACTAAGACATTGGTTAATGGTAAGGGGCCAAAAGTATCACCAACGGAGGTGATTGGAAAATGGTTTTCATTTGCGGTTTGAACAGTAAGAGGACCAGTGTAAGGAACAACATTTCGCAATTTGGTACCATGTATGAGACAGAGACGAATCAGTACCTGAGATGTTTATAGATGTTAAGGCATTGATAATCATTTGATGTACCATATCAGGAGTGAGAGGAGCTGGGGATGCAGATTGTGATGAGGAACCAGGCTGTGAAGAAGAATCATACTGAAGGGAACCACTGAAGTCAAAGGGTACATATTGTTGAGAGGTCACTGTATAAGCACTAGGAGTAGACTGGACTGTGTAAATACCAGCAGTTGTCGGCGCGTAGTTTCGAGAAGTAGAATTGCGACCCTTATTCCGACATTCTTCAATAACGTAACCAATGGCTTTACAATACCTGCAGATCTTTGGTTTGCATAATGACCATATTTTTTACAGTTATAGCACTGAACTTTACTGAGGTCCCTAGGAGGTGGTCTGGTTGTAGTAGAATAGGCAAGTGGAGCCTCAGCAGATCTTAGTTGTTCCATAGAAGTTTTGGTAATCAGACGTTGTTCCTCCCTCAGAAGTTCCTGAAGACAGTCATCTAAGCTAGGAAGAGGTGCCCGGCTCATTAAGTTTGATCTAACAGTCTCAAACTCCGGACGAAGTTGTCATGATTATGGATGGACGGTGATATTTGTGGAATTCTTGGATGTCTCTAATGGACGATCCTCCCTCCCTTTTATAATCTCATTTAGCCTTAATCAATGCAATTCAAATCTTGATACAATCTATTTGTTATGGAATGAAAGCTGTTACAATGATTTGAGTATATCCTAAACGTATCCCATATGATGGGTTAATTTGTTACAATGAATGGGCCTGGGCCTGATGGGCTTTGTATCACTTGTGTTAACACCCCCCCTCAAATTGATGATGGTCAAACAACAGCAATTTGCGAATCAAGAACTGATGGTGTGGCCAAGGCAGTCCTTTGGTGAAGATATCCGCAAGTTGGAGTTCACTGGAAACATGTGGAAGACTAATGACCTTGCAATCATATTCATCTCAAATAAAATGACAATCCACCTCAATATGTTTAGTACGTTCATGAAAGACTGGATTCTCAGTGATACGAATGGAACTAGTATTGTCCACATGAAGTGGGGTAGCAGAGGTCTGAGGAAACCCCAGATCTGCAAGTAAGCCACGAAGCCAAAGGATCTTGGAACAGGCAGAGGACATGGCACGATATTCGGATTCAGTGAAAGATCTGAAAACCCTTTCCTGCTTTTTGCATTTCCAAGAGATGAGCAATTCACCCAAATACATAAACCAGCCTGTAGTGGATCGGCGAGTATCCAGGCATACGGCCCAGTCGGCATCAGAATAAGCATTTAGGGTGAGTGGTGTGCCAACTGGAAAAACCAAGCCTCGTGTCGGAGAACCAAGAATGTACCGAATAATCCATTTGACAGCAACCAGATGGTGATGCCGCAGTGCTTGCATGAATTGACTAACAATATTCACAGCATATGAAATGTCGGGTCGGGCCGAGTGATGCTCAAGTAGACTAGACTCCCAACTAATCGTCTGTAGGAGGTGGGGTCGGAGAGGAGGTCCCCATCATCTTTCTGGAGTTTCACATTGACTTCTAACAGAGTGTCCACAGGGGTTGCATCCTTTTGGCCGGCAAGATCAATAAGATCAACAGCATACTTATGCTGATGTAAAAATAGTCCCTTCCTAGACTGTTGTACCTCAAGACCCAAGAAATATGTTAAAGGACCCAGGTCTTTCTTATGAAATGCAGTTTGAAGTGAGGATTGAAGACTATGGATCATTTTACTGTGAGTGCCTGTGATGATGATATCATCCACATATGCTCATTTTACAACTAGAACAATCAAAATAAGCATCATTAAGAGATATTTTATTATCATGAAGCAAACCAGATTGAAACAAAGACAACAAACTACGAGAATTAGGATGGCCTAATCTATTGTGCCATAATTGGCTCGTGTAAACTAGAAGCAGAAAACAAAGCATATGCAATCAAATTCCTATCTTGCGTAGAAAGTTGTAGTGGAAAAAGACAGCCACACTTAGGTCCTTTCGCTGTCACCTCCCCCGATGCTTGATCGGGTTTCACACAACCAGAACGCGAAAACGAGACAGAGCAATGGTTATCAACTAGTTGTCCAATAGATAATAAATTTGTAGATAACTGAGGAGAAAGAAAGACATGACTCAAAGGTAAGGGATGTGAGATCTCACCATTGGCAGTAATGGGTATATTGCCACCATCTGCGGTACTGATTTGGAGATTTCCATCATAAGGCTTTATTTGAGATAAAGTATCAGAAGAGTAGGTCATATAATTAGAACCCCGAATCCATATACCAGGTAGACTTTGAATGTTTGGGTTTACCTGAGAGACCAAGAGCAGAAAAGGTATTTACTATCATTTGTTGAACCATTTCAAGAGTAACAGATGATGAAGGAGGCTGAGCAGTGAACAAGCATAACTATAGTGGCAGCAGGACTTGACAGAACCAGAATTCTAAGATGAAGAGAATAAGTTTTGGAATATTGGATGATCACCAATGATCAGTCCTTGCTTTACTTATAGATTTATTGGCCTTAATCAAGGCAATTACAATCTTTAACAGAGGAAAGAATATAATTACAATCTCTAACAGAGGAAAGAATATAAAGAATATTGATACAGATGTATAAAAGGAAAGAGATAGATTGATGAGTCAGTCAACTAATCCTAATCCCACGTGATGTATGAGAATGGGCCAGTGGGCCTATTGTACATGGGTCTTGGATCAGCTATTGTTAACATCCCCCCTCAAATTGATGCTGGTCAAATAGTAGCAATTTGCGAACCAGAAACTCATGACGTGGCCGAGGCAGTCCTTTGGTGAAAATGTCAGCAAGCTGGAGTTCACTTGATACATGTGGAAGACTGATGACCTGACGATCATATTCATCGCGAATAAAATGACAATCCACCTCGATATGTTTCGTACGTTCATGAAAAACTGGATTTTCGGTGATACGGATGGAGCTAGTGTTGTCCGCATGAAGTGGGGTAGCCGAGGTTTGAGGAAACCCAAGATCTTTAAGAAAGCCACGAAGCCAAAGGATTTCAGAACAGGCAGCTGACATAGCACGATACTCCGATTCAGTGGAAGATCTGGAGACGCGTTCTTGCTTTTTACATTTCCATGAAATGAGGGATTCACCCAAGTACATACACCAACCCGTGGTAGATCTGCGAGTATCCAGGCATCCGGCCCAGTCGGCGTCAGAGTAAGCTGTAAGTTTTAATGGTGTGCCAACCGGAAAAAACAATCCTCGGGTTAGAGAACCAAGAATGTACCGAATAATCCGTTTGACAGCAACCAGATGGTGATGCCGAGGTGTTGTCATGAATTGACTAACAACATTTACCGCATATGAGATGTCGGGGCGAGTGATGGTCAAGTAAATCAAACTGCCGACTAAGCGTCTGTAGAGTGTTGGGTCGGATAGAAGATCACCATCATCTTTCTTAAGTTTCACATTTACTTCCAATGGAGTGTCCACAGGTGTGGCCTCTTTGAGCCCAGCAAGATCAACTAGGTCAGTAGCATACTTATGCTGATGAAGAAATAGACCCCTCTTAGACTGGTGAACCTCAAGGCCTAAGAAATATGTTAAGGGACCGAGATCTTTCATATGAAATGCAGCTTGAAGAGAGGATTGAAGATTCTTGATCATATTACTATGAGTTCCTGTAATGATAATGTCATCCACATAGACCAGAAGGATGGTAATAGCATGAGTGGTTTTACTGATGAAGAGTGACGGATCATAAGGACTTTGAACAAATCCAAGTTGCAGTATAGTAGCCCGAAATTTCTCAAACCAAGCTCTGGGTGCTTGTTTAAGACCATACAAGGAGCGACGGAGCTTTGCCACCTCATTTTTAGCAGTAGAATCATAGCCTTGAGGAAGGCGCATGTAGACATCCTCTTTGAGATCTCCATGAAGAAAGGCATTCTTGACATCCATCTGATAAAGAGGCCAAGAGCGGGATGCAGAAATAGCCAGAATGGTACGCACAGTGGTCATCTTGGCGACCGGAGCAAATGTCTCATCATAGTCAATGCCATACTCCTGTCGGTTCCCAAGAGCTACTAAGCGAGCTTTATAACGAGCCAAAGTACCGTCAGGATGTAACTTGATAGAGTAAACCCACTTGCATCCAATGGGTTTGATGTTAGGAGGACATGAAACAACATCCCAGGTATGATTATCATTCAGAGCGTCCAGTTCTTCCTGCATGGCCTGACGCCAACACTGATGTTGCACTGCTTGGGAAAAACCATTAGGTATATGAACCGAAGACAGAGTAGCAATTAAGGATGTATGGGTGAAGCCAAATCGATCAGGGGGACGGGAAATCCTGGATGATCGACGGGGGACTAACTGAGAGGTATCTGGAGGTTGTTCAGGGTCAAGTGCCGTGGAAGAGGATATATCAGGAGGCTCAGGTGCAGTAATAGGTTCCCGTCGACGCCTTTCATACACAAGAAGAGGTTTGATAGGATCCATAGGAAGAACCGGAGAATCAGTAAAACCAGGAACAAGTGAAAATGTGGGAGATGTATCATGATCAAGAGAATGAGGAAAAAAATATTGATGTTCAAAGAACACCACATTACGAGAAATCCTGATACGTTTGACCTTTGGATCATAACAAACAAATCCTTTCTGATCATTCGCATAACCTAAAAAAACACACTTTGAAGATTGAGCAGATAGTTTTGTTCTTTCTACCGGGGGAAGAAGAACAAAACATACACACCCAAAAACATGGAGATGAGAATAAACAGGATGCTTATGAAATAAACGAAAATAAGGTGTTTCATGATTTATACGTGGTGAGGGTAGCCTATTGATAACGTGAACAGCTGTGGACAAAGCCTCTGGCCAAAATCTTGGTGGAACAGAGGATTCTAAGAGTAGGGACCGAACAATGTCTAGGAGATGTCTATTTTTCCTCTCAGATACACCATTTTGTTGTGGTGTATAAGGGCATGATTTTTGAGAGATAATTCCTTTGTTTTGTAAAAAGGTCTGAAACTCATTAGAAACATATTCACCACCTGAATCTGTGCGGAGTGTTTTAATGGAGGTGGAGAAGTGATTTTCTACATAGGCTAAGAAAATTTTAAACGTAGCAAACACCTCAGATTTTGCATGCAAAAAATAAATCCATGTAAAACGACTATAGTCGTCAATGAATGTAACAAAATATTTAACATGAGAGTGTGATGGAACAGGTGCGATACCCCATACATCACTATGAACAAGATCAAAACAGTGCAATGATGAAGTAGTGCTAATGGGAAAAGGGAGAGTCTTGCTCTTACCCATTTTACAACTAGAACAATTTAAGAACACATCTTTAAGAGAAATCTTATTATCAGATAGCAAACCAGATTTAAACAAGGACAATAAAGTGCGAGAATGAGGATGGCCTAAACGATTGTGCCATAATTGGCTATTATTTGAACTAGAAGCTGAAAACAATGCAGAGGAACTCAAACTCCGATCTTGTGTAGAAAGTTGGAATGGAAACAGACGACCACACTTAGGCCCCTTCGCTATCACCTTCCCCGTTGCTTGATCCTGTATAACACAACCAGAACGAGAAAAAGAGACCGAGCAGTCATTATCAACGAGTTGTCCAACAGATATTAAATTTGTAGATAACTGAGGAGAAAGAAAAACATGACTCAAAGGTAATGAATGTGAGACCTTACCAATGGCAGTAATGGGTATACTGCCACCATCTGCGGTATTGATTCGGAGAGTTCCATCATAAGGTTTTATTTGAGATAAAGTATCAAAAGAATGAGTCATATGATTAGAAGCCCCCGAATCCATATACCAGGTGGAGTTTGACTGTTTGGTTTTACCTGAGAGACCAAGAGCGGAAAAAGCACTGACAATCATCTGTTGAACCATGTCAGGAGTAACAGAAGGGGAAGCAGGTGAAGAAGAAGCAGGTGAAGCAGGTGGAGCAGGTGAAGCAGGCAACATAGTATTAGCAGCAGGACGAAAGAATGCAGAGGAAGACGCATCCAAAGTGGCCAGATTGGCTTTCTGAGAGGAATTTTGAGCTCGACGCCGACATTCAGGAAGAACGTGACCTTTGCGTTTGCAGTACGAGCAATATTTATTATTACACTGAGTGGCAACATGTCCATATTTCTGACAACTATAGCACTGCACTTTGGTCATATCTCTGGGCGGCTGGGCGGAACGTGCAACATAGGCTGCAGTTACTGGAGCTGGTGAAAGTGCTTGTTGGAGAACAGCCTGAGTGTTAAGACGTTGTTCCTCCCGAAGGAGTTCCCCAAAACAAGAATCAATAGATGGAGAAGGCATTCTGCTCATCAGATTTGAACGAATTTGTTCAAACTCAGGGCGAAGTTTCATCAAAAATTGATCCCTTTGACTGGTAGAGTGTATGTTCTGAACCACCGCAATAGAGGCATCAGGGAGGCTGGAGTAGATAATCTCAGTGTAGTCCGTCCATAAACGAATAAATTGAGAGTAATATTCTTGAATGGACATGGTTCCCTGAGTAAACTGAGACAGTTCATGTTCTAAATGGAACCTCCGAGCAGAGTTATCCTGTTGATATACCTGTTTTAAGTAGTCCCACATGCCTTTGGCTGATTTGTATGGCCTAAGGTTGAGGATGTATTGGGGATCGACTGATCCCAGAAGCCAAGTCATGATCTTTGCATCTTTGGTTTCCCATGCGGAGATGGCCTTGACATCCGCGCTGGGTTTTGGATCAGTCCCATCTATATGACCCCATAATTCCTTTCCTTTAAGATATATCTGAAATTGGAATCCCCATGATGTATAATTTGTTCCATTGAACTTCACCAGTGAAAGTTCAGTTTTGTCCATGATCAAAAAATGCTTAAGAAGTGATTCCAGACAGCCACCAATCAGATCACAAGCCAGCCAGATCAGAACCAATCACAACAACTACAATGGTTCAGATCAAGATCACACAGAATAGATGGATCAGATGACACTTAATCAGTGTCTAGAACTGTTCCCAGTGCTAACAGTCCTCAAAATGTGGTGAAAAGGAACCCAGACGACCCTGTCGTCAGTGGGAAAAAGACCACGTGGGGCTCACCAAATGATCTGTATCCAGATCTGAGGATGGAGATGAGTGAGCAGCAGAATCCTACAACTTCCGGAAGTGGTTTCAGGCTGATCGAATCCAAATCCAGAGTTTTGGACGGCTGTGATGAAAATATAATGACAAAACTGATTTTCCACAAAAAATGGTAGATGGCCTACCTGTGATGATCTATAAATCTTCAAAAAATCTTCATAAAGAAGCAAAAAAGCAGTCGACCAAGATGGGGAGAATCCGCTGACTTGAAGATGATGATCTCAGATGGGCCACAAATGATCTGAGACGATCAGAAGACTATCTGTATGAAATAAACACAGATCAGTGATCTGGTTGTTGCTCATATGACAGATCCTTGATCTGTTTGCTTGAAATCACAAGATTAAGATGACAAATCCTTGATCTGTATGCTTCGAAGGTGGGCCGCAGTGATCAGATTGCAAAAATCTTGATGAAGATCTACTTTGAGTATGCACGAACAGCCACAAGCAAATGCTGATGACTGTTTTTACCAAGATTCGAAGAAGACAGCAGCTAAAAGATTATCAGATGGCTTTGATACCATGACAGAACCAGAATTCTAAGATGAAGAGAATAAGTTTTGGAATATTGGATGATCACCAATGATCAGTCCTTGCTTTACTTATAGATTTATTGGCCTTAATCAAGGCAATTACAATCTTTAACAGAGGAAAGAATATAATTACAATCTCTAACAGAGGAAAGAATATAAAGAATATTGATACAGATGTATAAAAGGAAAGAGATAGATTGATGAGTCAGTCAACTAATCCTAATCCCACGTGATGTATGAGAATGGGCCAGTGGGCCTATTGTACACGGGTCTTGGATCAGCTATTGTTAACAGGACTAAGTGCAGAAGAGGACGCATCCAGGGTTGCCAGATTAGCCCTCTGCGAAGAAAACTGAGCACGGCGCCGACATTCCAGAAGAACATGGCCTTTACGTTTGCAGTAAGCAAAATTTTTAATTGCATTGAGTGGCGACATGGCCATACTTCTTACAAGAATAGCACTGTACTTTGGTCATGTCTTTGTTTTGCTGTTTGGGACGAGCAAGATAGGCAGCAGTCAGTGGTCCTGGAGAAATTGCTTGTTGAAGAGTAACTTGGGTTGTAAGACGACGTTCCTCGCGAAGAAGCTCGCCTAAACATGAATCAATATATGGGGGAGGCACCCTACTCATCAGATTTGAACGAACTTGTTCAAATTCAGACCTCAGTTTCATCAAGAATTGATCCGCTAACTAGTGGAATGAATGCCTTGAAGCACCGCAATCGAGGCATCAGGTAGACTGGAGTAAATGATCTCAGTATAGTCCGTCCATAAGCGAATAAAATGAGAGTAATATTCTTGAATGGACATTGTCCCTTGATTAAACTGAGAGAGCTCATGTTCTAAGTGGAAACGTCTGGCGGAGCCATCTTGTTGATACACCTGTCTTTGATAGTCCCACATTCCTTTTACTGTTTTATAGGGCCGGAGATTCAGAATGTATTGTGGGTCCACTGACCCCAGAAGCCAAGTCATGATTTGGGCATCCTTGGTTTCCCATTTAGATACCGCTTTGACATCCTCTAAAGGTTTAGGATCAGTCCCGTCAACATGACCCCATAACTCTTTTCCCTTAAGGTATATTTGAAATTGGAATGCCCATGATGAGTACTTAGTCCCATTGAATTTAATCAAGTAAGTTTCACTTTTGTCCATGATTATAACTCAAAATTACTAGATCAGCAGGCCTCTTTTGATCAAGTAATTGCAGACAAGAAGAAGAGAAGTCTTGACGTAAAAATAACCCAGCAGTAAGTCCAAACACAATCAGCAGAAACCAAAAATTGCAAAATCCAAACAGTGCAGCACGAGACAGAAGCAGAAATGGTAGCCAAACAGTGTAAAATCCAAACAGCAGTGCATAAATGACAGAAGCACTATCTGTTAGCAGTTTCACAAAATAATAGATCCAGGCGACCTGTATTTTGGCTCCTAATTCCCTGCGTGGGGCCCACTGATGGATATGTTCTTAGAGCAGAGATGTGTCAAGGCCAGATAGATTAGATGGTTATCCCCAGACGAAATTACAAGAAAATCCAACGTACAACAACAAAGTTGGACGGTGCTGATCAAAACAGTTTCAAAAAGCTGGTGATGCACAAGCTGGGCCAAAAACTAGTCCTCTGATGTTCAAAAAAATGTGAAAAAAATCTCTATTATTCTTAGGAATATCAGGCGACCATGCTGGGACCAAACTGTTGAGTGCCTCTGATGATCACTTGTGGGCCGGCGATGAACAGTCTATGAAACAGGGTGTCTGTCAACCCTATTTTTAGCCACTGGATCTGATGGTGTGGACCATAGCGATTCCAGTGAACCAATCAGATCTCCCTAGATGTAAGTGAATGATTTTCTGCTTCCAACGAACCAAGTCTCACCCAATTTGGATGAGAATCCAAGAAATTGGACGGCTGAGATGAAAACTACTGTAAAAAACAGAAATACCACAAAAGTGGTCAGAAATCCTACCTCGAGGCAATTCTGTAAAAATCACCAGAATTCCCAGGATAACTAGTCGACTGTTATAGATAGGATTGTTGAGTGTATCTTGATCATCGCAGGTGGGCCACCGTTGTAACTGGGCTGATCTGAAGGTTGTGCCTTGGCGATGACAAAAAAAAACTCCAGGAATACAGATCTGGATCTGTATTGATCAAGCTATGAGTGAAATTTAGTGCTCACTATTAGAGAAGATGCAAACAGGAACCTTTTTCCAAGCTCTGATACCATGTCACGATTATGGATGGACAGTGATATTTGTGGAATTCTTGGATGTCTCTAATGGACGATCCTCCCTCCCTTCTATAATCTCATTTAGCCTTAACCAAGGCAATTCAAATCTTGATACAATCTATTTGTTATGGAATGAAAGCTGTTACAATGATTTGAGTATATCCTAAACGTATCCCATATGATGGGTTAATTTGTTACAATGAATGGGCCTGGTGGGCTTTGTATCACTTGTGTTAACAGAAGTTTCATGAGAAACTGGTTCCGATGGCTCTTTCGCTGTAAGGGAAGTAATTATGGTAAAAGAGCTTCAGACACGGTTGCAAACTTTATTTCATCATATTCAGACCACAGACGTCGAAACCCATTGTAATATTCTTGGATAGACAAGATGCCTTGAGAAAATTGGGAGATGTCGAGCTCCAAGTGAAATTGGCGAGTGGCATTTACCTTGTTGATAAATCTTTTTAAGAAAATCCCACATCTCACGGCCAGATTTGCAAAGTTTTAGATTGAGAATAAAATGGAGTTCAACCGATCCAAGTAACCAAGTTTTGATTTTAGCATCCTTAGTTTCCAGGTGAGATCTTCTTGTCATCATCCTCCGCTTTAGGTTCGGAACCATCCATGTAGCCCCCGAGTTCTTTTCCTTCTAAGTAGAATTGAAACTGGAAGGCCCACGATGTGTAATTTTTGCCATCAAAACAAACTAGGGCAATTTCAGATTTCTCCATGACGAGCAAGGAAGGATGCGGTGCAATAGTTCCTCACAGAAGTAGCAGCAGTAACCAGAAGCAGTACCCAGAAGCAGGAACTATAAACTTGATGATGAAGCAAACAACAGCAACAACAATAACACAGAAGCAATCACCAGCAAGAAACAGCAACAGCAAGAGCAACAGGCAATCAACAGCAACAAACCAACAGAACAGCAGTTTTGCAGTTGCAACCAACAACAGTAGTGCAGAACAGCAACAGCAACAGAAGCAACCAACAGTTACAGCAGTAGCAACAGAAGCAATCAACAGCACACAGAATAGTGCACAGAAGAAAAAATGTCCCTGTCGGCAGTGTGTAAATCAACACATGGGCCCCACCTCGTGATCTTGACACAGATCAGAGGGTGGGGATGAAGGAAGAGTAGTTTTATGCAACTACTGGAAGTGGTCTCAGTCAGAACAAATCCAGATCCAGGATTTTGGACGCCCGAGATGAAAACAAGTGGAAAAGATTGAATTTCCACAAAAATTGGTAGAAAAACTACCTCTGATGATCAATAAATAAGGAAAAAATCTTCATAAACATAGAAAACTCCAGGCGACCAAGATAGGCAGATCCCGCTGATGTAGTGATGATGATCACAGGTAGGCCACGCCTGATCTAAGATGATCAAGGATGATCAGAGAGGATCCGACTGAAGGAGATGATCACAGACTGACTTCCAAGGCTTGGAAGATGACTAGGAGATGATCACAAATGATCAACTTGGCTCTGATACCATGTCACTTTGAGAAAACACAATATAGGACACGCAGAGAGAGAGAGAGAGAGAGAGAGAGAGAGAGAGAGAGAGAGAGAGAGAGAGAGAGAGAGAGAGAGAGAGAGAGAGAGAGAGAGAGAGAGAAAACTTGCTGTAAACGTGTGTCCCCCTTAGGGTTCCATCACTTCTTATTATATAAGCCTAATTAACAAAATCCTATTACAACTCAAATCCTAAATTATAGTTACCTAATTGTACAAGAGTTATGATTAGACTAATTGTAGTTTAACTAAGATACAATAGCTAATTAAAATAGAAATACAAGTATTGGGCCCAGATGGGCCTGCGCAGATGGGCTGGATTGACATGAACTACTTGCCAAGTTATCGTAAACCTGATTTAGCTACACTTGGTGTTGTAGGTAACACTCCCCTACCCCTGCCCCAGAGTTGGACTTCGGCTGAGGAGTTGTAGGAGCTTAGAGAGTCAACTGTTGACAATGTCATCTAGACATTGAGTATGGCAACAAAGTTGCCATTATAAATTTTTTTTTTTTTTTTTTTTTTTGGGGGGGTGGGTGGGGGGATATTGTATTTTGGGTTTACTGCACGCTAGGAAGCACGGATACCTTAAAATGGGTGGCGTATCCGTATCCCGGACGTATCGGACACGGATACGCCCGGATACGCCATAGATACGTCCGGGATACGTCATTTTCGTATCAGATATATATATATTTTTTTTTTAATAGCGGACACGCGCGGGATACGTCCCGATATGTGCGGGATACGCACTGTTGCATACGGGACACGTGACGGGACACGTTTTAAGTTATAAAAAGAAAAACGAAGAGGGAAGAAGAAAAACGAAGTGGGAAGAGGAGAAACGAAAGGGGGAGAGCTTCATTGCAGAAACCCTAGGCATCCTTCATCCTCCGACGATGATTGCATCACCGGCCTTCATTCTCCGACAACGAGAGCTTCACCGGAGCTGACCTTCTCCTCCATCTTCATCCTCCAACGACGAGAGCATCACCGGCCATCACTTTCTCCTTCTCTTCCGTCGTCATCCTCATCCGACGAGCATCACAGCTTTCTTTTGCTGTGCCGTTTCACCTCGGCAGGTTCTTTTTTTCTCTTCTTTCTTTCCTTTTGTTTATTTTTTTCTCTTCATCTGTGCTGTGCTGCTTTCTGGTTATCTGCTGTGCTGTGCCCTGCCGTTTCACCACTGCAGTGTTTTTTTTTTTTTTTTGTGATGCTTTGATCTTCTGCTGCTGCCTTTTTTTTTCCATTGATTTGCTGCTGCTGCCTTTTTTTTTCCCTTTTGTTTGCTGCTGGCTGTTTCTGCCGTGAATTTTGATCTTCTGCTGCTGATTTTTTTTTCCATTGATTTGCTGCTGCTGCCTTTTTTTTTTTCCTTTGTTTGCTGCTGGCTGTTTCTATTGTGATCTTCTGCTGCTGCCTTTCTTTTCATTTTTTGTGTTATGATGTCTGTTTTTTTTTTTTTTTTTTGTTTGTTTGCTGCTGTCAACTTCTCCTAGCTTCTACTGTGTAATACATATATGTTGCTGCTGCTGTTTCTTTTTTTTCCATTTTTTCTTGATGCTGTGTTGCTGCTGCTTTTAATTTTTTTTTCTTTTTTTCTTGCTGCTATGCTGGTGTAGTGCTGCTGCTGTCTTTTTTTTTGTTTTTCTTTTTATCTTGATGCTATGCTGCTGCTGCTATTTCTTTATTTTTATTTTTTTCCTGATGCAGTGCTGCTGCTGTTTCTTTCTTTTTCTTTATTCTGCATCAATTCACAAATCCATGGATACCATTTAATTCTCAATTCCATTATCCTTAGGTGATATTTTGTATTTCCAACAACCAAGTGTTTAGTCATATGGCTTCTAGTGCGGGTGCTAGTACTACTGCATCTTCTCCTTCTATTGAAGAAGATGCTCACCACCCTCTTTGGAGGTATGTGACAAAACAACAAAAACTTGGTGATGGAGGGGGAAATGTGTCGTGGCAATGTAATTTTTGCCATCAAACCAAGAGAAGCTCGTACACAAGGGTGAGGGCTCATTTGATACATGAGGCTGGTCATGCTGTTGTATTTTGTCCAAAAGTTAAGAGTAGTGATATTGCGGAGATGAAAAGGTTAGAGGATGAATGCAATGAGAGATTGAAGAAAAATGCACCAAAGAAAGTACCTTTGCCTACTTCTAGTGTGGATTATGATTCAAAAAAAAGGAAGGCAAGTGGAAGTGGAAGTGGAAGTTGGGGTGCAAGTGACAGTAATACGGCTACTGGGAAGTCATTTAACCTGAAGTTGCGTGACCAAATGGATGCAGAGATTGCTAGGATGTTCTATGCATCGGGCTTACCATTTCACCTAGCAAGGAGCCCTTATTATGTGAGTTGTATCCAATTTGCAGCAAACAACGCTCTTGTTGGCTATGTGCCACCGGGATATAATAAGCTAAGGACAAGTCTACTCCAACAAGAAAAGGCTCATATTGATAGATTGCTAGAACCAATTAAAGGCACATGGAAAGAAAAAGGTGTAAGCATTGTGAGTGATGGATGGAGTGACTCACAGAGGAGGCCCTTGATTAATTTTATGGCGGTGACAGAAAGTGGGCCTATGTTCCTTAAAGCCGTGGATTGTACGGGTGAAATTAAAGATAAGTACTTCATTTATGGTTTGTTGAAAGAAGTGATAGAAGAGGTTGGTCCCCAAAATGTGATTCAAGTGATAACTGATAATGCTAAGAATTGTGCGGGTGCAGGGCATCTCATTGAAGCACAATTTGAAAATATTGTTTGGACACCATGTGTGGTTCATACACTCAACCTTGCCTTGCAAAACATTTGTATGGCAAAGAATATTGAAAACAATGCTCTAACATATGAGGAGTGTCATTGGATCACGGACTTGGCCGAGGATGTTGTGTTTGTTAAGAACTTTATCATGAATCACTCCATGAGATTGGCTATTTTTAATGAATTTGTCCCTTTGAAGTTGCTTTCGGTTGCAAGTACACGTTTTGCTTCGGTCCTTGTCATGCTTAAGAGATTCAAGCTCATAAAAGGTAGTCTTCAAGCCATGGTTATTAGTGAAAGGTGGAGTTCCTACAAAGAGGATGATAAGGAGAAAGCCAAAGCTGTGAAAGAGTTTGTGTTAGATGACATTTGGTGGGACAAAATGACTTACATACTCTCTTTTACGGCTCCTATATATGATATGCTAAGGGCTTGTGACACGGATAGGCCTTGTCTTCACTTGGTGTATGACATGTGGGATACCATGATAGAAAAAGTGAAGGGTGTAATATATAGGCATGAAGGAAAGAGACTTGATGAGACATCTACCTTTTATGATGTGGTGCATAAAATTCTTGTGGATCGTTGGAACAAGAACAACACTCCTCTCCATTGCTTAGCTCATTCACTAAATCCAAGGTGACTTCTAGTCTTTAACTTTTTTTTCTCCCTCTTAGTCTTAAACTCTTAATCATAAACTTATTGCCTACATTTTTTTTTCTATTCAAGGTACTATAGCGAACATTGGCTTCATGAGGATCCTAGTCGAGTTGCTCCACATAGAGATATGGAGGTTGCTACAGAAAGAATGAAAATCCTTAAAAAATATTTTCCTAATTTGGAGGAGCGCAAAAGGATAAGCACAGAATTTGCTGATTTCTCTAGCAAGTCGGGATATTTTGCGGATATTGATTCCATTCGTGATCGCTATGATATGGAAAGTTGGTGGGTCACCTATGGTGCGTTTGCACCTTTGCTTCAAACTCTAGCTTTCAAGCTACTTGTGCAACCTTCCTCGTCGTCATGTGCAGAGAGGAATTGGAGTACTTATTCCTTTGTGCACTCGGTGAGAAGGAATAAGATGACACCAAAACGTGCTGAAGACTTGGTTTTCATTCATAGCAATCTTCGCCTTCTTTCAAGAAGAACTCCACAATATATAAAAGGAGAAACCAAGATGTGGGATATTGCTGGAGATTCTTTTGATTCGTTTGATGATGTTGGAGAGCTTGAGGTTGCACAACTCTCCCTTGATGAACCGGAATTGGAGGCCGTGCTCTTTCGTGAAGATGGTGATGGAGGTGATGGTGGTGGACCTGGTGATCAGGCAATTGAAGTTTAAGTGGATGCATTGTCTGTTTGTTTGGGCTATATGCTTGCTTATTGTTTCTGTTGTAGTTGGTGAAACTTGGAATTTGAACTTGGAAGTTGGAAGTTGGAAGTATTGAATGTAATGTTTAATGATGATTAAATCAATGAAAGTGCATATTTTATGGCTATTTTGATTGAAATAATGTTAGATTTGGTCATAATGTCATATAAAAAATATTTAAAAAAAAAATCAACATATCCCCGACTTATTGTATCCTACTTTTTTGAGAAATGGCGTATCTGCGTATCCGTATCGTATCGTATCCGTGTCTCGTATCCGTGTCCGTGCTTCATAGACTGCACGTGTGCTGCCTTTTATTAGACTTCTATCTTTTTGGGGGTTGTAATTAAACACCCTTTTATATTTGTAACTTAAACCCCTGTGGGAAATGAAATCTCCGGGTTTACTGCCTTACTCTGTATCTTTGTTTACGTCATACACTAGTTTGAGAATGTATTATATGATTGCAAGCATGGGGTTGAAACACGGAATCCAATGGCCACAGACTTCGGATTGCAACGCCACATAAGCTTCTGCTAAATATTCTGGATAGTGACGGAGGTTTTATATCCTCACATACGCAGATCCGAGGGAAAGAAATTCAGTTATCACAAGATCTCCAAACTCGTGCCCCGAGACACAGAGTGTTGCGGTAATCCTGTTTGGGGGCATAACATACAATCCACCACTTCAAGGACACCTCCAGGTATTTTTTTTAGTGCCAACAGATCACGAAATGCACAATGAGAGGGGAAAAGGTTATCTTTTGGTTGAGGGACTTGTGATGAAACTAACAGATATATGTCCATAATTTCAGGCACGAAAGATGACAAAGAAAATGAAGACGACACATTTATCCACTTTCCATAACTGTGAGTAAAGGGACCATCAATATAGGAAGATAGAAGGTATAACGAGAATTGTGAGTTCAAATGATCGGAGGCACGAAGCTGAATTTACAAATTTGAAAGAAAGGTGGATTCTAAATGAGTACTCCACTGATAAACTTTTGTTTTTGAAAACACGATTGTTCCTTTCCAACCAGATTTTCCAACAAATTGCATACAACACCAACTTCCAAAGAATCCTCATGCGAACATATTTGACTCCAAGTCCAAGCGCCATTGATGAAAAAGATCCATAACTCTCCAAGGCATTACCCATTGCATATCAAACAAATTAAGAATGGCAGACCAAACTCTGTGAGCAAAAATACAATGGATAAGCAAATGATGCACTGATTCCTCTGTTATGAGGGTCACACTGCCAACAAGTCCATGTATACGCCACACTTTTTCATGGCCCACAAAGAATTTAAGCACCTTTTGCAAACCTAGACAAATTATTTCAATTTGACCCAATGAATTTGGACAAAATCGATTTGCAAATTATTCAAACAAACTGAATCCAAATTTGAGAGCTATTTGCATGAATCAGGAACTTGGCCCCCTTTGCACAGTATGAATAATGAAAAGATCACGCTTTCAGTCTAAACAGATGTTGCTAACAGATCTACTTGGTGGCCATGAAATGGACAGTAAAAATGGAAAACGGTCAATGTCCAAATTGTTAAAATGTCCTTGACAGGTTATGATCAAAAATAAATTTGATTTTTAGTTTCTGCCACATGATGATTTGCATTCATGCACATGACTGAACATGTCCTAGAGCTTTCTGAATGGCATTCTTATTATAGTCATACAATGCCAAGGTATCAGACTTTAATCTGCTTGATAATACAACATTACCTCCCGACACAATTCTTGGAGCTATATTCACCGGGCGCATGTAATGTGTAATAATTCCAACTGGAACAGGTGCAGCAGCAAGAGCAAGATAAAGCTTTTTCACTTGTTTTTCCTGTTGTACAAGTAAAGCCTGAACAGTCAGGATATGGGTAATAATCACGAAAAGATATTGAGCATGTGGGTGCATCTGTGTGCATCTATGCTTTTAGGATACTTCTATATGCTGACTATATCTGTATCTGAAGAATACAGTACTGTTAATGTACAGTTTCAGCATATCCTCTGTACTAAAGGACTCAAAACTCGTACACTCTCACCCTGAAGGGGAGCTTTAGTCGTCCCTGACCACCTGCAGAACTACAGCCCGTGATTACTGTATGAGGTTCAAGGGTAGAGGGACTGAGGGAGCGAGGGTGATGCAGCGTAGACCTCATGGCCACATGTGTGGGGCCCAAGTAGATTTAGGACTTATTTAATTGTTATTACTTAATAGTTTATTTGAAGAGTTGTATTTAGGATTAGGTTTTCTATTTGTTTGGTTTCCTATTTTAATTAGGTTTCTTAGGGCATAAGTTGTGTTTTCTTATTTATATGGCATTGTAGAGAATTATTTCTCAGAGTTGATTAATGAAATTGGGTTTTCCCATTGAGGTGCGTCCTCATTTATTGTCTCTTCGGAGATTGATTGTGTCTTTGGACACGTGCTTCGGCACCCATTGTGCTTTTAGCACTTTCTACGCAAGCCCTAACCCTAGGGTCTGCATCAATTGGTATCAGAGCCGAACGATCCCTTGATCGTCGGCGTGTTACCCTTTATCATCCCATCCCCTTTCACCCTCTACCGTACCCCAAAACCCATCGTCTCCTAACTATCAGACGATCCCACTGTTACCAAATACCACCACCACCCTACTGCCGAGGCCCCAAATCCACTGCTTACCATCATCCTCCACAACTGAAACCAAAAATCCCCACCCCTATCTGCCGTCCATCCATCTTCTCGTCAATCCACTTTCCCTGCCAATCATCGTTCGCCAAGCCCCTCCCATCAAAAAAACAAAACACCACGGCCCACCAGCAAACCACTTCCTCACTGCCAATAAACCGACCCACTCTTCCTTCGCTTCCATCACCCAACCCTAAAAAAAAAAAAAAGTAGAAAAAGAAGAAGCACAGTATAGCAGAAAAAGAAAGAGAAGAAAGAAGAAGAAAGAAGAGCAGTAGGAGAAAGAAAGGAGAATAAGAGAAAGTGTACCGTGCACCGAGGGCGAGAAAGTGTACCGTGCACCGAGGGAGCTATTGCCATCAGCGTCGATCGCCGGCTCCATCGTCGTCGTCGACTGCCGTGACCCATCGACATCATCGTCGCCGTTATGACCTTCGGCTTCTTCTCTTCAACGTCACCGGAGCTCTCATCCTTTTCGTCGAGCATCAACAGGGAATATGGTTTCAACCCTTTCATCCTTTTCCATCGACACAGAGGCAGTAAACGTAAAAAGAAGAAAGAAGGGTTTCGCCCTTTGTTTCTGCACACAAAACACGAGGAGCAACAAAGGGCCGTCAATTGGGCCTGTTTTCTAGTCTGGGTTAGTTCAAGTCAGTTCCGACCCACTTCTAGTTTGGCCTAGCCAACACCACCTATAATATCAACAGAGAAGTCAAGGGCCCAGATTTTACCACGATCAACAGTCGAATCTTCTTTTCACGATATCGAGCACATCCACGATCAGATTTCAGATCCGTTTTCGCTATTGTGATCGTGAAGAGCAGATCTACAATTAAGGTCAGTCCATTTTCAAGTCAAGATGAAATTCCATATCAGTAGATTTTACAATAATCTTCAAAGACTCAAATATGTGACTAAATACGGAATATGGTATTATGAGAACGAAGTCTATTTTCGGTCCTTTCTTGATTTGAGACAAGGAGAATTATTTGTTCATGATTATGGTGACATGTTTACATGGCTCCAAGACAAGTGTGGATTAGAAGATGATGAAGAACATGATTTCGTTAGTTTTGTAAGAGGCTTGAGACCGGACATAGTGGAGGGAATGTGTGACTGTAAGACCATTTACGAGGCATATTGGGAAGCAATTCGTGTGGAGCGGATGCTTAAAAGGCATAGTTTAGTGGAAGTTACGCCTCAAAAAGTTGAGGAACCAGTGCCAACGGCTATGCAGGCCGATCAGCCAGAACTAGACACAGAAGATTCGACATCTACAGTTGGCCTTGAAATTTCTTGTGTGAATAGTAATAATCCCGAAGTGCAAACACCAAGTGATGAAAAGCAAGTTGTTGATATTCCCCACATAAACTCTGAAATTGATTTTGTCTTTGGGGATCAACAATTTCAACTGGGAGATGAACAGCGGATAGTCAGATATTATGATTTGATAGTGCATGTTCTACAAGTACGACATCCAACGGTTCAATTGCATATCAACACAAATTCCAGCCATCAAAAGCAGTTATGCATGAAGCTGTATATGGAAGCTGCAGATGGACCAACGAATCGAAAATTCATTAGATTGATCTTTGATCCAGGTGGACATTTTCCAAACTCGAGGTCGAGTTCTTTTTCAAGTGGGGGAGAATGATGCGGCATAGACCTCATGGCCACATGTGTGGGGCCCAAGTAGATTTAGGACTAATTTAATTGTTATTACTTAATAGTTTATTTGAAGAGTTGTATTTAGGATTAGCTTTCCTATTTTAATTAGGTTTCTTAGGGCATAAGTTTTGTTTTCTTATTTATATGGCATTGTAGAGAATTATTTCTCATAGTTGATTAATGAAATTGGGTTTTTCCATTGAGGTGCGTCCTCGTTTATTGTCTCTTCGGAGATTGCTTTTGTCTTCGGACACGTGCTCCGGCACCCATTGTGCTTTTAGCACTTCCCACGCAAACCCTAACCATAGGGTCTGCATTAGAGGGGGGTTGCAAGAGGGGGCAATTCCTTTGATGTAGGACAGACCCATGGTCCACATGGGTCGACCAATCTTTGGGCCCAGCCCATCTATCTTGACCCAATCCATTGGGCCCAACCCATCCATTTTATGTTTTATTTTATTTTATTTAGAGATGTTTCATGGTTTGTGTTTTTTTATTTATTAAAGATGAGATGTTTTAATCGCAACCATAGGATTGTTTAGACGGTTGAGATTAGATCTGGGTTTAGTTTTCTCCTATTTGAAGCATTGTAATGCCTCTTTTGATATTAGACTTTGATTAATGAAAAAATAAAAAAAAATAAAAACAAAGATTGTGAGTGATGCGGCGAGGTGCGAGGCGGGTAGAATAGAGATGGAAGATGGAGGGGGGGTAGGTCAGGCTTTCACCTGAAAATTTTGGCCTCACACCAATCTCCCTATCACAAGCGAGGAAAGCTTCTCATTAAGGAGAGCAGAGAGCAAAACACTCAGTCTTTTTTTCATTAATCAAGGTCTAATATCAAAAGTGGCATTACAATGCTTGAAATAGGAGAAACTAAACCTAGATCTAATCTCAACCGTCTAAACAATCCTACAGTTGAGATTAAAACAACTCATCTTAAATAAATAAAAAAACATAAACCATGAAACATCCCTAAATAAAATAAAATAAAACATAAAATGGATGGATTGGGTCAAGATAGATGGGTTGGGCCCACAGACTGGTCGACCCATGGGAACCATGGATCTGTCCTACATCATACTTTTTGAGAAGGTTGAAGGATGGGGAGGGCTTCTAAAAAATTTTATGGCCATTTTGTCTTTTTCAATTTTCCTCCTCAACTTTTGCAGTGCCAAAAGAATAGAGTTATTAGCAAAGATATCGGGGGCAATTGTGTCTTCTCCTTTCTTTATAAAGGAAGCAATCTAAAGATAATAGCTCAATACCCCCTAGTGAATGGAAAGGTTTTTGTCAACCCATTTCTCCTATGCGTACTACAAGTCTCCAATGGCAACCAGCAACTTCAACCCATTTGTATTACTCAAACTGAAATACAGTACTCAAACACTTAACTTCTCATTTCTTTCTTTATTTTGCTTTCTATATGGATAGCCGAAGAGGACGTTGATGGAAGAAGCAACAATAGATCCGAAGAAGTGCAACCTATATGAGGATTTGGCTCTGAATAGATCAGAATGGAGAAAAATAATTCATGTAGCTGAATAGTTGGGACAAGGCTTTCATGATGATGACGATGATGATGGGCCCCAGCCCCCACTTCACTCCCCATAATGCAGGGCCCCACTACTCACCCATTAAATTTCCCACCATGGATGTTATCTATCCATCTTTATGACATCCTTGTCAATTGGATGGATTTGAATCGCAGGGTTCTTCGGGCTGGTTGGATCACAGTTCAGCTCAGTTTCCTATACAACCGAATTCCATTTGCCTTATGGGGAAGAGTAAGAATTCCTTTTCATAGTTTGCCTATAGCATAAAATTACATTCATTTGATAACCATCTCATGGGGAGACTTCAAAAATAAAGATATAAAGTATGGAAAATATTCTCCTGCGCATAGTTTGAATGGGAACCGTGCACGGGAGACATTGTGACAGCTATCAGCAAGTGGGTCCTGCCTGTTTAACGATCCTGGCACACAGTTCCGATGCAAACCATGTGCAGGAGATGATTTTCATATGTACTTCAATCAAACCATTCATATTGATTGCTCTTAATCCCAATGCTATGATTATCCCATCTTTCTATGCAGTATCTAATCTACTTTGTTACTTTTCGATTCAATCATACACCATGCATATTGTTAGCAATAGTAGGCCCAAAAAAGATGGGTTGGACTGCTGTTTTAATCCACCCAGATGGAGTTGGATAATTTATTTTAAGATTTAAACTTCAAATATGAAAGGCAGAGTGCTTCACATGAAAAGCACGCAGTGTGAAATGTCAAAATTACACTAGTTCTTAAATCATAATTTATGTCGCAGGACATGACCCATGAGTTTTAAAAACCTGTCATGCTGGGCCAAAGCCAAACACAAGTAAAGGCTGCCCAGGTCAACCCATCAACTGAGAAAAAAGGATTCAACACTTCTATTTTTTTTTTCTTCTTTAAATATGAACCCACTAAATTATGTTAGATTAATCTCAATTCTCAACCCACTAAATATCTCCCTCATGTTAGATTAATCTTTACCAACACTTTTTTTTTTTTTGGGGTTGACAATGTGTGTATTTTAGCGCTTTATGAGTTGATTGGACTCCTAATAGGCTCATATAGTCATATTATCCATTCTTAATAGGCTCATTATTAAATCAATAATGGATAAGGTATTCAAAAGAAAGTCAAAGCCTGACCCTCCACCTCCTACCGTAGAAAATGATGAACGCATTTAAATACAACCTAGCTCAAAGAAAAGTCATGTAGAGATTAACTTTGCAGATCTTCCTGCAGATTGCGGGTCATGTACTCGAATTTCAAATTACCATCCTAATGACCATGACCCGATCCGAAAAACATATCTACGGAAGGGTCCTTGCCAACCTTGGAGCTATAGTTTTATGCCAAAGAGATTGGTACTACGATGATTTAATCCGACTTTATTTAATGAACATGGTACCTAGTCGGAAGATAGCAGAGCAAAGGATGTTGCATATTGCTTACATTGTCATCTTTTCAGACCAAAAAATGGATACCAAGGAGGTGGCGACTCTTTTGTAGTTGAAGGATTTAGAAACTGGAAAAAGAAAGAAAATTTCAAGTGCATGTTGGAGAGCCAGACAGTGGCCACAATCAAGCCTATAGGAAGCGTCAAGATTTATTAAATCCAAAGAAGCACGTTTAGACTTTTTTTTTCTAAGCAATCAGAGACCAAGCTCTTTGCAATGCAAAGTCCATCTAAATGCATCGATGATTGCATTCGGGTTTTTTAATATCAAGGATTAGCATTTCATGGTCATGATGAATCTAGAGACTCAAACAAGAAGGGAGATTTTCTTGAACTATTGCGATTTCCTGGTTATCACAATGAAGCCATTAAAAGTGGTGTGTTAAAAAATGCTCCTGAAAATCTTAAACACCTGATATTCAAAAAGACATTGTGAGTGCATTTGCAATTGAATCCACTACTGTTACCATCAAGGAGCTTGGAGAAGCACTGTAGAGGCCCAACCCCTCAGATTTGGGACTAGCATGTTAAGTTTACTTTATTTCCTCTCCAAGAATTTATTGAATGAAATTGCCAAATTTAGTTAGCATGTGAATTGATTAAATTAAGGATTAATTATAGATTAAGAAAATAATTATGTATTTAAATAATTATGTTTGTTCAAGCTAGGCCTTAGACCACATAATTAAATCATAAGAATGATTTAATATCATTAAGAGAGCATGAACAAAGAAATTGGCTTGCACCATGGTTTAAATATAGGTTGATAATGTTGATACATACTGGTATTGACCCCTACCAAACCAATATTTTGATACATATTGGTCTTGGTAGTGGGGTGAAAGGGGGAAAATATCCCAAAATATTGATAAAATATTGGCCAATGAACACCAAAACCCTTCCTTTCCTTCTTTTCTTCCATTATCTATCATTCTCTTTCACTCCAAGCTCAGTTTTAAGTAGAAAGAGACCCTGTTTCATCTTTTCCAACCTTTTTTACCATTCCTCATCAAAATCTCAAAATATGAGATGAATTTCCTCACAACAAAACCAAAGAACTCAACTAAGTGACTTTAGGCATGCATTTTTTTGTTCAAGTTCCTCAAAATGGCTTAGAAATGATGGGAACATGTTGGGTCTAGAGTTTTGAAGCACATCTTCAAAAAAATTAGCACTTTTTATTTTTAATTTTTTTCAAGTTTTTCATTATTTTTAGCCACTTGATAATTTTTCTTCAAAACAAAGTGAAATCAATGCAACCGAAGCCTCACATTAATCTAGATTTGGTTGTAGACTTTTAATTTCTCTTAGATCTAGCCTACATATTATAATATATTAAGCTAGGAGGTTTTGGCTCCAATTTTGACCATCGGTTATGATTTTGACCGGCGGTTATGTAACAACTCATGCAACTACCCACTCATTTTTCCATCATACCACTCATGTTTTACTTGTTCCTATGTAACTATACCCTTTTTGCTCCAATTTTTCTATTTCTATTTTATCCAACTTGTCCTATGGAAAGAGGTAATTGTTTTTTTTATGTGATTATTTATTTTGCAGTGCAGGGAGTACCGTGCTGAGCACGGTAGTACAATAATGGTTTTAAAGATTTGGAGCTATTTTAGATCTAGTAAATTTGAGTCTAAATCTTAGTTTCTCTTTGATCTAGTTTCTGTCATTGCTCCCTCTTAATGTTAATGTTATTTAATTTTTCATGAATTTCAATGAATTTTTGAGCAGCCCAGCCAAGGGGGCTGGGCCCCGAGAGAAAGCCCGCACACACACGGGAAGAAAGCTCACACAAATGGGTAGGGAGCCCGCACATGCAGGAAGGCAGCCCACACAAATGAAAAGGGAGCCCCACACACGCAGGAAGAGGTGGCGTACCCAGGGTTCAAACCTTGGGCAACCAGGTGAGAACTGTCACTCTTTACCACTCAGGTAAGGAGCCGTTCTCATGAATTTCAATGTCGAAACTTGTAAGTTGTAACATGTTTGCAAGTCATAACTTATTAGATACTTGAGTACTTCCTACATCTGACTTATGTTTAATATTACTGATTTATGATATTTCCAATACTTCTAACATACACATGTAAATCTATCACTAAAATTGAACAAAATTTAAACAGTTTTTGACAAGATAGCAATACGGGATGTTATGACTTAGGGGGGACCGATATTTTGGTTTAAAGTGTGTACTAATAAAAAAACATTGTTTTCTAGCATTTTCCAATGTTCTGAATTTTTTGGATATTTCTTTCTAATTTTTTTGAGGTAAAAAAAACTCATGCTGTGATGGACCTGTGACAGCTAAGCACCACTACCCGATGCCACGGTATCATTTTTTAGCGTCAACCACAATGACAACCACGAGACGACTTTGGACCATGGGTTGCACGGCTAAAAAATAGTGTGATGGTAAGTGATTGTACAAAATCTTGAAAAAAAAAAAAAAACTAAAATACGAACATATACCCTAATCTTTCGATGAAAAACAGAGCAATACTCCTTCGTTCTTGCTAATACAACACTGTAAGAAAATCATGCAAATTTATTAGTAAATGTGTATATTTCCAAATAATTAGCAACTCAAATTATAGTGATAAACATACCACCCTTCAGTGCAATTATCAATCTGATGGGTAGTCCTCAAAGGAGTGGAAAGTCCCAAAGCTTGAGAGGCAAAGGTTGCACAACTTTCTTCGATGTTATCTGTTGTTCCGCCCACCTTAAAAGAAAAAAGGGGAAAATGAAATATATGATGCAGAATTTAAGCAACGAGTTAAAACGTTGGAGAGAAAGGTTTAGAGATATTTTACAAAAAAAAATTCAGTTGGTAACAAACATGACCTGGACCGACAACCTCAAGCTTGCAATAGTGAGCACCTTCCACTGTACCGTGGGCTCATGTCAATGGTTTTTATAGGTATTTTATAAAAATTGGAATGGAGAAGTGGCAATTGTCTTTTCTTTTCTTTTCTTTTAACCAACAACTGTAAAAGATATGCCCTTATTTCATAATATACGTCATTCACCTAATTACAGCATTAGATCGGCCAAAGAAAAATACTCCATATATCTCTAGTAAGGTGTAATAAACAAAATTTTGACATATCAATGTTTGTGTCTAAATTTTTTTTTACCAGCACAGTATTAGTATTAGCATCAGTATAATATGATTTTATAAAACTAAACGTGTAATCTTATGTAAGAAATATTATTTAAGGATGAAACAAAGATAAAATTACAAAAACAGCAAAATAAACAATCAATTTGAGCTATCAATAAATACAATTTTAAAAGTTGATAGGCAACAGTTGTTGGTAATGCTCATCAAAGCCTCCAAGCTTCCAAAATTTGCTTGCTCTATGCCCCTTGTACAAACCTGCCTCTTGCCAGTCTCACCATGGGTCAAAGAGTGCAGGGATGGGAACCACAAACTGGGATTAGGAATAGACTACAAAAAGGACATCCATAGACACATTTTTATTCCCCAAATTATGCTTTTTAGCATTCATATCCCTTCTGTCTAACTGGATATCAAGAGAGAGGGGCGGGGGGGGGCGGGGGTGTGTGGGCAGAAGCCTTTTTTTTCTTGTCAATTTTTTTCAATGGAGTCGGTGAAATTTACCGCATAAGCCACTTTGCATCCAAAAAAGGTCGCAAAGCGGACAACACCCAGCAGATTCAGTGATTCACCCAAAAATACAAACCAATCATAAAATACCATTTGACTAGCAGGATAAAGGATAAACAAAAAACACAGAACAGAAGTATGAAACTAACAACTCCGTGGGATAGTCAACTGGGGAGATTTTGTAGCTCTAGCTTTCCCTTCAATTTCAATCTCTTTTTAGATTTCCCACCCTCGCGAAAAAAAAGTATTAGCTGCATGTTATCATCTTTCTTGGCAAACAGAATCCTCACTGTTTTCCTAATCTCCAACATCCGCTCCTCCAACCTTCCTATGAGCTGATTGATAGTAACTGCCACCATGTTACATAAAAGTACTTTTCCTGAATGGTATAGTCCCACAGGTCCTCCAAAGCAAGATCACGAAGAACCTTGTTGATGCAGCAGCATCAATATGTCATTGGAAGGAGAATCATGGTCCATATGTGGTACCCAAAAAAGTATAGATGTTTTCTAATTTTACTAATTGTTATTTGTTTTAAATTAATGAGTTGTAATTAGGGTACTTTCCACAATCTGTTTAGTTTCCTAGCTTTAGCAGGATACTTAGCCCTGTTTGGGTAATTCATAGTATAGTGAAGTGAAGTGAGGGGTCACTTTAAAAGAAAAGAATAGAAGATGGTGACGTCAAATCAAGATTTATAACTTTATTTAATTACATCTAATTAATTTCCCATTTTCTTAATTAATTAATCATCTTAATTATACCTTAATCATGCCCAAATCCAAAACCCAAATTGTGCCCTAATTTAGCCCTAATTTAAAAGAGTTTGAAGTCTACTCATTGATTAAATTCATTATCTAATGCACAAATTATTTAAAAATAATATCTGGGGACTGGTTCTTGCTATATGTGCAACATTAACAGGAAAACTACTTAAAAGGTTAAAATAGTTAAGAACATGGTTCAAAATAGGCCGCTATGTGGCCATAGTGGTTGAAGCCACTACGCTATTTTGAAAATAGCGGCGCTACAGTCTAAAACCTAGTAGAGCCAAGCCGTTTTAATTTAAAATATTGTTTTTCCTATTTCTTCTCCTCATTAGCATTTTCTATAGTTGTCTCTAACCTTATATGGTTCCAAATCACTATAAAAACACAAGATCGGATGCTACACAAGATTTAAATTCTTTTGACCACTTAAAAAACTCACACCACTACACTGCTATATATCACCGCAACCACTACATATCGTCTGCTACATAGCATTTTGACTACAGGCCACTACGCCCACGCCAACCACTACTTTGATCCTTGGTTGAGAACAAATCAAGTGTTTATATGCAGATCTAACATGAAGTCAATAATAACAACAACAACAATAGATTACTTACTGATGTACCAGCAGGTTTATCAAGAACCACATATGATTCCGTCACAGCTATAATTCTGGATTTCCAGTCAATCTCATAGCACCTGACGAAGATGATTGGATGTGGGGGAAATAAGAGAATGGAAATGCAGTGAAAATTTGTAAATAGGTCTTTTCATGATTGATGCATAAATCCTGGTTGATACAATTACCTTGGGAAGCGTTTTGGGTGGACATGAACACGCAAATATGTACCAGCTTCAACAAACTCATTGACATGAGTTATCCTGAAGGTCTTTTGTGCTTCCCTCACAGTCTTCCCTTTAATTGATGCTCTTTTTTGCAGAACTGATGGAGCCGTCACCTCTTTATACACACAGATTTGTTCAGGAGTTGCGGTTGGAGGAGGCTCTGGGCACACTAGTGCATAATACACTGCTCCAAAATGGATAAGATCTGCGACAAACCTTCATGAATAAAATTTCCTGCTTATAACTCCATCCCAGTTTGGTTTCCAAATGACAAATTCAAATATCTCGCAGACTTCAGCTATAAGCATAAATAATGCAAACATAGCTGATCAAAAGATATATAGGAAATAAAGAAATATGATCCAAGTTGCAAATTATAAAAGTGGGATCAAGCTTTCATGGAGCAAAATGGCCTATCAAAGCTGGGTAACACCAAAAAATAAAACCCATTAGATGACATTAACCGGACAATTTGGTCATTGCATGTGTGGACAGTTGGTTGTAAAATGTAGTAGTCAATTACCAAGCCACAAATGGGATGGCTAGGATAATCTAGAAGGATCCATCAGATATCCAACAATGTAGCCCTTTTAGATCGGTGAAAGGTAGGGATGGCAATGGGGAGGGTTTGGTTCGGGTTCGCCCCGTCTCAAGTTTATCTTATCCAAACCCGACTCGTCTCGTGACAAATCACTAGTATTTGAAACCAAACCCGACCCATTTGGCTTGAAATCAAGTTGAATTTAGAGCTTAAAATTTTTAAAACATATAAATGTATTAGAATAAGTGCAGTAGAGATTGAACACACCACCTTCTCTTCCCACATGCCTTAACTTAATGCCCAGCACCACTTGCACCACATGAGTTTTATTTATACCTTTAGTAATAAATAAATATATATTATATATATGGGGGTAAGCCAATACCAAACCCACCCCTAATAGGAGCGGGTCAAGTAGGGTCCCCATTTAAAGTAACCCATTGCCATCCCTAGTGAGAGGTGACCCATCCACACACAGCCCATTTAATGATGGTATATCTAGTCTCTCAGTTGAGCATGATATAATACCTTGATACAGATAGAAACAATTTATACTCACAGAGGAGGAAGGTCCAAAGCTTTACAAATATAATCAATAACATTCCCTCCTTCTGAAACTACAAGGTGTTCAACCCTCGGTGGTCCATTTTCTAATGGACATGGAAGTAAACGATTGTATTCAGGATAACTGCAACCAGATAAGATAAAAAAAAAAATTAGTGGATTGACATCAAATAAGAGGAAAATATAATTTAGTTTTAAAGAAAAGGTGCCCTGCATGATTAAGCATGATATATAACTTCACAAAGTGAAAAAAAAATACAAATTAGAAATTGCATCATAGTGCACCAAGATATCTTGAGAGAAATGTGATGCAGGCCCTACGTTAGGGCTTGCGTGGGAAGTGCTAAAAGCACAATTGGTGCCGAAGCACGTGTCCGAAGACACAATAAATCTCCACGGAGACTATAAACGAGGACGCACCTCAATGGGAAAACCCAACTTTCATTAATCAACTCTCATAAATTCTTCACTACAGTGCCATATAAATAAGAAAGTAAACTTAATGCCTAAATCTAATAATGGAAACTTCCTAATTAAATAAAATTAAAAACTAATAACTATAATTAAAATCCTATATCTATGTGGGCCTTATGCATGTGGCCATGAGGTCTATATTGCATCAAAATGCCTTCGGAGTTACGAGCTAATCAACTAGGACAAGGCAAATGTGAACAGGTGAGAAGCAAGATATCTTCACTCCTAGGGTGCATTGATGTACAAGCCGTGGAAAAGGAAACACTTCCGCAGTATCAAAATCCGACCTCCATGGGTAAGATTTCAGGATCCTCGCAAGCACTGAAAAAATGAAGGATCCAGACGCCTTTCATCGAGGTTTCTCACTGCACCAAACACACAAGTGAGGAAGGGGCCAGAAAATCTAGTGCCTTTTCCATTCCGTTTCCGCGGCACTGCCTCTGCACAAATGTACCCCTATAGTATAAATGCATGATGATGTCAAAGATGAAGAATTTAAATAATTGTGTTCATACTTCATAGATGAACAAATCTGGACCGACTAATATATGTCAGATAATAAACAAGAAACGTATCAGACACATATAGCTGTACATAAATCAAAATGCAACCAAGATTCTAGAAAGAAAGACAAGATTAGTGCCTTTCATAATGCTAATGGATGTGTGGACATGACGGAAGCATGTATGCTTAATATACGTGTCAGACTCTTTTTTTTTTAAAGAAAAAAAAACATGTTGAGAAAATGGAGTGTCTATAGTAACTGCTTCAAAGCTGTGGATATGAAAGGGATGTATTTTGAATGACATTTCACATTGGGAAAATAACATCATCAATCAAAACCAAGCAGAAAAGGAACACCCATGTAAACTAAGCCAAAGCAAACTGCCCCTATACCCAACCTCCACCCACCCACCTAAGCGCACAAACAGAAAAGAACTGGAAAAACAAATTAAAGATTTGAGATCTGATCTCTAGTTGATGGCTACTTTTCAATCATCAAACAGTGTCTGAATGAAATAAAATTGGTTGCCTTAGACCAATGATTTAATAACCATTCTAACTGGCCCATGTGCAATATTCACAAGTACTGAGGACGTTACAGCCCATTTTCCTCAAGACTGCAGTATAGTAACTGATTTTGGATATTTCCCAGGTGTTAAAGATTATTTTAAGAAGTATTTTTAAATCAACAGTTTTACTAAAACCAGAAACGAATCCAACTAGCAGACAGTAGAAAGTGCATAAAAATTTCAATTTTAAACAAAAAACTGGATACAGAAACATCCCAAAAAAAAAACTAAAATCCAGAAGAATCAATGCGCATAAATAAAACAAAACCCAAATTCCAAAATAGCAGTGTGTGTTAAAACCTTCCCATATTATGCAGAAGCATGAAATATAGTTTAACACAACATCCAGTCAACAAACACTAGAACATGCAGAAGAAGATTCACATTTTAAACAAAAACATAGATACAGAAACATTCAAACAAGCTGATATCAGGAAAAATCAATCCCTAAAACAAAAGAGGAAAACCCCACTTCAAAACAGTAGCATATCTATAAAACCTCCATATTTTACCAATATGCAGAGACACCATATCTACTCCACAAGCTGAATAATTAAGAACATAACTCACGAATTGAATTTCAGCAAAACCCAGATACAGAAACATGGAATCTACTCCAACATAACCTTCAGTTAATAAACAGTAAAGATTGCATCAAAACATTCTCATTATAAACAAAACCCGTATAAAGAAACACCCAACAAGCAAAAACCAGGAAGAGTCAGCAGGGCCAGCCCTGAAGGGGGGCCGGAAGTGCGCTCGCCCCGGGCCCATTTTTCAGGGGGGCCCAAAAATGAGATTGACAAGATTCACTGGAAAATAAGATTAATATTAAAATTATTAGATCAGTATGCTCAATTTTAATTTTTCATAATTAGGCCCACTGAAAAAATTTGATGCTCAGTTTACTATTACACAATTCCTTGTCCAACACAATTTTATTTTTTTATAATTAGGCCCACTGAAAAATGTGTAATGTTATATGCAAAATTAACTGATTTTGATTTATCATAATTGGGCCCACTTAAAATTTTGATGGCCAGTTAGCATTTAGCATTGTTACAAAAGTCCCTGACCCACCCTGAATGCAACAATATTACTCTTGATTTGGAACTAAAATAAAAAGTTTATGAAACCTAATAGCCTTAGATTTATTTTTTTGAGCTTTTGTGGGCCCCATAATCAACATTTGAACCTTTAATCCATTTAATCATCTGAACCTTTTGCAAATTACAAGTATTTGTCTTGTAAATGAACTATTGAATTGTTATAACTTACAAGTATTTGTCTTGATTATACAGTATAGCCTTTTATTTTGAACGTTTATATATTGAAGTTTGAATTTATATACTTTGAATGCTAAATTTTTAGTTAATTTTGACATGTTAGATATTGGTTGAAAAATGAATTAGGCCATCACTAAGTTTATATATATATATATATGCCTAACTTTTACTCTTGCCTTGGGCCCTCAAAAACTTAGAACCGGCCCTGAGAGTCAGTTAGTAGAAAAGAAAATAAACAGAACCAATTTCCAAAACAGTAACATATATGCCAAACCTCCCCCATTTTATCCATAATCCAAATGCACAAACATGGAATCTACGCCTACAAATGCTGAAATAATGAAGAATCTATCTCAAGAACAGGAACTCTTCAAAATCCAAATAAGCAAAAACTCCAATTTCAAAAACAGGAGACTACGCGCAAAACCTCCCCAATCCCCATTTTATGCAACCTGTGTGGGGAGATTTCCAGAGCCACAGGATTACGCTAATCACAGCCATCAGATGAGTCTAAGCACTCTCACGTGCCATCCGCGTGCCATCCGTGTGGCACCAGGCTCACCCCGGCTGCCAGGACAGGAGGTCCGGCCGAAGTCAAGCAGCTCCGGACCGCTGGCGCCGAGCTCGGCCACCTCGTGTGTCCATCTCGGCAGAGAGCTCCACCTCGGCTGAAAGAGCCGGGACGGGAGCCGAAGTAAGAAAGAACCTCCGCTTGCGCCCCTCGCCCCCTCCACGTCATCAAGCACGTGGAGGAGAGCTAGCAGGACAGATGCGACATCCAGCCGCTCACAATCTTCGCCAGATCACTGACATGGCGGCATCCAGCGGCTGAGGCCACATCAGGGCAGGGCCCGAGGGCGGATCCGATGGTACCCCTACCGCCAAAAGCGTCCAACACGATCTGGCCCAACAAGCGCGCATTAAATGCGACGTGGGCTGATCCGACGCGCATTTAATGCGGAGTGGGCTAGATTGGACCGCATTAATTGCATCGTGGGCTGATCATGACTTCCCAGTCAAATCATGAGACCCATGCCAAGATATCGTCCAAGATATCTTCCAAATCGTCTATAAAAAGGACTGCATTTTCACATGGAAGGTACGCACAAGACAACTCATAGAGCTGTTACTCTGCCTCTCTTCTTCCTCTCCTTCCATTGTCCCAGTTCCTTCACTGACTTTGGTATCGGAGAGCCTTGCGCCGCCCAGGCCAGGGTCCTCTGACCGTGTGTTCTTCTCTTTCAGGCTTTCGGACGGTACCCAGTCATCACCATCATTGGATAAGTCCTCTAAGGCTCCCCAGTTATTGTGGGTCATTATTTTCTGCACCTACAATTGGCGCCGTCTGTGGGAAAGTAATATCCCAACCTTCTCAACATTCCCAACCTTCCCAACCTTCTTGACCTCAATCTCTCAGAAGCCATGCATCCGAAAGCTAGGAAGGACGTAGAGTCCTCGAGAGCAGCGCTCGAGCTGCCACCACCGTCGACGGACGTCCCTCCTCAAGGGCGCTCCCGCACGGTGCATGGCACGTCTGCAGGCGAGGGCCGCTTAGGCTCTCAGCTCTTTGTCGAGTTCCCCTTCCAAGAGGGACTCGAGGCCTCGATCTCAGCAGAAGAAGTCATGCCGCCCAGACGCGATGAGCGTCGGCATGAGCGTCCTCGGAAGGACAAAGCCGCGGCCGTAGGAGAGACGCATCAACCCCCTGCCACTGGAGGGGTTCTCGAAGCCCAAACTGCTCTCCTCCAGAGGCAAGAGCAGCTGATTCGCGAGCTCCAGCAGCAGCTGAGGGCAGCGCAAACTGCCTCCTTGAGGCAGGTCTCTGAGCCTCAAGAGAAAAAGGGGGACGCCCCCAGCAGGGCAGCCCAGCCTCCCCGCAAGGACCTCAGAAATCATCTAGACCATAAACGGGGCCAGATTCGTGACGAAGGCTCGAGCAACAGCCGGAGTCATCATAGCCGCGATGGCCGAACTCATAGCCATCGTAGCCCGAGCCACTCCAAGCGAAAGCCCAGAGCTCAGACCCCAGAGAAGGACGATGAGCAGGAGCGATTTGACAAACGCGTCAGATTGGCTCTCCAGCACAACTTGGACGTGCGGGATCAGAAGCAGATCTGTGGTCACACTGATCTGGGGGGCTCACCCTTCACGAAAGACATTGAGCGCACCCCCTTGCCTAGAAAGTTCTCCGTCCCGCGGTTCGTCCCCTACGACGGACTGTCCGACCCATCCGCTCACCTTCGACACTTCTCCCAGAAGATGTCCATCTGGGGGAATGAGGGTCACCTAAACTGCAAAATCTTCTCCTCCAGTTTGGGTGACCTCCCCCTGAAATGGTTCTGTTCCCTCCCAGAGCAGTCAGTTTCGAGTTGGAAGGAGCTCCAGCTCTCCTTCCTGAAGAAGTTCCAAGCCTACAGCGTCGTCCCCAAGAGAGAAGGGGACCTTCTCGCCCTGAGAATGAAACAGGGTGAGACCCTCGCCAACTTCGCCCAACGATTCTGGGCGGTCTACAGCCAGATTGAGGGCACCAGGGAAGAGATAGCGATCTACGCCTTCCAGCATGCCCTGTTCCCCGGCAACGACCTTCGGAAGGACTTGGCCGGGGACCCCCCAGAGTCCATGCCGGAGTTGATGTCCCGGGTAAAGCGCTTCATCGCCCAGGAGGAAGATGAGATCCGAGCCCGGGATCAGGACGGGCGTCCGGAGCCCGAGCAGAAGAGCAGCCAGCCTCGGCAGAGTGACGGGAGGCCCTTCCAGAAGCAGGAGCCCAAGCAGGCCTGGGTCTCCAGTTCGGCGAAGCCTGCGTCGTCCAGGTCTGGGGGCGCCTGGAAGCCCAGACCTCACTCCAGCACCAGTCAGAGCATCAGCGTCGTCTTCAAGGAGCCGATCTACCGTATCCTGACCAAGATAAAGACCAAGCCATTCTTCAAGTGGCCTCTGCCCTTGAGGAATGAGCCCACCTCCGGCAGCCGGAGCAAGCTCTACTGCTCTTACCACAAAGGTAGCGGGCACAAGACCGAGGACTGCAACTCTTTGCAGTGGTATCTGGAGAAGCTGGCCGAAGAGGGCCACATTCCAGAGTTCGTTGAGGCAGGGGATGCTGGCGGTAGCGAGGGCCGAGTTCACCAGAGCGCAGCCCAGGTTCCAGACAGTGAGGATTCGGAGAAGATCATTACGTGATCCATCTGGCGTCCTCAGCTCCCGCTTCCTCGTCCCGGGGCCGCTCCCAGGCCCGCGCCGATGCCAGGCGGGCATCACACGGGAAGAAGGTGCGGGAGGCCGAACTCGCGCTAGCGTCCAAGAAAGCCCGCTGACAGAGAGCCAAACGAAGGGAAGCTGGCCCCGAACCGGCATGGCCCGTTCAGAGTAGTCTCACTGGCAGGAAAATCAACCTACAAGCTCGAAGACTTGGAGGGCAGGCCACTCCCAAGAAATTCAATTTCTAAAAGATGTAATGAATCTCAGAATCAATGGAAATAGCTTTCGCCCCGTCATCAATCTGTCATCTCTCTTTGATCGACTTCGGCTACAAGGGTTAACAGCCCTGGAAAAGGCCTCGAGTTCGGACACTCGGCCAATTCCTAAACTCAGGGTTTTTACCCACCTACAAGGGTTAACAGCCCTGGAAAAGGCCTCGAGTTCGGACACTCGGCCAATTCCTAAACTCAGGGTTTTTACCCACCTACAAGGGTTAACAGCCCTGGAAAAGGCCTCGAGTTCGGACACTCGGCCAATTCCTAAACTCAGGGTTTTTACCCACCTACAAGGGTTAACAGCCCTGGAAAAGGCCTCGAGTTCGGACACTCGGCCAATTCCTAAACTCAGGGTTTTTACCCACCTACAAGGGTTAACAGCCCTGGAAAAGGCCTCGAGTTCGGACACTCGGCCAATTCCTAAACTCAGGGTGTTTACCCACCTACAAGGGTTAACAGCCCTGAAAAGGCCTCGAGTTCGGACACTCGGCCAATTCCTAAACTCAGGGTTTTTACCCACCTACAAGGGTTAACAGCCCTGGAAAAGGCCTCGAGTTCGGACACTCGGCCAATTCCTAAACTCAGGGTTTTTACCCACCTACAAGGGTTAACAGCCCTGGAAAAGGCCTCGAGTTCGGACACTCGGCCAATTCCTAAACTCAGGATTTTTACCCATCTACAAGGGTCTACGCCCTGGAAATGGCCTGGAGTTCTTACACTCAGCCCTTTCCTAAAGTCCCGGGTTTTGAACCCACTCAAGGGTCTACGCCCTGGAAATGGCCTGGAGTTCTTACACTCAGCCTTTCCTAAAGTCCCGGGTTTGGAACCCACTCAAGGGTCTACGCCCTGGAAATAGCCTGGAGTTCTTACACTCGGCCGAATTCCTAAAGTCCCGGGTTTTGAACCCACTCAAGGGTTAACAGCCCTGGAAAAGGCCTCGAGTTCGGACACTCGGCCGAATTCCTAAAATCAGGGTTTTTACCCCTCTACAAGGATCTACAGTCCGGGTGCATACACCCCTCAAAGATCATTGCCGAGCTCACGCTCCCATAGCCGAAACCAGCGGGATGATGACTCCACTTCGGCACAAGCAGCTCGTCTCGGCCAAAGCCAGCCATTTCGGCCAAGGTCAGCTTTTCAGAGAGAAAGAACTGTGCCAGCACTCAAACACACAAAAGCAGCACAAAAGCACTTGTGTTCCAGAACAGTACATGAAAAGTAAAAAAGAACGCAAAGGCGCTGCACACAGTTTGAATGATCACAAAGTTCATCCTTTTTATTCATTGAAAGTTGCTTTACAGAACAGAAAGCAAAGTATAAAAAGGAGGATCGCAGTCCTCTGAAAAGCAGAAAATAAAGAAAAGCTGGGAAACTCTGATCTTCGCCGACTCTTCGGGCTGCAGACTCCGAGATGCCGGATCATAGACTGGAGGTTCTGAGTGATCCTGAATTTCAGTGAGCTCTACAATACGCTGTGGTTGGTCAGTCCGGAGGCCCTGGACCTCGCTGAGCTCTTCAACACCCTCCGGTCAGTGAGACCAAAGTTTGAAGAGCCCCCAGGTCCAGCGGGCCTCAACTCCACCCTTAGTCTTACCATTCTGACAGGGCGCGAGCTCGATGCCACGCCAGACCCTGCAGAATCGGCAGACACCCAGGGCCCGACCATCCCGCAGTTGCAGAGGTGTCCCCCGCAACCTGACCAGGGACGGTCGGCCATGAACCCGCGTTCAGAGAGCGCGTGGTCCACGGGGAGTTCCTTCAGAGAGCGCGCAGACCACGACGGGCTTCCCCCCTTGGAGAAAGCCGTCCACAGGCGCAAGGGTCCCCCCCGGATCGAAGATTGCAGAATGTCTGCCAGGCATGGCTCCTATGTCTACGTGATTTAAACTATCCTACGTTCTGTTCTTTTCATCGCCCATGGCAAGCCTGTCACCCCTACTTATAGGAAGAAGAAAGGCTCAGCCTCCGAAGGAAGTTATGGGGGCGAAGTCTCCCACGCGTTACTCGGGATGCACGACTGTTGACCAGCAATCCCTATGACGCCAAGTGGAGATATCCGTCCGTTTCCCTCATAAGCCGTGCCACCATGTTTATTGCTATTTATGGCCTCCAGAATACGGAGAATCGGCACAGACAGCTATGAGGACCGTTTGACTTCTTCTACCTCAAGAGTCACGCGTTATATTAAAGGCATTCAAATACCATTCAATGCCACATCCAGAAATGAAAAAGAGACAAGTGTAGAGAAAAACGCACAAGTGAAGAAGCCCGACTTTCATTGAATTGACAGAGAATATTACAAGGCTAAGAAGCAAAAACATTACATGCAAGAAGACAGAAATAAAAAGGAGCCCGGCTACTGCGGTTTCGGCGACTCCACTAGGTTGATCACCGTATCTTCTGGACCAGTGGACTCGGCCGAAACCGTGACCTTGCTTGGAGCGTCGCTGGCAGAGGAGGCTTTGACCGGTACCTCACCCGAACCAGGGGCAGAAGAGGTCTCACCCTGAGGCACGGCCGAAGCATCGCTGGCAACCGGGGCATCGCTCGAGACCGGGGCAACGGGAGCGTCGTCAGCAGCAGGAGCAACTGCAGGAGCTTCAACTGGGGCACTTTCGGCTGCAGGAGCGGAGCTCGGCTCAGGAGCAGGGTCCGAGTACTTCGGCAGGTCCCGATAGACAGGATGGTCTTCGGGGACCCCCGCACGTCTCAGTGCGGCCAGGCATCCTTCCTCGAATAGGATGGCGGTAATCTCCTCCACCTGCTTCTCATATAGCTCGGTGGCGTGATCCACCCCATCCTGGAAGGCGGACTGGGCCTCGGACAGAAGAGAGGCCTTCTCCTTCTCCAGCTCGGCGTTCGCCGTCCTCAACTTCGCCGTTTCGGCTCGCCCAGCCAGCACTTCCCCGCGCAGCCTCGTCCCCTCAGCCGTCGATTCAGCCTTTAATCTGGCCAACTCCGACTCCAGCTCGGCGGTCCTCTTGTTCCTTGTCCAGACCTCGCCCTTCAGATGGTTAGCCTTCGCCGTGAGCTCGGCGACATCAGCCAGAGCTGACGCCAACCGAGCAGCCTCTTCAGCACTGGCTTTCTTCATCCCCTCCATTCCCTTCCGCGACTCCTCCAGCTCCTTCTTCAGCCTATCCCTTTCGGACTCTAGCTGAGTGACCCTCGTCGCGTTCCTGTCGCTCCTTCCCACCACGGTTAGGAGCCTCTGCACGTTCTGCAAATGGAGAAAGTGGGTCAAACCGGGGCAGTCGAGCTAAGTTACTTGAGGAAAAGTGCTGGAAACACTTACCAGAAGGTTCGCCTGGATCGCCGAGACCATCAGGCTCTCATTGTCGAACCTCTCATGCGTCTCCATATCTCGCGGCAGAGCGCAGGCCTTGGCAAGAGCCCCGATCACGTCGGCATTCCCCATGAGCCGGTCCTCGACGTTCAGAGGCTTACCAGGCTGCGTTTCCATCCTCGGCCTCCATGGCGCCGGGGCACTTCGGGGTCCGGGAGCTGATCCAGACCCTTGCCCCGCCAAGATTGTGAGCTCGCGGGTCGCCCCGCCGGTCGGCTTGCTAACCGGCGCACTCTTCTCAATTGGAGCCTTGGCTCCGGGGGCCCGCGCAGGGGTCTTACTCTTCGGAGGCTGTTCGGCCCCCGAATCCTTCTCCCCCGCCTTGGACTTCTTCCTAGGCGGGGACCCCTCCCTCGGGCGCTCCGGCGAGCGTTGCCGAACTCCCGCGTTCGAAGCAGGAGCTGGAGCAGGTGCCGGAGCAGAAGCAGGAGCGGAAGTGTCGCCAGCACCTCCCGAGCTCGAAGCTGCTCGGGTGCTGGCAGAAGATGGCGTCGCAGAGGAAGAGGGCCCCCGCCTGAATTTGGCCGCTAGGTCCTTGACGGTTGGCTCCCTCGACCTTCCCGCCATATCTTCTTCCTGATCAGAAGAGTAAACGTCCACTATCTGTCTCAGGTTCGGCGGCTCCGAACTGGAAGTGGACGCCTCGGACCCAGACGCAGCTCGGCTCGCGGCAGGATCGTTCAAGGGGATCCCGGTAGGAACAGCAAGGGAGACGGTTGGACGATCAGGGTGCGCTTCGTCCACCTCGGGTACCCCGGTCCTCTGGTAGTGGCCGCGGTATCTCGGCGTGTATCCGAGCAGCTTCCAGGCTGACCTGGTCTCGTGCCCCTTGTACCTCTCAACCGTATTGATGTCGTCGGGGTTCCTCCTCCAGCCTTCACTCGCAGCTCGGCGTCGTCTCGCACCTGCCTCTGCATAACAAATAATAGAGGAGTCAGCTCGGCATCGTCGAAATCAAGCAAAGAAGATGAATGAAAAGGAGCGATGTTTACTTGGGACTGTCCCGGGCGGCGCGGGACCGCTAGCCTCCTACTTTCGCCAGCGCCGAACTCCCAGTCCCCCGAGACGCAGAAGAAGGCTTCTTCGGCATTCTTACTTGAATCTTCCAAGGCCAGGACGAAGCCTCTTCGCTGCGGCTTCACCCGGAGATAATATTTCCCTTCCCCGGCCTTGCAGATATCATAGGTGTCCTCGATATCATGGACACCTAGGTCGGTCCCCAGAACCTCATTCAGCTTCGCCGTGCCCATGATGACCTTATAGCCATTGGGCATCAGCTGGCACGGGGTAAGGGACCAGGTACTGAGGCAGGCTCTAAGTAGAGGGTGCAGGGGAAATCTGACCCCGCCCTCGATCACAGAGATCAGAGGGAACGGCATCCAGCCGCCGGACCAGCGCATCGTGGCATAGTCGACGGAGTCCGCCGGTTTGAGTAGGACCCGCTCCGGAATGTCGAAGGCAGCCCTAAATCTGGCTATACCCTCTTCGGTGTCTAAACTGAACCTAGGGGTGCCCATGTCTAGAAAGAAGGGTACAGCAAAAGAGAAAACCCTAAAGGTTGCGAAACCCTAAAGAAAAGCTACACAGAGGCGCGGGGCAACTTACAGAATCAGAAGGGGCGACTCGAGTACAGATCCAGACACGCCCTATGGTCGTCCTCGCTAAAAGAAATCTCGAGCAGCAGAGCATAAATCACAGATGAAGGCAAAGGCGAAAAGAGATCAGAAACAAGAAGGGAAGGAGACGACCCTCTTTATGGAAAACCAACCCTCGGCGCGCGCTACTTTCGAAATTCGAAAGGGCGGATTTCGCGATTTGCGCCCGTTCCATCAATAAGACAGCACACTCAGTGAAAAGGCGACGCGTGTAACCGTCGACTCGCATCCCAGTACAGACAGGACGGAGCATTCATTACTTCAGGACAGTTGAAGCGACACCAGGCAATGACCGTCGCATCCCCAGACGAGTCTTCTAACTTTCGACCGCTAAAGGTCAGGGCGCTTAAGAGGTCAAAAGCTAGGGGGCAATTGTGTGGGGAGATTTCCAGAGCCACAGGATTACGCTAATCACAGCCATCAGATGAGTCTAAGCACTCTCACGTGCCATCCGCGTGCCATCCGTGTGGCACCAGGCTCACCCCGGCTGCCAGGACAGGAGGTCCGGCTGAAGTCAAGCAGCTCCGGACCGCTGGCGCCGAGCTCAGCCACCTCGTGTGTCCATCTCGGCAGAGAGCTCCACCTCGGCTGAAAGAGCCGGGACGGGAGCCGAAGTAAGAAAGAACCTCCGCTTGCGCCCCTCGCCCCCTCCACGTCATCAAGCACGTGGAGGAGAGCTAGCAGGACAGATGCGACATCCAGCCGCTCACAATCTTCACCAGATCACTGACATGGCGGCATCCAGCGGCTGAGGCCACATCAGGGCAGGGCCCGAGGGCGGATCCGATGGTACCCCTACCGCCAAAAGCGTCCAACACGATCTGGCCCAACAAGCGCGCATTAAATGCGACGTGGGCTGATCCGACGCGCATTTAATGCGGAGTGGGCTAGATTGGACCGCATTAATTGCATCGTGGGCTGATCATGACTTCCCAGTCAAATCATGAGACCCATGCCAAGATATCGTCCAAGATATCTTCCAAATCGTCTATAAAAAGGACTGCATTTTCACATGGAAGGTACGCACAAGACAACTCATAGAGCTGTTACTCTGCCTCTCTTCTTCCTCTCCTTTCATTGTCCCAGTTCCTTCACTGACTTTGGTATCGGAGAGCCTTGCGCCGCCCAGGCCAGGGTCCTCTGACCGTGTGTTCTTCTCTTTCAGGCTTTCGGATGGTACTCAGTCACCACCATCATTAGATAAGTCCCCTAAGGCTCCCCAGTTATTGTGGGTCATTATTTTCTGCACCTACACAACCCATATGGAAAAACAGAGAATTCACTCCAACACGAGCTGAAATCATGAAAAGACTATCTCAAGAACCAAAATCAGCAAAAAACCAGATGCAGAAAAATGGAATCTACTCCACGACAGCATCCAGTTAAAAAAAGTAAAAATTTCATCCAAACATTCATATTATAAACAAGAACCCGGATTAAGAAAAAATCTCAAGAAACTGAAATCGGAAGAATCAATCAGTAGTTTACAAAATAACCAAAACCCATCTTCTAAATCGGTAGCATATCCACAAAACCTCCCCATTTCATGCAACCCAGATTCAAAAACATGGAATCTACTCCGGCACAAGCCGAAACAACAACAAATGATCCTCAAAAACAGCAAAAACAGCAAAACCCAGATAAAAGATGCATTAAACTTCAATCAGAAAGAGAAAAGAGAAGTACCCATTGGAAGAACGATTGGTGTTTGTAAAAGCATCCTCGGACTTGGAAGAAGAACAGACAGGTGGCCTGTTGGAGCCCCGAGAACTCGAGACCGAATTCCTGAGGCGCTTCTTGAGAGCGTGGGTGGTTGCTAAAGTGCGCACGAGGGAGATGGGCACTGCGAGATTACGTGGATTTGGTGTTAGCAGAGAAAATACAAAGTAGTTGGAAAGGAATGTGGAGAGTGTTGAAGCAGCAGCCATCATTTCTTTCACAAATTGCGACTCATCCGCGCTCGCGAATGGATGCTGAAACAGACTTTGTAAGAAAAAGATTTTGGCAGTAACAGACTTGTAAGAATTACGGCCACCATCAGTCACAATCCATAACATTACTCCGCCTTGTGATTGTGACGAAAGTTAAAGAAAATTACCCTAAATCGTTCTAAATACTTCTAATTTTTTGTGATATCGTAAAACTCATTTGCAATATCGCAAAATTATAATTGGATTGTGCCAAGTCAAATAAATCTCTCTCGTTATTTCTTTGTATTTCAACTTTTAAGGTAATTTTATGCATTATCATAAATTTAAAAAAAAAAAAAGAATTTTATCGAAAAAATAATTATATGTCTACTATACTAAAAGGTAATTTTAAGTAACCTTATACCAAAGAAGTCATCCGCCTAGAAAATATACTTTTTTTTCCGTTTTTTTTATAGGATCGATGTCAACCCTAATTTCCAGTGTCTTATTAATGCTCGAAACCCATCCCCCATCCCTTTGTTCGACTTTTACTCGCTTAATCCGACACCTTCCCTTTCACGTTTGGTAATTTTACGAGTAAAGTCAAGTCAAGTTAAGTCATCTTACACATCAAATCAAAAGTACTTTTTACCAAAATTCCCTCCAAGTTTTCCAACAAAAAGTCAAAAAATAACTACATTTATTAACTAAAAGACAAAAAAACTTCATTTCTCATACCAAAAGTCAACAATATTACATCCCAAACAACTAAAAATAAAATACCATCATAACCCACTACATATTTTATTCATACTTTTTATTTCACTTCACTCCACTTTATTTAAAAAGTAAAATGCCAAACGTTGGCCCGTTTGGTAATTTGACTAGTAAAGTCAAGTCAAGTTAAGTCATCCTAAACATCACATCAAAAGCATTTTCTACCAAAACTCTCACCAACTTTTTCAACAAAAAGTTAAAAAGCAACTACATTTATTAACTAAAAGACAAAAAAAAACTCAATTTTCCATATCAGAAGTCAACAATATTCCATCTTAAACAACTAAAAATAAAATACCATCATAACTCACTACATATTTTATTCATTATTTTTATTTCACTTCACTCCACTTGTTTAGGAACTCTACTTGTAGAGTAAAAGTTAAGTAGATCCCCATTTTCCCAAAAAAAATCCCAGCAAAAGTACTTTATCTCAAACTTTACACCATATTTTTTTTTTAAAAAGTCAAACTAAAAGACAAAAAAAAAAACTCCCTTTTTTCAATAAAAAAATAAAAAAGATTCATCCTCAAACAACTAAAAATAAATTATCATCATAACTCATTCATATTTTATTATTTCTTCAAAATAACATTCCCTCCACTCAACTCTACAAGTAAAGCCCCCAAACAGCCCTTTTCCCACCTCTTTGATGCCATTGAATGAAGGTCACGTGCTTTTGTTTGGTGGAGACCATTAAAGGCCATATGCTATTGTTTGGTAGAGAGCATTGTAAAGGTAAGGTTTGTATTTAGAACATTGAGTTTTACTTTTCACATTCTCTTTTTATTGAAAGTTCCATGTTGCCATGCCTGTATTTTTCTAATGTTTACTTGGACCCATATACTCTTGAAATGAAAGATATGAAAGGCCACATACTGTGGTCTGATGGATACCATTCTAAACGTCCACTTTGTATGTTGCCCTAGAACAATGACTTTCCAATTTTGGTCGTGCCCTACAACAATGCATTTTCTATTGTTTGTTTGACACCTTTAAATAGGATATAGGCATCACATTTAGAAATGGGCGTTCGAGTTTCCTCACAACATTTGATGGTGCTACGTGAACTGATATTTGCATTGAATCGCCCAACATTCATTTTGGTCTTCCTACTCCTATGATGCATTGAAAAGCATACGTAGACCTGCATTGTTGTATGATATTTGATATTTGTTCAACCTTTTAGTTAATTCCCTGTTTTGCTATTTGATATTTGTGTCGGCCCATTGAAATTCATATGTGAAGTGAAACCAAATGATGTTGAAATGGCTCAAAACTTCATATATACACTTCTGATGACTATTTTGAAAGATCTTGAATTTTTTAGATGGTTTCAACAAGATCTGATGCTTGAAGCAGCTTCGCCTATCGTGGCCTGATGCAGCTTCATGTAACTACTTAGATGTTGAAAGTATATGAATAGGTAAAGTGACATTTTTGATATCAACAAGAGGGTACCCTCTTTTGATGGTTCAACCACCAAGGAGAATGTCATAATTATTGATCTTGGAGTTCTTTTCTCTGGGTTTTCACATGGCCCAAGTTTCAACCAGTGACGGATATAGGAATTTCTCCAAGAGGGGGCAAATAAGAATTAAAACCTTTAATAAATAAAAAATTTATTAAGTATTTGTTTCATCGCGGTCCCATTTTCATTACTATCATCAATGTTTGTCAATTAGGAATGATAATTAGTGAACTTTTTTCATTTTTTAACCTTTTTATTTATTTTTATTTTTGTAAAACTACATTTTTCTGTAAGATGTCATAAAGACACCAGACTGTGACTTCCACTCCTATTGATATAAAGAGGGGATGGTGTTCATTTTGAACGGTTTGGAATATAATTATGTGGACCCTACAATGCATTTCCAGAGACCTGTGAGTTAGCAAATAATAGTGATTTTCTTTTTATATTTCTAACCTATAAAAAGACAGCGGGCCATAAAATAATTTAGTGGGTCATTATTCTTGCTAATCTAATCTATCCATTTACATTGCCTGATAGCCCTAGAATTTCCATCCAATCTAATCAAGATCAATATTCTTAGCAAATTTTTAAATAACATGGTATCAAAAAAAAAAATCTTACAACATAAAATAAAGAAAAAATAAATAACATAAAAAAGTAATGGTGTTTAACAAAAATACACAATACATGAAAAAAAATTAACATATACATTTAAAGATACTCACTAAAGAGGCATTCGTTAAACTCATGCAAAAAAGAAAAATGATACAAAAGAAATAAAAGGCGAGATGGGTTTTTGGAATTACTTGTATAGGTGTACATTTGAGAATCAATGCAAAAGAGTTATTAAGTGTTTAAGAATTAAGGAGGAGACAATAGGCACTGGGCGTTCATAACAAAATAAAGATTAGGTGCTGCCGGAGGGGGAGATGGAGCGAGAGGGAGGGAGGAAGGGAGGGTGAGGGAAAGAAACAGGGAGCTCGGAGAGGGAGAGGGAGAGAAACATGGAGTGAAAGAGGGAGATGGGGAGGGAGAGAGGGAGGGGGAGGGAGAGGGAAAGGAGGTGGAGAGAGGGAGACAGCGAGAGGGAGAGCGTGCGGCGGGTCGAGGCGGGCAGGGAGAGCGAGAGAGGAAGAGGGAGAGGAAGAAAGAGGAAGAGGGAGAGGAAGAGAGAGAGAGAGAGAGAGAGAGACCGAGAGCGGGCGCCGGCAGGAGGCGGGCAGGGAGAGGAAGAGAGATGGAGTGTAGAGAGAAGTTGAGAGAGTAGAGGTTAAGGTATTTTAGGAAGTACAAGGTGTGTATAGAGTAATCATGGCGAGTGTATAGAGTAGCTGTGTGCAGAGATCAATTTTCAATGTGTATTTAGCAGCTCTTTTATTATTTGGTTATAGCAAAAATCGAGGAGGGACAAAAATAATTAAAAGATAAAATTGCCCATAAAATAAATTTAAAACACATTATCCCCATGTGAGAATTTCAAAAAATTGAGGGGCAATTCCTTATGTACATCCGACCTTGGTTTCAACTTCATTTTGATGATCATAGATATTTAATTATGCTGGATTTTTAGTCATTTGAAATCCATATAAACCAGTCTTTTTGTAGATTTTGAAATATTTTTTACTAAAAAAATACAATTTTGACAATTCTAGCTTTCTCTTTTGCGTTCTTCACAATTTTATTTAAAAATTTACGTCAAAATATTTACATATTTTTAAGAGGATTTTACCTAAAAAAGGACTCAAGATGGCCACTAAACAAAAAAATGGGCCACTAGTAAATATGGCACGGAAGTGGTCCTAGGGGACCACTTTCGTTTTTTATTACTAATGATCAAAACAAGTGACGACGTCGTTGCATCATTCAACCCCATAAAAGTGCCCCGAATCCCCACTGTCCCCTTCTTCTTCCCCGAAACGAGTGACGACGTACTCTCCATCATCTCCACCTCCCTCCTCCCCCGCGACCTCTGCAACCTCAGCCTCTGCCATTTCGTCTCCTCCCCGCCTCCGCCTCCGCCCCTTGCTATGCACTTCAACGGCCTCAACTTGGAGGACGAGCAAATGCTGCTGGATTTGTTGGAGTGGGGGCAAAGGACACGGAGGCCGGAGAATGCGGAGGCGGAGGGGATCATCTCCGGGAACTGTTTCTTCCGACGCCGCCGCTTCTTGGGGGGAGGTTCGAGGAACTGGGTTTTCGGGCTTTGGGAAGGGTCTGGAGGGTTTGGCATCCGGTCTGGGTTTTCATCGTGAGATTGTGGAAGGTGGTTTCGGGGCTTAGATTGGTGGTTTTGGGGTTTAGTCTGGTGGTTTTGGGGTTCAGATTGGTGGTTTTGTGGTTGGGTTTCCATGGCGTGGGGAGGAGAGAGGGAGAAGGGAGACGGAGGGAAGTTTTGGGGGAGTAGGGTTTTGAAGATTTTAGGGCTTTTATTATTATTTTTTGGAGTTATTAAGCAGATGATGTTAACTTGTTGAGTTTGGAAATTCATGATCCCCTGTTTAATTGAGGGATCTGGGGAGGTCTGCAACGTATACTTTGATGTGTTGGTGTGTAATTTGGGAGGAGAATGAGAATGAGTGAGAGGAAGAGGAAGAGAGGGTTGGAGATGGGGATATGAAGAAGAAGAAGAGAGAGAATGCAGAGGAGAGAAAAGGAGAAGAGGATAGTGGGGATTGGGCACATAAGAGGACGAGCAAATGCTGCTGGAGCTGGTCACGGATCAGGTGTGTCTTAAGTTGCCCGACTCTCTCAATAGTTGCTTCTCCTTATTTTTCCCTCAGTCAACAGACGAAGAAGCGGGTGGTGGCGATTTGGGTCTTTTAGAGGAACGCAGGTTGTATCTTATCAAAATGTATAATAACCTCCATGTAGTTGTTATGAATTGGCAATTGTTACCTGGGTTGTCTTCAGATGGAAGCCAAATAGCGAAGAGAATTCTCGACAACCTGATGAGTTTTGCTTCAAATTGCAATAGAGAATTGCGCTACCACTGCCACCACCAGCAGCAGCACCCCGACCACGACCGCGGCCAAGAGGAAAACGGTTGCTCGAACCTTTATAGATGGAATAAAACAGGCTTTTGGGAGGTCTAATTGCGACGTTAACGTTCGCTTGTTATGGATTATTGAATGTTGCCTTGTGGTGGATTATTGAATGTTTTAATATAGATTTTTGAATGCTGCCAAGTTATGTGCTTTTTTATGGCAAGAAACGAAGCTTGTATGTCCATGTCTTGTAGTGCGCTCACATAAAACCAATACACATATCATTTTTTTTCTATTGCAATGGTCAGTGACGACGTCGTTGCCTCACAGAAGATAGAATTTGGAAGGAAGTGTGTTCTAATATTTGACGACGTCGTTGCTTCACATAAGCTAGTAGAATAAAGTGTGCTTTAATATCGGACGACGTCATTACTTCACAAAAGCTAGTGAAAGACAATATGCTTTAATATATGACGACGTCGTTGTTTCACAGAATCCAGTGAAAGACAATGTACTTTAATATATGACGACGTCGTTGCTTCACAGAATCTAATGCGAAAACTGATGTGTTAATCTGTGACGACGTCGCCGCTTGTAGAAAATAAGCAAAAAAAATTATATTTTTTTGCAGGAATACCGGTTCCGTAGCATATATACTATAGGTACGTCTTCCGGTCAATGGCCAACTAAGGTCCTATTTTAGGTAAAATCCTATATATTTAATTTTAGTTGCTTTTGGCTTCAAATTTCCATTACGACAATTTTGAAATATTTTTAATTGAAAACACACATTCAATTACTAGAATCTTTTTTCACAGAAAAGTGTGAATTTGACGATTCTCGCCTTTTTAATCTTTAAAATTTAGAATATTTTTTATTGAAATATAAACTTTCATAATTTTAGCATTTTCTTTATTTTATAATTTGTTGAAAATATATTATTTTTTTTTTAAAAATACATTATTTTAATTATTTAATATTTTTAAAATTTTAACTACTTTTCGCTCAAAGCGTCATTTTGGTCATTTTCGAATGTTTTTTGACTAAAAAACACAATTTTGATAATTTTGAAAGGTTTTTTACAAAAAAAAAATTGACTTTGATGATTCTCTTGTTTTCTTTTTTATATTTCTATAATTTTTTGAAAATTTTTTTTTCTGAATAATTAAATTTTTATAATTCTAACTATTTTATCTCAAAAGTGCCGTTTTGAAGATTTTGCAATGTTTTCGACTAAAAAACATGATTTCGGCTTTTTTTGTGTATTTTTTATTTTTAGATAATGACATTGACAATTCTATCTTTTTTTTATTACAATTTTCTTGAAAATAATTTATTTAAAATATTTAACATATTAATATTTTTGGATCTTTTTGGTTTAATAGTGCCTTTTTGACGATTTTCAAAAATTACAATTTTGATGATTTTAGAATCTTGTTTACTAAAAAAGATACGATTTTGATGATTCTAATATATTTTCATTTTTTTTAAATAAACTTATACAAAACATTTTATATTTTATAATTCTCATTGTTTTTTGCTGAAAAACTGAAAACGCAATTTTGATGAGCTTGGCATTTTCTTTAGATTTTGTTAAAAGAAATTTATTGAGAATAATTTATAGAAGTATTTTTTTATAATTTTGGCTCAAAAATAAGATTTAACAATCTTGTATTTGTTTCAACAAAAAAAATTGACTTCAAGGATTTTAGAATGTTTTCGAATGAAAAATGCGACTTCAATGGTTTTGGCTTGTTCTTTCTATTTTTTATCAAATTTTTTGCACATAATTTATTCAAAGATATTTTAGTTTTATTACAATTTATTATATTTTTTGGCTAAATATAGTGATTTATACAAGTTTGGATTGTTCTCGACACACGTCTTTAATGATTCTGGCATTTTCTTTATTTTATAAATATAATTTATTTTAAATATTTGAAATTCGGTTGAAAAGCGCCATTTTGATGATTTTGAATGTTTTCAACTTAAAACTCAATTTTTACGCTAGCTTTAACTAAAAAACGCCATGTTGTTGATTTTGTCATTTTCTATTTATTCATTACAATTTATTGAAATGAATGTTTTTTGAAATATTTTGGTTTTTTAATTTTTTTTTTTTTTTAACTTTGCCTAGAATCATGATTTTAAGGATTTTGGGAAGGAATGTTGTAAACTTGAAATAATGACTTTTACGAGTTTGATAGTTTCTTTCTTTTTGGTCAAATAAATTTATTGAGAAGAATTTATCAAAAAAAAATATGTTTTATAATTTTGGCCGAGAACAAGATTTTGACGATTTTAGAATATCTTCGACTGAAAAATGCAATTCAATGATTTTGGAATGTTTTGGATAGAAAAAGGTAACTTTTATGATTTTGGCTTGTTTTTATGTTTTTTATTAATTTATTTTAAAATATTTTTTAGGCATATTTCATAATTCTACAATTTTTGATTTTTTGGCTGAAAAACAAGTTTTATAAAAATTTTGAAAAATTTTCAACTTAAACGATTCTGGTGTTTTCTGTTTTTTAACAAATTAAAAAAAAGAAATTACTTCAATTACTTCATATTTTTAAGTTTTTAGCTATTTTCTTATTTAAAATGCCATTTTGATCATTTTAGAATATTTTCGACTGAAAAATGCGATTTTGACGATTTGAAGTTTTTTTTTAGAAAAATGTGTCTTTGAAGATTTTGGCTTTTTTATTATTCTTTACATTTTTTAAATAGAATTTCTTCACGATATTTCAATTCTTTAATTTTCTTAATAGAATTTCTTCACAATATTTTTTACATTTACAATTTGGTATGTTTTTCACTTAAAAGCTATATTTGAAAGATTTTTTAATGTTTTTGACTGAAAACTGCAATTTCAACAATTTTGGATTCTCTTTTACTAAGAAACACTTTAATGATTATGGTTTTTTTAATTTTTAAAATGTTTTAAAAATTGATTTCACAATATTTCAATTTGATGATTTTTGAATATTTTCGATTGAAAATTGGAATTTCATGATTCTGAAATGCTTTTTTACTTAAAAAATACGAATTTGAGGATTCCTAGTTTTTTTAATTTTTAATTTTTTTTAGATGAATTTGTTCAAAATATTTTATTACGGTTTTTACGCGATAATACATTTTAGATGACCACTATACGCAACAGTGCACTTTTAACCATCGATGCACCTAACAGGGAATCCGTACAGGATTCCCTGTTTTTTTTTGCCATTTTTTTTTTGTGGTCGAATTCGACATTCATTTGTTGTGTTAAAGGTCGAATTCGACCTTCATTGCAGCGCTGGAGGTCGAATTCGACCTTCATTGCAACGGTGGAGGTCGAATTCGACCTTCATTTGCTGTGTTAAAGGTCAAATTCGACCTTCATTGCAGCGCTGGATGTCGAATTCGACCTTCATTTATATACGAGGTGAGTTTTTCGCGGGGCCCGCTCATTTTTTCATTTCCCCCCTTATTAGACCTACCCGCCCCTGTCTCTCACCTCTCTCTCTTTCTCGCTGGTCTCTCTCAGCTCTCTCTCTCTCGCCTCGCTCTTAGCTCGATCTCTGCTCTCGCTCTCAGCTCTCTATCTTTCCCTCTCAGCGTCGCTTGTTGAGATCTCTGGAAGCTCGCCAGCAGCACTCTTCTCTCGTCGATCGAGCTCTCTCGCCTCTGCACTCCCTCTCCCGATCTCGTCGATCGAGCTCTCTCGCTCTCAGCTCTCATCTCTCCCGATCTCGTCGAGCCCTTCTGCCCTCGTTGCTGCTCTCCCTCTCTCTCTCGCCTCGCTCTCTTGCTGATGCCCTCTTTCTTTTGCTGCGATATCTCTCTCTGCCCTGCTGCTGCTCTCCTCTCTCTCTCCCCCGCTGCCCTGCAGTGCTCTCTCCCGCCTGATTTCTCTCCCTCGTTGCCCTGCTGCCGCGCTCATCCCTCGCCTGATCTCTCTCCCTCGCTGCCCTGCTGCTGCGCTCATCTCTCTCGCCCCCTCTCTGCTGTGCTCATCTCTCTCGTCTAATCTTTCTCCCTCGCTGCCCTCTCTTCTGCGATCTCTCTCTCCCCCTTTATGCTGCGATCTCTCCCTCTTTGGTGAGAAAGCCATGCTTGAAGATGCTGAAAGGCGATTAAAGTCGTGCTTGAAGATGCTGAAAGGCGACAAGTGAACGAAATGGCTGTAAAAGACTGGCTTTGAAAGATATAAGCTGCTGCTGACGATGCGAAAGATGTGCTAGATGAGTTCAGAATCGAAGCTCTATGGAGAAAGGTTGAGAATCAAGCAGCTGGCAAGCGAGAAAAGGTAGGCAACTTATTCAACCCACTTGTCTTTCTTTTCAAGATGGCACATAAGATGCAAAAGCGGAGGAAGAATTTCGAGCACATTGCCAAAGAGAGATCTCTTTTCCATTTCACATTCACAGGGGGAGTTGCTGCAAGAGTTGTAGACATTCAGCCTCTGATCTCAAAAACAAGGGAGACTTGTTCTGCAATTGTATCGAAGGTTTATGGGAGGGACACTGAGAAAGAAAATTTAATAGATTTGTTAACCAAATCAGAATCAGAAAATGAAGAGGACCTCTCTATCATTCCCATAGTTGGTATGGGGGGACTAGGTAAGACCACAATTGCTCAATTGGTATATCATGATGAACAAGTGGACTTGCCAGCAGTTGACTAGTAACTTAACTCTACATTCCATCCAATCGAAAGAGTAATTAGAAGGGAAAGCACTTGCCAGCTGGGTCTAGCAATCCGACAAACCAACCACTTGTTTTGTTAGTAGGGGGACTACAGAATGCCTCCCCATTGTAATTAATCAAGATATAGCTAACCGATTAATATATAAGGGAAAGTTAACCAAAGACTTGTAATTTTTATTAAAAGTTGGTTAGCAACAGCACCGCACTAATGGCACTAGGAAACTACTGTGAAACTTTTATGCATTGGCCCATTTTGTTCAAACTTTGAAACTCCATTGGATTGCATTTTCTGTTGATCCACTAATCAGCCTGCCTTAGAGGATAACAATACTCAAATATGTTGACATTCAATTCTACCCATATCCAAACACCCCTAGGCATGAGATATGGCATTCTATTTACTCAAAAGGTAGTGCATAAGGCTCCTGAATGCACCTCGAGTAAATAAGTAATTACGCCTCTTGTTGTAGTTAAGCCTCTTAATTGAGTTATCTATGGTTAAATTAACTGACCTCATGTTGCATGTCTATTGCAGCTCAATGACTATAATGTAGAGACGGTGCCATCTTTTGCAGTGTTTAACACATCAAGATTGCCATCATGACTTTTGTTATGCCCACCTTTTGTTATTGTAGGTTTCATGAAGAATCACATTGAAGCCCACCTTTTGTCCATGTATTTTAATATGTTTGAGATTGATCAAGACTTATGTTTGTAGGGGCACACCACTATGTGGCTGAACAATATGAATGAAAGGCACATGTTTCAATTTGAGATAGTGCGGAAATGGGATTGTTTCAGCAAGGTTCTGAAATTTGTTAATGTTGTGTGGAAGTTTATGAATGGATGAAAGTCGTCCAGGAATGCTTTCTGTTGTCGCATGAGTGTAAATTATTTCTTGAGTGTTTCCCTTGTTGAAAATTATGGTATGGATGGAATTGGTCTAGGAATGTTGTCTAGTCATGTTGCAGAAATTTTGTTGCAGAGATTGTAATGCACAGAGAGACTTTTGTTGCAGAAATTGGGTTTGTTTCAGCTAGTGTAGAAATTGTAGAAACACTTTTTTTCAAGTTTTAAATAGTGCAGTTAATGCGTTTGTTTCAACTAGTGCAGAAATTTAGATGCCAAATTTAGTGCAGAAAACAGCAAAACCAAGTTTTAAAAAACCCACATTGCAATTCAATTTAGTCTCAGTATATCAAATAAAATCCATTGACCAAACTGAACCAGCAAGATGGTAAGATAACAATCATAGTATTCTAAAATCAAATTGGCCTACAATGTTGTCCAATATGTTTCAGCAGATTTGGCTGACAGGATAGGAAAAGTGCGCGAGTTGAAAATGCAACAAACGGGATTGATTCCTACCCAAAAATTGTAAATTTGAAGTTCATCATATGGACTTCGAAACCCCTATGTTTCGTTTAAAAACTCCCTTGGAAAGTGGGTTGACCAATGCCCCAAACAGGGGTACTCAACAAGGTTTCAGCACATTTGGCCGATAGGATAGGAAAAGTGTGCGAGTTGAAAACATGGCAAACGCGATTGATTCCTACCCAAAAATTGCAGATTTGAAGTTCATCATATGGACTTCAAAACCCCCAAGTTTCCTTTAAAAACTCCCTCGGGAAGTGGGTTAACCAGTGCCCCAAACAGGAGTACTTAGCAAGGTTTCAGCACATTTGGCCGATAGGATAGGGAAAGTACGCGAGTTGAAAACATGGCAAACGCAATTGATTCTTACCCAAAAATTGCAGATTTGAAGTTCATCATATGGACTTCAAAACCCCCAAGTTTCTTTTAAAAACTCCCTCGGGAAGTGGGTTAACCAGTGCCCCAAACAGGAGTACTCAGCAAGGTTTCAGCACATTTGGCCGACAGGTTAGGAAAAGTGCGCGAGTTGAAAACGTGACAAACGCGATTGTTTTCTGCCCAAAAATTGCAGATTTGAAGTTCATCATATGGGCTTCGAAACTCCCAAATTTCGTCCAAAAATTTCCTCGGGAAGTGGGTTAACCAGTGCCCCAAATGAATTATATCTAACGGTCAAATTTGACCTTTTAACACTGCAAATAAAGGTCGAATTCGACCTCCAGCGTTGCAATGAAGGTCGAATTCGACCTCCAGCGCTGCAATGAAGGTCGAATTCGACCTTTAACACAGCAAATGAAGGTCGAATTCGACCACCAACAAAAATGGTGAAAAAAATTGGGAATCCTGTACGGATTCCCTATTAGGTGCATAGATGGCTAAAGTGCACAATTGCGTATAGTGGCCATCTAAAGTGTATTTTCACGTAAAAACCTCTATTTTATTTTTATAAATATAAAATATAAAAATTTTACACTTTTTTAGTAGCATGGTGGAGTTTGAATCCCTAAAAGTTTCACCCATAGTTTTCTTGAGTGGAAGGAGTATATCTTCGCCACGGAAAACCTGAGCAGTTTAAAACCAATGCCATACTTATGTGCAAGATATCTCATCATAGGTCAGCAAGCTTAGAATGGGATCAACTCATATTGGAGAACTAAAGTACAAGATATCTCATACATATGTTGAAAATCTTATGATGGGACAACTCCTATTAAAATAAAATCTAGAAATTATCCAATACATAGGTAGGCAATGTTACTGTAGGACCAACTCCCATTGAACTATAGTTAGGAATATATCTCACACATGAGTAGGGCGTTATTTTGAAGACTTATAAAATCTTGTGGGCCTACTTGTTCTTGTTAGGAATTCCTAACAAGGGTGTGGGTCTAATCTCAATGGAATTCCAAACTTTCTCTTGGCTACATTCTTAATTCACATATTCCTTGTATAATTCTAAAAAATCTAGCATCTCGAATGATTGCAAGACAACCCCTAACCATTTTACAATTCCACTTGTGGTTCCATTTCTTGATATGCTTACAAGTTACAACCAAGTAAAGGAGTGGAACTGCGGGAATATAGAGGGGGACTGTTGGTAAGCCCCCTCACTCCCACCCCTCCCACCAGCCCACCCCTCCCACCAGGGATCGATCCCTGGTGATCCCTGGTGGGAGGTTTGATTTCCTCCCTCCTGGCCAGTGGGCTACAAGCAATAAAAAAAAAGAGTGTAACTACATATGGGACTTATACCTAATAAAAAGACGATTTTACGGGAGTAAATAGCTGTTACACGAAAAAGGACTCCATAATTGGGGGCTTACAAATGGGTCCGTCGTCCCATTTTCGTGCCATGGCAGAGGCCAGTGGCTCCTGGTTGGAGAAAACCACGAGACTGGAGATCCACATGTGTCAATTTTTTGCCTGGTTGTTGAATCATGAATGAAGGATCTAGATTTTTACTCAGATTAGAGGGTTCCCGGTTGTGATCGAACGGACTGTAGAGAGCAGTTGCAAATTGAATCGATGAGATGTCACAGATCTTGCCTGAGTAGATCTAGAGGTGGGCCATTGGGGGCCAACTGCAACAGCCAAGAATAAAGAATCCGGGTCTGTCGTCTGAGGCTATTGGAGAAGTGGTGGTTGTTGAGGTCCAACCATGTGCCTGATCTTGCTGTAGGAGATCAAGCTTTGTAGAACATCACTGGTCACTGCAGAGGACAAAGAAAACTAAGAATTAGAGGATATGAATTCTTTGTTTGCAGTCGAAGAAGTTACAAAACTGTTGGTTTTGCATGCCAACACAGGAACGCACCGCCCAACCGTCGTCATATAAGACGATGAAGATAGAGCTTAATCGGATTCTAGGCAGGGGCGGAACTAGCGGTGTAAATCTGGCGGGTGGCCCAAGCCCAGCACGGGCCCGGTACGAAAAAACCGTGCCTGGGCTATGTTCGGCCCAGGCTGCCAGGCCTGAGCACAGCTAAAATCCGTGCCGTGCTAGGCCAATGCCCCCAAGCCCGCGGGCGGCCCGGCCCGGCCCGAGGCACAGCCCAGGCCAGCCCCCAACGGACACATTTTTTAAAAATGCGCCCCCTCTTATAAAACGGTCATAATGGGTTTTTTTTACAATGTTAAACCCCCCAAATAGCTATAAACGGTCAAATGAGGGGTATTAGTGTCTTTTGATCATTTTTTACCATTAGACCCCCCAACTGTTATAGAAAGGTCATATGAGGGGGTATTTTATGTCATTTTATCCCTTAGGAATTCTATAAATAGCCCTCACTCCTCTCATTTCTCTACACTCATCTACTCTCTCATTTCTCACACTCCCTCTAAAGTTCTAAGGCTCTAAGCTCTTAAGTCTCATTCTAAAGTTTAAGCTCTCTCTTCAAAGTTTTCTAAGAAATAAAAAGTGAGGGTGACTTCTCTAAAGTGGAGGATTCAACTAAAAATGACTTCTCCATTAGCTCTCCCCTCTCTTATAAAGGTATTTATTATCTTTAATTTTGAGTTTTATTTAGTAATAATATACATAGTAATATTATATATTAAGTTTCATCTTCTCCCATTTCTTATATAAATTATCACAAAAAATACATTAAATATAATTATTTATTTAATTTTTTTAAATCTTTTATTTAGAAAAATGGCTGGACCATCATAACCTTTCAACCTTGACTTCTCTCTAAATGGGAAGATCATGTATTTATTCATTTAGATCAAAGTCAGGGCATAGAAGTAGATAGTAAAAATCCCCAAGATCCTGCATGTTCGGTTTCTACAACTAAAAAGAAGAGAAAAACAAAATTGACTTCTCCGGTATGATCTCATTTTGCTAAAGTTACCGTCTCTTGTCCCAAAGGAAAAACAGAGGAGAAGGCATAATGTAAATATTGCAAAGATCTCTTCGGTGCCAAATCATCAAGCGGCACTGGACACCTTAATAGACACATGAAAACGTGTTTATGCAAACACACAAATATCGCTAACGATGGAGGCCTTGGGGTAAGAGGTGGGATGATCAAACACAACTTTCTCAAACAAATTCATCTGGTAGTTTAAGAGTTTTCAACTATTGTTAGATTTTGAGGGTTGGCATAATTCATGGGATTGGACAAAACTTGAGTATATTCATTGGATCTCTCATTTCTTTATAGAATGGACTGAAAAACTTCAAAATTCTAATATTTCTCTGAACGTTCCTCACATTCGTTTGAACGTTCTAGCTTCAGAGCCTTCCAACCAAATTCCAGATAGCTTCATCGTTCGAACGTGCCCTGGCTTCGTTCGAACGTTTCTTCAGCAGTGCCTTAAAGCTAAGTTTTCCTAGAGCTTCATCGCTCGAACGCAAAGTGCCTTCGTTCGAATGTTCCTACAGTAGAGCCTTCAGGCCATTTTTCCCGAGAGCTCAAGTGTTCAAACGCACCCTGCCTTCGTTCGAACGTTGGTCATGCAGAGTCTTTCAAGCAAATTTTCCGAGAGCACAAGAGTTCGAACGTATGTGACAAGCGTTCGAATGTTGATTCCTAGAAGCCTTCAGGCCATTTTTCCGAGAGCACAAATGTGACGCCCCGGAGTCCCACATCGACTATAGAGAGGAAAGTGATTGAGATTATATGTAGAGCTTACACCCTTACTTAGCATGAGGCCTTTTGATGGGTTGAGGCCCATCAGAAGCAAAACCGTGAGGCCAGTGGGCCAAAGCGGACAATATCATGCATGGGTAAAGGGTGGGGCGTTACAACAAACGTTCGAACGCATGTGACATACGTTCGAACATTGGGTCGCGATTTTTTAAGTCTCATTTTCCAGCAAGCTGAAACATTCGAACGTTTCACTTAAACGTTTGAAAGTTCTAAACTGTTTTCTATTTCGGGCAAACCGTAGTGGATCCCTTAGTTAAGTGAAGTTTTCTTTTACCCTAATTGCCTCTTCTGAACATACTGAGCACCCTTGCTAGTTGAGAGACATTGATTTATGCTCTAGAGACTTCTTCCACTCATGGATTGTCAATTCCACCCCTAGAGACCATTTCCATCATTCTTGCCTTATTGTGATCTTGAAGCGGCTTCGAGATTGGATGGCGAAGAGTTGATCACGGGAGAAGATGAACGGCGTGGCACCGACATGGGGTTTTTCAGGCCTTAGGTTTTTTATAAACTGCGGAAGGGTTGTAAGTTCTCTTGTAATCTTCATATTGATAGTGATTGATCTCGTTACTGGACCGAGTTCTAGGGCTCGTGGTTTTTTTCCCTATTTGGGTTTTTCCACGTATATTGTTATCTCTTGTGGTGATTGTTCTTTATTTCAGTTTTGGTTGTTTTGTGGTTATAGAATTGCATCTTATAGATCTGATTGAGACCTTAACCCTAAGGATTTAGGGGTTTAAAATCTTCAATTGGTATCATAGCGGGTCACATTAAGATACTATGTAAATCGATCTATCAGATCTAGAATGGAATTCAACAAAGAGGGAACCTCCACCAATAAGCCCCCATTGTTAATGGGATCTAACTATCCATATTAGAAGGTTCAGATGATAGCCTTTTTTGAAATCTATTGATGATGATGTTTGGGATTGCGTTGAAGATGGGTATTCTCTACCCAAAATTGAAATTAATGGGAGTTCTATTCTCAAACGTAAGTCTGAATAGACCAAGGAGGAAAAGTATGCTTTAAATTGTAATAGCAAAGCTATTAATGCCATTTATAATGGACTCTCCTTCGGAGTTTCGAAGAATTTCCTCTTGTACCACTGCCAAGGAAGCATGGGACATTCTTCAAATGATCCATGAGGGTACAGATAAGGTCAAACAGACCAAGCTCCAAAATTACACTACTGCTTTTGAATCATTAAAGATGAAAGAATCTGAGACTTTTGATGAGTTCTATCTAAAATTGAGTGACATAGTTAATAATTGTTTAAGCTTGGGGGAACCAATTTCAAATAGTAAAGTTGTCAAGAAGATCTTAAGATCTCTTCCCCCAAAGTTTCATGCTAAAGTGGTGGCAATTGAGGAGACAAAAAATCTGGACTCTCTAAGAGTGGATGAGTTGGTTAGAAATCTCCAAACATATGAGGCAAATGATTTACCCAATCTCAAATAGAGAGGAATGGCTCTTGTTTCATCTAAAAATGAAAACCGTGAATCTGATGATGAAACGGAGGTTACTTCAGAAAATGAAGAGCCAAAGGCTCTCTTTGTGAAGAAGTTTAAGAAGTTTTTGACAAACAACAAGGGTGGCATGAAGAAGAATTTTTTGAAAAACAAGGGATAAACCAGGAATAACTTTGTCCCTAAGGGTTGCAAGCCCCCTGGTAAAAATATATCTAAGAATTTTTCGAAGGATATTAAATGTTTTGAATGTTAGGGATATGATACACTGCTGCAAAATGTGCTAATCGTGTTGAAAGGCGTTTGGATAGAGCTCTGAACGTCACTTGGGATAATGACTCAGAATATGAGAAGAGTGATTTAGATTCTGTCGGAGAGAGTGGTAAAAAAATTTGTTGCATTTATGTTTCGTTCTTCTAAAATTTCTTCTGTGCAGGACTCGTCTAATAAAGATGTTAAGTCTGATGATGACTTGGAAACAAAATATGAAAAGATTTTTAAAGATTCCTTGATGTTTACCAAGATAAATGACAAGAAGGCGGTCAAGTTGAAACATTTGAAACTTGAAAACTCTACCTTGTTAATTGAATTAAATGAAGCTAAGAGCAAGGTAAGTCAATTAGAATTAGAGTGCTTTAAGTTCACTGAGTTATCAAATGATTTTGGTAAAAATAAGTGTGATGATGAAAAGCTACTGAAAGATCTCCAAAGTGAAGTAGTCATTCTCAAGAATCAAAAGCATGATCTTGAGGGAAAATTGAATATGGTGTACAGTGAATTGTCTGCAACAAAAAGTACACTAAAAATGATGAACAATGGCTCCTTAACTTTGGATGAAATCTTAAGCTAACAGAAGAGGGATAAATGCGGGATAGGCTATGGTGATGTTGCTTTTTCATAATTTTCAAAGGGTAACATTGTCTTTGTTAAAGGCCCCATCCAAAATGAAAACACCCTTATTGTTCCTCGTGCATCAAAAGGAAAAGTCACTCAAACTAAGTTTGTGCCTACTTGTCACCATTGTGGGGTGAAAGGTCATATTTGACCATTTTGTCAAAATTTGATGACAAACTCGGTAACTACTTGTCATTATTGTGGTATAAGGGGACAAATTCGACCACTGTGTCGAAAGTTGAAAAAGCATTTATGTGAGCGGCAAAGGAAGATTCGTGATCCCCGGTCACAAGTCAAGACCAAATCTTTGTGGATACAAAAAGCTGAATTGTATTACAATGTTGTATTGTCTGCATTGAATGCACAAGACTCACATGTGTGGTACTTGGACAATGGATGTTCAAGGCATATGACTGTGGACAAGTCATTGTTCACTTCTCTTGAAAAGTGCGATGGAGGCATTGTTCAATTTGGTGATGGTGGAAAGTCTAAAATTGTTGGAAGAGGGACAGTGTGTATTCCTGGAATATCTACTTTTTCCAATGTCTTTTTTGTTGATAAATTGAAAGTTAATCTTCTAAGTATCAGTTAACTGTGTGACACTGAATATGATGTTCACTTCTCCCTGAAAGAATGCACCATTGTTGATAAGGAGGGAAAGAGTGAAATTTGTGGCAAAATGACATCAGATAATTACTACATTGTAGGCATTGAAAGAATGTTGAACTGTCATTCAGCAAAAGTGAGTGATGTTGAGTTATGACATCAACGCTTGTGGCACATGATTCATATTGATTTAGAAAGGTTATCCAAGTACGACTTAGTACGTGGACTTCCTAAGTTACAAAAATAATCTAAAAGCGTTAGTGGGCCATGTTAGAAAGGTAAACAAACCAAAGTTTCACACAAGATGACTGATCATTACATTACTTAAAGACCTTTAGAGTTGTTACATATAGATCTTATGGGTCAAACCCAAACGGAGAGCATTGGCTGGAAGAAATATATATTTCTTATAGTTGATGATTTCTCTCGTTTCTCTTGGATTAGATTTTTAAGAGATAAATCTGAAACTTTTGAGGTCTTTAATGATATGTGGGCTTTGTTGATGACAGAAAATTTTCAAGAGTTTAGAGGTGTTATTCGCATTAGATCTGATCATAGCTCAAAGTTTGATAATTCTGACTTCAACTCATTTTGTTCTATGCATGGTATTAAGCATGAATTTTCTACTCCAAAAACACCTCAGTAAAATGGAGTGGTTGAGAGGAAGAATCGGGCAGTTCAAGAAATGGCCCGTGTTATGCTACATAGTAAATGCATTCCTCTACGTTTTTGGGCTGAGACAGTCAACACAGCTGTGTATATCATTAACCGTGTCTATCTCAGGCTTGGAACAAAGCAAACTCCATTTGAGATTTGGAATAATAGGAAGCCCAGTGTGAAATACTTTCAAACTTTCAGGAGTAAATGCTGCATCCTTAGGGCATGTTTGTGTAATACTTTTCAGCGGAAAAGTTGATGGTTTTCCATGAAAAACCCATTTTTCAGGCGTTTGGTGCGGAACAATTCCACGGAAATGCTTTCCTGCCTCGTCAGCATTTTCCTTAATAATAGTGGAAATGGGTTTCCTATGGGGCCGGGTATGGAAAGTGGATTTCCTCGGAAAACTTCTCTCACTTTTCCTCACTCTTGTCCATTTCAACACAAAACTCTACAATTCTTTTATTTTTTATTTCTGTAAATAAATTATTATTTAATATTGAATAAATAATATACATGTTATGTTATTTTTCTTCAAAAAATTATTTCACCAAATAAAAAAAATTCATTTTCTATAAGGAATCCACAACCGCACCAAATAATAGTAGCACCAATTCAACGAGGAAATTTTTTTTACACCAAACATAAATTTCTAAATTTTACGGAAATCCTTTTCCAAGGTTTCCATTTCTATGGAATTTGTTGACGTGGCAATTTTCCCTTTCCGCAGAAAGGGTGTGTACACAAACGTGCCCTTAGGGATTGTGAGCATTTGGAAAAGTTTGATTCTCGAAGTAATGAAGGGTTCTTCCTAGGCTATTCCCTTAACAGTAGAGCTTACCGTGTGTATAACATTAAATCCTCTACTGTTATGGAATCTGTGAATTTGTAATGGATGACATTAGGGTAACTGAACATATTTCTGATGATGATGAGGAACTCATTCTCACTCCTTCCTCTTCACAAATTGAAGATTCAAATTATGAAAGTAATGACAAAAATCAACAGCCCATTGAAAATGTTGATAGTTTGGAACTTGATCTCTCTCCGGACAGCAGTTCATCATGTCTTGAATTTGAACAAGGAGTTCCATATGACCAAGTCACAGTGCATCCTCACTCTCAAAAAGGACAAGTCATAAAGGATCATCCTTTTGACAAGGTTATTGGAAATATCTCAGCTCCAATGAAGACTAGAAGACAGGTATGTGATAAGGTAAACTTTTATTGTTATGTTTCTAGTCTAGAGCCTAAAAATGTAGTTGAGGCTTTAAATGATGATTCTTGGATAGATGCAATGCATGATGAATTGGCACAATTTGGGAGAAACTCAATCTGGGTGCTGGTTCCTAGACCCACCTACACCAATGTAATTGGAACAAAATTGATATTAAAAAATAAGACAGATGAGTTGGGAGGGGTCATCAGGAACAAAGCCAGATTGGTGGCTCAAGGCTATATTTAGTTAAAAGGGATTGACTTTGACGAGACATTTGCATCGGTTGTAAGGCTTGAGTCCATTCGCATTCTGTTTGCTATTGCCTGTCATTTGAAAATCAAACTTCATCAGATGCAGTTTAGAGTGCTTTTCTGAATGGATACTTGAATGAAGAAGTGTATATGGAGCAACCAAAGGGGTTTGAAGACCCTCACCATCCAGATCATGTGTTCAAGCTGAAGAAAGCATTGTATGGGTTGAAAGTACAGACCCCTGGAGCTTGGTATGAGAGATTAACACAGTTCCATGTCTCCAATGGATTCAAGAGGGGAAGTGTTGACAAAACCTTGTTTATAAACAATGAGAAAGGCAACATTCTGATCGCTCAAATATACGCTGATGACATCGTCTTTGGTGCAACTTCTGAAGTCCTAGTTAAGAAGTTCTCTTCAACTATGTCCAATGAATTTGAAATGAGTTTGGCTGGAGAACAATCCTTTTTCCTTGGATTGCAGGTCAATCAAAATGAGGAGGGAATCATTGTCTCTCAAGCTAAATATGGTAGAAGGTTAAAAAAAATTGGTTTGACTTCTCCAAAACATGCCAGAACATCCATGAGCACTACCACGAAAGTCAGTGTTGACTTTAGTGGAAAAGATGTGGACGACACCCTATATAGAAGCATGATTGACAGTCTCTTGTATCTCACTGCCAACAGGCCAGATATTTCATGCAGTGTAGGAGTTTGTGCCAGACATCAGTCTAGTCCCAAAGAATCCCATATAAGAAGTGTGAAACGTATTTTCAAATACATAAGTGGGACTATAGACTATGGTATCTGGATGACTCGTGAGTCTAACACTGATGTTGTAGGCTTTTCTGACGTTGATTGGGTCGGGTGTGTAGATGACAGAAAGAGTACCTCAGGTGATTGTTTTCTAATTGGAAATAACTTAGTTGCTTGGTATAGCAAGAAGCAAACTTCCACTTCATTATCCACAGCAGAAGCAGAATACATTGCTGCAGGAAGCTGCTGTACTCAACTGTTATGGATGAAGCAAATGTTATTTGATTATGGGATATCTCAAGGAACAATGAATGTCTTTTTGTGATAACAAGAGCGCCATAGATATCTCTAAAAATCCTGTGCAACACTTAAGAACGAAACACATTGATATTCGGCATCACTTCATTCGTGACCTAGTAGAAGAGAAAGTCTTAACCTTAAAACACATTTCTACAGAACATCAATTAGCAGACATTGTCACTAAACCTCTCGATCCCACTAGGTTTGAATTTCTTCGTATGTCTCTTGGTGTTTGCTTGTTGTCCTAATTTTCTGTGTTTCTTTCTGGTGAGTTTGATCTATCTTTTTGCACGACAGTTCATTTTGAAAGTATTTCAAATGGAATGAGTTTGCTCCTTATTTTCATTACTACTTCTAAATATTAGTTTATCTTTTTATCTCCTGGCGAAGTTAGGTTGTTGATGAAGTCTTGTTGGGTATGCTCCCTAGCTCGTCTTGTTTGACAATTTTAGATTGTTGATGAAGACCAATTGGGTTTGCTCCCTAATTGGTTTTGTTTGGCAATATTAGATCGGTTATATAGACTCATTGAGTTTGCTCCCTAATGAGTTCTCATTTCATAGTTGAGTGTAAAAAAAAAGGAGTTTGGGTTCGTAGCCTTTTTTACCCAAGCCGTTAAGCTCGTGGGATATTTCTATACCTAGTGCCTTAAAGTCATCTGACTTGGGAGTCATTGGCCTTTTGCTCGTTACCAGGGTTAAATAGAAAGCTTAAGGAACCAGGCTTTGTGAGAAAATATTAATATTTTTTTATTCGAGTGTTGTTCGGATTAGAAGGAGACATCCAGATGGGTTTTAATGTTCAGGGGAGTTTGAGTTTCTTGAAAATTAATTTGTCCTTCTCACACACTACACTGATCATTTTTACCTTTTTTTATTTTTATTGTTTTCTCACGCTCCATCGAACGTTCGAACTTTGCGCACCTTTTATTTTCCAAACCCTAGATTCCTTTATCATTTTCTCTTCCCTATTCGAACACAGCCGCCGCCTCCTCTCTTTTCCTTCTTCTCACTCGTTTGAGTCCCTCCTCTTTTGGTTTTCAGGTATTTTCTTCCTTCCCATCATTTTCCTTTCATTCTATGGGTTATTATCTCTCTCTCTCTCTCTCTCTCTCTCTTTTGCTAGGTTTTGAAATCTCTTTGTGTTTTCCTTTCTTCTTCACATGGATTTTTGGATTTATCTTGTGGGTTCTCCATATCTTGATGCTCTTGTTTTCTCTTTGGGTATACATGATCATTTCTTTGCTTATTTTTGCTTCTTCCTATTGTATGTATTTTGGCTTGTGGTGTGGATGGAAGTGGAAGAAGCTTGGTAATTTAGTTTTGGGTTTGTGGTTTTAAATGGTGGAAAATGGGTGGAAGAAGCTTGGATTTTGGATGGCTATGGTTTGATTTCCATGAGATTGCATTTTCTTTTGCTTATGGGGTGTTGTTATCAGATTTTAGTGCTTATTGGAGGGGTTTTGCTTGATCTTGTTTTGCTCTCATGCTTATGGATCTCTTCATTGAAATTGTGTTGATCAGGCCTTGTTCTCAAATCTTTTCTGCTCAAATGGCTCCTCGTAAGCGTACTTGTCATCGCTCTTCCTTTGATACATCAAGATTCTTAAGTGAAGATGCTTAAAATCTCTTTTAAGTAAATTTCAACATCAAAATGTTGTTCAAGAATGTATTGTCCTTTACAAAGAATTCCGTGATATTGATTTCAGAGTTTGGATGCGTAATCGTCAATGGAATGTGCTCTATAATGTTGGTTTTGGGATTGTGCTTGATTGGGTTCGAGAATTTTATTGTAACATGCATGAAGTGAATGAAAATTCTTTCAAGACCTTTGTGCGTGGAAATCTCTTTCCATCACTCCAGATCTCCTTAGTGCCTTATTGGAAATTCCTCGAACAAAAGGGGCTGACTATCCTCATAGTGGCACTTATCCAGTTTCTTTTAACAAGATAGCCATGATTTTGTCAGAGAAACCCATTGAATGGAAGAAGGGTTCTCTCAATCAAAATAGGTTCTCTGATTCCTATAGGCTTCTACACATCTTTCTAAGGCACAATCTGTATCCAAAAAGGCACAAATCTGGTATCACCAAGGAAAATGGTTATCTTCTCTATTGCATTGGCACCAACAAGTCTGTGGATGTTCTTTCACATTCCGATCCCGAATCACCCTGGCCTAGGGTAATCCCCGAGGTGAAACACACGTACTCCCGTGTGATTGTACCTGTCGCGAATCAAACACAAACACACGAAGGAGAAGAACTATTCCACTCGTGAGTCAAGGCTCAAATACAAAAACAGTCAGTCACACTTCTACTATAAGCTCTCAAAAGATTGGCGCTCTCCGTTTCGAGGAGTCTCTACATGGGCCCTACACTGGGCCACTCCTCTAGTCCTGAAGGTACCTCTTGGGTAACCTTCTCTCCCTCTTGGGCTTCTGTAGGACCGGGAGTTGCAACTGTGCCTGTGACACCAAGAGTAGTATCTTAATACAATGATTTAGCAAGCATAAACAATAAACAAGATATGAGGGTTTTGAAGAAATCATAAATTGAGAATAATATACAAATGAATAAAAGAAATAACTAAACAATTTATTTTCATGATTAAAATAATATTTTGAATTCATTTAATAATACAAGTACAAATACGAATTGGCAGCTACATATAGCTCATCCACTCGGTGAGAGCAAATCTAGTTGGGATGTTACTAGGGGCCTGGGCAAAGGTCTCCCTAGCTGCCCGGGTTCTGAAGTTCCGGAGTTCCAGACTGTCTACTGCGCAGCGACGTTCAACTTTCTAAACCAGGATTTAACTCCGTCGGGTATCATCCGATCTAAGCTAAGTAGTGCCGAATCAATCATGTCTATAATAAATCGAATATATTCTCAAAGCATATTGAGTATGTTTTTCAAATAACTGAATATCAGTTCAATTCAAATTCCTTACAATGCCAAATAATTGCATAACAATTGAATATCAAATAATAAGGAAGATAATGAAATTATTTTCATAACAAATGAATATTTTATCAATTAAAATTGATACGAGTAAGAATCTTCATTTCAATGTACAATACAATTATTCAAATGATAATAAAATATTTACTAACCAATTTAATTATTCACCTACCCTATTGCTTTCCAATACAAGTTTAATTAAGGGAATCAATGTAACATTACTCAATTGGTGTCACTTGTTATAAAAATACATTAAGTCCCTTAATTAACCTTCTTAGATAGTAAATAGGCTAGTGGTTTTGTTTGGGCTTGATTAACAAGGTTAATAGTTCCATTCTAAAGACATAAATTAAACAAAACCTAAGTTTTTATGGTAAAAAGGGTGTACATCCTAATTATCCGTTTGGAGATGATTAGGAAGGTTATTTATAGGTCAAGAGTGAGGATTTCAGTCGTTTAAGGATTAAAAGAAGCCCTAAAAACAGCTTCAAGTTCGCTCGAGCGGACTCGTGTCCGCTCGAGCGGACCCCATCCAGAGAGTAAATCGCTCGAGCGCACCCCTTCGTCGCTCGAGCTTGAGTTCCAGTACAGGTTCGCTCGAGCGAACTGGCTAGAATTCCTGTTTCGGGATTTCTCATGTATTCGTCCCTTCCATTCCCCTCTTTCATTTCCTTTAATACAATTACGTAAAATGGAGTATTCTACTCCCTTCCACCATGTATAATTCATCCACATCCATTGTATTCATAAAGAAGATGAAACCATGGAAAGTGGAAATCATGAACAATGGAGTATAATAAAAATGTAAACCCAATTTATGTCTATACTTGCCTCAATTGCAAGCCTTCCAAGCTCTTCTTGTCTTCAAAGTTCAATAGACCCAAAATCCCCAAATAAACCAAACCCTAATAATAGAAAACCATGGAATACTGATGAGGATGAAATGCATGTATGATAATGGGTTTCTTAGACTCTAATACAACTCAACAATTGTACAAATGAAGGATAGTTGTCTACCTCTATGTAAGAATTTAAAATTTGAAGAAGAGTGGGGAGTGGTGGAGAAAATCTCTTGTCCCAAGTGAAATGAAGAGTTGAAGAAGGTGAAGATGACCTTGATGATGGCTTCCAAGACACATGCAAATGCTCCTTAGATGCTTTGGAGAAGATGATATGAAGAGAAGAGAGAATGGAGTAGTAGAGAAGATGGAAAGGAAAAAAAAAGAAAAGGAAGGAGAGTAACTACTTATAAAGGGTGTAGTTGGTCCAATTACAAACAAGTCCACTAATTTTGGACAATTTCCATAATGAGTCAAATGAAGGTCCATATTCTCAACTGTTGGTCAATTAAAGTCAAATCAATTATGAAAGTTGGCGTGCTCGACGAGATACACACGTTGGTGGCAAAATGACGTGCAAATAATGAAATTTAAAAAAGTCAAGAATTACGAAAAAGCCCTTAATCATAATAAACTGAGTCAAATCGGTCTCAACTCACCTATTTAGAGTTCAAGACTCAAGAAAACCAACTCAACATATAATTTAACATGATTAGCTATTAAGCATAATTAATTTAGCTAAAACTTAATTAATTGGCACTAATTAGGATTAATTAAGCTTGGGGTGTAACATGTTCCTTGGACAATTTTTAGAGGCATGACAAGGATGATGGCTGCATCAAACAATGTTGTTCTTCCCTTTCTTGCACTTTTTTCCAAGATGATGTTTAATACCGGTCTTGAGACAGAACACAATGAGGATATCATTATCCCGAAGTCTAAGATTGACCGGTTTACTTTGGAGAAGTCTAAATCTCATCTTCCTATGATTGATTTGGATGATGATGTCGTTGAAGTAGATGAAGAAGAAGAAGAGGGAGAACCATCAGGAGCTGGTACTTCCGGATCTGGACCTTCAGGAGCTGATCATGACTTTGAGGGGGAGTTCTTTGCTTTGAATGAGCGTCTCTGTCGTCTTGAAGTTCGCGTTAATGATGACTTTTCTGAAATGCGTCAGAGCTTCTCTGACATGATGGACCTCATGCGTCATTGACCTCCCCAGCTGCTCTGATTGTGCCAGTTTCATCATCCTCTTTACATTTTATGTTTTTGTGGTTGTTTCGTTTTGAACTTTCCTCTTTATACTTATTTCACTCGTCGTTTGGATTTCATGTCCAAAAAAGGGGGAGAGTAAGTGATAGAACTTCTGTGAACCTTGTTTAACCTTGTTTAATGCTTTTGTTGTTTATCATGTCTTTGTTTAATGCTTTCCATTAATCTTGAAGTTTTATCTCTTGTATGTTGGATATGTTTAGTTTCTTTGGTTGTTTGGCTTGTCTCCCTTGCAGGTCTTTCTTAAGCTTCAAAATGATCCATCTTCACATTTTCTTTTTAAAGGTTGTTTGTTCTTTTTGTTTGGGTATTTTGAAAAAGGGTAGATTGTATGTTTAAAAAGTTTTGTCGATGAATTGCCAAAGGGGGAGATTGTCAGATTTTGAGAGTTGGCATAGTTCATGGGATTAGACAAAACTTGGGTATATTCATTGTATCTCTCATTTCTTTATAGAATGGACTAGAAAACTTCAAAATTGTATTATTTCTCTGAACGTTCAACGTTCCTCACCTTCGTTCGAACATTCTAGCTTCAGAGCCTTCCAACAAAATTCCCGAGAGCTTCATCGTTTGAACGTGCCCTGGCTTCGTCCGAACGTTTTTTCAGCAGTGCCTTAAAGCCAAGTTTCCCGAGAGCTTCATTGTTCGAACGCAAAGTGCCTTCGTTCGAACGTTCCTTTAGCAGAGCCTTTAGGCCATTTTTCCGGAGAGCTCAAGTGTTCGAACATACCCTGCCTTCGTTCGAATGTTGGTCATGTAGAGTCTTCAAGCAAATTTCCCGACAGCACAAGAGTTTGATCGCATGTGACAAGCGTTCGAACGTTGGTCCACAGAAGCCTTCAGGCCATTTTCCCGAGAGCACAAACAGTTCGAACACATGTGACAAATGTTCGAACATTGGGTCGTGATTTATGAAGTCCCATTTTCCAGCAAGCTGAAACGTTCGAACGTTTCACTTAAATGTTCGACCGTTCTAAACTGTTTTCAATTTCGGGCAAACCCTAGTGGATCCCTTATTTAAGGGAAGTTATCTTTTACCCTAATTGCCTCTTTTGGACATACTGAGCACCCTTGCTAGTTAAGAGACATTGATTTATGCTCTAGAGACTTCTTCCACTCATGGATTAGTCAATTCCACCTCTAGAGACCATTTCCATCATTTTTGCCTTATTATGATCTTGAAGCGGCTTCGAGACTGGATGACGAAGAGTTAATCATAGGAGAAGATGAACGGCGTGGCGCCGACATGAGGTTCTTCAGTCCTTAGGTTTTTTATAAACTTGGGAAGGGTTGTAAGTTCTCTTGTAATCTTCATATTGATAGTGATTAATCTCTTTCCAAGACCGAGTTTCAGGACCTGTGGTTTTTTCCCTATTTGGGTTTTTCCACGTATATTGCTGTTTCTTGTGGTGATTGTTCTTTATTTCGGTTTTGGTTGTTTTGTGGTTATAGAATTGCATCTTATAGATTTGATTGAGACCTTAACCCTAAGGATTTAGGGGTTTAAAACCTTCAACTGTGAGCTAGATATCAACTTATTAAGTTTATAATTTGTTGCTAATTACCATTTATACTTTCCGAAGACCGATGTATTGAAAATTTTTTGAGGTCTGCCTTTGTTCCTTCATGGCAGGAAATATCTAGAGTTACTACTAGAAATAATGCAATTTACTTTTTTGAAAGAAAAAGAGAATTTAAAAAATATTTTTAAAAATATACCTGGAAAAGTGGATTTAACTTCAGATTTATGGACCTCTAAACAAAATCTGGGGTACATTGCAATCACATCACATTATATTGATAGTGATTGTGTGATGCAGAAAAGAATGATTTCGTTTTCTATTCTAGAATTCCCACACACTGGTGCTAGGATAGGGTCCACTATCCTTGAAAAACTTAGAGAATTTAAAACTGAAAATAAAAAATAATTTCTATAACTTTAGATAATGCAAGCACTAACAATGTCGCAGCAGATTTACTAAAACATGCGATTCAACTTGATTTAAATGGAGATCTATTTCACAATAGATGTGCATGCCACATCATAAATCTTATCATATAAGTAGGGGTGAAATTAATTAGAGATGATTTAGAGATTATTAAATGGAATATTGTAGGATACATTTTTTGTTTTCCCTCGCGAAAACAATGGTGGGGGGACATATGTGTAAATTTGAATCTAAGACCAAAGAAAATATCCTATAAAATGTTACCTATAAAATGTTAAAAGAATCATGTGCCTATAAAATGACACTAAATCAATATTGTCAACTTTATTTGGAGCATGAAAATATTTTTATAAGTGATGATAAATGGACACTTCTTGAGATAATAAGAGATTTTTTAGAAGCTTTTCATGATGCAACATTATTTTTTTCCGGGGTATATTATCCCACATCAAATCAAGCTTTAGCCCATTTTTATAAAATAAGTCTTACTTTTAAAAAGTAGAGATTTTTCAATTTTCCAACTTATGTGTGTACAAATGGAGGAAAAGTTTTCATCATATTGTAGAATAGCTCCTTTAACATTTTGTATAGCTGCATTAGACCCTAGATTGAAATTACAAGGTGTAGAAACCCTTCTTCATGACATGACAACAATTAAGGCACAATTAGAAGTACTTTATTTGGATTATGTTACCCGATTAGGTAGATCCATAGTACCCACGGTCCCAACAGGCCCTCCCTAAGTACATAAAGGAAAAAAGAAGGCCATTTGGAGTATAATAAGGAAATCTCAAGGAAGTAACTCCTCTTCTTCGGGAAGATCTTACAACCTTAATGAATTAACAATGTACATGAGGAGCGATCATGTTATAATTTTGGATGATGAATAAGATGATTTTGATATTATGGCATAATGGAAATTATTTGAAACTAAATTTCCCTTGCTTTCCGCCATAGCCCGTGATATACTAACAATACTAGCGCTTATAGTTGCATCAGAGCAGACATTTAGTGCAAGTGGGCACCTTATTGACCCTAGGAGGACTATGCTTACAAAAGAAACCGTTGAGACTTGCAAGTGCTTACGAGATCGGTATCAAGCAGAGGATAGGGAACAACACCTCGATGATAATGAAATCGAGATAGAAGACGAGCTAGCGGCGTAACATAGATCATAATATAATTTTTTTTGAATGTATAATAGGCTTTCAACTTGTAATTTATTTTTTAGAATGTATCATAGGTTCCTAAAGTTGTAATTTATTTTTTAGAATGTATCATAGGATTTTAAAGTTGTAATTTTTTTCATTTATCAGAAGGTTTGAATTTCATTATATATATTGATACAAGTTCAAACTTGTAGTTTTTTTGAACTTTTGTAACTTAAATTTCAAGGAAATACAATTTATTTAATGTATTTTTTCAAAACATCATTAGTGTTATTCTACTTATTTGTTTCTCTTAATTTCTTTATTTTAATGAAATTGGTCGAAGACCAAGAGTGAAGAGTCTAAGTCTCTAAGACTTAAAAAAACTTAAAAAAATTAAAAAAATATAAAAGAAATGGAGAGGGATATGTGGGCCGCTCACGAGCGGCACGGCCTAGGCTTGGCTGGGGCCCGACCCAGCACGACACGACTAGAGCCATGCCCTGGGCTGACCCCCAAAGGCCTTGGGCCCGGCACGGCCCGCATAATTATCATGGGCCGTGCCGGCCCGGCCCGGCCCGGGCACGGTTGGGCCCTTCTTCAGTGGGCCATGCCGTGCCCCTAGATTTTCGTCCCTAGGCGGAACCAGGGAGGGCCAGGGCAGGGGCCATGCCCCCCCTCCTAAATTGCAAAAAAGCCCTTTAGATTACTTAGAACTTAAAAGTCATTTTTTGCAATCCCCCCCCCCTCTTAAATTGCAAAAAAGCCCTTTAGATTACTTAGAACTTAAAAGTCATTTTTTGCAATGCCCCCTTTAAGAAAAAATTGATTCACCACCCCCCCCCTCCCACCCACCCACAATGTCCACATCCTGGTTCCGCCACTGATTCTGGGACATAGCAACCGGCTCTGTCAATCTCCCTTCATCGCCTCTAGAGAAGAAAAAGGGCGAGATCGTCGACTCTACATTGTTGGAAGACAACGAAGCGGAAGAGATCCAAACACATTGTCGGATTTGATAAAGATAAAAAGGATATGGGTTATGTCGCGAAGATGAAATGTTGGGAGGTTTTATTAGTGTTGTGCTTCCTCATCTCTAAGGGCGGACTTGGACAAGAAGAAATGAAGAGCGATATTGTCAAAAAAAAAAAAAAAAAAGAGGGATGATGGACCCGTCTGTAAGGCCATAGCTATGAGGCCATTTTTCGTACAATAACCATCTAAGGGAATTTTTTCGTAAAATTCTCTATTAAAAATCTAAGCCGCTCAAAACAAACGTTCTTCATTGATGCTAAATATCTTCCAATTTTATCCCTATTTGCCCCACCGAAGATTGACTATTTGATAATAAAAAAAACAAGATTAACGAATATGCATTGACTGTGATAATCACATTGTTAATCTATCATTTACAACGGGATCCAAGATACTCTTGGAATATAATTTCGGGTAATAGCCCACGTATGCGAAGGGCATTTATGGTCCCACCACATAGAAACCCTAAAAATCATACTTCCATAAGCCCCTGTGCCCTATATAAAGGCCCAGGAAGGATCTTCCAAAAACCTCTCATTAGTTATCTAATCTAAGGCTGCTTGCTTTCTCTTCGGTTCCTGCCCAGTATCTTCTCGTTTACTAGGGTGAGTCTTCTTCTTCAGCAGATTCACAAATTCCATTCCATTGCTCCTCAAAAGGACTTTTAAATCTGATCTGAAGTTTATGGTTTCTTCCTGAATGAGATACTAATGCAATTTCTTTCTTCATTGTATTAGATATAGATGCTACTTTTTCTTTTGAATGATTCAATCGCCATCGTTTTAGATGTATAGTTGGGGATTGCTTTGACCCATCATCTGTTTCACGTCCTTTCTTTTTGTGAATCTATAAGCCTCTAAATGTATCATAACTTCGTTATATTTGGAGGAACAAACTGCAATTCCGATTCCTTTGCATCTTGTAATCTGATAATCTGATTTGAGTTCTTCTGTTGTTTTTTTATTGTTGATGTACTTGATTCTTACTGGTGTGTTTGAATTGATTTTGCCCAAAATTGCAATCAGTTAAAATCGGCACAGATTGATATCTGTCTTATCTTATGGGCACTTTGGGTTGAGAACCACAATATGTGGGCTGTGGGGGGGAAAAGATTCTAGCATGTGGTTGTGTCAATTAGAAGGTTCCATATTTTCCAATTGCTGGCCTAGAGCAAACAACAATTGTTTTTTTGTTAGAGGTATCGAAAAGACCAGGGCAAGGTAACCCAGACCACCGAATCACAATGTTTACAGGTCATGTGTTGCGGTTCTCTTCATGTCGATAAAAATTGCCTCTTAATTTACCGATGGAGCCAGGTTTTGGATCTTAGATTTTTAAGATGTTGATGTGGTTTGCACAGATTCTGTATTGATAAATTTGTAGTCTGGGTATTGGATTATGAAAATTGTGGTTACGGTGTAAGAGGATTAAGAATTAAGATCCTAACTCACTGGCGAATTGCATCTGGAACCAAAATCATGTAGATCGATTGATATTGTGATCCATAGAGGACCAACTTAGGATATGGATCATTGTCATTTAGATTGTGGATCAAGGGGTGATATTTTTCTATGATAAATGAGCTTTAAACATATAACTTTGGGAAAAGAAGGAGCTCTAACCAGAATATGTTGGAGGAAAGGATGGATAGATGCTAGTCACATGAAGTATTGCTAGCATGTTGTGAGCTCAATGATTGTTAAACCACATGTAGCCAGCAGATCCTATGCTGGTCTCTTGGTGTATGGTTGTGTGGACTGTGGAATGCCTGAAGTAAACATCTACCTGTAAACTAGATATTACACTGGGGCCAGTGGCAGACCCAGGATTTTTGTTTGGGTGGGGCTAACTTTGCTAGAATTTTTTTGTTTGTTTTTTTTATTTATTATGATAAAATTGTATTCTTTAGAAAATTTACATGCACCTTTGGAAGCATATGGTTATAAAAAAAAAAAAATTGAAAATTGTGACTAAATAAAAGAATGCATGAAGGCAACTTGGTTTTTACTGGACTTCCTAATCAAACAAAGCCTGGCATGCAAGGACTATTACCAAAAGCAGAAAGCCAAACATCCATAGACACAAAGGATTGAAATTGGTCATAGTGGATCAATCAATGACTCCTAGTCATGTTATCTGTCAAGAATTTATATGAAACTAATTACACAATGCAAAATCACTCATCTCCAAAATCCATAACACAACATAAAGCCCCAAATAATCTAACCAGAAAAAAAGAGAGGAGTCATCGCCAACACACCTGTATATCTCGAGGGAGAGGATGCAACGTGACTATGTGAGGACACCGGAAGACGTTTTATCAAGATTTGAAGAAAACCTTGCAGCTATCACCATTCACCACCTTCTTCGCTGGGATTTGGGGTTTTTCCAGCTTCTACGATTTGGGGGTTTTCTGGCCATGAGAGAGGAAGAGAGATGGCCGTGGCATCACGATTTGGGATTTTTTTTTTCCACGGAGAGGGAGTTGGAGAGGAGCTCTGCCCTAGGGTTTTCGAAGGAGACCTCTGCATTTTGATTTTGAGATGAGAGAAGAGTCTTGAATGGCATGGGGCGACATGTGAATTAGACCTGGTGCGTGGGCCATGCAGGCCATATCCACTTAAAGGATTTTCAATGACTTACCTGGGGCCGCCACTGATTGGGGCTGCTGGGGGTCCCTAATGTCAAGGTTGCCAGGTGGTTGAGTACTTAAAACAATTAGAAAGGTTCAGGTATAGGTGCTTAAGTGCGCAGTGGCAACTCGGGTATCAACTCTTTTTATTTTGTTGGTTCCTGATTAAGATTTAGATTACAATACAATGGGGCTACTTCTTTATTTATAAATTCACTCCCTTTAGCTAGTGGTCTTGAAACAACTTTCTACATGGGTCTCTATTTAGACTGGAGCTTTATATTTGCATAATCATGTTTTTGTGAGAATCCCAATTTTTAAGCTTCTGGATACTATGGCAGTCTTTTCCCAACAATCCTTGCAGTTACCAATCTTCAATATGATATGGATATATGGATACATGCTAAAGATGTGTTAAATATCTCATATGTGCCCAAATAAAGTGAAAAAAATACATAGAATTATAGAAGCATTTTTAACAAATAATGAAACATGTTAAGGGCTTTGCTCAATCCACTATTGCCATGTCATGCTTTGCAGAAATTTGCTAAAGATTGTGCTAGCAATGGCAGTCACTCTCTCCAGCCTTAACTCAGAGTCCGGTCTCAAGAAGCTTAATGACTACCTACTTACTCGCAGTTACATCTCTGGGTAAAATTTGTATCTGTTATAATTATTTTTCGACATTCACAGTTACTCTTTGGGCTCTCATTAATTGTGAGCATTTTGTGAATAATTTCAGATACCAGGCTTCAAAGGACGATATTACTGTCTATGCAGCTTTTCCCAAGGGACCATCTGCAGACTATGTCAATGTGTGTCGGTGGTATAACCACATTGATGCACTTATAAGGATATCGTAAGTGCTGAAGCATTTCTGCAAATGTCAACTGCTTGTATTCTTGCCAACTTGACCATTCTTATTTCTATATTTTTATTGTGCAGAGGTGTGTCTGGAGAAGGTGTGGGCGTCACAATATCAGGAGCTGCTCCCTGTGTGGATGCCCCTTCATCTCCTCCTGCAACTGATGCAAAGGTGTTTTGGATTTCGTTACAAATATACTCTAGTTGTGTTTATATCACTGTGCTGAAACTGAAATCAGTTTCAATTGTTCTCATATTATTGAAATGGTTAATCATTCTTTTTTAATGTTGAAATTGCATATAGCATGCTTTGTGGTACTCACATCTCACTTTTCTGGCCCATGTCAATAATGGTGATGGGTTTGGTACTATAAACAAGAAAATTACACTCTTGATAACTTGTAGCTAGTTCTAAGATGTTTATGGGATGCAGCTTCCCTCTATTGTAATATAGTTCTGAATCTCCTTTTTTTAGTAATTAAAGTTATGATCACCAATTTAAATAAATCATCTTAAACAAAGTGTGGACGATAATGTTATTCCTATCTAAACTATACACTATGTAATCTTTTATATGACAACACAGTGACCTTTTAATTATATTAGGCTGGTTCTTTGAAGTGCTGGGATGGTAAAGGTGCATTTGCAGTTTACAAAGACAATATTCTCATTTGTAAATAAAATTTTTGAATTCCCAGGCCCCAGCTGTGGATGACGACGACGACGACGATGTGGATCTTTTTGGTGAAGAGACAGAAGAGGAAAAGAAGGCAGCTGAAGAACGTGCAGCAGCCATCAAGGCATCGGGGAAAAAGAAAGATTGTAGGTTCTTTACATGTCTATTTAAATGATTGAATTTAAAAGTGGTTATTAAAAATAAAAGAAACAACTACTATGATAATGGTGAATAAGATGGATGCTTGTGCTGAAAAAAGGTACAAAAAAAACATCTTAAATATTAGATGGTATGGTGCTAGACTTTCTGGTGCTCAACTCTGACATTTGTAAAAAAATGTGTTGAGTCTTTTTAATGTTTTTGCATTATCAGCTGGAAAGTCTTCTGTTCTGTTGGATGTGAAGCCATGGGATGACGAGACAGACATGAAGAAACTTGAAGAAACAGTCAGAAGCATTCAGATGGACGGGCTACTTTGGGGAGCATGTATGTCTTCTTTTATTTACTTTGTATTCTGCCAATTGGTTTCCACATATTTTCAGATGTCTCTGTTTCCTGCTTACTGTTTTTGGTGGATGTACATATACCGCAAATCACAATTGTATATAACTCTTTCCTGTTGTCAGAAACAGGAAAGTTGTCAGAAACAGGAAAGTTGTAGTGCCGTGTTTTTAGTTTTTTGGCCCAAACAAATGGGGATTAACGGAAAGGCATAAAAATAGTCTCTCAACAGAGATGTGATTTGTAACTCCAGTGCTAATATCAAATTATCTGCGTGTGGTGTGTGGTGAATGTTACTAGCTGATTGATTGTTGTTTGATATATGAAGCCAAGCTTGTAGCTGTTGGCTATGGGATCAAGAAGTTGCAGATTATGATGACCATTGTGGATGACTTGGTATCAGTTGATACCCTTATAGAGGAACGTCTTACCGTTGAACCGGCAAATGAATATATCCAGAGCTGTGATATTGTTGCTTTCAATAAAATATGTAAGTATATCCTTTCTTTACTGAATTTTACTTAAGTCTACTCGCTATTAATATTTTTGTCTACTGCTCTGTTGAAAAGAATAATAGTTATGGATTTTCATAGCGCCCTTTTTTTATGGGATTCTTCTGTATTTCTTTTTTAACTATTATTGTGATGCATGAATGTCCTTTCATCGTATTTTCACTTTCCTTTATTCTTGCAGCGAGTACCATTTATAGAAGTTTTATTTTTGTTGTTTCTGTGTTTTTTCTTTTTATAGACAACAGTAACAGTTACCCTTTAATCTCTGAAATTTTATACATCAATTTCTTGTATCTTGAGAATATAACCAGCTAGCATGATTTCTCTCTTTTCTTTTTGGTCATATCATGTGTTTCTTAATCCCTACAAAATCAACGACCAAGTATACACGAAAGATTTCTTAGTCCCTCAAGTACACAAGGGATCATGGTGGAAGCTTGTGTGAACCCAATAAAAAGAGCAATAAATAGAAACAAGATAGTGGCGCACCAGACTTAGTAGTAGAAAAAGAAAAACATTTCCATTGCATTAGTATTGAAAGTTGAACATTTACAAAAGTAGTTTAATTACAACCAGAATAATGGCCTACAAAATCAACGACCAAGTATACACGAAAGTTTTTTTTTTTTTTTTTAATGACTAGTATACACAAAAGATAAAAGCCAAAAGTTAAGACCCAAAATGCTCAACTCCCAAGAGAATGCCTCCCGAAAAGGTGTCAATTCATCGCGCTAGCCTGATGCTCTATAGAACATCGTCAGCGCACTACTTTCGGAAACCCTGTTGGTCCTCTTTGACCGCCGTAATCTCCTGCTCAGGGGAAGGGGATCGGTTACCTACAACACCAAGTGTAGAGTCAGACAAGAGCTTCGCAAGTAGTCAATGTAAGTAACATAAAATGTTGCATCAAATATGAATTTAAAGACATGAATGACTAAAGAAGTGCAATGACGTAATCAACTAGGCAAGGTAGTCCAAAAGTGTAATCATAATAAATGAAAATGAGAGACAAAACTAAACATAATAATACTATAACAAAAATGGCAAACCATGTGACTAAATTCTCCTGGCAATCACGATTGCAAACCGCGTTCGTGGCTGAGATCAAGCGAGAATAATCGAGCATTGGTACTTCAAGACTCAATCTTGGAGTTTAGTTGTGTTCATCGTGTATCATGTATGGTATCGAAGCAACACCCTTGTCACTTTATGAGGCTACACTGCAGTGAGCATAAATAACAAAACCAAACCCGTACACCACCGGGTCCGACTGGGCATGTTCAAAGCTACGTGGTGCCGACTCCAGATTCCAAGGTAATAGACCTAGCTAGACTATCTTTCGAGCATAATAAGCAAATTAGGGAACTCCGAGCACTGAGCAAGCATTGCTAGAATTGTATTCCACGCTGAGTAGCCTTTTGTGAATCTCAAACTAGCGAAATAAACAAGTATCGGAAAAAAGTAGGTATACCAACGTGTAAGACTTGACTAGACTAAGCAATCAAGACGAGACTAGTTTTAAAACAAACTAAGTAAAATCGGGCAGCATCTCTGCATGAAATGGTTAACCCCGAAATGGGTAAAAGAGGTAAGCTGGATCTGGGCAACCAGGAAGGCAGCCGTGCAATATGTGTGCACTGGCTGATAAAGCAAACCTTGCCCCGTCAGTCTGAAGGAGAGAGCAATTCAGTGCACCTTAAGTTCTAAGGATTGACCCACATGTCATTTCTCAAATGACTAAACTAACGTTGGGTAGGTCACGGTTATGATGGACAACGCTAACTACAAAAGTAGAGGTTCCTGCGCAACGCACGCGAATAAACAGAATAATTGATTACTGACCAGCACGCGAATAAACAGAATAATTGATTACTGACCAATATCAAACTACATAGCATTCACGGAACCATTACAAACATCATCCTAAGTCATGGGTTGCCTTGACTTGCCAACACGACAACATTCAACTCTATGTCCTCTTAGGGTCTGGATGTTGGGTTTATGGCTCTTGGTGTTTCACAAGGTGATTGACACCCCAAACCTTAATTTCGAATACCCTTGACTTATTACTGCGCCCCACGTCTCTAGGCAATCTGTGGAGTTGAAGGCTAGCCCAAGACATCACTTCCCCCGGTCTCAAGTATAAACAGTGTTAGCCAAGGTACAAGGGACCTCCAAATTCTAAGTTTAAGGTCCCCCAAACTAAGGGAGGTTGGGCATTTACATTAGGCATCGAGCCAATAGCTAAAAGGTCATGAAACTAAGTTGAAGGGGTGCTTACAGCTTGACCCCAGGTACTCCAGCTGAATGGGATTGGGACTTACAGTCCACTAGCTGATCGGCTAATGGAATGGTCCACCAGCCGATTGACCTGATATGGGGTCAAAATGATGAAGTCCGGTCACTCTTGTGTGCCACCTAACATGTTTCTAAGGCCCAAAAATTGATGGGAAAGGATGGAGACCAATTCCAAAGTAATAGGGGTTTTGGCCCCCAATATTCCCCACTAGCTGAGTGGTACAGACCACCCACCAAAGGGCCACAGGCCGCACAGCCGTGGCCACCAGCCGAAAGGCTGTACGGCTAGTCGTACCAGAGCCCACAGCTAGCAGTGCAGTGCACAACACTGCCTTCGGCTACTAGCAGTCTGGTTTGATTTTTGGGTCTTTTCAACCAATTCTTTTGGAGAATATATGAGGATGGGGAGTTGGCCAACATATTAGTGAGTGTAAAAGCAACTAAACTAACATAATTAACATAACATTGAGCTCTAAACATGGATTGCTAGCATGGGAATTGAGTAGAACAAGAAACAAGGAAAATCAAGCATGCTTGTCTATGAAATTCAAATTGACACTTGCCTTAACTTCTCCAAGCTCACAAAACACTCCAAATCAAACCCAAAACCAGCTGAGATCACTTCCCCATGAAATCCTCAAAATCCTACACCAAACTCCCAAGGAAAACTCAAAAGCAAGAAATAGTTGGAGGGAGAACTTGCATGTTGGAATCCCACACTCCCAGGGTCCCCAAAGCTCAAATCTAGGAGGCAAGGAGATCTCACCTATAGCTGCTCCAACAGGGGTTAAACAGCGAGAAGAAGGGGCTGCCTTGGATGAAAATACATGAGAACGAAAGTGGGGAAGGTGCAAAATCTGGCATAGCAAGCTTGGCTTGATGCATATCAAGGAAGAAAATGAGGAGGAATAAGAAGAGCTGAGATCTCACCTATCGCTGCTCCAACAGCGGTTAAACAGAGAGAAGAACGGGCTCTGCCTTGGATGAAAATACATGAGAATGAAAGTGGGGAAGGTGGCAAAATCTGGCATAGCAAGCTTGGCTTGATGCATATCAAGGAAGAAAATGAGGAGGAATAAGAAGAGCTGAGATCTCACCTATAGCTGCTCCAACAGAGGTTAAACAGCGAGAAGAAGGGGCTGCCTTGGATGAAAATACATGAGAACGAAAGTGGGGAAGGTGGCAAAATCTGGCATAGCAAGCTTGGCTTGATGTGTGTGTGTGTGTGAGAGAGAGAGAGAGAGGGAATTTATAGTGGTTCGTTCTATGTGACCTACATCCACTTCATAAAGGCCGGGATTGCCTGGTGATCTTTGATGAGCGTAAAAGGGTTACAAGCTTAGGAAAAAGTGAAAGATATTAATTGCCTCTCAAGTGATGAGAGGGCTCTCCTATTAGTAGTCTTCCCCTAACAGATGGGGACGACTTTAATGCAACGTCTCTTTGGAGCCTTAGAGCTGCCCTCGAGGGACGAGGCAGGTGGAGGCAGGTGAGATCTTCTCCGCACGAATTGGTAAAGGCGGGTAAGGAGAGGACTTCTTCCGAAGCGACGTGGTATCTTTGACGTGGCGAGGCTTCGTGAAGTAAGCATCGGATCTCAACGGACTAAACAGATCACGGATGAGTTACTTTGGCCTGACCCATCATCCTGGAATGGGTCACTTGGGCTTGGACCGGATCACCTGGACCTGACTCACCATCACAATTCGGGTCACTTGGGCCTGGCCCATCATTTGCCCCTCAAAGCTCCGCACTCAAAGAAGTTTTGAAAGGGGGGCTTTCTGTACATCCGTCTCTTCCAAGAATTTTTAGCAGTCATTCCTCCCTTTTCTGCTCAGATTTGAAGTTTGGAGAGTTTGGGACTCATCTTGCTTCTCAGATTTAGTTTTGAAAGAATCCTTGCATTTGGGGACTCTTGCTTCTCAAAGACTTTTAAGCTATCTCGATGCCCTAGACCAGATACTTGTCCCAAAGAAAAAGAAAGTAGCCTCTGCAATGGAGTACTCTAAAGAAGAAAAGCCATTGGGAGAGAAGAAGACGGCGACAACAAGCGGCGGCAGCGAAGGCGATGGCGCAAGTGGCTCCGGCCTGGGCACCCGCCAGGCGGGGGCGGCGGTCCGGACGTGGTCGCCCGCCCGGCAGCAGGCGAGGACGCTGTCGCGGGCACTCGCCAGGCTGCAGGCACCCCTGCAGGACGTGGTCGTCTCCCCTGCAGCGGGCGAGGGATCTGTCTTGGCGGGCGCCCTTGCGGGCGGCGGCTCTGCGGGCGTGGTCGTCCCCCCTGCAGCGGGGAAGGGCCCTGGCCTGGCGGGCGCCCCTGAGGCCGGCGGTGGCCTGGGAGTGGGCGCCCGGCCCGGCAGTGGGCGAGGGCGGATCTGGCTTGGGCGCCCCCCCGGCTGCGGGCGCCCGTCCTGCGGGCGGCGACAACGACATGGGATAGGGCTGATCTGGCTTGGGCGGGCGCCCGCCAAGCTACGGGCGACCGCCAGGCTGCGGGAGACGGTGGCCTGGGCGCCCGCCAGGGTGCAGGCGAGGGGCGATCTGCCAAATCGAGCGAAGAGTCAGCAGCGGCAGCATCACGCTTCGCTCAGGGCGCAGCGGGCTCCTCGGGCGTCACTACACGCGCGAGTGCGGCTGCAGCTAGTGTTGGCACGACTCGCAAAAAGTATTAGGCAAAAGTTGTGGTGGATGACGAGGGATCCAAGGTGAGTACACTTTTCAATGCACTCAACACTGATGATGATATTTTCAAGATCACAGTCTCTTGTCGCATTCCTCCCACTGTTCTGTGTCGGCGGGCTGAAACGGACAAACCGGCTTGTGATGGCTCATCTGGTGACATCGTCATCTATGAGGAGATGCTTGAAGCAGGACTGAGATTTCCTATGTCCTCCTCCCTCTGCCGCATTCTCCATTATTTTTCATTGACCCCGGGGCGGTTAGCCCTCAATGGCTGGAGAGTCCTGCTTGGCTTCCTTGAACTGTGGAGGAGGGTACATCTCGAGGATGCTTCTCCTGCGGAGTTCCATGCCGCCTATAGCTTGACTGAATCTCCGGTTCCTAATAGGGGATGGTACTATCTTGCCCCTAGAGGAGGCAAGCTACTTACGGGATTGCGCTCCAACTGCCACAGTTGGAAATCTCGTTTCTTCTTTGCTGGTGGTGAATGGGCCTCTGAGGCAGACCGGGAATGGGCTGCTGATAAAAAATTAGGTACGCCCATTGATGACTATCCTCTTTATGTTTTTTTTTTTTTTTTATATATACCTGTATGTGCTCACTGTTCTTGTGCAGATGCTCCAGTGCTCTCAGCTGATCAAGAGCGGAAATTGCAGGCGGTGAGGGTTCATCCTGATAAAGATTTAGGAACCCTCCTTCCCAAAGAGAGTGTGACTGGTGGACCCGCTCCGAGATCTTCCTCTAAGAGAAAATGTACATCACTTTTGCTTTAGCCATACTTTTTCTCGTTAACCTGATATTCCGTCTCTAAGTAGTATTTTTGCTTCTGCAGTGGTGATACGCAGGGAGGTGATTGGGGCTCGCCTTTCTGGTGAGAGTACCCCTCCTTCCAAGATAGTGAGGGTAGATAACGCCTCGAAAGGGGATTCTCCTCCAGTGACTCTTGGGGCGAGCTCTCTTGTAACCACCTGTGTAGTGGAGCTGCGGGGGCGGCCAAATCAAGTGGCCTCTCCCGTTGTGTCTCTTCCACCAGCGTCTCCTTCGGTCACGACCGCTACAGCTATACCTTCTGCCCCTCGATCGTGTCCCCCACGCTCGGGAACTTCAACTGGGGCACCGACTCGGGCTGGCCCCACGGTTGGTAATCCGCTATCGATCCGGGAGAGGCTTGGGAGATTTGTGATTCCTGCTGAACTTACTCGGATCAATGCCTTGGGCACCGAGGGGATGATAGATACGTTTCTAGAAGGTCTGGCTCAGGTAAAAGGCTCGTGTTCTCCTTTTCTCCAGACTTCCATTTTGTGTATGTACTCTCATTTCCTTTGTCTCTTATCGTTCCAGGCTTCCACGGCATCCGTCTGCTTATTGTCGAAGGCCCAATTGCACAGTCAGCTGAGTCAGGAGAATGCGAGTATTCATAAGGAGCTCTCCGTTAGTCAAGGAAAGATTGCCGCTCTTGAAGCTGCTAGGAAGACTTTGAGGCTGATCTTGTGGCAGCTTGCGAGAGAGCAACCAGGTTTGAGACTGAGCTCTCAACAGCCCACATGAGGGCGGCCAAGGCTGAGGCTGAGCTTGTGGCGACCCGCGAGAGGGCTTTGCTCAGTGAGGCCGAGCTCCAGAAGGCCCGCGAGAGGGCTTCGCTCAGTGAGGCTGAGCTTGTGAAGGCCTGCGAGAGGGCTTCGCTCAGAGAGGCTGCCGTGAAGGCAGAGATGAGGGAAGCTCACAGGATAGAGCTTCCCAAGCCGAGGAGAGGGCTGTCCTGGCTGAAAATGACTTAGAGGATGGCCTTGCTGAGGCTGAGAAGGACTTGCAGAATGGCCTCGCCGATGCTTTTATTGCTGGCTATGAGGAACTCCGAGGGAAGATTACTACTGCCTTCCCTGATATTGCCGGATGTTAGCAGCGGGAGCTCTGGTGATGATGAGGATGATGGCAAGGACGAGGGGGACAGTGACGAGAGTGATTAGGGAGCTTTGCTGTATATATATTTTTTTATAAAGGCAATTTATGGCCTAACTTTTTGGAAACTGAATAAAAATGCAAATAGAGGGTTTCGGGACCTCAGATGATTCTGAAAGTTTCTCTAAATCATTTGATCTTTCCAACGAGCCCAAGAATGATGTATTCCGAGATTCCGAACGAATACTCAACGTTTGAGAAAATGACGACTATGATCCCGACTTAAAGGTTTTTGGAAATCCAATGTCCACGAGTCGAACACAAAGGTTTCTGAGAATAATTTTATCTATCCATTGAACCCAAATTGACATTTTTCTAAAATTCTTAAACGAGGCTCAACTTTTCCAAAATCCCAACTTGGTCCTTCTAATTACCGAACTTGGTTCAAAAGTTCTCAAAAATTCCTAAAACTACTTAAACACTATTTTAATCTACAAAACTAATCAATTAGCGTCTAAACACTTAATTGACTACTAAGTATAATTAATTAATATTAAGCCTACTAATTAGGGGTTAGAGCCTTACAGTTATGAACTTTTACTATATAATCTTGTCTCTCGTGAATGTTTAGCTCAGAGATTGCATTTTATGACTAATACCCAAAAAAAAAGTTCCTGCCCTCAATCTCAATTTTTCTTTATTTTGTATATTTTGTTCTACTGAACCTTCCTAGTCTTACTAACCATCGTGATATGATTATGTAACAGAGGTTGGGTCGTGCCAAAGATGAGCCTGCTGCGATAATAAGGTGTTGCTGGAGTTTGTTATCTTATCTTTCTTCGAGGGATCCCCTCATTGTTTTGTTTTTCGAATTGGAAATTGTATTAGTGTTTGGGACATGTCATACTACTAATTTATTAACAGTTGCCATAATGGCTATTGTTTTAGTTTGGACAATTTCTATTTTCTATATTATAAGAATGAAGCAGTGCCTCAAGTCATTTAGGTTCAGTGGACTACTTTTTTTTTGGTACCCCAGCCACCTGGGCTGGGACCCCACACGTATGGGTTGTGATTTCATTTTTATTTAGTTTCCATTGCTAGAAGTTTGTTGGATGCTTATGACATCATCCTCAGTGAAAGAGTACATGTTCTGTACACTGCTTTGTGGGCCACACCTGTATGCATTCAGGTGAATGGTGGGGGGATTGGAAGGTCTATTCTTATACCTTAAAGCTGGATGATAGTTATAAAAAAAAAAACCCATTCTTTGTCTTCTTCTTAAGCCACTTCAGCTTCCTATACCATTTCAGCGAGATATTTCATTCTCATTCACCTCTAAATCTCGCTTAAAAGAAACAGTCAAATTTAATCTTTTGCTTGTGTGGGCATTATTCCTTGTTTTGTATTTCCGTATCTGTGTGGGCTCTTTCTTGGGTCCGAGTCTTCTTTGCTGGGGTTACCCAAAAAAAGAAAAAGGAAAATGTAACAGACTATTTTAATGCCTCTCTTTACTCTAAAAGAAACGGATCTTCTTTCCTAGAAGAGAAATGTATCATCTTTCTCTCTCACACAGGCGTCTCTCTCTCTCTCTCTCTCTCTCTCACCCCAAAGATGCATAAACCTCGCCCCACCTCTCAGGAATACCTCTCATCTCTGCTGCGCTTATCAAGGATCATCTCTCGTTTCTCTTTCCTCTGCTTCTCTCTTCTGCCCATTTCCATCACAAAATATCTACTCTCTCTATGAATCAACCAATATACAAGTCTCGCCTCCAATCGATTTGCCTAAGGGAGGGATGAGACCTTTCTTAGTTCACTACAATGAAGGTAGGACCTGATCACAAGCCTCGCTTCAGTTGCAACTTGCAAGGTCTCCATCCATGTCCTCTCCTTGTTTTTAGTAGATCCTCTAAAGACTCAGAACGGTCTTCTTTTCCCATATGAAGAGAGCTGTTTCTAGCATATTGATTATGGTGTTATATGGTATGTAGAGAGTGGAAGTAAAATTTTCAGATCCATTGCATTCTGGGGATTGTTCATTGTAGAAGTTTAGAACCTCATGTTAGTTTCTTTCCACTGACGCACCATTCAACTAGCTTTATACAACTGTGCATATGAGACTTTGTTTGCATTGAAAGATTATTTTTTTTCTATAATGAATTTCTTAAACTCGTCAGTATTTAATTAAGTTATATTCGACAATATGAGACTTGGTTTGCATTGAAAGGTTATTTTTTTTCTATAATGAGTTTCTTAAACTCGACAGTATTTAATTAAGTTGTATTCGACAAGCTTCCTGTCAACTAAGTGGATGTTTATTTTGAATAGTTTGGATTTCCATAGGTGGACCACACTATAAACTTCCACTCCTTTTACTCCGGATTTCACTAGGTTAAAGCCTTAGATCACCTATAATCGTAAAAGAGGTGCATCAAATTGTTTCAATTTGGAGGAGATGATAAGGTAGGGTGCAAAGTTAAAAATATTGGTATCAAAAGGCATAATGCCTAGTCCAAATTGGTGGCATAAACGACGTATCTGTTAGGGGAGCAAGCTTTTTATGACAAAATGAGAAATAGAAGTATCTAAGATATCTAAAAAACTAGGAAAATTCTTTTTTGTTGAATGGTATATTTAAAAATGTCAGGCTTAAATGTTTATTTGTGAACTTAGGCAGTCTGAAGGTATGTTTCAGGCCCATACATGTCATGAAGGTTCTAAATTATTGTTTGATTCTAAAGAACTTGTCGGGTCTCTTTAGTTTCATTCATATCATTCAACTGGTTGGTTGAAATTAGAAGTTAAGACACAATGTGAAATATGTGTCAATGATGGTCAAGTAGCGTGGTGGTTGAGCATTTGTTTTGGGAGATTGGGGATTCAAGTCACTCCAAAACTTTTATCATTCAATCTATGCTACCCTGTTAAAAGTTAGCCTTTCAAGAAAGAAAGAAAAAAAAGAATAATACGAGAGAATACATAGAATAGCTATAGCTAGAAGAGTAGGCTATTAGGACATGTACATAGACTACATAAGAATTCATAGCTGAAAAAAAGTAGCAATTGCAAATCCGTTGTTGCTGTATTGGTTTAGGACTTTCGGCCTCAACAGAAGCATCTTCACAGACAAAGAACTAAGAGATCATCCCTTTCATTATGGGGTGACTGAGGGATCAGACTCATTTTGGAATTTGCATCTTCACATACCAAGAACTACAAGATCATCCCTTTCATTCTGGGTTGACGGAGGGATCATACTATTTGAATCTTTCTTTTTTCGCTATCATTTTGGAATTTTCCCTAACTTTTAATGAAAAGTGATAGACCATATTTCTTGGAACCAACCTTAGCATAAGACACTATCACATGTCCGAAAACCATCTGCACAGGCGTAGGTCGCATGCGCCGGGAGGTTTGAGCCACAGTGGTCCAATGTATTTCCTGACCTGAAGGACCCAGGCAATTTGATGAAATCACTGCGTATCATTTATGTATAGTTAGCATAGTGGGTCTTTAAGTCCTCGTCCACAGCAGCCAGACCTTTCCTTTTCCCGCTAAAGAAATGCCACTCTTGTGAAGCCCACCGTGATGCATGACAATTACTTCATAGGTTTTAATGCAGGTTACCAAACTGATTAAATGATCCTAGTCCTTAGATTTAGGTCCATTCAGAGTTTAATACCTGTATAAATGTAAAATTGGATTACTGTATCTATGTAAGGATTGGATTGATCATATGCAAGCCTCCTCTATGGAAACAGATAAGAGTTGAGGACTGTTCTGGAGCTTCATATGAAAACATAAAAAAGAAAAAGTATGTGAATGTTTGGGCCCATTATTATTATTATTATTATAATTTTTGGTATCCCAGCCAAAGGGGTTGAGACCCAAGAGAGCCCCACAAACACATGGAAAAGCAGCTCATTCAAGTGGAAAGGAAGTCCAAACAAGCGGGAAGAAAGCTCAAACAAGTGAGAAATGAGCCCGCACAAGCTGGAAGATGTGACATACCCGGGCAGCCAGATAAGAACTGACGCTCCTTGTTTCAGCCCATCATTTGGGTGTTGTTTTTTTTTTCAAATTTGGGTATGGTGTGGGTCCTGTATCCTGGGCTGGAAATGCGTCTGGGTTTGGCAGCCTAATAATCGGGGTTGAGGTCAGGACAGGATTACAATGTAAAACATGTGATGGAACTTCAGTTTTTCACCCAATCACAATGGCAATTCAACGACAAACCCCATGGAACTAGAACCTGGACTGTTGATGGTGCTTCTTTATTGGTCTGGCTTTAAGGTGGATGCCTATTAGGAAGATACAACGATTCCAACTTAGGATGGCACTATCTAGTTTGTAGAGATGCACCTGATCAAACATGCATGTAGAACACAAATGTTACCATCAAATAAATTCTTCACCAAACCATATTCCAATAGAAATTTATCATAAGTATTTCCTGAGCTAGCATCCACTATCTTTCAGTTTATGCACTTCTCATCAATGAACCAATTGATCAAATCCTCCTTCCTTTTTCTAAAGAATCCAAATTGCCCATTTGTAGCTAAAACTACATTATTCCACACCTTGGTTCCTGAATGACAGAGTGAATTGCACCCATAATTTTCAGGTTAGTTTGCTTTTGAAACTTCGTCAAAATTAAGGCTCATTTGCCTGCTTCTGAAAATTATGGTAAAAAGGGTTTTTTATCAAGTAGTATTGGAGAGGAGAAGTGTAAAGCATCTAAAATGAAAAGCTAGATGGAACCATTACTTTAGGTCATTTGATGGCTTCTTACTTGTCTTTGATAGAAAGGCATTCCTTGGAATTCCAAGGGATTAAAAAATACAAGTCAATTATGTATAATCTCTTATATGATGAAAAAAAGAAGTGAGAATTCATTTAAATAAAGATAAAATTACATAAAAAAATCTGACTTCTTTTCTCCATGACACACAAAAGTCTTTTTGTAGTTCTTGCATATCTGGTACTAATTAATCAATTTTTCGAGCCATAGCGCTATAACCTCAAAAGAAGAAAGCTCCACGTTGAAGACACTTTTTTTTTTACTTTTTAGTTTACACATGGGAGGAATCGTAAACTATTCTAATTCAGGGCTCATCCACAGTGTGCTCCTACATTCATGCTCCACCAACACCAACAGTTGATTCCTGGCACTTTGGTGAGAGTCAAAAGGCCCTCAGTACTGGGCTTTTGAAATGTGATTATGCAGAAGACACTTTATCAAACACTTTTATCCCCACAAATTAAAGATCAGCTTCTCTGGTAGGTTTTAGGTCTTATTGTTACTCCAAAACCAAAACATCTAAAAGCTGAATCTAAATCCCAGACTATGCCTTACAAATCTCTGATCAACCCTGTAAATTCATGAATGAAGTCAGCCTCCAAAATCCCGATGACACAGAATAATGGTCTTCCCCTCTATTATTGTGGACCAAACCTCAATCCAAATTGATGCGGAACGGGGGGATTGATGTGGGGCGGGCAGGGGAAGAAGATGGAAGATAGGAGGATAGGTTCAGACCTCATGTCTCAAGAAAGCATTATTCGCCAAATAAAATATATAATTATTCAAGACAAATCATAAATCCAAAAAATAAGGAAATTAAACATATAAAATATTAGGTAAACTACTAGCCTCTATGATAGGGTCAAGGGTATTACATATATACTCCTCCCGCTTAGGAAATTTGGTCCTCCGGATTTAATTTCATACAATATACATAGCAAAAGATTAAAGGCTACATTCGTGCAATGTGCACTACTGGTAGTTTCAAACATGCATCTCAAGTAACTACAATGTATGCATTCATTAAGGCAATTGCTACAATAATAAGATATGTTTGCATAGCATCATCACGTGATCATCCTATGAACAAGCAATATCAAAGGCGGTTCAAGCAACTAAAATGACACATGTCTAATCTATTCATCACTCTCTCCGTCCTCACTGTGCATCCTAAGGGTTTCAAATTATTTTATTTGCCCAGTTCTTATGCATAGATGCCACTTTGTAACAACCTGGAACGTAGGGCTCTTCGAATTCCGTGTTGCAACTATGAGCATTCATTTTCCCACATGCATACTTCAAATAAATAATTCAGATTCATGGGCATAAATTAATAAATCTTGAAATTATAAAGAAAACTAATGCAAGAGAAGAAAAAACCTTTATTATTGTTCACAACAATGGAAATTAAAATATTATGAGGCTTATTCACTAATTGTACTGCCGTCCTTTGCCCTCTCAACATGCATGTCCAAACCTATGACGTCTTGATTATCACAAGCTCATTCTTTAGGTTCTGGTTACCTGGATTGCATTGAAAACACACAAATCAATAACATTGGGCAAATAGATTTCTAACTCTACATGTGTGTAGGCAATAATATAATAAAAGAAAATTTAATCATACATGGAATGACAATGATGTTTACTTTGTACGTTTGGTTAAGATTTCTAATTCTAACCTTGGGACCACCACCTAACCACCATATGAATAAGCTTTAAAAATCATACAACTCAAGGGTGAACGGCTAACCTACAGGCACCCATCTCTTAGCCTCATGTGCTAGTGATTTAGGGGTGTCCAATGGATAGGTCCAATCTATTCCAAATACAAATTTCTTGTCATTCTCAATTTCCATAATGAGGTAGTTGAGATTAGCCCTTTATAATGTCCAATAGGTAACATGTGAAACAATTACAAATCATTATCCATCTTAAAAACATGTAATATCACATTCACAAATAGCACAATAGAATCATCATCTAGGAATGTCATAGAAATTACATTACATACAAATAGAAACATGTAGAACCAAATATGAACATGTAATTAAATTCTAAAACTATTTATGACAAAATTAGCGAAAAGGTCCCTATAAGTCTATGTTTTCAGCCTCCAGTACAAGGAAAAACTTTATAAGGTCTCTGGTCCACTCAGCTAGACTTTTTCCAGCCTTAGGTCCCTCTGCACACATGTTTTCATTTTTCAAGACTAAAATACCCCTGTAACTGACGCATCATGGAATGAAGTGGTCCTCAACTTGCAACGTGTCACGATTATGTAGCCTCGGATTGCTTTTCACGTAAACAGCCCGGATCTAGCGCCACGTGGAGGGTTAGACATTTAAAAAAAAAAAAAACAGTAGAAGAGAAGGAAAGGAAAGGGATGGAGATACCGTGATTCCATAGGAGAGGAGTGAAGCAAGGGAGGGGTTGGTTGAGGACGACCAGGGCGTACGTTAGAGCAGGGCAGGAGTTGGGTGGAATGGAAGGGAGGAGAAAGCTTGAGGCTGGGACATCGGGTCTATTGCTAAACTGCGCCAAAATTTTCCTACTATCCCTGCTCTTCTCTCTTCTATCTCCTCTGTGGTGGTCTTAGATATAGAAATAAGAAAATGAAGAGGATTCATTGACCAGAAGAGGGGGTGGTTTGGTTAGGTATAATTGAGATTAGTCATGTTTTGTTTGAAAGGTCAAAGCTTTGGCGGTGGGTATTAGTGCGAGCCACTGTTTTTTGAGTGGGATTCGCATTTGTGATTTTAAGATGTGACTGGAGATTTAGTTGTTCACCTTGCCCTTGAGTTTATAGAAATTAGGAAAAAGGCCTTGATTGTTTTATAAACTCAATTCATCACCTATGCTACAGAAGTTGGAGTTTTGTGTCAGTTCGGGTCAGGTCAGGTTGATTTTTTGTCAAATTTATCTGATTTTCTGTGAAATTTATCTGAGTTTCTGTCAAATTTATCTGAGTTTCAGGCAAATTTATCTGAGTTCTGTGAAATTTATCTGAATTTCTGTCAAATTTATCTGAGTTCTGAAATAAATTTATCTGAACAGAACTCAGATAAGTTTCACAAAAATTCAGATAAATTTGTCAAAAACTCAAATAAACTATACAAAAACTCAGAATAATTTCATTTTCAGTAAAACCTGCAACTAAGCTCTTCTATCTCCTCTCCCTCACCAATCCTTGCTCTCTATCCTACAATCTCCCACTTGGCAAGAATGTCACTTGGTATCAGAGCTTGGTACCGTGCGTTTCAACGGTTTGGATCACGAAGTCACGATTTAGATCGGAGTAGATCGAAGACTTTCGTAGGGCAGATGGCCATTCGTTTTTGTTTTCTGCAACTCGTTGGAAGGAAGAGGATGACTGGCGTTTTCTTGTTGGCACATAAATCATGAGTACGTCATCAGTAAGGGATAAGTCTTCCCATTTACTTCTTTGTGTTGCCTCGAGTTCCGCATGCCAGCAGGAAAAGCACCAAAGAGAACACGTATTGTTTTCTTTTGATTTTTCTCATCACATCTCGAGTTCCGCGCGTCATCAGGATAAAGAGGAAGACTAACCCATGTGCTGCTGTTTCCTTCTTCTCTCGGGACGCGTGCAGAAGGAGAACGGCGACGCAAGTGTATGGTGGTAAGATGGGGCAAATTGGTCATTCAGTATGAATAGTGTGAGAGGGACTTGGGCATGACTTTTTTTGTGGACTAAGGCAATAAGTGATGTTCAGACTGTCGCACCAACTATTATTGTAGCGGTACTCGTGACGGTGGGAGTACTGTATATTACATTAATAGTGACACTTTCAAAAAACACAAACCACTAAACCCTAGAACTTCTAGAACAGTAAGAACACTAATCTAGTACTAAAACAACTAGATTAAGGTTCATGTAGATTTAGAAGTTTACTCACCTTGTATAGATAGCGGTGGCTTTAGCAATGTGAGGGGGACTTGAGGACATTAACCAATGCTCTAATTGTGCTTCTTCTCTTCTCCTTTTAGTTCTATTCAAATCTCTTCTAGTTCTCTCTAGTGTTCTAGTTGATATGAATGCTAGAGAAAATGGAAAGGTTGTGTGGAGGCTTCTCTAATGGTGACATGTATTTATAGTTTGGGGCTACTTATCCACTTTCCTAATTCGAACTTTACTAGGGAAGTCTTCTTTCTAATTTGCATTAGGAGTCCTTTTAGGCAACAAGGTTGCCTTTCTAATTCTTATAGAATACATAAGTAATCCTCTTTCCTATTCTATGACAACTACCTCTTTCTAATTCACGTTCCTTTCTTATAATGATAATACAATTCCTATTAAATCACTTCTTATGGCCCCACTAATATCTCTCAATTCCCAAATTAGAAGTCCACTAATGTTACGAGATGTGGATCTTGGGTGGATGCCCACTTAAGATGAGTTATGGTTAGAATTAGGATTCCTCTCTTATGTAGTTGCTTTGCCTATATATAGGCTTCTCCCTTTGTATTTTATACACAGTTAATGAGATAACATAAAACTCTTTGTCTTCTCCCTCTAATCTTCTTTCTCTTAGTCTCTCTCTTTTGTAACACGTTATCATCACGATTCTCTTTAGTTTGCATAGGTTGAGAAAGAAAAAAAAAACCAAGCTTTTCTCTTGGTTTGTGTGCATTGAAAAGAAAAAAAAACCCACGCAGATCCAACTTCAGCTTTTCAAAAACCGAAGCAGCCTCGTTTTTTTTTCAGCCTCAAAGTCCTCGATTTTCATGCAAAACAAAAGTCTTGTTTCACTCGGTTTGGATACTGTAGCTAGCAAACTTTTGTTTCTTTCAAAGACGTCTTCAACTCGAGAAGCGTGCAAAAAAGAAGAATAAAACTTTCAAAGCTGTTAGGGAGCAAATTTTCAACCTGAGCATTAGGAGATCTATGCCCTTCTTTCAATATCAGCCTAGTACAACTCATTTTCTTTGGTTCTCTGCAACAAACCGTGCGTGCATTTGCTTCGGTTTCCTGCCTCGACCCCTGTTTCAAACGACTTTACTTCGGTAAGTGGTATCTAAACCATAATTTAAATCCAAATCTATTAAAATGCATAAAAGTAGTTTATGATAAAATAATTATATATAGTGTTTGGTTACTGTTTATCTTCTTGTATGATTTTTTATTTAAATTTATCAATACTATGAATGGATCACAAAATTGAACCAGAAGTTCTAAATCTGAACCTGAAGTTCACTAATCTATGGACCAGCAGTCCTAGAAGTTGGAATACTGATATGAACTTGTAGATTCATATCCATAAATCAAAACCTGAAGTTTTTTTTATTCAAAAGTCCAAATAAATTATACAGCCATGAAATTAAACATGAAAAATTGACAGAACCAGAAGTTTTGATCATTTGTTAGAATCAGAAGTTCTACTTCAAACCTGAAGATTTGACAGAACTTGCAGTTCTAATTTCATGTATTATGAACCTGAAGTTCTAAATCAAGCCTGAAGTATTGATAGAAACCAGCAGTTCTAATTCTCAAAGTTAAGAACCTGATGTTCTAACTTTTCATTGGCCAATTTTTTGTCATGTTTAAATTCATTCCTTAATTACTTTTGACGTTAATATTTCATTATTTTTTTCCTTTTACTTTATTGATTATCTGTACACGGTTAACTTCATATATATTTCTTATTACAGTTCTTGCATGATGTCAAATCTGCCTAAAACTGACTATAAAGCACTTAACATAAATGGGGACAACTACTTATCTTGGCAATTGGATGCTAAAATCCACTTGTAATCCAAGAAACTAGGAGAGACAGTCATAGAAGGTAACAAGGTGTCCCTAGTGGAAAAGGCGTTAGCCCTCATCTTCCTGCGCCATCACATACATGAACACCTAAAAAATGAATACCTTACTAAGGAAGACCTAGCAGGCTTATGGAAATCCTTGAAGGATAGGTATGATCACTAGAAGATGGTCATACTACTAGCTGCCCAGAATGAATGGTTAAACCTGAGGTTACAGGATTATAAAATAATATCTGAATACAACTCTGCCCTCTTCAATATTGTTTTCCGATTAAGACTATGTGGTGAAAATGTTTCGTAAGTGCAGATGTTGGAGAAAACGTTATCCACTTTTCATGCTTCGAACGTGCTCCTGCAACAACAATATCGAGAACGACGTTTCTCAAAATATTCAGAACTTATTTCCTATCTCCTAGTCGCTGAACAGAATTGTATAATATTGATGAAAAATCACAACTCAGACAAACTGAATCTTTGGCGGTTCCTGAAGCAAATGCCGATTTTAGCTCAAAAAGAGGCAGAGGAAGGGGGAATGGAAGACATAACTTCTCCAGATGAAGTGGTTTTAAAGGCCCCCCTCCAAAATTCAAAACTCACCAGAAGTGGTCTGCCCCTTAGCATAAGAACAACCAGAATGCATCGACTAATCCTACCCACAGTCCTGATGACACATGCCATAGATGTGGAAGAAGTAGGCATTCGTCACGCACTTGCTGTGCACCAAAGGAAGTGGCGGAACAATACAAAGCATACAAGGCCTCTGTTCATTTAGCTGAGACAAATGATCTGGAAGGATATAATTGGGATATAATGACACCAGAGAGGCCTCCAATTGACATTACAAACTTGGAGACTCGAGACTTCTTTGAGGATAGGAACAACCAACCTCTGGATAATGAGGTATTTAACACTCACTTGGGAGCACCCCCTGGCATGGTCTAGAAGACCAATAATTCTTTGAACTTTTACAAACTTAATTTTTTTTAGTTCATTTGAGATGCATGTTTCTTCGAATTTTTCTTTATGATGGGGATCTTTATTTTTCATTAATGTCCTAATTTATGGTGAATGGTTTAAATTATTTTAATTTTATCATGTGATTGCATAGTTATATTGATTTATTATTTAATGTATGAATCATGAAACTGAGGACAATCTATGTTTGGTAGATAGTTCCATAACACTCACTATTCTGAAAAATCATAAAAATTTTTCTCAGAATTGTTGTTCATTTTACGAAAGGTATCCACCATAACTGGACCTGTGTAAGTAATTAACGGCTCTGGAAGAGCTCATATGATGAGACAATATTCCTGCCGTTAAGGGGAGATAAGATAGTTCATAAAGAACATATTGTTCTTGTAGAACAACCGTTCCTGAAGAATGACGATAACTAACATGGAATACGTCCAGTCTGTCTCATCTAAATCCACGTACTTCACAATGTGAAAATGAAGTGCGCAAGAAGCATGATAGCCCTATAGGTTTAAAAAACCAAGCTCCGCAGAAACGGAGAAATGAACAATCATTATCATGTCCTTCCGAAGAGGCATGTAACCCTCCTGAAGAAGGTCCTCCCGAAGAGGCACGTAATCCTCCTGAAGAGGGTCCTCCCGAATAGGCAAGTAACGCTCCTGAAGAGGTTCCTCCCGAAGAGGCACCTAATGCTCCTGAAGAGGTTATGGTAAAATCCGTTCTTTCTAGAATAATGAAAGTCCCTGATAAGACTTTGGAAGCTCCTAAAGAGGCACCGGTACCAGATAATGAAGAGATCTCTATACTTTACAATTATTCAAAAGAGAGATGGAATAGAAATGATATTGATTGGGACACAGAATGATGTTCTATAAATCCCGGAAGGATTTCCTTTACCTGAAGCAAAGACAATGAGTACGTACTCAATCCAATTAAGGCACTGGATTAATATCAAACACATCTTACGATATTTGTGTGGAACAACTGATTTAGGAATATTTTGTTCTTATGATCGTAGAGATTTCAATTTTGTAGGATATGCAGATTCAGGTTATCTCTATGATCCTCATAAGGGTCGATCACAGACAGGTTATGTGTTTCTTAATGGTAATACTGCCATTTCTTGGCGTTCTACTAAACAGACTTTGGTAGCTAATTCCTCCAACCATGCTGAGATTTTGGCTCTTTATGAAGTCAGTAGGGAATGTGTATGGCTAGGATCTTTGATTCAGCATGTTCGTAGTTCTTGTCAATTACCTTTTATTGCATGTATCCCAAATGTTATCTATGAAGATAATCAAGCATGCATAAAATAGATTCGAGAATGTTTCATTAAAGGAGACAAGGCTAAGCATATAGCACCGAAGTTCTTCTTCACTCATGAACTTCAGAAGAACAATGAAATTGAAGCCAAGCAAGTCTATTCGAGTAACAACCTGGCTGATCTGTTTACTAAATCTTTGCTAAAATCAGTATTCCAGAAGTTTGTATATGAGATTAGCATGCGTAGAGTTCATTATCAAACTATGTAAATGGTTACTATCATCAGGGGGAGTGATTTATCAGGGAGCATCCTGAAGTATGCTACCCATGGACATTTGTGCATTGTACTCTTTTTTCTTCTCTAGGTTTTATCCCACCGGGTTTTCCTAGTTAAGGTTTTAATGAGGCACCATTATGCACGTCCAACACCAGTTCAATGATCTTGAAGAATGTTGTACTCTTTTTCCTTTTGCTTTGGTTTTTTCTCACTGGGTTTTTGATGAGTGTTAAATATTGCATATTTTACCCCTCATTAGTCCGGATTTTATCAGCATCTGATATGCATATCATTTGCTTTACACAGAGATTTTATCATTCTATCACATTAAACGGATTATCGGATTATCATGCATAAATCCGATTATTTATAGCGCATTTTTATGTAATTTCTCTTGTGTAGGTGGACCCCGCGACTACCCCAACCTTCCGGCTAGTGTCCCAAGGCATCAAGAAGTGTTGAAGAATTCCAAAATAAGATGAGAAGAAGTCATTTTCCAACACAAAGGAGTGGTTGGTGTATTGGTTGGAGCTTGAGTTGCTATGAAATAGGTTATGGGTTCAAATCCCAACAATTACATATTTTTTTTACATAGAAGATATTTCATCCAACTCTAACCTCTCCACCAATCAAAGCTTGCCATGGCACAAATCCATGTGAAAGGATATGAGCCAATCAAAAGCTTCCAAAATGAAGGACCACAAAAAGCAAAAAGCACATATGCTTTTGGAAGGAAAGTTTGTTGCAACCAATCAAATTGAAGCAATCCATGTGAAAGCAAAAGAGCCAATCAAAAGCTTTCAAGTTGCAACCAATCAAATGGAAGCAATCCTTGTGAATGAAAATGAGCCAATCAAATGTCTTCAATGTTTCTATAAATTGGAATGTTTTTGTAGAGAAAGGAAGATCTTTTTGGCAAGTTAGTCTTTTAGAAATTTTATTTTACATTCTCTATACTTTTAGATTGTAATTAGGAGCTTCTTTGTAACTAATCTAGAGAGAGAGTGTGTAATTGAAGTTCATTAATGAAGATTTGGAACTCTTTCTTGATGTTTAGTGGCTAAAGCTCTTGGATTAGGCTCTCCTTTTGAAGCTAAGTAATTTGATTAGTTCAATTCTATGCATGTTTTAGTTTAAGTTCCCTACTTGTGCCTTAATTGATTAATAGATTTTAGATCTAGTTGTGCTAATCTCTCTCATTTCTCATGCTCTATCTCTACACTTGATGCTCGGATAATCTCAATTGATGCTTTGTAGTTTGATTAAGTTCTCTCACATAGCATGCTCTAGAGCCCTTATCTTTGATCTTTTGTAGCTTGATTTTGATGATTTATTGTTAGGGTAGTTAGATGATGATCTAAGATCTTGGCATTTGATTTTCTTTTACTTTGATCTTCATTGTTATATCATCCAATCCAATTAGGCAAGAGATTGCTAATTGGATTGTAGATTTGGGAGTTGAATTAGAACATGCATTGTTTGAATTAATTACATACTTAGTGGATTTTGGATTGCCTAATCTTTTATCTTGATTGTTGTTAATTTTAATCTTTGTTTGATTTGTTATTTTCAATTCTAGATTGTTAGATCTACTCTCACATAACTTGTTTTTAAATCCTACACATTTGACACCACATCTTCACCTTAAATCTTCCATTTCCACCACCATCCACACACTAGTTTAGTGTAGCTTGTTAGATTAGCTTAAATCTAATTTACTTCATATTTTAGATTGTTAATTAATTATTTACATTGCATAGTTAATAGTGTTAATTGTTTACTTCAATTGTCCAAATTAGCTATATCTTAGTTCAATTTTACTCAAATTGGATTCATTGCTTGTTCCATCCTCTCTTCGTGGGATCGATAATCCGGACTCTTGAGTCCTTTACTACTTGACGACACCGTAGTCTTGCGGTTAAAAGTTGCACATTTAAGTGTCGATCAAGTTCTTGGCGCCGTTGCCGGGGAGAGGCATTGGAAAGCTTTGAATTTCATAGAGTTGAACTCATTTTTAGCTTAGTGTACTTTTTATCTTTCCTTTATTTTCCTTGCGGATTCTACACATTGTTTGTGTTTTTTTTGTAGGGAAATCCTCTCTTGGAGCAAAGGAAAGTGGAAAAGTGCATTGGAGAACTTGAAGATTTTACTTGCTTTCCTAGTTTAGGATTAGTTTAGACATTTTTTTCTTTCTTAGTTGGTTGTATTAAGTATTTATCATCAAAGTTGTAATAATTTTGGTTGCGGGTCGGCCCGTGACCCATTTACTTACTTTAAGTAGTTAGTTGTTTAGTAGAATTGCAATAAATTCCTTGTAGGGAAGGAGGACGGTTGGACTATACCGTCGCGGCCCCTCACATTCGTACATGGAAATTGGTGTCCGTGGTGTGAGTCGACGACAACCAATTCGTCCCTCGAAATAAATCGGGAGGTTTGCATTTCTTAACCCCCGCAAATCCCTTGCAAGCGGGTTTACTTTGTTGATTGTTCCTTGCTTTGTAGTGTAATTGTTTTAAATACACTTGTAATTTGGTGCACTACTAGTAAAGGGCAAATTACCCCAACAAGATAAGGATTCGGATTTCATCACCGTTTTCTTGCCCTTAGGATTTCATCTTAATTCTCACTTAGTTTAGAACCAATAAACCATAATAAAACTGAGTAGAAACGTGACCTTAGGTTACGAGCTCACTAGGGAAGACCACCGCGGTTGTGCCAATTGTGTGCCTTGGCAGATTTTCTGGTGCCTAAGCAAACCTTGTCCCTTGGCTACCATCTTGCCAAATAGGGAGACAACTTTGTTGTTCGAGGAGTTGGTTTTTAAGAGGAGCCTTCGCCTAGCGCGTCGAGATCCCACCATCTACCTGGGGGTTAACTGGCTAGAATTTCTGTTTCATAGGTCCAGGTTGGAGGCCAGAGTGTCCTCTTCACAGTTAGGAGCTGTCTAGAATTCTTTTAGGTAACCTTAGTTTAGATTAACTTTTCATTTAGTTTTCAAAATTTTTGTTATGTTGCATTCATTTCATTGAGCAGACCATTGCATTGCTAGGATAGTCGCAGTTGTATGCGAGTGTGGATACGTGATCAAGGCCGATTAGTGAGGATTGATTACCTTGCTTTACCTGCCCCACCCATAGTACCCACAATGGCTGCCCAAAACCCTCAGCAAAGGACCCTTAATGAACTATTTGCACCATTTTCATCCACTTCACCTAGTTGTATAGTTTTGCCAGAAAATAATGCGGACCAATTTGAAATCCGGCCCGCCACCATTAACATGTTACCAAAATTTCATGGATCTGAGTGTGAGCAGCCCTATATCCATTTGAACAAATTCCTGACCATCTGCCACACGTTTAGAAATCAAAATTTGAATAGTGAAGCCGTCAAGCTTAGGTTGTTTCCCCTCTCACTAAAAGATCATGCAGCCGCCTGGCTGAATTCCTTGACTCCAAACTCCATTACCACTTGGGATGAGCTTGTCAAAAAGTTTATGTCCAATTTTTTCCAGTGAGTAAAACTGAGCAGTTTAGGAGTGCCATCAGGAACTTTAGGGGACGACTCGAGGAAGAGTTTGCCGAAACCTAGGAGAGATTCCATGACCCATTGATCAAATGCCCACATCACGGGATTGACAAAGGAGAGTTGATACATTTCTTTTATAGAGGTCTTACGAACCCCCAGCGTATCTTGATTGAATCAATGCACAAAGGAGAATTCATGAATCAGACTGCTGATCAAGCATACGAATTCCTTGTCAAGCTTGCGGAAAATTCACAAAATTGGGGCAGTAATAGGAAAGACTTGGAGAGAGATGAGATAGGGATCCAGAAACCTGGAATGTATAACATCAAACAGGACCCTGATTTGAAAAATGTGATGACCAGTTTAGTTCAGGGAGTGGAAAACTTTGAGTAAAAAGATAGGATCTCTGTCTGTAATGTCATGCCAACCAACCCCTCAGCAACATGAGCCTACCTTGAGAAGTATGAGTGAACCGCATCATGTTTGTGTGTTATGCGATAGTTGTGAGCATGTGGTTGAGAGTTGCCCTAGTCTGCCATTTGTCAAGGCCGAGCAAGCCAATGCGCTGAATTCCTATGGAAACTTTCGGAAACCAACTGTTAATACTTTCAGTCAGACCTACCACCCAGACAATAGGTTCCACCCCAATTTTTCGTATCATCAATCCGAGCCTATTCAGTCCCACGGAGGTCAACCAGGATTCCAGCCGCAGTATCCTAGGCAGCAATTCCAGCAACTTGCTCAAACCAATCATCCTATGGTTCCTTATCCTCAGCAATCCATACAGCACAATCAGTTCCAACCACAGAACCAATGTAAGGCACTAGTCCCAGATCAGATGCCTAATTACTCTGTACCAACACAAGCCCCTCAACAATCCTCTCATCTGGAGAACCTGTTATCCAAATTCATTCAAATCCAAGAGCAGACTAACCAGGCCCAGAACCAGTCCATTGCAAAACTAGAGGCCCAATTAGGTCAACTCACCTTACAGTTGTCTGAGAGAGAAAATGGCCATTTCCCGAGCCAAACCATTCCTAATCCGAAAGGACAGTCAAATCAGCCCAGAGGCCAGTGTTCGGTAGAGAGTAATGAGCATGTGAAGGCAATCCATACTCTGAGATCAGGAAAGACTATTGACAATAGAGTTGAGATGCCTGAAGAGGATCAAAGAGAGAAGATTTTTTTAGGAAAACCAGAGAGTTCGAGGAAAGTTGTCGAACCCGAGAAAGAGAAATTGAAGAAAGATTTGAAAGAGAATGCAGAAAGAGAGAGAAGAACCTGTACCAAGAGGAGAACCACAGAGAGAGAAGATTCAGAAGCCCATTGTAGTTGAACCATCATCTTTAGAAGTGGTGCCTAGAGCACCATTCCCACACCGATTGAAGGAGACTAGGAAGAATGATTACTTTGAGGGAATCTTAGAAGTTTTCAAAAATGTCCAGATAAACATACCCCTCCTTGATGCCATAAAGCAAATCCCTTCCTACTCTAAGTTTTTGAAAGACCTGACCACTGTCAAGAGGAAAACATCAGTACCCAGAACTGCTGTGATGGCAGCCCAAGCATCAGGCTTGATCCAGCAGACCATTGCACCCAAATACAAGGACCCTGGCTGCCCTACCATTACCATTCAGATAGGAGACTCTATCATAGAGCGGTGTCTCCTTGATCTTGGGGCAAGTGTGAATTTACAGCCGTACTCCGTATACGCGCAGTTGGGCCTGGGAGGACTGAAGAAGACTGATATTACCCTCTGTCTTGCTGATAGGTCAGTCAAGTATCCAAAAGGTGTGGTTGAAGATGTGATCGTCAAAGTTAAGGATTTTTATTTTCCAGTTGATTTTGTGGTTTTAGATACCGAACCGGTGGCAGCCCCCGACCGACATATTCCTGTCATTCTTGGTCGACCGTTCCTTGCAACATCAGATGCAGTGATTAGATGCAGGAACGGGGTTGTAACACTTAGTTTCGGGAACATGAAGTTGGAGTTGAATGTTTTTCGTAACGGACTCCAAACAACAGACCTAGATGATGATGAGGAAGTGAACATGATTGACACATTAATTGATCAAACAGTTCAATCATCATGTTACACAGATCCGCTGGAGGAATGTCTGGCTCACTTCAATGTCGACATAGACATCGTCGGGTCCATATGCGAAGTTAATGCATTATTGGATTCGACCCAGCCGATGGATGTTGGCCAATGGAAGCAGAAAATTGAGCCTATATTTACATCCACCTCTGAATCTATGGTCGCAGAGGAATCAATTATTGTTGAGCCACCCATGTTAGAATTGAAACCATTACCCGAGAATTTAAAGTATGCCTACTTAGGGCCCTCTGCTAGTAACCCAGTAATTATTGCCTCAGACCTTGAGGAAGAGCAGGAAAAAAAATTACTGGATGTGCTGAAAGACCATCAGAGTGCCCTAGGTTGGACCATCTCGGACATTAAAGGAATCAGTCCCTCTATAGTTATGCACCAAATTCATCTGGAAGAAGGTGCCAAACCATCTCGTGAACCACAGAGGCGACTGAATCCGGTCCTAAAGGAAGTAGTGAGGGGAGAAGTAATCAAGTTTTTAGACGCTAGCATTATCTATCCGATTTCTGATAGTCCATGGGTGAGTCCTGTCCAAGTAGTACCCAAGAAATCTGGCGTAACCGTTGTCGCCAACAAGGACAATGAACTGGTCCCAACCCGTGTTCAAACAGGTTGGAGAGTCTGTATTGATTACAGAAAATTGAATTCAATGACCAGGAAGGACCACTTTCCATTACCCTTCATTGATCAGATGTTGGAAAGATTAGCCGGCCATGCTTTCTATTGCTTCTTGGATGGTTATTCAGGGTATAACCAGATCCATATCTCCCCCGAGGACCAAGAGAAGACAACCTTCACCTATCCTTTTGGCACATTTGCCTACAGGCGTATGCCATTTGGCCTGTGCAACGCACCTGCAACTTTTCAAAGGTGTATGTTGAGCATTTTCTCGGACATGGTGGAAAGATTTTTGGAAGTCTTCATGGATGACTTTTCTGTTTTTGGCTCAAGTTTTGATAGTTGTCTGCACCACTTGACCCTAGTATTGCAAAGATGTAAGGAATGGTTTTGAACTGGGAAAAGTGTCATTTTATGGTCAAGTCAGGCATTGTTTTGGGTCATATTGTGTCGAGTAAGGGCATTGAAGTAGATAAAGCCAAGATCGACTTGATTGTGAACCTGCCCCCTCCTAAAACTGTACGAGAGGTGAGAGCCTTTTTGGGCCACGCAGGTTTCTATCGACGCTTTATCAAGGACTTTAGCAAAATTGCTCACCCTCTCTATGATCTCTTGGCAAAGAATGCTAATTTTGATTTTTCTGCTACATGTTTAGAATCATTTGATTGTTTGAAGCGAGAGTTGACATCTACACCCATTATCCGTCCTCCTGATTGGACGAAACCTTTTGAATTGATGTGCGATGCTTCCAATTATGCTCTCGGAGCTGTACTGGGACTAGAGGATAGACAAATTGCCTCATGTAATCTACTATGCTAGTAGGACCCTTAATGATGCACAGCTTAACTATACCACCACTGAAAAGGAATTGCTGGCTGTCGTCTTTGCATTGGATAAGTTCAGATCGTATCTCATAGGGTCAAAAGTCATTGTCTTCACTGATCATGCCGCATTGAAGTATTTGTTGAGCAAGAAAGATGCTAAAGCTCGGCTGATCAGGTGGATACTGCTTTTGCAAGAATTTGACCTAGAGGTACGGGATAAGAAGGGGTCTGAAAATGTGGTAACTGATCATGTTTCACGTCTGATTGTCGATTCCTCTGAAGACCATCCGATTTTAGAAACCTTCCCAGATGAGCAATTGTTATTTGTTGATAGTAAAACCCCGTGGTATGCAGATATAGTTAACTATCTGGTGACCGGGAAAACACCAAGTAATTGGTCAAAAAATGACCAATTCCGCTTCTTGTCTAGGGCTAAATACTATTTTTGGGATGATCCCTATTTGTTTAAACAATGCCCTGACCAAATCATTAGGAGGTGTGTACCCGAGATGGACCAGAAGAGCATACTTGAATTCTGTCATAACCATGCTTGTTGGGGATATTTTTCTAATAAAAAGTCAGCAGCAAAGGTGTTGCAATCTGGATTTATTTGGCCTACCCTTTTCAAGGATGCACATGAGCACTGTAGGAACTGTGACCGATGTCAACGACTAGGGAGGATCTCTAAGAGGAATGAAATGCCCCAACAACCTATCTTGATCGTTGAGTTGTTTGACGTTTGGGGTATCGACTTCATGGGACCATTTCCTATTTCTTTTGGTTATCAGTATATTCTTGTTGCTGTTGATTATGTGTCTAAATGGGTAGAGGCCATTCCATGCAAAACCAATGACCACAAGGTTGTGGTTGAATTTCTGAAAAATCAAGTTTTTGCTCGCTTTGGTATACCACGCGCAATCATAAGCGACGGTGGTAAGCACTTTTGCAATCGAGTATTTGAAGCTTTAATGGGGAAGTATCACATCACGCACAAAGTTGCCACACCATACCATCCCCAGACTAGCGGGCAAGTAGAAATTTTCAATCGTGAGATCAAGAACATCCTGGAGAAGACAGTCAATCCAAATCGGAAAGACTGGTCTTTACGTTTACATGATGCACTGTGGGTATATCGGACAGCCTTCAAGACACCTATCGGATTGTCTCCGTACATGTTGGTCTTCGGCAAGGCATGCCACTTGCCGGTTGAACTAGAACATCGAGCATATTGGGCGATCAAGCGCCTAAACTTTGACTTAGAAAAGGCCGGGGTCCAACGGAAATTGCAGCTTGCTGAACTAGAGGAAATGAGGAATGAATCATATGAATGTGCAAGGAGTTATAAGGCCAGGACCAAAATGTTTCATGATAAGAGAGTTCTAAGAAAAGAGTTCCATCCTGGCCAGAAAGTTTTGCTATATAACTCCAGATTGCACTTGTTCCCAGGCAAGCTGAAGTCTCGATGGTCAGGACCCTATGTCGTTCAAACAGTCCATTCCCACGGTGCAATTGAACTTTTGAATCCCAGAGATGGTAGCACCTTTCAAGTGAACGGGCATAGACTGAAAGAGTACCTTGAGTTTGTGGATCCTGAGAATGTTGTTGAGGAAGTCCTTCTTGTGGACCCAGGATAGATTGGCCTCATACACTGTTAATTGCGTCTGGCTGAAGACGTTAAACTTAGCGCTTGTTGGGAGGCAACCCAATATTCCCGTGTGTCGGCACCCCATGGTGAGAAATTTCAATTTACCTTCCTTGTCCTATTTTATTTCTGTTATGCATAAACATTGGGGACAATGTTTAGGATAAGTTTGGGGGTGAGGCACTACATTTCATGCATTGCATTTTGCATGTAGATAAGTTGTTTTTCTTTCCATTGATACCAAAAACCCTAAAATTTTTTGAAAAATTCCAAAATCACTAAAAATATGAAAAATTTTCAAAAATTGTCCATAGATTTTGCTTGAAGAGTTGACATATGTACAAGTCCTAGAAATTTTTTACACATTTGGCCACATGAATGTAGTCCAAGAGAAGAGCAAATCACTTCTGAGAGATCCGAAAGAATCATTAGTGGAGACTAAAACCCATTGAGCGATTGAGCCTATTTATATCGGTTTGGGTAAGGACTCTTCTGCGCTATTCCTGAGTAGAATGAAGAGCTACTCCTAGAGCTTCTTAGTCCAGCACTTTCGATCTCATAAGTGCAATTCCTTGTTCTAATCATAGAGGTGACATCAAAATACGAATAAACCTTAACTTGTAGCTTATGTTGCATTTTTCCAAACTTAGGGGAAGATGATAGGCATTCTAAAAACCAATGGCCAAATTTTGAACTCACCTATTACATTTTATACCCTTAGTAGCCCTCTTGAGCCTATTTTATAAGAAACCTTCCTTCATTGTCCCAAGCCTCTTCACCCTCATATATATATAGCCTTTTTGACCTATTGTGTTTTAGAATGGTAAGGTATATGAAGAAAGGAAGGATTTGAACATTAGTGATGAAGACTTCACATGGGCTACCAAAATATAGATGTTCTACAAATGGATGACAAAGGAATAAAGGAATTTGAAAGTTGAAAAAAAAAAAAAAACAAGAAGAAATGAGACCAAACGAAAACAAAAGAAAAAGAAAAAAAAGATATGGGAAACCAAAGAAAAGCAAGCATCAAAAGAGATAGAGTGGAATAAAGAACACAAAGCAAAAGGAAGAAGTGAAGATAGTGGAAGATCTTCCTATGAAGACTTGAAGACCCTTACCTTCTCAAGAACACTTAGCCACATTTAACCCTTATCCTACCTATTAACCCTAACCCCATTACAACCTATGAAAGACCTATTGGATCCTAGGAAAGGTTAGGTGCTGAATGAGTGAGAAGTTTAGTGAGCATTTCCACCTTCTATTGGTTATATCTTATTCTTTGAGATCAATCATTCTATATATAAGCTCCGTTCTTCATCAATTATGTGAGTTCTTAGCCTTGTTCATACTCACATACTGAGAGTTAGTCAGCAAAATCTGTGTGCTTATATTGTTGAGAGTATGACCTGTAAGGCTGTAGTCAAGGCGAAATGTATTCCGAAGGGGATTAAGGTTGTGTGAGCTTCGACTTGAAGATTGCATGTTTATTGGCTAAATACACACACATACATAGTGGGACTTAGGTATTGATTGACATATCTTCATGAGTTAGCAAGTATTCCTAACTCAGCACTCATTCTCATTAGCTTGCTAAAGACTGTTGGACATCAAAAATATTTTCTTTCCAAAATAAAAAGAATTTTGTGGGATTTATTCGCTGAAAACCTTCACGAGACAAAACTCGTCCACTAGGGGAAACCTAGGGGTTTAACGGCTTGTTGCACGAGCTAAGTGCAACCGCGATTCCTGCGAAAGTGAGTTAGGATCTTTACCGTGTTTTCTTGCATATAGTTTAGTTTTTCTTTATAGTTTTTGCTCGGGACTAGCAAAATGTAGGTTTGGGGGTGTGATGAGTGTTAAATATTGCATATTTTACCCCTCATTAGTCCGGATTTTATCAGCATCTCATATGCATATCATTTGCTTTACACAGAGATTTTATTATTCTATCACATTAAATGGATTATCGGATTATCATGCGTAAATCTGATTATTTATAGCGCATTTTTATGTAATTTCTCTTGTGTAGGTGGACCCCGCGACTACCCCAACCTTCCGGCTAGTGTCCCAAGGCATCAAGAAGTGTTGAAGAATTCCAAAATAAGATGAGAAGAAGTCATTTTCCAACACAAAGGAGTGGTTGGTGTATTGGTTGGAGCTTGAGTTGTTATGAAATAGGTTATGGGTTCAAATCCCAACAATTACATATTTTTTTACATAGAAGATATTTCATCCAACTCTAACCTCTCCACCAATCAAAACTTGCCATGGCACAAATCCACAAAAAGCACATATGCTTTTGGAAGGAAAGTTTGTTGCAACCAATCAAATTGAAGCAATCCATGTGAAAGCAAAAGAGCCAATCAAAAGCTTTCAAGTTGCAACCAATCAAATGGAAGCAATCCTTGTGAATGAAAATGAGCCAATCAAATGTCTTCAATGTTTCTATAAATTGGAATGTTTTTGTAGAGAAAGGAAGATCTTTTTGGCAAGTTAGTCTTTTAGAAATTTCATTTTACATTCTCTATACTTTTAGATTGTAATTAGGAGCTTCTTTGTAACTAATCTAGAGAGAGAGTGTGTAATTGAAGTTCATTAATGAAGATTTGGAACTCTTTCTTGATGTTTAGTGGCTAAAGCTCTTGGATTAGGCTCTCCTTTTGAAGCTAGGTAATTTGATTAGTTCAATTCTATGCATGTTTTAGTTTAAGTTCCCTACTTGTGCCTTAATTGATTAATAGATTTTAGATCTAGTTGTGCTAATCTCTCTCATTTCTCATGCTCTATCTCTACACTTGATGCTCGGATAATCTCAATTGATGCTTTGTAGTTTGATTAAGTTCTCTCACATAGCATGCTCTAGAGCCCTTATCTTTGATCTTTTGTAGCTTGATTTTGATGATTTATTGTTAGGGTAGTTAGATGATGATCTAAGATCTTGGCATTTGATTTTCTTTTACTTTGATCTTCATTGTTATATCATCCAATCCAATTAGGCAAGAGATTGCTAATTGGATTGTAGATTTGGGAGTTGAATTAGAACATGCATTGTTTGAATTAATTACATACTTAGTGGATTTTGGATTGCCTAATCTTTTATCTTGATTGTTGTTAATTTTAATCTTTGTTTGATTTGTTATTTTCAATTCTAGATTGTTAGATCTACTCTCACATAACTTGTTTTTAAATCCTACACATTTGACACCACATCTTCACCTTAAATCTTCCATTTCCACCACCATCCACACACTAGTTTAGTGTAGCTTGTTAGATTAGCTTAGATCTAATTTACTTCATATTTTAGATTGTTAATTAATTATTTACATTGCATAGTTAATAGTGTTAATTGTTTACTTCAATTGTCCAAATTAGCTATATCTTAGTTCAATTTTACTCAAATTGGATTCATTGCTTGTTCCATCCTCTCTTCGTGGGATCGATAATCCGGACTCTTGAGTCCTTTACTACTTGACGACACCGTAGTCTTGCGGTTAAAAGTTGCACATTTAAGTGTCGATCAAGTTTTCCTTAGCAAGGTTTTTAATGAGGCAACTGTCTTTGAATGGTAGTCATCCAAGGGGGAGTGTTACGAGATGTGGATGCCCACTTAAGATAAGTTAGGGTTACAATTAGGGTTCCTCTCTTATGAGATTACTTTGCCTATAAATAGGCTTCTCCCCTTGTATTTGTATACGCAGTTAATGAGATAATAGAAAACTCTCTCTTTTCTCCCTCTAATCTTCTTTCTCTTGGTATCTCTCTATTGTAACAACTAATAAAATACAAACTATTTAATACACAATGGGTCCCACCAATAATTCTAAATGGCTTGATCTTATTAGCTTAAGATCAATGGGTCCTATAAAGCCAATGATCTATTTAAAAGATAATTCTATGCTACACAAAAGGGGTCCTACACACACATATATATACATATATAAATAAAAATGTATTATTCACCAAATAAAATATATAATCATTCAAGACAAATCATAAATTCAAAAAATCAAGGAAATTAAATATATTTAAAATATTAGGTAAAATACTAACCCCTATGACAAGGTCAAAGGTATTATGAAAAACTATAATCCTGAACATAGGGGGATTAGGACACAGAAAAGCACGTTGTTGTGGGGAAGTTAGTTAGAAGATGAAAAGCAAACTTGCAAGAAACTAAATTAGAGGTGGTTGATTCCACGATCAGGGACTTAAGGCAATTCCATCAAAGTCATATTGGATTATAAATTTATAATCCTTGGTACGGTTCAAAATAGCATAGCGGCCACATTATTGGCCATAACGGTTGAGGCCGCTACCCTAGTTTAAAAATAGTGGCGCTACAGTCTAAAACCTAATAGAGTAATGCAGTTTTAATTTATAACACCTTTTTTTTCCTTTTTCTCCTCAATGGCATTTCCTATGGTTGTCGCTACCCTGATATGGTTCCAAATTACTAAAAAAATACAAGATTGGCTGCTACATAAGATTCAAAAATATCTTAACGCAAAAAAAATCACACCGCTATGCCGCTGCATATCGCCACAATCGCTAAGTATCGCCCAGTACGTAGTGTTTTGGCCATTAGTCGCTACGCCTGCCACAATCGCTATTTTTATCCTCATCTCCGATTACCAGCTGACAGATCTCTTCACCAAGACTATGACTATGACCATACATAACTTCCTCTCCAGCAAATTAATGCTACATTCTACTTCGCATCAATTTGAGGGGGGAGTGTAGAAAAAGAAAGGCCCAACAGGCCACCCCAGGCCCCACACTCCTTTTGACAACTTAACCAATCCTTTCTAGATGGATATGGTCATCCTTATGACAACCCAACATTATATTCTTGTACAACGTGTATCAAATCATTGCTTACATCACTATAATGTAATTATAGAAAGTCAAATTATAAATAGCGGATTGATCCTCAAATGAGGACATTCGATTCCCCTAAAAAAACTCTTCTCCCAAACTCCTTTGATTTTGTCTAAGTTTACACCACATACTAAATGTAGAAAATGACACTATCGGCAATCATTCAAATAGAACCTATAAGAATCCTACAACAACAAGAAAAGGCACCCATTTGAGAGACATTGTCTGCAGAGGGAGCTGAGAATAGATGTTCAACTTTCTCTTTAGCATTTTTTGGCAATAAAAAATACAAGGTTCATGATAATCAAGACAGAACCCTGAAATTTAGCCAAAATTTTGGCAGCCGTTCAAGTTTCTATAAAGGAGACAACAATCAAACCATCGTCTCCATATTTAAGTGTTCAAGCAAAAAATTAGCATCGGATTTACAAGAAACATCTGAATCAATCTCTCTGCGATAAAAAAAACCCTTATTTAACCAAATCCATCTTTCCAGCACATAACCTAGAAACATTATTATCTACTTCAACCATTTCAATAAAATGGTGCTACTTTTCTGTGTCATTTGAATGTGTAACATGATAAGAACCTAAACTTGTTGTTCTGACAATGAGCACCTCTAAACTGTGCTATAGGCTCTTGGTAAATGTAGAGTAAAAAATTGAGATGACTTCAAGATGAACTGGTAGTCTGACCTGTTAATGTCAACAGATCCTCCTTTCTGGTTCGAGTGAGATTCTCCGGATGGGCCCTGTAAAATCCAAACAAAAAAGTCTCGATCAGTTGGTCCGATCGAGTTCCCTCCGTTGCTTAAGTCAGCAACCAAGATTGAAAATTGATGTAATGATTAGTTTTGGATATATTTTTTGGCGTACCTCCCCCTTCATCTCTTTTCCCCTTTATTTCATTTTTCTTCAGATTCCTGATGCTCTTCAACCCACGATCCTTCGCACCTCCTCCATGAAGGTACGTGAGAAGATCATGGCCCACGCTCATGGGATGTTCCTTTCCCACTCCTGCTCTTTCTTCTCTCCCCTCTGCCAGTTGCCCTGGCCTTGCTTGAATCGGTCTTACAGAGGATGATCCCTCCTTCTGAGGCAAATTTCATAGGTAAGGTCCATTTTGTAGGTTGGATATGACCTGGCTCGAACCCGTCCTCAAGTTATTTAAACTTTTCCCTCCACAATTGCCCCCCTCCCCAAGCCACCCTTTTCCTCTTCATTTTTTGAGGAAAAAGGGGGGCTTGAGATTTTTTCGGGACATGTGGTAGATCTGGGTTTATCCTCTCGTCTTCCAGCTATCAGACGTCTTTTCCTTTCTTCATCCGTCGCATCATCTTCTCACATAAAGCCAACAATTGGAAGCCTCCCTGCTTCCCTATTTCGCCTGAATCGTCGCCTTCACCCCTTAAATCCTCCCCATTGGGCTTCGATCTTCTGCCTTCAACTCTTTGTCCTTCATTTCCCCTGTAGTAAGTTCTATTCTTCTCTCTTTTCTATCTTTTAAATGGGTAATTTGAAAGGTCTTCTTAGCACTTCGGGAGGGCTCTCCAAATTCAGGAGTAAGTACAACATCCCCTCGGATGTCCAGATACGTGCACCGCTTCCCGGAAGATTCCTTGACGAAGGGTCCTGAGAGACAATGCCTTTCCCTACTATAGCCATCGTGGAGGGTGGCGTCCGTTTTTCGCTGGATCCTCTCCTTATCCATTTTCTTTCGTTTGTAAATCTCTTCCCTCTTTAGTGCGTTCCCAATCTATTTCACATTGTCATGGGGGTTGCTGCACAAAACAAACTGCTTGGCACAAGCCTTGGAGTATTTGACATCCTATCTTGCTACTACTTCATTCCTTTGAATAATAAAAAGTTATTTTTCTACCTAAAGTCCTGAGATTTGAATAGGCTTCTCGTTCATTACGTTCAAGACTTGAACAAGCCTAGCAAAGGAGATTTCATTGTTGTGAGTGGTAACTGGGAGGCGTCGACCACCTAGGGTGGGATCGAGCGAGAAGTTCCTTGAATCCTAGGCTTCCCAGGTCGGCCCCTTCCTTTCCTACACTTTTCTCTCCTGCTGTCTCTCCTTTTTTTTTTTTTTACTTATCAGCTCTCCTTTTTTTCTTTATCTACAATCAACCAGATTCCTCACTCTCTTCTCTGGACTGAGAACCTGAAGAGGGCACTTGATTTCCGCGGGCCTCTCGAGCTTAAAGGTTGGGGCCAAGTTGCCCATATTTTGCTCAGATACGAACGCTCCTTTGACAGCTTCCTAGCTGTCCCATCTTGGCATGATCCATTGGAATCTGTTCATTGTTTGACACGGAGGAAGATCCCGGTTGTGAAGATGCCCAAGCCCTCAAATCGGGGTAGCACATTCAGCACCCAATCTTCTGCCTATCAGCATTCCTCTGATCCGTCTCCTCCTGCCGAGTCTGCCCCCGGTTGGAGACGAAGCACCAAGAGATCGTCGCGACTGGTTGCCCCTTCCAGTACTTCTTGTTCCTCTTATTCGAAGCAGACCCCGATTTTAAACATCTCAGACCGCTCTTCCTCCTCATCGGATCCCGAAAAATCCTCTTCCATCATGTCGAAGTGCAAGGCAAATAATCTTCTTGACAGTCTTGGCGATCTTCCTACCTCAGGGGCTTGCAAGGCTCCCCTTTCAGATCCCTCATCCATCCTCGGCAAAAGGCCACCTGCTGATTCCTCTCATGACCCCAGCTTGAAGAAGGCTAAGGACAGATCCTCGGCAAAGTCTACCGACGACTCTGACCCACTTTCCATGTGGTTGGAGGATTGCCCGCCTCCTTTGCCTCCTCAGCCAAGCCCTTCCTTGGGACGTAAGAGTTCGTCTGGCTCCTTCCGCGAGTCACACCCCTCTTTGGGTGAGGGAATAACAGGTTCTCCATTGTTGGCATTGCAATTGGGCAAGTCTGTTCTCCTCCCCTCTGATATGAACCTGCATGGAGCCATGTCTGACCATGATCTCGTATCTACAGGAGTTTAGCAGTGCTTCCTGGTAAGTTGGCATTGTCCATTTGAGTTATCCTTTGGGTCAGCCTTTAATTCTAATATCTTTCTTTTCTATTTTCTTTCTTAGGGACTCCAAAAATGGTTCATTGCCTCGGATTGTATGGAGAAGTACCAGAAGCGGGTGGAGGGCCTTGAAAAGGAACTCGTTACTTCCAAGGCTGCTCGGCGCTTGGCGGAATCTAACGCTACTAATTCTTCCAAACCTGTGAAGGTTGCAGAGGCTAAGGCGGTCGTTGCTTTGAGTCCCCTGACTACAAGTGAGATGGAGCTCGAGGCTCTCCATTCCAAGCTAGCCAAGATGGAAATGGAAATGCGGGATGTTATGGAGAAGTTGAAGGATGCAGTGTTTGAAGAGGTTGAGGCAATCTATCTTGAGTAAGTTGAGCAGATCAAAGCCCTCGTGTTCAAACGAGGATATGATGTGGGTCTCGGTGATCCTGGCATACCCGAGGATTATCCTCTCTGGGCCAAACACGCAGCTCAGTCCGAGGATGCTTCTCCCCAACCACTACCTACCGAGGTTCCTGCACAGGCCCCGGTAGGGGAGGCCAGTTCGCCCGTGGTTAGGGATGGAGGCACTTCCCCAGCTGCGGACCTTGCTCCTCCTGCCTCTGATGTTCCTAGTGATGTTTGAAGATTTGATTCCCCCCCTCCCCCCTTATTGCTTTATTTGCTTTTGACTAATTGCCTGAGCTGTGGGTTGGACGTAATACCTTGTTCATTTTTTTTAATGGAATGCTTGTTTCTTTTGGTGAGTCTATTTATTGCTTTTTTCTATTGCCACTGTTGGTTCTACCTGGACTCTTTTTTTAGTCCAATGCTCGCATCGTCATGCCTAGCCATTAGTTAAAAAGGAGATCAGTGCAGCATACCTAGTTTGGGATCTTTTCAGTTAGGATTTTTCTCCTTCGACATGAAGTAGTGGTTTTATTGCTACCCCTTGTTTTTAGGCCTTGGCCTTATCTTGGCTTGGTTGTCCCGATAGGGTGTGCCCCTATTGTGGGTCATCGACCATATACAAGTTTTTAGGGAATTTCATCCTTGGCACAAGAATATCAATAAGATAACTTTCTTCAATGGAATGCAAGATACAAGAGTGACAACTTCTTTGGTACAAAGATTAAAAATAGAATTTCTTTAAATTCACTATATTCCAAGGCCTTGGCAACGCTTTTCCTTCGAGTGTCTCTAAGTGGTAAGCTTCTGTTCCTCCAACGGAAGTAACCCTGAAAGGTCCTTCCTAGTTCGGCCCAAGCTTATGGCTAATAACTTCGGGATCAACACTGGCATCTCATGTGGATTCCAAGCAAAAACATCAGAGCTCTGATTGAGTAGCTGAACTAAATTGCTCTGCTCGTCCTCAGACATAGATGATCCAACCATCCAGTACCACTCCCGATCTTCTCCATTTACCGAAACCTTTTTCAGCTCCTCTACGGCCTCGTTGGTTAGGTTGGAAATTTGATCTCCGACCTCTAACCGATTTAACTGTAGTTGCTATTTTTGTTTGGCCTTTCCCTCAGAACATATGTCTTCCTGGTTCCCCTTCTTCGCCTTTCCTTTGATCGCCGTAATCAAGCAGCTCCTTGAAGCTATTTGATGCCCTCTGATCTCCATAATTCCCTTTGATGTCGGGAAGCGAATCCTTTGGTGATAAGTTGATGGTACTGCCCTCATGCGATGAACCCAAGTGCGACCCATAATGGTGTTGTAAGGAGATGGCACATCAACTACCAAGAATTCCACATCTAGGCGTACGGGACCAGCGCTGACCTGTACTGTTACCAGGCCCTTCGGATGCACTGCCTGTCCATTGAACCCGAATAGGGGTATGGAAGTCGGCCTTAAATCCGATTGCTTCAGGCCAAGCTTGTCAACTAGCTCGGCATGCATGATCTTCGACGAGCTCCCTGGGTCTATCAGCATTATCCTTACTTCATACTCCTGTACTCGTAAGGGTAGCACCAGAGCATCATTGTGGGGCTGGACCACATCCCGCAAGTCTTCATACGATAATGAGATCTCTCCTTTTACTACTCCTGATCTATTGACCAAGCTTGGCTCGGTGCTCATCTGATATACCTCCTTCAAGTGTGTAGCCATCTTCCTTTGGGTTATGCTCTTGACTCGACATCTTTCTCAGCTAGAAGAAGCGTTAGTGGGTTTTGCCATTTGCTCCCCACAGACGGTGCCGATTGTAGAGTCAAACATTGAATATTATCATCTCAACCATCTATGCCTATCATTGCGCATTGTGGCCTTATCAAAGGATAAAATGTAACCAATCAACAAGCTTTCATTATAAAATAGTGGGTGGGTTGATTTACATGTGATCTAAATCTAGCATGGGTCTTACTTTTATTAGAGTGAGATACAACTCTCAATGCTAAAACAAGGAGAAAAAAGATTATTTTGGGCAGTTTGGTTTCATCATGGTGAGCCCTGTTTACTGTCCCAACAAAGTTTTGAGAAATTCTCTTGAAAAATGTTGGGGTATTTTTAAATTTAGATTTTTTCTTCAGATATTATTAAACAATATGCAAAGATTCTTATTTTAAATAATTAGTACTGAATAAATAAATATAAAATATTATCAGCCTGGCTATTGCCTACCCACTGTAAGAAAATCCTGGCTACTCCATTGGACCATATTAGCATTTTGTGGACTCCAGGCCTAGATCAAACATGCTTTAATGTGTAAGACCCAGACCCAACTCTAAATCTCATTTAAAGCCAATGAATATGTTCGTACATGCATATGTATAGGATTGGCTTGAGGTCAGGGTCAGTGGTGGAACTAGGAAACTTTCTAGGACCAAATGTTAAAAATACATAAAATCTCAACATACAGATGGGTTTTCTGAAATTTGTCTCTTTTTGCAAAGTTTACATGTAACGTTTGGGAGGGAAATGTTGGAAATAGAATGGATTGATAATACCCGATGTGTGAATGCTTGAACTCTAATGTTATTGGTGGGCAAATCACATCTGAAAGCACCTCTTTAAGACGAGTTTTGTCCCTTAACTTAAGCTCGACATGAAGTTCCAAGCAAAATCACCCCCAGGTTACAATAACCTCAGTGCACGATTTGAACTAGTCGCACTCGAGTCCAAATCCGAATGATCGACTCCAATCATCACTCAAATTGGGCCACATTCTGCAAAAGGTTTGTCAATTCTATGTAAGTATTATATAGGTCTCAAGAACAGCCCCCACCAAGATCAGATCTTTTCATCTAACAACATTTCCTTAATTGTCATGCATCATAGTGGGCTCCACTTAGAGGGGTGTTTATCATAAAAACTCCCCGAGCATTTTCTAGCACACTTGGATAATTCTATCCCCATCCCTCCATGATCAATGATTAATCTGAATGGACCATATGAAACCACCTCCTAAATTTTTCAGGAAGTTTTTAATCAAGGACATTCGTCCATTTGAAGCTATTTTATAATAATTTTTTCCCTCAAAATCTTTAAATTACCCAAATCACTCTTCATTGAAATAAAAACCTCCTTCACTTTTGCCATATTCTCTTCCTTTCTCATAGTGATCGAGGACAACTAGTATCTCCACAGTGACCGGCTGAATATAGTGGTTGCTAGAACCTTGTTATGGCTTTAAATGAAGGGTACTTTGGATATCTTAAAAAAATCGAGGGAGAAAGTGATAAAAAAACACCACTAAATGGATAGATGTCCTAAATTGAAAGTTTACTGGAAAACTTAGGGACTAATTTGTAAAGTTTTAAAACTTATTTCCTTTTTTGAAATAAGGCAAAACCTTAAAGCCTTATTTGAAACTTTCCCTTAAAATTAGGGAGCGACTATTTGCACATCACTTTTTGCTCAGTGCACATCCATTCATGGGATTCCTTTAGCACCTTCCCAAAATACCCTTGTCCCCTCCCTCTCTCCATCTTCCTGCTCGGCGCACACCCCAGCTCCCACCTCCGCTCGCCCTCTCCCTCCCTCCTCCTCTCCGCCCTCTCTCCCTCTCCCTCTCCCTCTTCGGTCTCTCTCCCTCCCTCTCCCTCATTCTATCTCCCTCTCCTTCTCCTGTATCTCTCCCTATCCCTCCTTCTCTCTCCCGCTTCTTCTCCTTGTTTGTTAGCCAACTTTGCCCCGTGCCCACCTCCGCCCTCTCCCCTCTCCGTCCGTGATGAGTGTTAAATATTACATATTTTACCCCTCATTAGTCCGAATTTTATCAGCATCGCATATACATATCATTTGCTTTACAAGAAGATTTTATCATTTTATCATATTAACGGATTATCAGATTATCATGCATAAATCTGATTATTTATAGCGCATTTTTATGTAATTTCTTTTGTGTAGGTGGATCCCACAACTACCCCAACCTTCCGGCTAGTGTCCCAACGCATCAAGAAGAGATTGCAATAAAGAAGTTACATGAAGAAATCTCATTGAAAAAAATCTTAGGAAGAATTGAAGAATTTTAAAATAAGAGGAGAATACTTTAAGAATAAAAGAAGTAATTTTTGAACACAAATGAATGATTGGTGTATTGGTTAGTGCTTGGGTGGGTATGAAATAGGTAATGGGTTCTTAAGCCCCAACAATTACACGTTTTTTTACATAGAAGATCATCCATGTGAAAGGATATAAGCCAATCAAATGTCCTCAATGCTTTTATAAATTGGAATGTATTTGTAGGGAGAAATTTTTTTTTTTTTTAGCAAATTAGTTTTTTTGCAATTTTATTTTTACTTTAAGATTGTAATTAGGAGCTTCTTTGTAACTAATATGAGAGAGAGTGTGTCATTGAAGGTTATTAATGAAGATTTGGAGCTCTTTCTTGATGTTTAGTGGATAAAGCTTTTGGATTAAGCTCTCATTTTGAAGCTAAGTAATGGATTAGTTCAATTACATGCATGTTTTAGTTTAAATTTTCTACTTGTGCCTTAATTGATTAGTAGATTTTAGATTTAATTACGTTAATCTCTCTCATTTCTCATACTCTATCTCTACATTTGATGCTTGAATAATCTCAATTGATGTTTTGTAGTTTGATTAAGTTTTCTCACATAGCATGCACTAGAGCCATTATCTTTGATCTTTTGTAACTTAATTTTGATGATTTATTGTTAGGGTAGCTGGATGATGATCTAGGATCTTAGCCTTTTATTTATTTATTTATTTATTTTACTTTGATCTTCATTGTTATATCATCCAATCCAATTAGGCAAGAGATTGCTAATTGGATTGTAGATTTGAGAGTTGAATTAGAACATGTTTGAATTAATTACATACTTAGTGGATTTTGGATTGCCTAATCTCTTATTTTTATTATTGTTAATTTAATAATTATTTTAAAATCCTACATATTTCACCACACATCTTCACCTTAAATCTTCCATTTCCACCACCATTCATCCACTAGTTTAGTGTAAGTTTGTTAGATTTAATTAATTTTATATTCTAGATTGTTAGGTAGAGTGGTTTAGTTGCTATTTTAGTTTTGTTTCACATTCCAATTAGTTTAATTTCATTTTTCACACATAGTTTAGTAATTTTAATTGTTCACTTCAATTGTCTATATTAGCTATATCTTAGTTCAACTCTCATGTAATTGGATTCATTGCCTGTTCTATCTTCTCTCTGTGGGATCGATAATCTGGACTCTTTAGTCCTTTACTACCTAACGACACCGTAGTCTTGTGGTTAAGCGTTGCACATATAAGTTGCGATCAGTTTGCTTCTCCCTTTCCCTCTTTCTCTTTCTCCTTATCCATGATCTCGTCCCTTTCTTGTTTGGCCACGCAGGGCTGAACAAATGAGTATATTGTTTGCTCATAGGTGGCCGAACAAGACGACTCTTGTTCGGCCACCCATGGCAGAATAGGAGAGGGACGACGATCAAGGAGATGGAGAGAGAAAATGGGGAGAAAGAGGGATACTAGGAGAGAGGGAGAAAAGAGAGGGAGAAGGAGAGAGACAGGGAAAGAGAGGGAGATGGCGCAGGCGGTGGTGGGCGTTGGGCGGCGAGCAGGGAGAGGGAGGGGGAGCGGATGTGGGAGCCGGGGTGTGTGCCGTGCAGGAGAGGGAGAAAGGGAGGGGACAAGGGTATTTTGGGAATGTGCTAAAAGGGTCTCATGAATGGATGTGTACTGAGCAAGAAGGGATGTGCAAATAGTCGCTCTCTAAAATCATTAAATTTGTTGGGCATGAAGAATTGACTTGAAATTTGATATTTGGATAAGTTATTAATGTGATGACTGAGCCCAGTCAAAATCTGAACCCCACTCCAAAGTCCAAACCCAATGCATAAACCCGAACCCACCCAAACCCATCAAAATCTTAACCAAACCCATTTGCCATGGTGCCATCCCTAACCAAAAAGTTCAAGAATTCTTAGACCTGCGCACCTCTTTAAAAAGCATATTCCATGTTTCCAATTCGCATGGTATGTCTATAAATTTCCTAATTGCAGCTTTATAGAATTGGTTGAAAAGAAGGGCCAAGCCAGAATCCCAGCATCCAATCTAGAGTCCTAGAATCCCTGAAGAGCGTAGAGGTGTGTATGACATTAAATCTTTCCTTCTTTAACTTCTTTGCTTCAAGAATTCTATGACATGGATGTGTAATTTGTTTTAGGAAATGAATCCATAGATATTACTTGGGTAAAACCTCTATCTAACTAACATTATTAGCAAGATAGAGAGTTAAATATAAAATAAGCATGCTTTCTTGATTAATTTACAACTGTGATTTCTGGGTTTTTGCATTTGGGATGAAATCTTGGGAGATGATATTGTACCAAACCCTAGCTGTTGGATACGAGTGGCCCTGACTGATGATGCTGTATCATCAACTCAAATGGGTTATTATGGTTCTAATGGGGCCAGCAATCATTTGATGCACATGTTTTTGTTGGGGGTGAACATATAGATGGTTTACTGTTCTTGCAAAATTTTTAGATTGGATGGTGTAGATATTGGAGTTAGATAAAAGATGACCAACAGACCAATGAACTGAGCGGGGGATGGATAATGTAGGGAGGAAATGCATGGTGGATTGTGAACCTAGCAAGAGCATGGATTTAAATGAGGTTGAGTTGAAAGTTGGACTTATGAACTTGACCCTGGTAGATAAGAATAGAATTTGATGATGATGATGATGGACGGTCAAGATTGTCGTTTCATCAATAATGGGGGTCCAGGAGGTGCTATTGCAGAATGATTTCTTCATGAGCTATGATAGTATGAAGCACTACACTTTGTGGTCACGCAGATAACTGTCCCATATTGATGGAGATGCAAAAAATGGTGAACAGTCCATGGGAAATTAGGTAGAATAGTTGGTCGGTTTGTCTGGCCTCTGTTATCATTCTTCTCAGTGTTGCATTTGTAGTCAGTTCTTTGAAATGAAATATTCTGATTTGCTCCCATGAACTCTGTAGTCACATGGACTACTACATTGGTGATTGCAATTACTCATTCCATTTTATAAGAACATTAGTTCTTAGAATAATTTTAAGTTATTTGCTTAATTGCTTTCATCTATTGTCTTGAATTGTTTTGAATTTGCAAACCAAATGTTTGATAAAAGTCTTGAAAGATATGCCTATATACTATTTTGCTTATAGTAAAAAAGTAGTGTTCAATGCTTTTCCTTTTAGCTTACTGTTTTCGTGGGTTGTTTCTGCTTGGAAACTTTTTTTTTTTTTTCCTGTGGCGGGTTATGTCTCAATCATCAAGTACATGATGCATAGGCATCCAGTGCTTAAAAGAAAAATCAAGGGGTCATTTTTGTGCAGTCATATACATATGTAAATGGTTAACATTTGTAATTGTTACACATCATCATGTATGTTCGCGTTCATTTATGCATGTAAACTGTAAATGAGGATGTGAAAATAGTGTGTAAATAAGGCCATTTACACATCAAAATTCTCGCAACTAAAAAGGCGTGAAAATCACTTCATATCTCTTGCAAGAAGGCACCAGTACAGTCTCATGGTTCACACCTCTTGCGAGAAGGCGCTAGTACAGTCTCTCAAATGGTGATTGCATTCCTGTGGGCCCTATCAGCCAACTTTATTTATTTTTTTTTCATTCTGTGGGTCCCATATTTCTAATCCAAACCATTCAATCTATTGGACTAACATACTCCAAGATCTTGAAGCTGATTATCTTAAATCTTGATAGATTATGAGTACTTTGTGAAAAAGTCCCAAGCTATATATCTAATTTTCTACACTTTTGTGGGCGCTAATTCATGATATAAACCATTCGATATTCTTGTATTAATAATAGGCATAGGACGTTTAGTTTCATATCTTATATCTTCATGGATTTTCAGAAATATGTGAAAAACTTCCCAAACGTCCAACCACATATGAAGCCGTTTGATGTACTCATTTACTCATGTGAAAATGGTGATTTTGACAAACATGGTAATGTGTTTCACATGTGTAACATCCGCATATGTAACATTTACATATGTAAAAGTAAAACTCATTTTCCCATCCCATGTGTAAAATGCAAACAATCCCTAAGGAGTAATTATTCATTCCTCGAATGCAAAGTTGTGGTTTGAACTTTGGATTATTCAGCTGGTGGACTCCAGCATTGATTTGCAATAGGCCAAGAATGTTCAAAATCGATCAATATCAACCATCTGATTGGAAAGAATGGAATAGTTGACTTTTGAGGATATGACAGACTTTTTGGATAACAGGATGTAACAAAAACCTAATAGTGAAAGTGATAGAAGAATCATGATGGATTCTGTTCATTATGTGAGCCTTGCGAAGAAGCTTGAAAGGTATGCAGGGTTCTGCAGTTGGAACTGCTCTTGGAGAGAGATTGTACTACCACTGCTCTTGGAGAGAGATTGTACTACCATGCCTTTATCTCATCCTTGCTTTACGTATTGTTTTGGTTTTTCCTATTTCTGTGTCTCTATTTGGTCTTATGAGCTTGAATAATATTCTAATCTATTGTCAACCAAGTATCATTAACAAATAATAATCATATAATTGTTGGTATCAACATCATAAACCATCCGACTGGTTGGAACTTCCACATTGCCTATGGACCATTGACTCTGCTTGAAATTTGGAAGACTGGTTTTGGACAGTATGTAGAAGTGGGTGCGCACTGGGCAGTCTCCCATCCACATTGGGCCATAATGATGCTATTTAGGCTGAAAATTGCCCTTCCTTATTTGAAATTTCAAACTGTTGACTCAAATGAAAAGTTGACAAACCTAGAAGAGCTGGACCATCTTTTCCTTTTTCCTGGTTTACTAATGTTTATAACTGCTATGCTTGACAAGCTTTTCATTTGATTATTTTATTTACTTATTAACATTTCCAAGCATATTTAAATCACTCTTTTATTTTTTATTTATTTTTTCAATAACAGAAATTCAAAAGCACTTGCAGGCAAAAGTCAAGAAAGGCAAAAAAGAAAAAAAGAAAAATGAAGTTTAAGCAAAATTCGCAGCATAAGGGTGTGAAGCGAATCCCATCAAACTCTTCTCTAAAGCATGTATCTTCATCAGGGACTGATGATAGAATTAGCAATCTACCAAGAGACATTCTCAGTCGCATCATCTCCTTCCTTCCAATTGAAGATGCTGTGGTTACCACTGTTTTATCTCAAAGTTGGAGAAACATATTATCTTCACTCACCACTTTAGACTTCGAGTACTCTTGTTTGCCTCCAATGGAACGTAGAGAGGAAAAATTTATTGATCTTATCAATCGGATTTTGGATAACCACAATGTAGATATACAAAAATTCCGTGTTGTATTTGGGCATAATTGTTGGTACACTCCTCATGTCAATAGGTGGATTCAGTTTGTGGTAACTCACCACGTCCAAGAGCTTGAACTTGTCATCTCACTCGAAGGACGGCCCTCTGATTTTGGACCAAAACAGAAGTCATTACCTGGTTGCCTTTTTACTTGTGAGTTGCTAAGAGTGCTGAAATTAAATACACTTGACTCCGTTCTCAAACTGCCTACTACTACCAACATGTATTTTCCTCGGCTTAAGGTCTTGCATCTTCAATGGGTGAAATTTTCAGATGAAAACTTGGCACAAGAACTCTTTTCTAGCTGCCCCGCACTAGAAGATTTGACTATCAGAAGTTGCAATTTTATGAATTTTGAGATTCTTGACATACCTGCTCCTCGGCTTAAAAACTTGACTATGTATAACTGTGTTGGTTTCAACCAGGGTACACTCAAGGTTACTACACCTAGTCTTTTTTCATACACGTACTTAGGCCACCTGGTACATGACTTCTCTCTTGAGCTTTCTTCATTAGACAATGCAGAGATTGGTTTCTTCACATCAACTGCTGAAGGTTATAGTCATCACTTGGAACAGCTTTTTAGAGGCCTCTCTAATGCAAGGGCATTAATATTATCGACTTCATGCACTGAGGTGTGCTCCCTTTCTTTTTCTCCTTCCCACTTTAGGATATTTTGGATGATTAAATCTTGGGTAAAACTCGTAACAATCCATGATATATATATATATACATATACATATATATACATACATACATATATGGCCAAGGCTCCCCTAAGCTCGAGCTTCTGGAGAGAATTTCGTAAGCTCGTGCTTGTGGGGCCTACCTTTGGTCCATCCAAATGGACCAAACACATGACCCCCTTAAATTGCACATGTCCACCAACTTTCAGTAAGATCCGAATTTACTGGACCGTTGGATTGAATATATATCAATCCGACTGGATTGTTGACCATTAAACTCTTGGGCCCATATGGAGATGATAGAAATTACGGTTGAAGCTGATTTTTTGCAGGGAGGAAGATCTTAGGGAGTCCTTGAAATCCCCCCCCCCCCCCCATGTGGGTTCCCAAGTGGGCCCCACCACACACTTGAGCTTACCTTATCCTAAGCTTGAGCTTAGGGGAGCTGCTCTCATACATATATATACATATATACATACAATGTATATGTATATATATGTAGAGGCCAGCTCCCCTAAGCTCAAGCTTAGGGGAATATAAGCTCAAACGTGCGATCTTCACGTGTGCTTTAAGTGGCTTCACAGCAAAAAAAATCGATGGCCCCGCCATTTTTATTTCATTTTCCCCCCTTTCAAAGACAAAGCCCTAATCGAAACTGGAGCATGCACCTCTGCCTTCATCTCTCCCTGTCCAGGCGATCGAAAGTTTTCCTCTTCTGCCTTGGTCTCCAGCTCTCTCCACAGCTTGAAGCTTAGGGGAGCTGCTCTCTATATGTATATATACAATGTATATGTATGTACATATATATACATATATATATACATATATATATACATCTGTATATATGTATAACATACATACAAACATACATACATATATATATATATATAGAGAGAGAGAGAGAGAGAGAGAGAGAGAGAGAGAGAGAGAGAGAGAGAGAGAGAGAGAGAGAGAGAGAGAGGAATGAAAAGTGGAAATGGCTTTCCATGATGCAAATTTCATATTTTCACTCTTCCCAAAGTGTATTGTTGTTTGAAATCTTTCTAAAATATATGTTGCACTTTCTGAATGTCTATTATTATTATTATTTTTATTTTCAATTGGATTCATAAGAAGACTCTAGTTTTACAAAAATAGTTATTGTACCATGTTAATAGGATGCATTTTCTTTTTTGATTGGTAACAAACTAACAATAGAGATTTCGTCGAAGGATGAAATGATTACAAGACAAGAAACAGCCAGAACCAATTGATGCACAAGAAAAACTATAACCAGAACCTAGGCCTCAGGTATATGAGCATATTATACCATGCATCACACTAAAACGACCCAATTATAGCACTAAAAGGGGTGACCCTATACAAATACTGCTTGGCCAAAGAATCCTCCATCTCATTAGAAGATGTCCCATCCACGTATGCTGAAACCTAACAAGAAAGGAAGAAGTACGTGACTTGATCTCTTGAAAATAATAGAAGAGCGTCTAAGGATTTCATCCAAAAGATCATGTTTGACGACCCACATTCAACAATAAAGCTATCAGGAAAACTACTAGAATAAATACGAATAGCTTCTAAATCATCATCATCATCATCAAAGCTTTGTCCCAACTATGTTTGGGTCGGCTACACTAATTCTGTTTCTCCATTCCGGTCTATCTTGAGCCAAATCTTCAGATAAGTTACACTTCTTCATATCTATCTTTACTACCTCCATCAACGTCCTCTTAGGCCTACCCCTATCTATCTTTACTACCTCCATCAATGGCCAAACTTTTCCTTACAGGCGCCATTACCGGCCTACGTTGGACAAATACGAATAGCTTCTAAAATTGCTGACACCAGCTTCTAAAATTGCTAACACCTTCACGCTTCATTAAAATCTTTCACTCTTACATGCTTGGAAAGAACCTCCTCCCATTTCTCGCTATGAAGAACTCCGCCAATTCCAGCTAGGCTTGGTTGCCTCATACAGGCCTTCCACATTGAATTTGAGAAAGCCAACAGAAGGTGACCAATGATCTTGATTTCTTAACCTTAGAAGAGGACAGGAATTCATATTTCCATCCCACTTCTACAAAATATCATCAAATTTCAAATCCATGAATTCCTTCTTGGATAAGATCCACTTAGTGAATATTAAAAAACACAACTTGAATCACCTCATCCATTGACAATGAACATCCACAAATACCAAAGAATGGCTAAAGGAGTAGTTTTCCAAGAAAACCACAACTTAGAATGGAGCCATTCCCCAATCCTCAATCAACTCAATAGGCAAAGCCGACATACACCAAGATAAACCACACATATTAATGAGATGACCCCACAAAAATGCGAAACATCACAATAAATAAACAAGTGATTAGTCATCTCACTCTCCTTCCCACACACGCAATGAACATTGGACACACAACACGCGCGCGCACACACATAGGAACCCACAACCTCAAGGTTGCAATAGTGACCAATAAAAAACCTTCCACTGTAGCATGGGCTCTTGTCCTAACATCCAAGATATTCTCTGACGCAATACCCTTTCTTCTAAGGTTGTCTGCCATAAAAACTTTATTTGCAACTACTGACCAATAGAAAATCTCGACTCTAAGGGGATCTGCACCTAAACACAGGGGCCGCACAGCCATAGATGATTCCAAAGCCTTATATGAAAATTTCAAAAAAAATTTCCCAAAGGGGTGTAGCTTCCAAATATGAGCTGAATCATTCTTGCAAATGAATGACTTAGAAAAAAGAAAGACTCAACAAGGACTCATATTTAGTAACAATCCTTGACTGAAGACTCTTTGTTAGATACCACCCTAAACAATCTACACAATGGCGGACCTAGGATTTTCGTTTGAGGGGTGAGGACTGAGGACCCAAATAGGTAGTTGGATTTCTGGGCAAACCTAGGATTTTTATGTGGATTTTGGGGGTGGAGCCGAAATCTTTATGTGGATTTTGGAGGCGAACCCAAGATTTTCTTGCGGGTTTTGGAGTTGGACCCAAGTCCGATGGAGGTGACTGCCCCCATAACCATATATGTGGGTACGCCCTTGCCTGCACCCCACTGTTGAACTAAAAATGAATGTTACTCCCCTCATCCACTACAAAACCCACAGTTTTATTAAAATCTCCTCCCTTCTTCCCACCTCCTCTCTACCTTCTATTTGACTCTACTCAACACTTGAAATGATACCGCATAAACCAAAGAACGGATACCTAGCAACTGTTTTAGGAACCCCACCCTCACTTGTCTTCACTTTATTTACATGAAATGATTTTTCACCAAACCTTTTTTTCTTCCCTAGATCACTACCACCATTTAGTAAGCAGCACCCGATTTTTGAGAGCAACCCTCCTATGACCTAAACCCACTTCATTCTTTGGCTTCAGTACCTCACTCCATTTCATTAGATGTTTTTTCTTCTTATCACTATTTCCATCCCATAAGAAATTCCCTTGAATGTGATCCAAATTTTCAATTGTTGAAGCCATCATTTTATAAAGAGACAACACACTAGCAAATTGGAGAGTGGGGATTTAATTAGAGTGGCCCACCACTATGATACTTGGATACTTCAAAATAGGCAATGTATTGTTTGTATTGTATCTGATACTTCACTTTTTATATGTAAAATTTGTGACCTTGCTTATGTATTTTCTCTTTAGAAAATGTGCTCATGCTTGTGACCAGTTTTTCAGAAGTGTTTGGCTTTTACGAGGCATACACCAGTCACCGTCCATTTTTGTTAGGCGTCCGTATGGCTTATTAACACATTTTACTTTTAAGAGACTCGTATGAAATTTAACTAGGGTTTTCATGAACTCATTGGAAGGCTTAAAAACAAACAAGAGCTTGTAGCACAATTGGAAGGTGCTTATTATTGCAACCACGTGCTTATGGGCCTGAGTCATGTTATTAATAAAAAATATGTCAATGTCCTATTATTTCTTAAAAAAGGTGCGCTCGTGAAGTTTGGCCCTATGAGTTGAGTTTCACACTTATCTTATACCTCACGCTTTCAACAAGTGGAACACCAAGCATCATTCCTAAGTGTTTCAAAATTTTTCCTATGATTCCTGTCATTATAATAGTAATTTCAAGGTTAATCAAAAAGATATTTTATGTTTGTTGGATTTTGGAGATGTGTGCAACTAGCAATGACAAATATAAAGACCTATCGGCAAATGATAAATATGCATCAAATCTTGGTATTTGGCTTATAATTTAGCCTTTTTTTTTAAAAAATTAAACTGAGTTATATTTAGGAATTGTCCCAAATTTCCTTCTTATATTTGGACATAAATATATTGTTATTTCTAATCATTGATCTATCTATACATGCATATGTATGAGCTATGGTGCCCAGACACGGCATGGATACGGCAACGATAGGCCGTGGACATGGCAATGACACAGATTTTACACATAAAAAGTGAAGTATCGGGTACGATACGACACGATACATTACCCACTTTGAAGTATCCATTGCATCATATTGTATGAGCTATACAAAACTTATACTAGTTTAAGAAAACCAAATAACTTCTTAGTTATTATTTTTTTTGAAAATGAAATAACTTCTTAGTTATTACCATTTTATCTTTTGCTTATTGTTTATTGTTTACCCTACAATTTGACAGCGTCTTTTTCGAACGGGACACCTATTACAATGGATTCTGCGATCATTTTACAATCTCAAGCATTTGCAGCTGGGTTCTTTTCTTAAAGAATATCATATCAAAGGGATAATCTGCTTCCTCAAGTTTTGTCCTAATCTAGAATCTCTTATCATAGATATCAATAATAATGCGGTATTCTCCTTTGTCTAACTCGTACATTTTAAAGTCATTATCTGGAGGAACTATATGGTCTTTAGACATGAAGATTTCCATGGTATGCGTGAGCCTTAAGTTTCTTTTATAAATGGGGTGTGATTTGGTAATTAAGATTATTGGAGATGCCATGTGGTAGATGACCCATATCTCTTGTAGCTCTTCACTCATTTCATCTATCGCTGCCACATTCAAAGTAAAAGAGCTTAATATTTGATGGCTAGGATTTTTTCACTCTTCACACAATTACTAGAAGGTACACCCAACATTTAATTTCACATTTACCAACTTAGTTGCAGCACTAGGAACGGCTTGAATGGAATACACACACATATATGTATGTATGAAAATTATCCTATGCACACCTAGTGCATAATGCGCACCCCTAGTGGGGCCCACCTGAAAACCCCACCCCCTATATAACACACACCCCCTTAGGTCTGCATCCGACTGTTGTATTAACTAAACACCCATTTGAATGGACTGGACTCCTGGGCCCCAAATGATAGGGTTAGGATGATCGTGTTGGGCTGATTTTTTGAACATAGGAGGGGCCCAGGGAGATCTTCAAATCCCTTAGGTCGCATATCCCGAGGTGGGCCAACATGTGGGCTCCACAAGTTTAGGGTATCCGATTCCGATTAGGATAGAGAGTTTAGTGAATTTGAGGGTCTCTGGCAGCTTTACCTCTGCTGTAAGGGGTGGTAAGGTAGGCAATTCAGGTTTCATTCGGACTGACTGGCACTTTGTGGTTGGGCTCTTCCATTACAGAATGGGCTTGGGGGCAGGTCAACAACTGAAAATCCTAATAAATCTCATTAGGAAACAAAATCCTAATAAATCTCAATAGGAAACAGAATCTTAATTAGGTTAAAGAAAGAAATGAAAGAAGTAAGGTGCGCATGGAAAGCTCTATGCGCACCTCGTGCATGGGATAACAACTATAAACCAAACCAAACCAAACCAAGCCTTTTCCCACTAGGTGGGGTCGGCTATATGGATTTGACGACGCCAATCAAATCTGTTTAGGGCCATGTCCTCCGTTAGATCCATGTAGGCAAGATCATGTTTAATAGTTTCTTTCCAACTTCTCTTGGGTCTCCCTCTCCCTCTCCTACTCTTGGCAAACTCCATGCTTTCACACCTTTTAACAGGTGCCTCTGTTGGACGCCTTCTAACATGGCCGAACCATCTCAGTCGATTTTCTCTCATTTTATCTCCAATCGGTACTATTCCTACTATGCCCCTAATCTCCTCATTCCTAATCCTATCTCTCCTTGTGATCCCGCACATCCATCTTAGCATTCTCATCTCCGCAACTTCCATCTTCTTGACATGATTATGCTTTACTGCCCAACACTCTGATCCATATAACAACGCTGGCCGTACCGCCACCTTATAATACTTTCCTTTAACCTTGAGGGGGACTTTCCGATCACACAAGACCCCCGAAGCACTCCTCCATTTGGTCCACCCGGCTTGAATCCTGTGACTTACATCAGTATCAATCCCTCCATCCTGTTGCACCATAGATCCAAGGTACCTAAAGTTTTCTTTTTCTACTATCTTTTGTGTGCCCAAACTTACTTTTATGTTACCAGGTGTCCTACTTTGACTAAACTTGCATTCCATATATTCCGTTTTGCATCGACTTAGCCTAAACCCTTTTGTCTCTAATGTTTTCCGCCACAATTCAAGTTTAGCATTCACTCCTTCTCTCGTCTCATCCACTAAAACAATGTCATCTGCAAATAACATACACCATGGCACCTCATCCTGGATATGTCTTGTAATCTCATCCATAACTAGGGCAAACAAGTACGGGCTTAACGCTGAGCCTTGGTGTAGACCAATCGTGATAGGAAACTCCTTAGTTTCGCCGCCAGTCCGTCCTTATAGATGTCACGACTCTATCATACATATCCTTTATCGCCTCAATATAAGCGACACAAACTCTTTTCTTTTCCAGAACTTTCCAAAGAATCTCCCTAGGAACCCGGTCATAGGCCTTCTCCAAGTCAATGAACACCATATGTAAATCTCTCTTACCTTCTCTATACTGTTCCATTAACCTCCTCAGGAGAAAGATAGCCTCCATGGTTGATCTCCCAGGCATGAAACCAAATTGATTCTATGAAATATTTGTTGTTCTTCTTAGTCTTCTCTCAATAACTCTCTCCCATAATTTCATCGTATGGCTCATCAATTTAATCCCGCGGTAGTTCGCACAGTTCTGAATATCTCCTTTGTTCTTGTATATGGGTATAAGAATACTTTTCCTCCATGCATTAGGCATCTTCTTGCTCTTTAGCACTACATTAAAAAGCTTTGTCAACCAACTAATACCATCCTCCCCCAAGCACCTCCATACCTCAATAGGGATACCATCTGGCCCAACCGCTTTCCCATTCTTCATTCTTTTCAATACTTCTTTAACTTCTTCCCTACTGATTCTCCTATAGAACATATGATTCGCTTCTTCTCTAGAAATGGTAAGCTGCCCCAATTGTATGTCACTACTACTGCTTTCGTTAAATAACTTGTAGAAGTAGCTCTTCCAACGCTCCTTTATCTCCTCCTCCTTTACTAATACCTTTTCATCCTCATCCTTAATGCATTTAACTTGGTTTAAGTCCTTGGTCCGCCGATCTCTAGTTTTAGCAAGCTTGAATATCTCTCTTTCGCCTTCCTTAGGTGTCAAGTCGCCTATATAGCTCCTCAAATGCCTTTGCCTTGGCCTCACTAACTGCCTTTTTGGTTTCTCTTTTTGCTTCTTTATACCTCTCCAAGTTCGCTTCAATTCGATCCTTTTGCCACGTTTTAAAGCACTCTCTTTTAACTCTTATCTTGTCTTGGACGGCTTCGCTCCACCACCATGCCTCTTTCTGTACCGGAGCACCCCCTTTAGATTCTCCTAAGACTTCTTTCCCTACCCTCCGAATACACTCTGCTACCTTATCCCACATATTATTTGCACTCTCATCTGTCGCCCAAACGTTTTCCTCTAGTACTCTTTCCCTTAAAGCTAGTTGCTTATCACCTTTCAGGTTCCACCATTTAGTCCTTGAGCATCTATACAACTTCTTTTTTCTAGTCCACCTTTGTAACTGCACATCTATGATCAACAACCTATGTTGGGAAGTCAAGCTCTCCCCCGGTATAACCTTACAATCTTTACAAGCTAAACGGTCTTTTTTCCTAGTTAAGAAGAAGTCAATTTGTGTCCTCGATGAGCCACTCTTATAAGTCACCAAATGCTCCTCTCTCTTTCTAAAAAATGTGTTAGTTACCATGAGATCATAAGCCACTGAAAACTCCAAGATATCCTTCCCTTCTTCATTTCTATTACCGTACCCATGTCCCCCGTGTACTCCTATGTATCCATCTACGTCCCGTCTTACATGACCATTCAAATCACCTCCTATGAAGACCATCTCTCCTTGGGGTATCTCTAGTAGCACTCCTTCCAAGTCTTCCCAAAACTTCTCCTTATGTCCATCTCCTAAGCCCACCTGGGGGGCATAAGCACTAATTACGTTCACTATCTCTTCTCCTAATACTAACTTAATTGCAATAATCCTATCTCCATAGCGCTTTACATTCACTACATCTTCCTTTAAGTCCTTGTTTACCACTATGCCGACCCCATTCCTCGATCTATTAAGTCCCGTATACCATAACTTATACCCGGTCCTCTCAATCTCTTTTGCTTTGTGTCCCACCCATCTTGTCTCTTGCAAGCAAGCAATTGCGATTCGTCTCCTTTCCATTGTATCCACCACTTCCATAAGTTTCCCAGTTAGGCTCCCAATGTTCCAAGTGCCCAATCTCAGCCTTCTATTTTGGACTAGCTTCCTTACCCCCCACACTCGTCCAATAAAGTGTGAGGACCCTTGCCTATTTAGCACTGCACCCGGGCGCCGATGCAGCGGTCCTTGCTCATTTATCACTGTATCCGGACCATACAGCGCGTCGCTAAGTAGGGGACGCCCCAACGAAATTTCATTAGGTCTCAAATCCATAAAAAATCCGACTGAGTATTGTGCTGGCTGTCGGCTACCTAACGCACAACCCTCCTCCTTTGTCCGGGCTTGGGACCGGCTATGTCAAGGATACCCCAACATAGGCGGAGTTGGATAACAACTATATATATACAAAAAAAAAAAAAAATCCTATGCACACCGTTTTTTTTTTTTTTTTTGTACACGTGCGCACCTCATTGTGAGGCCCACTTGATGGTCCATCTGTATGGACCACACACCACACTTGATAGCCACCGAAGCCCTAGGTTTGCACCCATCCAATTGGATTGGATTGTTGGATCGATTGTGCACCCGTTTTTTATGGTGAGAATTTGTGGGACATTCATAAACGAGCTAGGATGATTAGATGGGGCTGATTTTTCATACATGAGTAGGCCACAACTAGATCTTTTAATCCCTCACCCCGCATGTGGACCACCAGGTGGGCCCCACAGCAAGGTGCTCATAGAAAGCTCCCTTCGCACTGTGCGCATAGGATCACGACCGTGTGTGTATATTTGGGATGGGCCTGGTAGGGATTTAAAGATCTGGGTGGGGCCCTCCCATGTACAAAAATTGAGCCCCATTCGATCATCCTCTCTCTATCATCCATGGCTCATAAGTCCACTCCATTCGCATGGGCGCGCAGTCGATCCAAAGGTCCATTCCATTTGCATGAATGCAAACTCAGGGGGCGTGTGAACTTTTTTTTTTTTTTTTGGGGGGGGGGGGGGGGTATGGGTGTGCACAATGCATGAGTTGTGCAGAGGATATAATATATATGGAGATTAACAAATATATAGAAATTGACTTGAATTGTAAAGAAAATGTGGGAAATGGGATGAGGGAATTTCAGAGGTTGTTTCGGCATGATAAAAGTTGTAGAAATGGATACAAATGGGATTTTGGGAAAAAAGATCTGTAGGTATATCCACCAAAAGCCCTGAAATTGAACTTCGAACTGGACAGGTTCTTAAAGCACTCTCAAAACTTCTTGCTTATGTTTTCTTATGCAACAAAATGGAAATACACCATTTACATCCTAAGCAGCGACTTGAAAGTTGGTCAGTGTCGCTACCACCATAGTTACAGGCTGGAGTCATGTTACCATTCAGAAGGAAAAAAAAAGAAGGAAAAGTAACCAAAAACAGCAATGAAGGAGAGGAAAGGTCCCAACATTGAATTGACATAATCTGATGTCACCTGAAACTGGTGGACTTATAGCTGGTTATTTCCATTAATCAAAACTGCTCCTTACTTCCAGGAAATGAGTTCTTATAACAATGGTTTGCAACTTGTTCTTTTAAGTATATACTACACTGCAGATCAAGTCAATGACCATATATTTCCTCATACACATATTCATGTTCATATTGTTAGTGTCTACTTTCAAAATCAATTGCCATATAATTCCTCATGTAGATACTGATTTTGGTATTGTTAGTTTTCTTGTTAGATGCCAGTCAGGCTAGAAAAAAGCAATGCCTATAGGAACAAGTACTTGCTTCCAAAAGGCCGGATAATCAAGTGCCTCAGGGATTGGCTTAAGAAAGTTATGGAACGGCCATTTTCAGGACCAGACGAACTTAAGCTTCTGAAAGTTTTGCTGGAAAAATCAAGTAAATCGTGTAAAATGCTTGGAATCTATGATGAATTCTCAGATGAAGAGGGATCGAGTAAGGTGGTTGTTAGACCGAAGATATCGGAAACCCCAACAGCATCTTCTATAATTGCGATATCATTTTCTGGTTTGTGAATTGCTAAAACCTTTGATGATCAGAACATATAAGATGATTTGTATATCCTCAGTAATGTAGACTCCAGAGTGGTCATGCCTCTACATTTTAAAAAAAAGAATAAAGTTGCTACCGGAGGCCAATATATATAGCTTGGACGAGTGGAGAGAATTGTCCAGAGTACAAATTTTAACTTTGGCCCCACCATATAAGAGAATTTTCTCAACCATACATCAGCAGCTAGTCTGGATGAGGAGAAAATGATGAGAGTGAAATGGTGGAAAAATGAGGATTCCGCAATAGAGAAATTGTGATTTTCTCTACAGCCCACTTTTTGGTTATTTAGTGGGACATTTTTCCTTGAAGGAAGGCAAAAAATGAACTAACTTTCCTCCGGAGGATTTTGATTTCCGATGGGAGTAGGAATGAAAGGGGTAGGAGTGTCTGATTCCTCTTCCGTGGAAATAAAAATCTGTGGAGCATGGAATTCTCTTGTTGCACAAACAAGTTCCTAGGATGGAGGATTTCCTTGTAGATTCATCAAGATTTTCTAGTAATGATTCTCCACTTTGTCTGCCTCACAATGCAGGTGGGGTGTTGCTTTGAACCCATGGTTGCTTGTTCTCGTGCTATCTCAGCAAGACTGCGATACTAGGGTTGCCAATGATTTCAGCTAGCTCAACTCGGCTCGACTTGGTTGGGATTATACTCAAGCTTGATCCTGAGCTAAACGAGCCAAGCTAGAGCCAGGGCCCATTCAGCCCAACTTGCCTTGATAAGAACATGGCTTGAACTTGAGCTCAAGCTGTGCTCAATTAAGTTTACATTATGTATGAGCTCAAGCACAAGCTAAAGCCGTGGCTCGGCTCATAAGTATACATAAAATGTACCTATGTGGTGGACAAGCTAATCCATGCCCAGGCTCGAGCAACTCCTCTAGCCTAGCTCAAGCTCAGCTAAGTGACAATATATCCGAGCTCAAAGCTCAAGTTTGATATAAATTTGAGATTTATTTTTAAATAAAAGAATCAATTTCACAAGAGAAAAGGGTGGTCTCTACTAAAAAATAATCCTATTCTACTGTTAGCAAGAAGCTGACACAGCTAAAACCTTATGTAGTTTATGCATGGGCCTGCCTTTTTGTGATTAAACCTGCATAATTGTATACCATTGTTTAGGATCTCAGTTGGAGTGCTATGAGCAGTTTTGATTTCTTTTTTTGGTACCCCAGCCAAGGGGCTGGGATACAAGAGAGAGCCCGCATATACACGGAAAGGTAGCATACTCAAGTGGGAAAGGAGCCCGCACAAGTGGGAACAGGTGATGTACCTGGGGTTGCGGGAACAGGTGATGTACCCGTGGTTTGAACCCTGGACAGCCAGGTAAGAACTGACGCTCCTTGCCACTCGGGTAAGGAGCTGTTCTTATGAACAATTTTGAATTCGGGTAAGGAGCTGTTCTTATGAACAATTTTGATTGATAGCCCTGCTAAGTATATGTGTGGTGAATCCATAAAATTACAGTAACAACCCTTAATTATTCCCATAGGCGAATACGTAGAAATCCAGAGGCTGCAATGCATAACAACTTGCATCCAAAAAGGCCCATGTCTACTTACATTTCATAAACCATTATGGTAGGCCTGCTAAGGGCTCATGTTGGCTTTGAAAGTCCGGATCCCGGGGGGGTAAGGTGAGCTACAAATAGTGACCAACTATGACCAATTTTAACTTAATTAAAATCAACTAGTTACTTGTGATGATTAATAAACAAAATGCGGAAGCTTAAATAAACAATCACCACATAGCATGCACCATCACACAATCATTTATAGTGGTTCGGCCTCAATGCCTACATCCATTACCGGCTTGTGATCCAACACCCCACTGAATTTTCACTATGTATGCTTTTGATTAGGCTAAGCAATAACCTCTACAACTATGCTTTTCGAGGCTAAGCAATAACCTTTACAATGTGCTTTTATAGGCTAAGCAATAACCTTTACACAATGCTTTTCTTAGGCTAAGCAATAACGTTTACAATCAAGAGATTTTCTCTCAAGGAAGTGTCTTCACAAAAACACTCTAAAGATACAATTAAGCTCAATAAAATTGCCTCTAAAATAGGCAGATATGAAAGTGAAAATCAACTCATACAAACACTCTAGAAATGCAAAGATGAATGCTCATGAGGTGTGTGTGTGAATACTTCAATCAAGTTTTAAATTAAGTCCAATCAATATATGCTTAATGCATTTAAAAGTTTAAAGCACATAAAAGATTTGATTGAAGTGATATGCAAATCACATGTAAAACAATTAACTTGTTAATGCTATGAAAATCAAAAGATTACAAGTTGTAAGAAATTAATAATGTCTAAAACATGTGATGCATAATCAATGTTGTTTTCAAAATAAACTAGTTTAACTAAAGTTCAAATAGATTGAAAACAACAAAGAGAATTTCAACCAAGTAAATAAAACATGCACTAAGAGAAATCAAAGTTTTGACAAGGCATGATTATAAAACTTTAAATCAACTTGGTTTGAAAAACAAAGTGAAGAATCCAATAACATAAATCAAAGATTAAATGAAGTAGAGGATTCAACACATCATAGTTATATGCTAAAAATCATTTACCAATAATTTAATCAAAGCATAAAACATAGGATTATTAAAAGGCAAAGCTTACTTGGTGGTTTAACTTCATTAATCCAAGCTTGAGCTTTCCTAATGACCCAGGAGCCTTCTTAGTTCATTCCCCTTCATATAGGCTTCATTCACCTCAAAAATGGTCTCTCCAAACTCTCAAAATGGTTTGGAAATGAACTTGCTTTTATAGCAATTTTGGCCCAACGGCTAGCTGTCGGTTAGCCGACATACTGGGTTCGGCCAGCTGACAGCCCAACAGTCACCAAGCAATGGTCATATTTTTTTTGAAAATTGGTGACTAAAATATGCACGTCGGTTAGCCGAACATTTTCGATTAACCTAGGGTTGACCAAAATTCTGATCGACAGCGCAAAATGGATCAAAATATAGCTCTCTCGAATTATAACCGAGATGGCTTTCGGTCAGCACTGTCGGTTAGCCGACGCCTGACCGACAGGCTATGAAAAATCCCAACTTCGCATATTTAAAAGTAATTCCTTGTGTGGATTTTTTAGCCATTAAACCAAGCATGGAAACATGATTTAAAATCAATCTAAGAGCTTTTAAAAACATGAATCATAAAAAAGCCAAATAAGATTCGAAACTTTAAAAGAAATGGCTAGCTTGATTTATTCAGATTCTTTTCAAATATAAATGCATTCAAGTTTAAAACCAAAACATGCATGAAACATATGATTTACAAGATTTAAAATAATGCATGTGTAAATGAAGATTTCAAGAATTTCAAAATCAATGCATGTGTGAATAATAATGCATCCATCAAATTGCAATTCACAAAATCCTTAACAATCTCCCCCTTTGTAATTTGATGGCAAACCTTACTTAACACTAAAATTTCACACAAAGTCTTCAGCTCCCCCTAAGCTGGACAAGTCTTGAAATCTCCTTGGATGCTTCTGCACTTGGCTTGGCTCTAGCTCTTTTTCTTCAATATTTTTGATGCTTGGAGCTTGATCATTCTTCAAGCTTTCTCTTCTTCTTTAGTCAAGCATCTTCTTTAGCTCCCAAGCTTTCTTCTTTCATCTCTCCCCCTTTGATCATGCGCTCTCCCTTTGGCAAGATATCCAATCTCTCCTTTTGACATGCAACCCCCCCCTTTGTCCTGCAACTTGTGTATTCTCTCCCCCCTTATTCTCTCAATTTTCTCCCCCATTGACATTAAATTGCAAAGGTATCAATTGAAGAGGGGTATGGAATTTCTTCAAGTAATACCTACACACATGAAACAAGGAAAATACCTTTTAGTAGCACCTGTTAACAAAAGTAATAAAAAATGAAATACTTAACAAGGTATCATGTATGGGTAGTAAGTTATAAGGGTATAGAGACAATGCAAGGGTAAATTTGATCAAAACTAATACTTCCTTATAAGATATACACTCCCCCTCCATCCATAATCTCCTTATGTCAAACTTTTGACAAGAATTTAACTATTTGGTGCAAGAAGAAGATGGTTTAACCAATTGAAGGTTAATTTCAAGGGAAGGATTAGATTCTAATTGATAATAATAATTGACTATAAAGCTCAATACGATCAAATTACCAATATAAAGAGCAGGGCCATGGAGAAAGGCAATCATGGATATCAATTGAAATAAAAATACAAATTGAGATTTAAGGATATGACTATTAATTCAATCACTCTAAAATGGAGTTAGAAAGAATATAACTATTAGGATTAATCCAAAATAGAGCTATCCATGATATAATGGGGTATTGGGGTGTACTAAACATAGCATCAATCAATATGTCTATGAAAATCATATGCTATGAAATTTTTGAAATCATTTCATTCAACCATTAAATATGAATAAAAATGTGCAAGATGAGTGAAATGAAATTCAAACATGAAGCCCACCTCAACAATTAACCAACCAAGATTATGAACACAAAAACATGGTGGTCATGAGATTTACCTATAAGTGCATGAGAAGTGGCAAACATGGAGATTATGATGCTAATGAAATGTGACATGGAACAAAGACATATTACTATCAAGTTCAATCCAATGTACACAAGGTCTATAACAAACTCAAGATATGATACCAATTGGATATTGATACTAATTGAAAATGATACCAATGGACTACCAATTGAATATGAAATATGATTAAAAGCAAGCATGTGACAAACACAAAATTCCAACAAGTATCATAAATGAATATGCATCACTTTTAATGATATAACTAATGAACATAGTGATGAACATGTTAAATTCCATATAAAGATATAACTTAGAAAAACATACAATTTTAAAAGTGTCAAATCATATGAATTCAACATCTAAGAAATCCATTAAACAATATATATAATTATGAGATACAAGGAATGGATTTCAAAGAGGTTCATATGATTAAGAACACTACTATGAAATTGAAACATGTATAAAGATGACATCACAAGGAAAATACACATGAATCTACAACATAACCATCCAAATCAAATAATAACTAGAAAGCATAAAGGATGGATTTGAGAATTTTAGTATGGTATCTTTAAATAAAATTAAGAGCACAACCATACAAGGAGCTATATGACATTTGCATAGAGAGAATCAATGAAAATCAAGAACTAACTCATACCAAATTATCCATAAAGAATACAATTATGGAGCACAAGAAGGTATGAAGTTAGAAGAGGAGTCATGTAATACATAGTGATGAAAATAGCTCTTATATATATATATATATGTCTATAAAGAGCATGCCAAAAAAGCTTAACATCAATTCATCTAACATGGTCCATACAAAAATTTTCATCCTAGCAAATGTACTATGAGAATCATGAAACAATATCACCATGCATTAAAAAGATGCACTAGACTATGTAAAGAATGCAAAACTATTTCATGATCCACAAAACATACAAATCAATTTGCTCATAAAAGAAAGTAACTAGAAGAGCAAAGAAGCAAATTGTTTGTAACAGCATTCATTTCCATTTCTAAGAAGATAAAACCAAATGTATAAGGAAATGAGAACATGGAACATGCTTTGATGAATATAACTAAAAAGGTTTTAAAGCATTTCCATTCATACAATTCATCAAATCATTTTAATAAACAAAATCCAACAATGAGCATAAAGAGAATGATTTTGAAGATAATCAATTTTCAACTTGTATTTTAAAACTTATTTGGAAAACATACAAGTTGATTTTTCAAAAAAATAAATTTTCCATATGAAAGTATCACTTATAAAACCATGGAAAATCCAATTTGATTCAAATCATTTGTTTAAAAAAAAATAAATCTAACTATGACATCCCTACAAATGATTTTACAACATCAATCGATTATGAAAGATCTAGCTATGAAAGCTTTTGAAAAACATAATCAATTGAGCATGTATAGAAATGCATTGCAAGAAATAAAACTATATGTGAGCAAAAAGCAAATCTAACATGAGAAAATTATAATCAAAATGATTTTGAAAACCATGATATTTACCTAGAATGGTGCATGATGACTAAATCAATTGATTTCTGTTGACACCAAAAATGTCACTTTGTTTATTCAAGATCCAAAAAGCTACATGAAGTCGCAACCTGCCATAAATAGGCAATGCTACTTCCAAAAAATCAAATCTTGTCAGAATCAAACAAAAACTGCAAGATCCTTCAAGACAGCCAAAAGAGGAGTACACAAGAAGTTTCGGACCATTTCAAAATCATTTGGCCTAACTTCGCTTCTCCGGCAGCTGAAAAGGAGCTCCCGGCGGCGAAAGCATCGGAGACACCAAATCTTCGATCAGAGCCTATGGATGGTATCAAAATACATCCAAAAGGCTCCACGTCAAGTTCCAAGTCAAACCGACAACGTTTGACCCTGCCACAACCCTCGAACATCTAAATCAAGCCTATCGGCTATGAGAAACACCGAGGCCATCACTCATCAAAAAGAGCACATGGACGGCTTCAAAATGCTTACAAAGGGTTACACGTCAAATTTCAGGTCATTTCGACAACATTTGACCATACTTTGACGCTCGGAAGCCAAATCAGGCCTCTCGGCGGCGAAGCTTCCCGGGACCGTGGTTTTCAAGACAGAGCCTATGGATCATCTTAAAATGACTCCAATAGGTTCCCTGTTAAATTTCAAGTCAATCGGAGATCGGTTGATCGCACATCAAGCCGCGACATCTTCATCGTGATAAAAAAAAGTCTACTGGTGATAGGACCCCAAACGGCTTCGAAACTCAAACAAAAGCCTATGGTTGGTCTTATTTATTGCTCAGGAGGTTTCACGTCATTCCGACATCGTTTGGCCCAGTTTCAGCTTCTGACGGAAAATCGGCAACTCTGCGCGACAAAGTCTTCGGCTTTCTCGGAAAATGGGAAACTTTGAACTAAAAAATGCAAGGATTCTCATAAAGTTTTCTACAGGGAAATCAGGCCAATAAATAATAAAAAAAATATCAAGAAAAAATACAGAAGAAAAAAAGAATCGAAAAACACCAAAAACGGCCGCAAAACGGGACAAAATGAGGGAAATTCCCCCCAGGGTCGCAGACCCCTGCGATCATGGAGCCCGAAATCGCCAGGTTGGCCCCGGAAGGCCCGTTTTTCGTGATTCGAAGCTTCCAACTCCTGGGTTTTTCCAAAATTCATACTTTTGAGGTGCCAAATCCTTTGACATCCATCAAAATCACGGGTCAATCATCAAGAGTATCAAAATTAACATTGATCGCCAACCGGTCAACCAAAAAAGTGTGCTTTCTACCCGACCGATCGAGAAATCGACAGGACAGATGGCACTGACCCGCTGTTGGCAACCAATACCTTAAGTTACATGGTCATCCGATGTCAATTTATATGAAGATCCATCGATGATCATCGCCAGAAGAATCCCAAAAGACGCGGCACGGCCCGCGACTCTTCAATGCTCGGCGAGCATTTAATGAGATTAATTGATTAGCTTTATTGCAGTCATTAATTCATTTCTTTGGACGTCCCAATCAGAAGCAAGCATCCGGGAGTTACAAGTCAATTGATTCATGGCATTTAACCCATGAAACTCCTCCCATTATGGCGATTAAAGGTGATTAAATGCCCTCAATATCCTCCGACCAATCAGAAGCCAAGAAAAAGGAGTTACAAAATAAAGGAATTAAATCCTGTAACTCCTCCCATTATGCGGCTTAATGACAATAAAAGCCCATAAACTCTCCTAAATAGCTACCAAGAGCCTATAAATAGGAGACAATCCCAAGCATTCCGGATAAACTTCGTACAATCCAAAAATCCAGATAAAAAAAGGCATCAGAAATCTAAGAGAAAGAAAGATAGAAAACTCTGCGAAGTTCTGCACCGGCCACCGCTACAAGGTGACAAAAGTCCCTTGGGGGGTACCCCCCAAGGTTCTTGCCTTCTCCTTTTGCCTCCAAGGGCTTAGACGTGGCTTTTCAGTCCATCTATTTAGCTTTTTATTGGACATAGGACATCCTCTTGGTCTTTGTCCTCTAAAAAATATGAGGTTATAGCCAACCCAAGCGAATCAAGAGCATCCTCTGTTCTCATCTGCATAGATGATGGCGAAGTCCACATATGGCTTACGACCGTCAATCTGAACGAGTTCCCCACAATCTCCTGAGAAGTTAGATCCTCCTTTTCTTGCTTTTCATTGTAGTTTGTATTTTTCCAAAAGAGACAAAAATCACAACTCTTGTCTTTCATTATTGATAAGAATTGTAAATCGGCTATAAACGCAAAAAATCGGCTATAAATGCCAAAATCGGCTATAAATGCCAAAAAAATCGCCTTTCACAGCAAACCAAGAAAATGTCTCTTTTCTTAAATATATGTGCTATGGAAAACTTGAAAGAAGTTGATTTCCTTTTTACTTGCGAAGGTCGATCTCCGGATCACCACTTGCAATTCCAAGTAAAATAAAAAATCTGGCACACCCACACAAAAAAATGTTTATACCCGCTTCTTGCCCCCCCCCCCCCCGGGCATGAAAGGGTCGGACCCCACGGACTCCCACGTCCGCTAACCTCGGTAGCACCGGGCAAAAGAAGTGGTCCATCAAGCTGGCTCCACCCGGTGGGACTCGTTCATTTGAGAACACGATGCTAGAAATGAAATATTTGCATATCATATCTTTTGCTCTATGCTTATATTTCTTTTCTGGATTCCTTGGCTACTTTCTATTTGGTGGCCTATTTTGAATTCCGCATCTAAAAAAAAATGAGATGAGATTTTTTGGAAATTTCTAATTCTTTGAATTTATTTCCATTCTTTCTATTTTCAAAACAAAAAAATAGATTTTTCATTTTGGATTCAAAATTGAGAAACCTTGATCCTTTCCTATCGTTCATCGTGCTTGCAGAAATGTTGAGCCCGTTCGACTAAGGTTTTGGGCCATCGTTTCTCTTCGATGAGTTCATTAGATATCTAAAAAAAAAAAAAAATCAGATTTTTCATTTTGGATTAAAAATTGAGAAACCTTGATCATTTCCTATCGTTCATCGTGCTTGCAGAAATGTTGAGCTTGTTCGACTAAGGTTTTGGGCCATCGTTTCTCTTCGATGAGTTCATTAAAGATCTAAAAAAAATATAAAAAAAATCAGATTTTTCATTTTGGATTAAAAATTGAGAAACCTTGATCCTTTCCTATCGTTCATCGTGCTTGCAGAAATGTTTAGCCTGTTCGACTAAGGTTTTGGGCCATCGTTTCTCTTCGATGAGTTCATTAGAGATCTAAAAAAAAAAAAATCAGATTTCTCAGTTTGGATTCAAAATTGAGAAACCTTGACCTATTCCTATCGTTCATCGTACTTGCAGAAATGTTGAGCCTGTTCGACTAAGGATTTAGGCCATCGTTTTTCATCGATGAGTCTATTTGGGATCTAAAAAAAAAGAAGACATAGACCACTAAGGTTAAACCAACTGCGTTCTTTGATCATGGTTGATTCAAGAAAAGCCTTGTCCAGAGTGTGGAGACAGCTTGACTGTTCTAGGCAAGGGTCCTCCAAACGGGGTCATTAAGTAATCCTACCCTTAACTGGGGGCAATTCTATCAATCGAGATTTCATAAGACCGGGTTAGGACGCCTATGTGTACTTTCTCGTCTTTTAAATAAAAAATTTTCAAAATAAAAATTTTAAAATAATAAATGAAAAATAAAAAAAATTTAAAAAAAAAGATTTTAAAAAAAAAATCTAAAAAATTAAAATAAAATAAAATAAAAAAATAAATAAAAAGATTTTTCAAAAAAAAACTTTCGTCATTTTTGGGTTCAGATTGGAGAAATTTTAGTCTCCTCCTTTCTATGCATTGGCGCTCGCGGAAATCGTTGAGCCCGTGCTCAGATTGGAATGCCTTTTGCTCTCTTTGATGAACCCGATCTTGGCCTTTCAAAAAAAAAAAAAAACTCGTCATTTTTGGATTTAGATCCGAGAAATTATGGTTCATTTCCTTCTGAGTAATGGCGCTCGCGGAAATCGCTGAGACCGTATTTGGATCGGAATACCATCTGCTCTCTTTGATGAATCCAATCTTGACCTTTCAAAATAGAGAATCTCATCTCATGGATGCGGTATCCAAACAATTGTATCTAGCGGTACTAGTACGCCCTTTCAGGGTCTACTGCATTCGCGATCGGCACATTTGTAACTCCAACCTTATATTCTTCTTACATCGAGCAAGCTCTGCTTCTCGATAAGTCGAATTTAAGTTCACAATTGCTACTAGCAGTCACTGGGACGCTCATTCTTGGGTTACCATACCTGCGATCAGAACAATTGTACCCTCTATGGCTTTTTACCTTCTTCATATTGCTTGGGTCATATCCCTCGAGCAATTTGAAAAGACAAAGCCATAGAACTTCCCATTTATGATAATTATATTCTTGTGATTACTAATGGATGTGGTCTTGTTTCAGAAATTTCTCGAAAAACTAACAATGGCAGTTTCGCTAACCATTACTTTCGATGAGAACAAGCACCAGCTCATGCTTCAACAGAAGTAAACCACGTGCACCTACAAGCGCCCCATCAGTTGCCGAAGCGTCAACTCCCTCGGCAGCTCTCTGAACTCCGGGTCGACCTCGACTCCCCGGACTATCGTCTTTGGGACGATGGTGATGGACCGCGCTCCTGCTCAGTTCCTACCGAGGGTCGGCGGACGTGGGAGTCCGTTTGGTTCCGACCCTTTCGTAACCGGGGGGCATGGGCGTGCATCAACATTTCTTTTTTTGTGAGGGTGTGCCAGATTTTTTATTTTACTTGGAATTGCAAGTGGTGATCCGGAGATCAACCTTCGCAAGTAAAAAGGAAATCAACTTCTTTCAAGTTTTCCATTGCACATATATTTAAGAAAAGAGACATTTTCTTGGTTTGCCGTGAAAGGCGATTTTTTGGCATTTATAGCCGATTTTTTGGCGTTTATAGCCGATTTTTTGGCGTTTATAGCCGATTTTGGCGTTTATAGCCGATTTACAATCCTTATCAATAATGAAAGACAAGAGTTGTGATTTTTGTCTCTTTTAAAAAAATACAAACTACAATGAAAAGCAAGAAAAGGAGGATCTAACTTCTCAGGAGATTGTGGGGGACTCGTTTAGATTGACGGTCGCAAGCCATATGTGGGCTTCGCCATCATCCATGCAGATGAGAACAGAGGATGCTATTGATTCGCTTGGCTTGGCTATAACCTCAGGTTTTTAGAGGACAAAGACCAAAAGGAGGTCCTATGTCCAATAAAAAGCCGAGTAGACGGGCTGAAAAGCCACGTCTAAGCCATTGGAGGCAGGAGGAGAAGGCAAGGACCTTGGGGGGTACCCCCCAAGGGACTTTTGTCACCTTGTAGTGGTGGCCGGTGTAGAACTTCCGCAGAGTTTTCTCTCTTTTCCTTCTCTGGATTTCTGTGCTTTGTCTGTCTGTGTGTTTGTGCTTTTTTCTGATGATCCGTCTGCTGTCCTTTCTTCTTGGAGAGCTCTCCTATTTATAGGCTTTTAGGTAGCCATTTAGGAGGGTTTATGAGCCTTGATTGTCATAAAGCTACATAAAGGGAGGAGTTACAAAATTGAATTCTTTATTTTGTAACTCCTTTTCTTGGCTTCTGATTGGCCGGAGGAGATTGAGGGCATTTAATCGCCTTTAATCGCCATGATGGGAGGAGTTTCATGGGTTAAAAGCGATGAACCTCTTGACTTGTAACTCCCGGATGCTTGCTTCTGATTGGTCCGTCCAAAGAAATGGATTAATGACTGTAATAAAGCTAGTCAATTAATCACATTAAGTGGTCGCCGAGCAGCTGAAGAGTCGCGGGCCGCGCCGCGTCTTTTGGGATTCTTCTGGTGATGATCATCGATGGATCTTCATGTAGATCAACATCAGATGACCATGTAATTTCAGGTGTTTGTTGCCAACAGCGGGTCGGTGCCATCTGTCCTGTCGATTTTTCGATCGGTCGGGTAGAAAGCACACTTTTTTTGGTTGACCGGGTGGCGATCAATATTGTTTTCGATACTCTTGATGATTAACCCGTGTTTTGGACGGATGTCAGAGAATTTGGTGTCTCAAAAGCATGAATTTTGGAAAGTACCAGAGGCTGGGCGCTTCGAATCGCGAAAAAACGGCGAAAACCGGGGTTTCCGGGGCCTTCCCGGCGACCCCGGGCTCCAAGGTCGCCGGCGACCCTGGGCCAGGGTCGCAGGGGCCTGCGACCTGGGGGTTTTCCCCCCTTTTTGTCCCGTTTTGTGTCCGTTTTGCTCTTTTTCGATTCTTTTTTCTCCTGTACTTTTCCTTGACATTTTGACCATTTATTGGCCTGATTTCTTTGTAAGAAACCTGATGAGAATCCTTGCATTTTATTTTGCAAAGTTTCCAATTTCCTGAGAAAGCCGAAGACTTTGTCGTGCAGAGCTGCCGTTTTTTCCGTCAGAAGCTGAAACTGGGTCAAACGATGTCGGAATGACCTGAAATTTGGTGTGAAGCCTCCTGAGCAATAAATAAGACCAACCATAGGCTTTTTTTGAGTTTTGAAGCCGTTTGGGGTCCTATCACCAGTAGACTTGCTTTTGTCGCGATGAAGATGTCGCGGTTTGATGTGCGGTCAACCGATGTCTGATTGACTTGAAATTTGACAGGGAACCTATTCGAGTCATTTTAAGATGATCCATAGGCTCTGTCTTGGAAACCATGGTCCCGGAGAGCTTTGCCGCCGAGAGGCCTGATTTGGCTCCCGAGCGTCAAACTATGGTCAAATGTTGTGGAAATGACCTGAAATTTGACGTGTAGCCCTTTATAAGAATTTTGAAGCCGTCCATGTGCTCTATCTGATGAGTAATGGCCTCGGTGGTTCTCACCGCCGAGAGGCTTGATTTAGCTGTTCGAGGGTTGATGTAGGGTCAAACGTTGTCGGTTTGACTCGAAACTTGATGTGGAGCCTTTTGGATGTATTTTGAGACCATCCATCGGCTCTGATCGAAGATTTGGTGTCTCCGATGCTTTTGCCGCCGAGAGCTCCTTTTCGGCTGTTGGAGAAGCGAAGTTTGGCCAAATGATTTTGAAATGGCCCGAAACTTCTTGTGTACTCCTCTTTTGGCTGTCTTGAAGGATCTTGCAGTTTTTGTTTGATTCTGACAAGATTTGATTTTTGGAAGTAGCATTGCCTATTTATGGCAGGTTGCGACTTCATGTAGCTCTTTGGATCTTGAAGAGGCAAAGTGACATTTTTGGTGTCAACAAATGCCCCATCGAGGTACAGCGACGAGTTGCTTAACTTTTGTAGTCGATGTGCCTCGAAGAGATTTTGAAGGAGAGCCTGTGACTTGACCAAGAGTCTTTGAGCAATTTTTTTTGGTATTTGCAGCCTTTTGAGCTTCCAGGGGAATTTTATGGTAGTGAAAGGGATCACGTACCATCTCAAGGCAAAGTTTTGAAGATGACATCAGGGATGTGGATTTGGGTTTTGACCTTGTGACCTAACATGCTATATGTGGCAGGTTAGGGGATCAGGTTTGGTTTTGATCGTGTGACCCAACAAGCTGTATGTGGAATGTTGGGGGATCAATTTTGGTTTTGATCTTGTGACCTAACAGGCTGTATGTGGCAAGTTAGGGGATCAGGTTTTGGTTTTTGGTTTTGGTCTTGTGACCTAACAGGCTGTATGTGGCAAGTTAGGGGACCAGGATTTGGTTTGATTTTTGTGGAATGTCAATTTCAAGATTTTGGCTCAATTTGGTATATGAGGCTGGATGGTTTGATTTTTGGAAGCTCATGGGGCTTAGAATTTTCTTTGTATGGTCCAATCAACTCAAAAGAGGCATGGAACCATTTTTGTATGCTCTTGGTAAGAGGGATTTCTCTTTGACTAAAAGCCCAAATTTTTTTTTTTTTAAGTGCCTAGGTGGTCAAACCTGGCTCATATGGGCTAACCCATGGGACCTTAAGCTTTTTGAAATGGCTTAGATCTCATATGGTGTCATTTTTGTAAAGAATATCCAAAAATATCTCATTTGGATAGAGAATTTCTAAGAATATCTTTACTTGGAGAGAATCTCTCATATTCCCTTTATTTTGGGATAGGATATCTCAAGATATCTTTCTTTTGGGAAAGAATCCTTCATCGATCCTATTTATTAGGAGAAAATCTCTCATTGATTTCTTTTTGGGAGAGAATCCCTCAAGATATCTTTCTTTTGGGAAAGAATCTTTCTAATCTCTTTCTTTTGGTAAGGTTACTAATTAGTAACACTTACCTTTTTCTTCTTTCCTTCTTTGGTTTGCTCTCTTCTATAAAAGCAAGGAGGAGGTTGGATCTCTTGCTCTTATTACTTTCTTTTGCAATAATCTCAAGAGGGCTTCAAGACCAAGAGTTCTTCTTCAAGATCTTCAAGACTTTTCTTCTTCTTCTCCATCAATGGCTTCAAGTAAGTTCCCTTTTTCAAGAAAACTCCATTGTAGGAAAAAAAAGTTCTTTCTTTTCTTTTTTTTTTGTTGTTTCTTTCTTTTTCTTTTCTCTTTTTTTTTCACGTGTTTTCCTTTTTTTTTTCACACGTTTTTTTTTTCTTCTTTCTTTTTTTTTTCCATATTTTTTTTGTTTGTGGGCCGTACGGACAGATCCGTACGGATCTGGCCGTACGGCCACGTGGCCAGTGGGCCAGCCCCTTTCTTTTTTCTTCTTTTCTTTTTTTTTTTGTTTGTTTTCTTTCCCCTTTTTTTTTTTGAGAAAGTTTCTTTTCTTTTTCTTTTTTTTTTTTTGCTCATCATGATAATGCCCCCCTTTTTTTTGGCAAACCTAGATGTTCATGCATGCATTCAATTGTAAATTAAATTTGTAGCATGATGTGATAGCATACTTGAAAGTTTTCGCAATTTTTGGGAATTTGGAGCTCGCAGCGATGTTGAGCCCTTCCTGATTTTGCGGAGACTTTGAGGTTTCGAAAGTTTGGAGTTTCGGAGCTCGCAGCGATGTTGAGCCCATCTTCAAACTTTCTTATTTCTTTCGGGATAGTTCATTTTCTTCGGAATTGCCCCGTCATCATGTCGAAATTTCGCCAGATTTTTTTTTTTAGTGAGATTCTGTCATTTTGATGTTTGATCTTTTTCTTTTTCATCCTTTTCAGGTGGTTCCTCCAGAACGAACAAGGGTAAAGAGCCTGCTACAAGCGTACCTCGTCGATCTTCTAGATCTTCTAATCCGGCCGTTCAGCAGGCTTTTGAGAAGGTCCAGTATGTTGAGAGAAATCTGGAAGAGTGCGACTCCCTCAACAGAGATGAGATGAGGCAGCGACTGATCACTCTCAAGGGAGAGGAATTTTATAAGATCATGGTAAGCAGTCGTCCATGGGTGATGGAAGATCAGAGCGTTTTGCCTAAGCCTACCTTCTTTTTTGGTGATGCAGTTCCTGATGACATGACATACCAGAGGAGATGTTTTCAGTTTTCTTTCACAGCAGATGGTGAGAAGAAGACTCTTGCTACCCGGTCGACGTTTGATCGCACCGTCTCGATCATGAGCCTTGCCCCCACGTGCTCTAAGAGGGAAGATCCTCCAAGCTAGGTGAGAAGGACAAATGTAATCAAGACCGGGGTTTTTGTTGGCGGCTCTCCTAGATATACGGAGAGGTCGCCTGTTGACATGGACCTGTTGATGCCATCCAGCGGCTACCAGGGCTCTGATTATCCGTCGGTCGATTTGAGACCGGTGGGCCTTGGTATTTTCAGCGGTGACGGCAGCAATTGGATCAAGCCTTTCCGACTTCGTGGCCGCTTCAATGCTGACTCCGAGTGGAAGTCGTGGACTGATCACGTCCTGCTGATTGGTGGCGCCGTTTTGAAGGAAGCCGGGATTTTTGATGCGGCCCGTGCCTTTAGGGAGACCGTGATCTTTTCCGACGAGGCCTTCATGGCTATGCTGGAATCATTCCTCCCACAAACCAATACCTTCGTTGTGACGAATGGTGAGATTAGTTTTTCTTTGAAGGAGCTGAGCGCCATTACTGGATTGCCCATCATCGGGAAACTCTATGAGGAGTTTATGCCGATTGACAGCGTCCTTGAGGGGCAGTCTGAGGAGTTCAGGCTTTTGTACTTTCAGCTCGTCGCCTTCTATGATTTTTTGAAGGAGAAGGAGGGTTTGAAAGTTAGATCCAGCAGTTGGAAGAGTTTTAGCTCTTCATTCCCCAACTTTTTTGATAGCAGGGAGTCTTCTGATAGCGTGACCCAGGAAGCCGGAGCTCAGGATCCAAGTTCAAAGAAGATCTTGGCCATGCAAGAAGAGTTGAGAGATTTCTGTGCAAGTACAAACGCCATATGTCCTGACATTACACTGCGGAGAGATCTCGCTGTTTACCTCACTTATTGGCTTGGTGAGGCTATTTTTGCTGGAGGAGATGGAACGCACATCAGGCCGCATTGTATTTTTCCGGCTTGTCAGATGGCGTTTGGAGAGCAGCTTGCTTTGGTGCCAGCGCTTTACTCCTACCTGTGTACCGAATTGCAGGCTGCTGCTTTTTTGGTTCGGCTTGGGCTTCCTATGAATAGGGTATTTTCAGCCCATATCTTTTATTCGTGGTATGTATACCACTGTCCTGGCTTCCACCGGCTGGGTGCTGCACAGGATGATGATCCTCTGATGATTCGACTGGCTAAGGGCAAAGCCGTGTCCGAATCACTTTTGTTTGCCCGCATGAGGATCCGACGGTTCAGGGACTTCGAGATGGGGCAGTCTTCAGTGAAGCTTTCTCCGGAGTTGCGGAAGAAGACTTTTGATTTTGGTGCCTCCTGAGACTCTACTAGGGCGGGGTCGGGAAGGCATTATTCCTTGACGAATGCAGAAAGAGAGTGGCTTTTCAGCATACGTGTCGGCACCATGGTGTACCGTAGACATCTTTTCGTCGACATCCAGCCGTATGTACCCTCTCGCTTTGCTTTGCAGCTGGGCTTTTCTCAAGGAGTTGTTGGAGCGCCTTCAAGCATGGTGAAGCGCTTTGGAGGCTTACAGGACGGGAGAAATGCATGAGCTTTCTATAGTGCTGAAGACACTACAGCCATGATTTCTTATCCTGTGTTGCTGACTTCCCGGACTGCCGGCTTTGCGAAGTGGTTCGCGGAGAGCTTCTCGGCATATCGGGGGCTTTCCAAGAAGGAGCTTGATGTGAAGCTGGCATCTGGAAAGGGCCTTGGAAAGTCGGATGGCGTCCGGCGAGAGGAAGTTTGGGCCTTCCTTTCTGGAGAGAAGCACAAGATAGGCTTTCTCGGTGACCAGGGCGTCATTGGTTCTGAAGCTGTTCGAGAAATACCTGATGAGGCTTTAGAGCAGCTAGAACAGGAGGAAGCCGAACTTGGCGCTTGGATGCAAGCGGCACAGAGGCAAGCTTCCGTGGAGTCTACTGGCAAGAGTAGACCATCCAGTGAGGAGTCAAGTGGGAAACCTGACTCTGACAGCGGGGCAGGTTCCTCTAAGAAGCGAGCCCGCCGGGGTAAGAGGGGGAGGAGTCATCATCGCAGCAAAGGGCAGCATGAGGACTCTCCTGACTTGGAAGTTCCTCTTACTATTAATGAGAATGTGCCAGTGGATGCTGACGAGCCTCCAAAGAAGAGAAGCCGAGAAGAAGAGACCGTCCGTGAAGGTATGATTCTTCCTTTTTCTCTTTCCATTTCTTTTCATGGGATTTTTCCATGTTCTGATTTGCTTCTTGTTTCTGCTTTTCTCTTTTTTTTTTTAGCAGAGGAAGACTTGATGATGCCTGAGGTTCCGGTCAATGAGGTGGTGACGGATCCTGTTGAGGCACCCGAAGAAGAACCGAGGGACTCTGGAGTGATTCTAGAGTCTCCAATTGGTATGACTTCTCTTGCTTTTTTTTTTTTGTGTCTGTGACTCAGTTTGCTAACATTTTTCTTGCCAGTTGACTTGCCACAGGATTCCGATGACTTTGAACCATCGATGGACGCAAATATTGATGATGCTTCCGATGAGTTCATGGAGGAATAAAGTGTTCCGCCAGTCGTCGAAGAAGGCATTTTGTAGTTATAACCCTGATAATGATTTTCAAACAGGATTATATTCATAACTTTTTGTGTTTCTTTTGGCAGGTTTTGAAGTGACAGAGGAGGATCCGTCGCTTCCAGAGCAAGGGATGCCAGAGGTTAATCCAGAGGTAGAGACTCCTGGGACCAGTTCTGACAATGTTGAGGAGATTCCTCGTGCTGAGATTCCTTCCCGAGCAGGAGCAGCTTCAGCTGGAAAGAGTTCTTTTGTTACTCTTCCAACAGATGATGATATGAGCAGCCGACCAACGGAGTTGGGCGAATCTTCAGCTGGGCCATCTCTTCTTTTTGCGAAGAAGGTGGTGGTGCGAGTTCTGAGCTCTTGGATTGAGACTCTCTTTTCTGGGCACTTGGAAGCCGGATTTGGCATGATCCAGCATGTGCAGGAGATTCTCAGTGATGCTGAAGAGGCTGGTCTGGATGTCACAGGTGCCAGGGCGATCGTTAATAGGATCATTGAGCTGGGTGACAAGTGGTTTGAGACCATGGGTTTTCCTGACGATCAGTTCTTTAAGGAGATGTTCTTGGACCCTGCGGATAAGGCTCAATCTAACCTGGATGAGGCTACAGAAAGCAGGAAGCAGGCAGTCCGAGAGAAGAACTTAGAAGAGCTAACCATCATTGGGCTGACACATGACCTTAACATCCTTGATAGGGAGGTCGATGAGGCCAGGAAACGTCTTGAGCAATTACAGGCACAAGTCGCTGCCAAGTGGACTGAAATAACAGAGGCTCGTGAAAGGGAGACTGCTCTGATTCACCGGGTTGCGGATGCCAATCGAGTTCTCAAAAGGAAGTCTGATGAGAACAAACAATGGAAAACCGCTCGGGGGAAGCTTCCTAGTGCGAAAGAAGGGTTACAGCCCACCCCAGCATCTCATGGCAGGTTCCTGAAGAAGCGTGCCTTGGAATCCTTGACGGATGAGGCCAAAAGCTTGCTTAAGGAGCTGAACTCTTGGCTGGAGACCATCTTTGATTGAGCTCCTGTATTATTTTTTTTACAGAAACCATCCTTCTCTCTTTTTTGGTACCACTTGCATTTTTTTTGGTACTTTTTTTTAGTGCTTGTGAACACTTTCTTTTTTTTGGTACCACATGTATTTTTTTTGGTACTCTTTTTTTGTAGTGCTTGTGAACACTTTTTTTTTTGTTATCCCTACGCTAGGGCATCTGCACGTATGTTTTCACCTCTACGAATGTGGGTGATGTGACAGATGTTAAACTTTTGCAGAAGTGATTGTGCCTTGTTGTAGTAAGGCAGCAAATCTGGCTTCCTGACTTCAAATTTCTGATTCATCTGGTTGACGATCAGTTGAGAGTTGCCAAAGACTTCCAGCATGGTGATACCGGATTCGATGGCGAGTTCCAATCCTAAGATCAGAGCTTGATATTCAGCTGCATCGTTTGTGCATGGTTCCAGTAGCGAGAAAGCATGTGGAATCATGTATTTGTCGGGGCTAACAAAGAGGATGCCAACTCCCGAGATCAGCTGTCTTTTTTCATTTGTCCTGGTTGCACCGTCAAAATACATGTCCCAGGAGGCACTTTGTGAGAAAGTCTCCACATTGTAGACTGGTTCGTCTGGGAGATCATCTCTGAGCGGAGAATCTTTAGGCAATGGATGCTCTGCGAGGAAGTCTGCTAGAGCTTGCCCTTTGATTGCTTTTTATGGTACATACCTAATATCAAATTGTGACAGAAGGATGGACCATTTTGCCAGTCGAGCATTGAGAGAACCTGCCTTTGTGACCAGGACCTTCAAGAGGTTGACCCTCGAGACCAGGTATACTGTGTTGGAAAGCAAGTAGTGACGCAGCTTTTGTACGGCGAACATCACTGCAAGACATTCTTTTTCGATTGGAGAGTAGCGATGCTCTGCACCTACTAGCATGCGGCTGAGGTAGTATAGAGCAGCTTCTTTTCTTTGATCATTTTCTTGCGCAAGCAGAGCTCCCAAAGAGTGATCAAGGGCTCTTGTGTGCAAGATGAATGGTTTTCCAGTGGTAGGAGCAGCTAAAACTGGAGGTTTTGTCAGGTATGACTTGATGTCTTGGAAAGCAGCTTCACAGTCAGCATCCCAGACAAAGTTTACACCTTTTTTCATCAACCGGGAGAATGGACGGCATTTTCCCGAAATATTGGAGATGAACCGTCTGATGTAGGCTAATCTCCCTTGAAGCCCTTTGAGTTCTCTCAAGGTTCTTGGAGAGGGCATTTCTAGAATGGCTTTGACTTTTATGGGGTCAAGCTCTATTCCAGCTTTCCAAACTAAGAATCCGAGGAACTTACCCGACGAGACGCCGAAGAAGCATTTCAAAGGATTCATTCGCAGTTTGTGTTTGCGAAGCCGGAGGAAGACTTCTCTAAGGTTTTCGAGATGATCTTCTTTTCTTTTGCTTTTGACGGCGAGGTCATCAACGTAACATTCAACCGTCTTGTGCTGCATATCTTGGAATATTTTCATCATAGCCCTGTGATATGTGGCACCGGCATTTTTCAGACTAAATGGCATGACAGTGTAACAATACACGCCAAATGGGGTCCGAAAAGATGTATGTTTTTCATCTTCAGGATGCATCTTTATCTGATTGTAGCCAGAGAAACCATCCATGAATGTCATTTGCTCGAATCCACAGGTGTTATCAATCATTACCTCTGGTATGGGGAGCGGAAATTCATCTTTAGGGCATGCGCCATTCAGGTCTCTATAGTCAATACAGACCCTGATCTGCCCATTTTTCTTTGTCACGGGGACGATGTTGGGCAACCATTCAGGATGTTGTTCCTCACGGATGAAGCCGATGCTTTTGGGTTTTTGAACTTCTTGTTCAATTTTATCCATCACATCTGGACGGAATCTTCTTTGGCCTTGCTTGACAGGCTTGATGTCTTCTTGAAGATTGAGTTTGTGAACTGCTATTTTGGGGTCTAAGCCTGGCATTTCAGTGTAAGACCATGCAAAGCAATCAACGAACTCACGAAGAAAGGCGATATACTAGGGTAACTCATCATCCTTTATATTCTTGCTTATGAATACAGGACGTGGGTTATCTGGTGTTCCCAAGTCTATCTTTTGAACAGGATCTTCTGTTGGAAGGTTCGAAGGTGGTTCCTCCACAATATTTTCGGAGGCTTCCAGCTCAACGAAACCTTCTGGGTTTTCAAAGGCACTTCCAGACCAAGGTTTTGTTCCTTTCCACGGGTCTTCTTGATCGGTAATTTTCCCAAGGCTTGCTATGAGATGATCCCAATCGCCTGTTGAAACCGGGTCGAAGTAGGCTACTTCTTTTGTAGATGAGGGTTCTTCTGGGTCAGAAGACCACACGTCTGTTCCATCGGACAACTCCTCTTCATTTTCGGAGAAATCGTGCCAATTGGATGAGCTTCCTGGATCTTTGTCAGGCGACTCATCAAAGAGATATCCGGGGAGATCGATGTCTTCATGGACTTGAGAAGTTGAGGCTTGGTCAGTATATTGACTTTTAAGCCTTTGTGTCAACTGTCTCAAGGGAGTGTCAGGATCATACCCTAACCCGTGTGAAGACTTTTCTACATAGCCGTAGAGTCTCCAATCTTCCAGCTGGCTTTTGGTCAAGACGGGCCCCAATGGCGTGAGAATACCAGCGTCCTTCTCCCAAACCGACTGGGTTTTGAGCGTCATAGCCCATTTTCTTCATAATAGCTTGTGCCACAGAACTGTATAAGGATAGTTGAGGCATACCTTTATCTTGGAAAGGTTCAAGCATGGAGTTTGATGAAGAAGCATCCGATCTATGGAAGAAGATCGGCTTTTCCTTTGCTGAAGTTGCTGGAACAACGAAGGAAGCTGACGTAGGATCTTCTATGTCAGAAGTTATCTCCATTGGAGTGAGAGCAGGCTGAACTTGCTGAGTGTCAGCTTGGCTTGACGATGTGTCGTCTTCTGGCTCTGAATCCGAGTCTGTGTCTTGCATGATAGACACGAAAGAGACAACAAATTTGCCCCCAGGCTTTTGTTTTGCCTTCTTCACTTTAGTTGTGATGACCAAAGGCTTTGAAGATTTGAGGGAGATGATGAAGGGAGTTTGCATGCTCTCTTCAGATTTACCGGATGGTTTGTTTTCTTCCGGGTGATTGTTGAGGAGCTTTGCCTTTATCTTTCTGGAGATTTTCGGCAAGGGATGTTGTGTGTTTCTCCTCTTCTTCTTTTTCACCTTCATACATCTGTGAGTCTGCGAAGTGGACTTCTTTACCTTTGAAGGGTTTTCTGTCCGCAAAGACTTGATGTATCATGCCGTCGTTGCCAACAAACTTGATGCATTGATGTAGAGTTGAAGGGACAACACCATTCTCGTGGATCCAAGGGCGTCCGAGAAGGATGTTGTAGCATGAAGGGGTTTTTATTGCATACACTGTGACCTCAGAGATAAGATCACCGATCTGCAACTTGAACCTGATTTTGCCGATAGGCCTTTGAGTACTCCCATCGTATCCAAAGATAGGTACAGATGTGTGGCTCAGCTTGCTGGGTGAGATGCCCAACTCTTCAAGAGCCGATGTGGAGATGAGGTTGAGTGCAGAACCTGGGTCGATCTGAACTCTGTGCATAGGGATTTCCTTGATATACCCTGTGAAGTATAGGGGTCGGTTATGCCTGGTTTCGCCAAGTAGGAGGTCGTCCTTTGTGAAGGCGATGGTTGCACTGGCTGCTTTTTTAACCGAGAGGCATTCAATGCATGATCCCTCAGTCTTCTTCTTTTCTCCCTTTGAGGAGGCTTCTGAGTTTTTGACCCGGTAATCCATTTCAATTTGGAGGACTTGCGGGGAATATTTGTCGATATCCTCATTCAGCTTTTGTAATTCCGAGATGAGATTATCACGAGTGTGCGGAGACATTCGCAACAAATCTAGGATGTGCAGACGTGCAGGTATGTGCTTGAAGTGTTCAATCAAGTCATACTTGAAAGCCTCCTTAGGGCCTGCATGTTCATCATTGTTGCCACTAGGGGCGCTTACAACATCTTTTCCCGAAGGATTTACATATGTAAAGGAAGATTGGTTGTAATTTTTGTGGTAGTCCCGGCCAGAGCGGGTGCCTCTACCAACTTCGAGAGCTTCTTGAGAAGGGTCTTCATTTGGAAGATTGTCTTCAGGATCAAGAGGCTGTCATTTTTCATTTGCTGAGGATGAATCAGCAGCAGAGTTGCCATCCTCAGTGATCGTGTTGCACGGAGCATTTTCCGGGAACAAGTCCTGAACAGCATCCAGCAACCTTTCTTCTTCGTTGACTAATTCATCATCCCAAGCATCAATGGCTGGGAATTCTTCAGTCAGGAAGGGTGTGAACTTTGAAGTCACAGTCTCAGGAGAAGAAACCTGAGAGGATGTCATCTCAGTGAAAGTCACGTGAGACAAGGTGGCTTCAGAGGATACATTGCTAGGCGTCGCCGGAGTGTAAATGCTCTCATCAGACGATGCTTCGGAAGAGCTATAATCCCGAATTATCACATTACAGGAAGCTCTGACGGGAGATGTTGCCTGATCGGAGTCAGACTCATCCTCGGATGTAAGAGGATCGTCTATCCAGCAATTTTCTCCATTTTCAGGAGTTAAGGGAGGATGTACCTGGTGGTCTTCAGGGACTTCAGGCTCTGGATTGCGAGGAGGTCGTTGATGCGGTCTTGCTCTTGTTCTAGAGCAAGTCGCTGTAAGATCCTTGCATATTCTTCAAGATCAGGCATGGGAGCCGGATCTTCTTCTTCATCAACTCTTTGTGGATCAACATGGTTGATTTCCACTGGAGTAATGAGAGGTGCTGGGTCAGCAGCATTTTCTTGTACAGCTTCTTGGTCTTCTTCATCATCAGACCAGGATCCTTGTGGCTGTAGGGGGTTATACCAGATTACTGGCATAAGATGAGACTCAGGAACCCAATCTTCATCGGAGAGATATTCTCCTGTTTCAAGGGACTCCTCCCACTCATCTGTGTATTCGAATCCATCATCGGTGTCACTGGACTCGTATCCATCAATGGAGAATCCAACTACCGAATTGCAAGAGTATGATGCCTCCTGCATGGCTTCTTTGAATTGAGGTGGCATGAAATCACTGAGAGTGAATTTCCTTACCGCCTTTGAAGTCTCTGGAAGGGATGTTTTTGTTGCCTCCAGTGAAGCGGTAGAGGAAGCCTCTGCCTTTTCTTTGACCTCTAGTTTTGGCTGGGTCTTCTCTTGCCGTTTAAGCTTGGGGAGATGTTTCCTAGCCTGCCTTCGCTGTTGAGCTGTAGGCTTTGTTTTCACGACCTCCCAATTTTCATCTTCCAGGAGATCGGGATGTACCCATATCGGTTGTCCGTCTGGTGTCGGGTAAGGAACCAGTTGCTCGGACGCTTGGATTGAGTTTATCACCTTGAAGGAAGTAGTGATCTTCTTCTTCGGTGATTTTGATGTTTGTCCACATGTCACCATGTTGACGGAGGCAGACCCATAGTTTTTGTCAAAGGTGATGACTCCGTTTTTCCACATCTCGTTTATTTTCTCTCACAAAGAAGCATTGATTGAGAGGATGCGAGATCATCTGGTGGTATGGACAGTACCGAGGATCGTTGGTTTTGCCAACATCACCCGGCCTTTTGGGTTCAGGCAAGGTGAGCTTGCCGTTTGCCACAAGAGCCCCAGAGATTTCATCAATATCTTCATCGAACGGATATTTCTTTTCTACTCGTTCTTTGAAGGCATCAGAGAGTTCGGGTCTCTTACCAGCAGTTTTGTTTTCAGCTTTCTTTAGTGGCTGAGGAGCTGACTTGGTTTGCACATTGAGGACCTCTTTTTTCTTTGTTTTTGAGGTTGCAATGGCGGTTGGCTTTTTCTTGATGATTTCTGACTGTTGAGGTCTTTAATCATTGTTTCAGCTTCCATGGAAGCTTCTAGGAGTTCTCCCAGGTTTTTTGATTTGTTGCCGATGATCATGGAGCGGATTCTGGCTCTCATGTTGTTTCGGCAAATGTCGACTAGTGATGCTTGTGGCAATACATCAGAGCATTTGTATGCCATTGCTTTCCACTTGTGAATGAAGTCATATGTTGATTCATTCTCCCCCTGTTTTAGGCTGCACAGCTGAGCCATAGTAGCGGGATGATCTTCACCTTTGAAGTGAGTCGGGAAGTGTGTCTCTAGCATGGCCCAGTTTTGGATCGAGTCCTCCGGCAGAGTGGAGTACCAATCGAAGGCCGTACCTTTTAGGGTATTTGCAAAGAGGCGGATCTTGAGTGCATCTTGATCCGCGATAGCTCCCGTCAGGATCTTGAAGTGGATGACGTGCTGTCTGGCTGATCCTTTCCCCGTATATGTTTGGAGAGTAGGATGCTTGAATTTGGTGGGGAACGGGACCGAGTCCATCCATAAGGGATATGGTGGCTTGATCCCATGCTCCTTGAGTATATCCTCTTCTTTTGCTTTGGCGAGGATACTGTCTACGTCCTTTTTGGTAAGGGCGCGTGACTTATTTTCTTCTCTATTTACCTCGTCATCTTGATGATTCGGAGGAGGTTCATTGTTCGCCTGATTTTGGAAGGCGAGGAGAAGGTTTTCCATCAGAGTTTCAATCCTCTGCTGGCCCTGTTCCAACTGCTGGATGCGGGTGATCGCATCTTCTGGAGGTGGATTGCGGGGTGGTGGCTCAGAATTTGTAGCCAAGACATTCATCCTTCGTGATTCGAATGAAGAAACTGTCCTGGTGACTGAGCTGGGGCTCATTCTTTTTGAAGAAGAGCTTGAGGAAGGATCACTCCGCTGTCCTTTGCTTGAAGGAGCAGGGGATTCTTCTGAATGTCTTCTTGTCCTTGAGACGCTGCGGGTCATCGGACGTCGGACATGGATTTTTGTTGCTGACTTTTGGCGCCTTCTGGTTTTTCCAACCATATGGACGGCAGCAACTTGGTTGGTTCTTTCTTTTTCGACCCATTTGGGAGAGACTTGAAGTGTAGGAGGCTGGGTCCTTTGCTTCTCTAATCTCTTTTGTCGATACGACGCGCGGCGGCGTATACGACAAGCAATTTGAGCTTCGGTCAGCTCTGGATGGGCTTTGACGATGAAGGATGTGCTCCCTCAGGCGCAGCAGCCGAGCCTGTCTTCTTTGCAGCTGGGCAAGGACAGGATGCGAACCCTCTCCTTCGCCTGTTGCAGCGAAGCTTTGAGTTTTTAGAGTTCGGCCCCCGTAGAGATGAAGGGTCGAACTGCAGGTTTGTAGGCCTCAGCAGGTGCTTGTAGAGGCCTTGTGATGCATGACTTGATTTTGGGCTTGTAGGAACAAGCCGGCTCATGCTGGGATGACTTGAGAGTCAGGTTGGAGATGGGTCTCTCCTCTTTCATGTAAGCAAGAGGGTAGAACTGGTTCTCCTTGAGTGGGGCCAGGAATGCTGGCTTGGTAGATGTTTGGGACCTTCTTTGTTTTGGTGAAGGTCTTGGGGACCAAGTCTTGGGATAGACCTGATCGTTTGCAGGTCGAGGCTTCGTGGGGCTGCCATGGGCTTCAGGCCTTCTGGTGCTCGCCTTTGGTGTCACGGTAGTGACACGTTGAGAGGCGAGTTTCTGCTTCTTGGAGGGAGCAGTTTGTTCCTCAGGAAGTGGGAATGGTCCCAGCGTCCCAAAGACGATAGTCCGGGGAGTCGAGGTCGACCCGGAGTTCAGAGAGTTGCCGAGGGAGTTGATGCTTCGGCAGCTGATGGGGCGCTTGTAAGTACGCGTGGTTTGCTTCTATTGAAGCATGAGTTGGTGCTTGTTTTCATCGAAAGTAATGGTTAGTGAAGCTGCTATTGTTAGTTTTTTCGAAAATTTCTGAAACAAGACCACATCCATTAGTAATCACAAGAATATAATGATCATAAATGGGAAGTTCTATGGTTTCGTCTTTTCAAATTGCTAGAGGAAGATAACCCAAGCAACATGAAGAAGGCAAAACGCCATAGAGGGTACAATTGTCTGATCGCAGGTATGGTAAGCCCAAAATGAGCATCCCAGTGACTGCTAGAAGCAATTGTGAACTTAAATTCGACTTATCGAGAAGCAGAGCTTGCTCGAGGTAAGAAGAATATAAAGTTGGAGTTACAGATGTGCCGGTCGCAATACAGTAGACCCTGAAAGGGCGTACTAGTACCGCTAGACACAAATGTTTTGAGACCGCATCTATGAGATGAGATTCTCTGTTTTGAAAGGTCAAGATTGGACTCATCAAAGAGAGCAGATGGTATTCCGATCTGAACACGGGCTCAGCGATTTCCGCGAGCGCCAGTGCTCAGAAAGAAATGAACCATAATTTCTCGGATCTGAATCTAAAAATGACGAGTTTTTTTTTTTTTTGAAAAGCCAATATCGGGTTCATCAAAGAGAGCAAAAGGCATTCCAATCTGAACACGGGCTCAGCGATTTCCGCGAGCGCTAGTGCTCAGAAAGGAGAAGACCAAGATTTCTCCAATCTAAACCCAAAATGACGGAAGTTTTTTTTTTTTTTTTTGAAGATTTTGAAGATTTATAAAAAAAAAATCTTTTTTTTTTATTTTTTATTTTTATTTTTATTTTTAAGATTTTTTTTTTGAAAATTTTTTTTATTTTTTATTTTTTATTTTAAATTTTTAAATTCTTTTTTAAATTTTTTTTTTATTTTTTTAAAAAATTTGTTTAAAAGACGAGAGAGTACACATAGGCCTCCTAACCCGGTCTTATGAAATCTTGATTGATAGAATTGCCCACAGGTAAGGGTAGGATTACTTAATGAACCCGTTTGGAGGACCCTTGTCTAGAACAGTCAAGCTGTCTCCACACTCTGGACAAGGCTTTTCTTTGAATCAATTATGATCAAAGAACACAGTTGGTTTAACCTTAGTGGTTTATGTCTTCTTTTTTTTTTAATTATATTTTTATTTTATTATATTTTTTTAATGAACTCATCGAAGAGAAACGATGGCCCAAAACCTTAGTCGAACAGGCTCAACATTTCTGCAAGCGCGATGAACGATAGGAACGGATCAAGGTTTCTCAATTTTGAATCCAAAATGAGAAATCTAAATTTTTTTTATTTTTTTATTTTTATTTATATATTTTTTTTAGATCTTTAATGAACTCATCGAAGAGAAACAATGGCCCAATCCCCGATCCGAACACGGTCTCAGCGATTTCCGTGAGCGCCAGTGCCCAGAAGGGAGAGGATCAAAGTTTCTCAATTTTGAATCCAAACTGAAAAATCTGATTTTTTTTTGTTTTTTGAAAAGAGAAAGAGTGGAAATAAATTCAAAGAATTAGAAATTTCCAAATAAAAATCTCCTCTCATTTTTTTTAGATGCGGAATCCAACATAGACCACCAATTATAAAGTAGCCAAGGAATCGAGAAAAGAAATATAAGCATAGAGCAAAATATATGATATGCAAATATTTCATTTCTAGCATCGTGTTCTCAAATAAACGTGTCCCACCGGGTGTGCCAGCTTGATGGACCGCGCTCCTGCTCAGTTCCTACCGAGGGTCGGCGGACGTGGGAGTCCGTTTGGTTCCGACCCTTTCGTAACCGGGAGGCAGGGGCGTGCATCAACATTTCTTTTTTTGTGAGGGTGTGCCAGATTTTCTATTTTACTTGGAATTGCAAGTGGTGATCCGGAGATCAACCTTCGCAAGTAAAAAGGAAATCAACTTCTTTCAAGTTTTCCATTGCACATATATTTAAGAAAAGAGACATTTTCTTGGTTTGCCGTGAAAGGCGATTTTTTGGCATTTATAGCCGATTTTGGCGTTTATAGCCGATTTTTTGGCGTTTATAGCCGATTTTGGCGTTTATAGCCGATTTACAATCCTTATCAATAATGAAAGACAAGAGTTGTGATTTTTGTCTCTTTTGAAAAAATACAAACTACAATGAAAAGCAAGAAAAGGAGGATCTAACTTCTCAGGAGATTGTGGGGGACTCGTTTAGATTGACGGTCGCAAGCCATATGTGGGCTTCGCCATCATCCATGCAGATGAGAACAGAGGATGCTATTGATTCGCTTGGCATGGCTATAACCTCAGGTTTTTAGAGGACAAAGACCAAAAGGAGGTCCTATGTCCAATAAAAAACCGAGTAGACGGGCTGAAAAGCCACATCTAAGCCATTGGAGGCAGGAGGGGAAGGCAAGAACCTTGGGGGGGGGGGGGGGGTATCCCCCAAGGGACTTTTGTCACCTTGTTGCGGTGGCCGGTGTAGAACTTCCGCAGAGTTTTCTCTCTTTTCCTTCTCTGGATTTCTGTGCTTTGTCTGTCTGTGTGTTTGTGCTTTTTTCTGATGATCCGTCTGCTGTCCTTTCTTCTTGGAGAGCTCTCCTATTTATAGGCTTTTAGGTAGCCATTTAGGAGGGTTTATGAGCCTTGATTGTCATAAAGCTACATAAAGGGAGGAGTTACAAAATTGAATTCTTTATTTTGTAACTCCTTTTTCTTGGCTTCTGATTGGCCGGAGGAGATTGAGGGCATTTAATCGCCTTTAATCGCCATGATGGGAGGAGTTTCATGGGTTAAAAGCGATGAATCTCTTGACTTGTAACTCCCGGATGCTTGCTTCTGATTGGTCCGTCCAAAGAAATGGATTAATGACTGTAATAAAGCTAGTCAATTAATCACATTAAGTGGTCGCCGAGCAGCTGAAGAGTCGCGGGCCGCGCCGCGTCTTTTGGGATTCTTCTGGTGATGATCATCGATGGATCTTCATGTAGATCGACATCAGATGACCATGTAATTTCAGGTGTTTGTTGCCAACAGCGGGTCGGTGCCATCTGTCCTGTCGATTTTTCGATCGGTCGGGTAGAAAGCACACTTTTTTTGGTTGACCGGGTGGCGATCAATATTGTTTTCGATACTCTTGATGATTAACCCGTGTTTTGGACGGATGTCAGAGAATTTGGTGTCTCAAAAGCATGAATTTTGGATAGTACCAGAGGCTGGGCGCTTCGAGTCGCGAAAAAACGGCGAAAACCGGGGTTTCCGGGGCCTTCCTGGCGACCCCGGGCTCCAAGGTCGCCGGCGACCCTGGGGGGGTTTTCCCCCCCTTTTGTCCCGTTTTGTGTCCGTTTTTGCTCTTTTTCGATTCTTTTTTCTCCTGTACTTTTCCTTGACATTTTGACCATTTATTGGCCTGATTTCTTTGTAGGAAACCTGATGAGAATCCTTGCATTTTATTTTGCAAAGTTTCCAATTTCCTGAGAAAGCCGAAGACTTTGTCGTGCAGAGCTGCCGATTTTCCGTCAGAAGCTGAAACTGGGTCAAACGATGTCGGAATGACCTGAAATTTGGTGTGAAGCCTCCTGGGCAATAAATAAGACCAACCATAGGCTTTTGTTTGAGTTTTGAAGCCTTTTGGGGTCCTATCACCAGTAGACTTGCTTTTGTCGCGATGAAGATGTCGCGGTTTGATGTGCGGTCAACCGATGTCTGATTGACTTGAAATTTGACAGGGAACCTATTGGAGTCATTTTAAGATGATCCATAGGCTCTGTCTTGGAAACCATGGTCCCGGAGAGCTTTGCCACCGAGAGGCCTGATTTGGCTCCCGAGCGTCAAACTATGGTCAAATGTTGTGGAAATGACCTGAAATTTGACGTGTAGCCCTTTATAAGCATTTTGAAGCCGTCCATTTGCTCTATCTGATGAGTAATGGCCTCGGTGGTTCTCGCCGCCGAGAGGCTTGATTTAGCTGTTCGAGGGTTGATGTAGGGTCAAACGTTGTCGGTTTGACCCGGAACTTGATGTGGAGCCTTTTGGATGTATTTTGAGACCATCCATCGGCTCTGATCGAAGATTTGGTGTCTCCGATGCTTTTGCCGTCGAGAGCTCCTTTTCGGCTGTCGGAGAAGCGAAGTTAGGCCAAATGATTTTGAAATGGCCCGAAACTTCTTGTGTACTCCTCTTTTGGCTGTCTTGAAGGATCTTGCAGTTTTTGTTTGATTCTGACAAGATTTGATTTTTGGAAGTAGCATTGCCTATTTATGGCAGGTTGCGACTTCATGTAGCTCTTTGGATCTTGAAGAGGCAAAGTGACATTTTTGGTGTCAACAGATGGGACCATTCCCACTTCCCGAAAAACAAACTGCTCCTTCCAAGAAGCAGAAGGTCAGCTCTCAACGTGTCATACCGTGACACCAAAGGCGAGCACCAGAAGGCCCGAAGCCCGTGGCACCCCCACGAAGCCTCGACCAGCAAACAACCAGGTCTATCCGAAGACCTTCACCAAAACAAAGAAGGTCCCAAACATCCACCAAGCCAGCATACCTGGCCCCACTCAAGGAGAACTAGTTCTACCCTCTTGCCTATATGAAATAGGAGAGACCCATCTCCAACCTGACTCCCAAGTCAACCTAGCATGAGCCGGCGTGTTCTTACAAGCCCAAAATCAGATCATGCATCACAAGACCTCTGCAGGCACCTGCTAAGGCCTACAATCCTTCAGTTCGACCCTTAATATCTACAAGGGCCGAACTTGAAAAATTCAAAGCTTCGCTGCAACAGGCGAAGGACCGGGTCCGCATCCTATCCTTGCCAAGCTACAAAGAAGACAGGCTTGGCTACTGTGCCCGAGGGAGCACATCCTTCATTGTCAAAGCCCAGCCAGAGCTGACCGAAGCTCAAATTACTCGTCGTATATGCCGCCGCGCATCGTATCGACAAAATAGACTAGAGAAGCAAAGGACCCAGCCTCCTACACTTCAAGTCTCTCACAAATGGATCAAAAAAGAAAGACCCAACCAAATTGCTGCTGTCCATATGGTTGAAAAAACCAGAAGACGCCAAAAGTCAGCATCCAAAATCCATGTCCGACATCTGATGACCCGCAGTATCTCCAGGACAAGAAGACATTCAAAAGAATCCCCTGCTCCTTCAAGCAAAGGACGACAGAGTGATCCTTCCTCAAGTTCTTCATAAAAAAAAAGAGCCCCAGCTCAGTCACCAGGACGGTTTCTTCGTTCGAATCTCGAGAGATGAACGTCCTGGCTACAAATTCTGAGCCACCACCCCGCAATCCACCTCAAGATGATGCGATCACACGCATCCAACAGTTAGAACAAGGCCAGCAGAGTATTGAAACTCTGATGGAAAACCTTCTCCTCGCCTTCCAAAATCAGACAAACAATGAACCTCCTCCGAATCGTCAAGATGATGAGGTAAACGGAGAAGAAAATGAGTCACGTGCCCTTAACAAAAAGGACGTAGACAGTATCCTCGTAAAAACAAAAGAAGAGGATATATTCAAGGAGCATGGGATCAAGCCACCATATCTCTTATGGATGGACTCGGTCCCGTTCCCTACAAAATTCAAGCATCCTACTCTCCAAACATTTACGGGGAAAGAATCAGCCAAACAGCACGTCATCCACTTCAAGATCTTGACAGGAGCTATCGCGGATCAAGATGCATTCAAGATCCGCCTCTTTGTAAGTACCCTAAAAGGTACGGCCTTGGATTGGTACTCCACTTTGCTGGAGGACTCCATCCAAAATTGGGCCATGCTAGAGACACGCATCCTGACTCACTTCAAAGGTGAGGATCATCCCGCTACTATGGGTCAGCTGTGCAGCCTAAAATAGGGGGAGAATGAGTCAACATATGACTTCATTCATAAGTGGAAAGCAATGACATACAAATGCTCTGATGTATTGCCACAAGTATCGCTAGTTGACATCTGTCGGAACAACATGAGAGCTAGAATCCACTCCATGATCATCGGCAACAAATCAAAGAACCTGGGAGAACTCCTAGAAGCTTCCATGGAAGCTGAAACGATGATTAAAGACCTCAACAGTCAGAAATCATCAAGAAAAAGCCAACCGCCATTGCAACCTCAAAAACAAAGAAAAAAGAGGTCCTCAATGTGCAAACCAAGTCAGCTCCTCAGCCACTAAAGAAAGCTGAAAACAAAACTGCTGGTAAGAGACCCGAACTCTCTGATGCCTTCAAAGAACGAGTAGAAAAGAAATACCCGTTCGATGAAGATATTGATGAAATCTTCGGGGCTCTTGTGGCAAACGGCAAGCTCACCTTGCCTGAACCCAAAAGACCGGGTGATGTTAGCAAAACCAACGATCCTCGTTACTGTCCATACCACCAGATGATCTCGCATCCTCTCAATTAATGCTTCGTTGTGAGGGAGAAAATAAACGAGATGTGGAAAAACGGAGTCATCACCTTTGACAAAAACTATGGGTCTGCCTCCGACAACATGGTGACATGTGGACAAACATCAAAATCACCGAAGAAGAAGATCACTACTTCCTTCAAGGTGATAAACACAATCCAAGCATCCGAAGAACTGGTTCCTTACCCGACACCAGACGGACAACCCATATGGGTACATCCCGATCTCTTGGAAGATGAAAATTGGGAGGTCGTGAAAACAAAGCCTACAGGTCAACATCGAAGGCAGGCTAGGAAACATCTCCTCAAGTTCAAACGGTAAGAGAAGACCCAGCCAAAATAAGAAGTCCAAGAAAAGGCAGAGGCTTCCTCTACCGCTTCATTAGAGGCAACAAAAACGTCCCTTCCAGAGACTTCAAAGGGGGTAAGAAAACTCACTCTCAGTGATTTCATGCCACCTCAATTCAAAGAAGCCACACAGGGGGCATCATACTCTTGCAATTCGGTAGTTGGATTCTCCATTGATGGATACGAGTCTAGCGACACCGATGATGGATTCGTATCCAACTACACCGACGAGTGGGAGGAGTCCCTTGAAACAGGAGAATATCTCTTCGATGAAGAATGGGTTCCTGAAACTCATCTTATGCCAGTAATCTGGTATAACCTACAGCCACAAGGATCCTGGTCTGATGATGAAGGAGACCAAGAGGCTGTACAAGAAAATGCTGTTGAACCAGCACCCGTCATTGCTCCAGTGGAAATCAACAATGTTGAGCCACAAAGAGTTGATGAAGAAGAAGATTTGGCTCCCATGCCTGATCTTGAAGAATATGCAAGGATCTTGCAGCGTCTCGCTCTAGAACAAGAGCAAGACTGCATCAATGAGCTTCCTCGTGATCCAGAGCCGGAAGTCCCTGAAGACCATTAGGTACATCCTCCCTTAACTCCTGAAAATGAAGAAAATTGCTGGATAGACGATCCTCTAACATCCGAGGATGAGTCTGACTCCGATCAGGCGACGTTTCCTATCAGAGCTTCCTGTAACGTGATAATTCAGGATTATAGCTCTTCCGAAGCGTCGTTTGACGAGATCACTTACACTCCGACGATGCCTAGCAATGTATCCTCTGGAGCCACCTCATCTCACGTGACTTTCACTGAGACGACACCTACTCAGGCTTCTTCTCCTCAGGCTTCTTCTCCTGGGACTGTGACTTCAGAGCTCACACCCTTCCTGATTGAAGAATCCCCAGCTATTGATGCTTGGGACAATGAATTGGTCAATGAAGAAGAAAGGTTGCTGGATGCTGTTCAGAACTTGTTCCCGAAAAATGCTCCGTGCAACACAATCACCGAGGATGGTAACTCTGCTGCAGATACATCCTCAGCAAATGAAAAACGACAGCCTCTTGATCTTGAATATAATCTTCCAAACGAAGACCCTTCTCAAGAAGCTCTCGAAGTTGGTAGAGGCACCCGCTCTGGCCAGGACTACCACAAAAATTACAACCAATCTTCCTTTACATATGTAAATCCTTCGGGAAAAGATGTTGTAAGCGCCCCTAGTGGCAACAATGATGAACATGCAGGCCCTAAGGAGGCTTTTAAGTATGACTTGATTGAACATTTAAAGCACATACCTGCATGTCTGCACATCCTAGATGTATTACGAATGTCTCCGTGCACTCGTGATAATCTCGTTTCAGAATTACAAAAGCTGAATGAGGAAGTCGACAAACATGCCCCACAAGTCCTCCAAATTGAAATGGACTACCGGGTCAAAAACTCAGAAGCGTCCTCAAAGGGAGAAAAGAAGAAAACTGGGGATCATGCATCGAATGCCTCTCAGTTCAAAAAGCAGCCAGTGTAACCATCACCTTCATTAAGGACGACCTCCTGCTTGGCGAAACAAGGCACAACCGACCCCAGTACTTCACAGGGTACATCAAGGAAATGCCTATACACAGAGTTCAGATCGACCCAGGTTCTGCACTCAACCTCATCTCCACTTCGGCTCTCGAAAAGTTGGGCATCACGCCCAGCAAACTGAGTCACACATCTGTATCTATCTTTGGATACGATGGGAGTACTCAAAGGCCGATCGGCAAACTCAGGTTCAAGTTGCAAATCGGTGATCTTATCTCTGAAGTTACTGTGTATGCAATAAAAACCCCTTCATGCTACAACATCCTTCTCGGACGCCCCTGGATCCACGAGAATGGTGTTCTCCCTTCAACTCTACATCAATGCATCAAGTTTGTTGGCGACGACGGCATGATACATTAAGTCTTTGCGGACAGAAAACCCTTCAAAGGTAAAGAAGTCCACTTTGCAGACTCACAGATGTATGAAGGTGAGAAAGAAGAAGAGGAGAAGCACACAACACCCTTGGCCGAAAATCTCCAGAAAGATAAAGGTAAGGCTCCTCAACAATCACCGGAAGAAAACAAACCATCCGGTAAATCCGAAGAGAGCATTCAGACTCCCTTCATCATCTCCCTCAAGCCTTCAAAGCCTTTGGTCATCGCAAATAAAGTGAAAAGGCAAAGCAAAAGTCTGGGGGCAAATTTGTTGCCTCTTTCGTGTCTATCATGCAAAACATGGATTCGGATTCAGAGCCAGAAGACGACACATTGTCAAGCCAAGCTGACACTCAGTAGGTTCAGCCTGCTCTTACTCCAATTGAGACAACTTCTGACATAGAAGATCCTACGTCAGCTTCCTTCGTTATTCCAGCAACTTCAGCAAAGGAAAAACCGATCTTCTTCCATAGATCGGATGCTTCTTCATCAAACTCAATGCTTGAACCTTGCAAAATGAAGGTATGCCTCAACTATCCTTATATAGTCTTGTGGCATAAGCTATTATGAAGAAAATGGGCCATGACGCTCAAAACTCAGTCGGTTTGGGAGAAGGACGCGATATTCTCACACCATTGGGGCCAGTCTTGACCAAAAGTCAACTGGAAGGTTGGAGACTCTACGACTATGTAGAAAAGTCTTCACATGGGCTAGGGTATGATCCTGACACTCCCCTGAGACAGTTGACACAAAGGCTTAAAAGTCAATTTACTAACTACGCCTCAACATCTCAAGTCCATGAAGACATCGATCTCCCTGGATATCTCTTCGATGAGTCACCTGACAAAGATCAAGGAAGCTCATCCAATTGGTACGATTTCTCTGACAATGAAGAGGAATTGTCCGATGGCACAGACGTGTGGTCTTTTGACTCAGAAGAACCCTCGTCTCCAAAAGAAGTACCTTACTTCGACACAGTTTCAACAGGCGATTGGGATCATCTCATAGCAAGCCTTGGGAAAATTGCCGATCAAGAAGACCAGTGGAAAGGAACAAAACCTTGGTCTGGAAATGCCCTTGAAACCCCAGAAGGTTTCGTTGAGCTGGAAGCCTCCGAAAATATTATGGAGGAACCACCTTCGAACCTTCCAACAGAAGATCCTATTCAAAAGATAGACTTGGGAACATTAGATAACCCACGTCCTGTATTCATAAGCAAGAATATAAAGGATGATGAGTTACCCGAGTATATCGCCTTTCTTCGTGAGTTCGTTGATTGCTTTGCATGGTCTTATGCTGAAATGCCTGGCTTAGACCCCAAAATAGCAGTCCACAAACTCAATCTTCAAGAAGACATCAAGCCTGTCAAGCAGGGCCAAAGAAGATTCCATCCAGATGTGATGGATAAAATTGAACAAGAAGTTCAAAAACTCAAAAGCGTCGGCTTCATCCGTGAGGAACAACATCCTGAATGGTTGGCCAACATTGTCCCCGTGACAAAGAAAAACGGGCAGATCAGGGTCTGTATTGACTATAGAGACCTGAATGGCGCATGCCCTAAAGATGAATTCCCACTCCCTATACCAGAGGTAATGATTGATAATACCTGTGGATTCGAGCGAATGACATTCATGGATGGTTTCTCTGGCTACAATCAGATAAAAATGCATCCTGAAGATGAACAACGTACATCTTTTCAGACCCCATTTGGCATGTATTGCTACACCGTCATGCCATTTGGTCTGAGAAACATATCAGAGGGCTATGATGAAGATATTCCAAGATATGCAGCACAAGACTTACAGTCGAATGTTACGTTGATGACCTCGCCGTCAAAAGCAAAAGAAAAGAAGATCATCTTGAAGACCTTCGAGAAGTCTTCCTCCGACTTCGCAAACACAAACTGCGAATGAATCCTTTGAAATGCTTCTTCGGCGTCTCATCGGGTAAGTTCCTTGGATTCTTAGTTCAGAAAGCTGGAATAGAGCTTGACCCCATAAAAGTCAAAGCCATTCTAGAAATGCCCTCTCCAAGAACCTTGAGAGAACTCAAAGGGCTTTAAGGGAGATTGGCCTACATCAGACGGTTCATCTCCAATCTATCGGGGAAATGCGTCCATTCTCCTGATTGATGAAATAAGGTGTAAACTTTGTCTCGAACGTTGACTGTGAAGCTGCATTCCAAGATATCAAGTCATACCTGACCAAACCTCCAGTGTTAGCTGTTCCTACTACTGGAAAACCATTCATCTTGTACACAAGAGCCCTTGATCACTCTCTTAGCGCTCTGCTTGCATAAGAAAACGATGAAATAAAAGAAGTTGCTCAATACTACCTTAGCCGCATGCTAGTAGGTGCAGAGCATCGCTACTCTCCAGTCACTACTCTACATCCATTTCATGGCCTTTCGAAGCCTGGGGTATGAACATCATAGGTCATATTTCTCCCCCTTCAAGCAAAGGTCATTGCTTCATCTTCGCCGCTACGGATTATTTCTCCAAGTGGTCAGAAGCATTTGCGCTTAACGAAATGAAGACCTCATCAGTCCTTCAGTTCCTGTGCACCAACATCATTTGTCGTTTCGGCATACCCAAAAGATTCGTCCATGATAACGGACCATAATTCCGGGATCATCGATTCTACAGGTTCTGCGACAAATACAAAATCCAAAGTTGTCCTCAACTCCATACAATCCGCCAGCAAACGGATTAGCAGAAGCCTTCAACAAGACACTCTGCAAAATCCTAAAAAAAATGGTCTCTAGTCAAACAAGAGACTGGAGCGACAAACTATCTGAAGTTTTATGGGCCTATCGAACCACCGTTCGAGGACCAACCCATAGCACACCATTCTCCTTGGTCTATGGATGCGAAGCTGTCGTACCCTTGAAAGTACAAGTTCCTTCCTTGAGGGTATCCTTGCAAAATGACATGACTAAAGAAAGCAATGTCAAATTGCGACTCCATGAGCTGGACAATCTCGATGAGTGACGACTCGAAGCTCGACAAAGCATTGAACTTTACCAAGCACGCATGGCAGGATCTTTCGACAAAAAGGTCAGGTAACGCGTCTACAAAAAGGGTGACTTGGTTCTTGCGGTAAAAAGACCAATGGTCTTCGTTCACAAGTCCAAAGGCAAATTCGAGCCAAAATGGGAGGGATCCTACGTCATCGACAAGGTTTTCTCCAATCGCGCATACGCACTCCTAAACATGGAAGGTGATAGATGCATGCTGCCCATCAACGACAAGTTCTTAAAGCAGTACTACCCTTGAAGACTTACCCAACTAGGTAAGAGCAATGCCTGTATGGCCAAAATCGGTTTCCAAGTACACGCTCGCTAAACCCCTTCTTTTTAGAATTTTCATATCAAATGTTGAAATTTCTAGAAATTCAAACAATGCTTACTTTCATCGTTTCATTGTTCAAAAATCCAAGTTTAGGAGCCTCTCCCTAACTTGACCAAAATTTTCAACCCTTGAACCCAAAATTCATGGTTTGAAACAAAATTCAGATTCAGGGATTTCCACCCAAGTCCACCCTACCTTTTACCGCCTAAATGGTTTTAGGTCAAAACTTATGACTCTCGTGTCTTTAAACAAAAAAAAATGGTTTAAAAAAAAAACAACCGTGGGGAAGCGACGATTAGTCGATACTCGCGCAAATCGGAAGAATAAGAACCACGTTCGACATTTCCAAAATTGCAGGGAAGCGACATTTCAACGATACTTGCAAAATCAAACAAAAAAAATCGTGGAGACGCAACATTTCAGTTGATATCAACAACCCAAATTTCAAAGGTTCGAAAAAACCAAGAAACCATGGAGACGCAACATTTCAGTTGATATCTACAACCAAAATTTCAAAGGTTCGAAAAAACCAAGAAATCATGGAGATGCAACATTACAGTTTATATCCATAACCCAAAGGTTTGAGAAAACCGCAAATTTCAAAAATCGTGGGGAAACGACATCAAATCAGTACCCGCAAAACCAAAATTTTTGAAAAGCAAGGATGCGACATTCCATCGATACTCACAACTAAATGAGCGAGGATGCGACATTCCATCGATACTTGCAAGACCATTCAGCAGGGAGGCGACTTTTAGTCGATACTTGTATTTTTAAAAACCAAATCGGCTATAAATGCCACCAAAACCGGCTATAAATGCCACCAAAACAGGCTATAAATGCCACAAACCGGCTATCAATACCACAAAACAAACCGGCTATCAATGCCACAAACCAAAAACTTGGCTTTCAAAAAACCCGGTTATTAATGCCACAAACTCGGCTATCAATGCCACAAAACTGGCTATTAATGCCAAAATTGGCTTCCATGCCATAAACAAAATATGGCTCCCATGCCAAAACAATCATTTGACAAAAGATTTTCACAAAATGACAAACTTTTGATCAAATCCCATTTAGCAATTGCTTTCATCACAAAAATATTTAAGTGAGCGTAGGGAAAAAAATATCCCTTTTAGCAATTGCTTTCATCACAAAAAGATTTAAGTGAGCGTAGGGAAAAAAAAGCATCCCATTTAGCAATTACTTTCATCACAAAAAGATTTAAGTGAGCGTAGGGAAAACAAAAAAAAAAGTACCAAAAAAGATACATGCGGTACCAAAAAAGAAAGTGTTTACAAAGCACTACAAAAAAAGAGAGAGTACCAAAAAAATACATGTGGCACCAAAAAAAAAGGGAAGAAGGATAGTTTCTGCTACAAAAATCAGGAGCTCAACCAAAAATGGTTTCCAGCCAAAATTTCAGCTCCGCAAGCAAACTTTTGGCCTCAGCCGTCAGAGTTTCCAGGGCACGCTTCTTCAAAAACTTGCCATGAGATGCTGGGGTAGGTTGTAACCCTTCTTTCACATAGGGAAGCTTATCTCGAGCAGTTTGCCATTGTTTATCCTCTTGAAACTTCCTTTCAAGTACTCGATCAGCATCTGCAACCCGACGAATCAGAGCACTCTCCCTGTCGCGAGCCTCTGTTATAGCAGCCCACTTGGTAGCGACTTGTGCCTTCAAATGCTCAAGACCTTTCCTAGCCTCATCGACCTCCCTATCAAGGATGTTAAAGATGACATCCCAATGATGACTAGCTCTTCTAAGTTCTTCTCTCAGACTAGCTGCTTCCTGCTTTGTGTAGCCTCATTCAGGTCAAACTTAGCCTTATCAGCAGGGTCCAGGAACATCTCCTTGAAGAACTGGTCATCAGCTAACAATGGTCTCAAACCACTTATCACCCAGTGCAATGATCCTATCAACGATCGCCCTGGCACTTGTGACATCCAGACCAGCCTTTTCGGCATCATCGAGAATTTCCTGCACATGCTGGATCATGCCAAATCCGGCATCCAAGTGTCCAACAAGGAGAGTCTCAATACAAGAGCTCAGAACCCACACCACCACCTTCTTCGCAAAAAGAAGAGATGGCCCAGCTGAAGATTCGCCCCGCTCCGTCGGTCGGCTACTCATGTCATGCCCCATTGGAAGAGTAACAAAAGAACTCTTTCCAGTCGGAGCTGCTGGGGAAGAAATCTTAGCACGAGGTACCTCCTCCACCGTGTCAGAATTGGTTACAAGAGTCTCTACTTCCGGATCAACCTCTGGCATCTCTTGCTCTGGTTTTGAAAGAAGCGACGGACTCTCCTCTGTCACTTGAAAACCTGCCAAAGAAACACAAAATGTATGAATATGATCCTATTTGAAAATCATTATCAGGGTTATTACTACAAAATACCTTCTTCGACGACTGGTGGAACACTCTCTTCCTCCCTGAACTCATCGAAGCATCGTCAACATATGCGTCCATCGATGGTTCAAAGTCATCGGAATCCTATGGCAAGTGAGCTGACAAGAAAAATGTTAGCAAACCAGGTCATAGACAAAAAAAAAAGCATACCAATTGGAGATTCTGGATTCACTCCAGAGTCCCTCGGTTCTTCTTCTAGTGCCGCAACAGAATCCGTCACCGCCTCATCGGCAGGAACCTCAGGCGTCGCCAAGTCTTCATCCTCTGTTAAAAAAAAAAGAGCAGCATGGGGAGAAAGCAAATTAGAACATGGAAAAATCCCATGAAAAGAAATGGAAAGAGAAAGAGGAAGAATCGTACCTTCACCAACGGTCTCTTCTTCTCGGCTTTTCTTTTCTGGAGGCTCGTCAGCATTCCCTGGCACCTCCTCATTGATAATAAGAGGGACTTCTATGTCAGGAGAGTCCTCATGTTGCCCCTCGCTGCGATGATGACTCCTCTTCCTCTTACTTCTACGGGCTCGCTTTTTAGAAGAACCTGCCCCCACTGTTAGAGTTAGGTTTCCCACTTGACTCCTCACTAGATGGTCTACTCTTGCCAGTAGAATCCACGGAAGCTTGCCTCTGTGCCGCTTGCATCCAAGCATCAAGCTCAGCCTCCTCCTGTTCTAGTTGCTCTAAAGCCTCATCAGGTATTTCTCGAACAGCTTCAGAACCAATGACACCCTGGTCACCGAGAAAGCCTATCTTGTGCTTCTCTCCAGAAAGGAAGGCCTAAACTTCCTCTCGCCGGACGCCATCCGACTTTCCAAGGCCTTTTCCAGATGACAGCTTCACATCAAGCTCCTTCTTGGAAAGCCCCCGATATGCCGAAAAGCTCTCCGCGAACCTCTTTGCGAAGCCGGCGGTCCGGGAAGTCGACAATATAGGATAAGAAGTCATGGCTGCAGTGTCTTTAGCACTATAGAAAGCCCATGCGTTTCTCCCGTCCTGTAAACCTCCAAAGCGCTTCACCATGCTTGAAGGCGCTCCAACAACGCCTTGAGAAAAGCCTAACTGCAGAGCAAAGCGAGAAGGTACATATGGCTGGATGTCAACGAAAAGATGTCTACGGTACACCATCGTGCCGACACATATGCTAAAAAGCCATGCCTTCTTTACATTTGTCAAGGAGTAATGCCTTCCCGACCTCGCCCTGGTAGAGTCGCGGGAGTCACCAAAATCAATTCTTCCGCAACTCCGGAGAAAGCTTCACTGAAGACTGCCCCATCTCGACGTCCCTGAACCGTCGGATCCTCATGCGGGCAAACAAAAGTGATTCGGACACGGCTTTGCCCTTAGCCAGTCGAATCATGAGAGGATCATCATCCTGTGCAGCACCCAGCCGGTGGAAGCCAGGACAGTGGTATACAAACCACGAATAAAAGATATGGGCTGAAAATACCCTATTTATAGGGAGCCTAAGCCGAACCAAAAAAACAGCAGCCTACAGTTCGGTACACAAGTAGGAGTAAAGAGCTGGCACCAAAGCAAGCCGCTCTCCAAATGCCATCTGACAAGCCGGAAAAATACAATGCGACCTGATGTGCGTTCCATCTCCTCCAGCAAAAACAACCTCACCTAACCAATAAGTGAGGTAAACAGCGAGATCTCTCCGCAGTGCAATGTCAGGACTTATGGCGTTTGTACTCGTAAAGAAACTCCTCAACTCTTCTTGCATAACCGAAATCTTCTTCAAACCAGGATCCTTAGCCCTGTCTTCCTGGGTCATGCTATCAGAAGGCTCCCCACTTTCAAAGAACTTGGGAGACGAAGAGCTAAAACTCTTCCAACTGCCGGATCTTACTTTTGAGCCCTCCTTCTCCTTAAAAGAATCATAGAAGGCGACGAGCTGAAAGTACAAAAGCCTGAATTCCTCTGACTGCTCCTCAAGGACGCTGTTGATCGGCATAAACTCCTCAAAAAGTCTGCCAAGGATGGGCAATCCAGTAATGGCACTCAGCTCCTTCAAAGAGAAACCAATCTTACCATTCGTCACAACGAAGGTATTGGTTTGTGGAAGGAATGACTCCAACATAGCCATGAAGGCCTCGTTGAAAAAGATCACGGTCTCCCTAAAGGCGCGGACCGTATCAAAAATCCCGGCTTCCTTCAAAACGGCGCCACCAATCAGCAGGACGCGATCAGTTACGACTTCCACTCGGAGTCAGCACTGAAATGGCCACGAAGTCGAAAAGGCTTCACCCAACTGTTGCCGTAACCGCTGAAAATGCCAAGGCCCACCGGTTCCAAATCGACCGACGGATAATCAAAGCCCTGCTAGCCGCTGGTTGGCATCAACATGTCCATGTCAGCAGGCGATTTCTCCGCATATCTAGGAGAACCGCCAACAAAAATCCCGGTCTTGATTACATTTGTCCTTCTCACCCAGTTTGGAGGATCTTCCCTCTTAGAGCACGTGGGGGCAAAGCTCATGATCGAGACGGTGCGATCAAACGTCGACCGGGGGGCAACAGTCTTCTTCCCACCATCAACTGTGAAAGGGAATTGAAAACATCTCCTCTGGTATGTCATGTCATCAGGGACTGCATCACCAAAGAAGAAGGTAGCCTTGGGCAAAACCCTCTGATCGTCTATCACCCATGGACGACTGCTTACCATGATCTTATAAAATTTCTCTCCCTTGAGAGCGATCAGTCGCTGCCTCATCTCATCTCTGTTGAGGGAGTTGCACTCTTTCAGGTTTCTCTCAACATACTGGACCTTCTCCCAGGCCTGCTGAACGACCGGATTAGAAGATCTAGCAGATCGACGAGGTATGCTTGTAGCAGGCTCTTTACCCTTGTTCGTTCTGGAGGAACCATTTGCAAAAACTTTCAGGTATGCTATCATATCATGCTATAAATTTACAAAAAATGCATGCATGAACATCTTGGTTTGCCAAACAAAAAAATGCAATATCGTGATAAAAAAAAAGAAGAAAAAAAGAAACTTTCTCAAAAAAAAAAGAGAGAAAGAAAACAAAAAAAAAAGAGTTGGCCCACAGGCCACGTGGCCGTACGGCTAGATCCGTACGGTCCACAAAAAGAAAAAAAACATGCAAAAAAAAAGAAAGCAAAAAAAAAAGTGTAAAAAAAAGAGAAAAACACGTGAAAAAGAAAAAAAGAAAAGAAAAGAACTTTTTTTTATCATCCTATTTCCTACAGTGGAGTTTTCTTGAAAAAGAGAACTTACTTGAAGCCATTGATGGAAAAGAAGAAGACAGTCTTGAAGATCTTGAAGAAGAAGAACTCTTGGTCTTGAAGCCCTCTTGAGATTGTTGCAAAAGAAAGCAGTAAGAGCAAGAGATCCAACCTCCTCCTTGCTTTTATAGAAGAGAGCAAACCAAAGAAGGAAAGAAGAAAGAGGTAAGTGTTACTAATTAGTAACCTTACCAAAGAAAGAAATTAGAAAGATTATTTTCCAAAAGAAAGATATCTTGAGGGATTCTCTCCCAAAAAAGAAATCAATGAGAGTTTTTCTCCCAAAAGATAGGAGATTTGAGATATTCTCTCCCAAAGAAAGATATGTTGAGATATTATCTCCCAAAATAAAGATATCGTGAGAGATTCTCTCCAAATAAAGATATTCTTAGATATTCTCTATCCGAAGGAGATATTTTTAGATATCCTTTACAAAAATGACACCATATGAGATCTAAGTCATTTCAAAAGCTTAAGGTCCCATGGGTTAGCCTATATGAGCCAGGTGTGACCACCTAGGCACTAAAAAATAAAAATAAAAAGTGGGCTTTTAGTCAAAGAGAAACCCCTCTTACCAAGAGCATACAAAAATGGTTCCATGCCTCTTTTGAGTTGATTGGACCATACAAAAAAAGAATTCCAAGCCCCATGAGCTTCTAAAAATCAAACCATCCAGCCTCATCTACCAAATTAAGCCAAAATCTTGAAATTGACATTCCACAAAAATCCAAACCAAATCCTGGTCCCCTAACTTGCCACATACAGCTTGTTAGGTCACAAGACCAAAACCAAAAACCAAAACCTGATCCCCTAACTTGCCACATACAGCCCGTTAGGTCACAAGATCAAAATCAAAATCGACCTCCCAACATTCCACATACAGCTTGTTGGGTCTCACAGCCAAAACCAAGTCCGACCCCCTAACCCGCCATATACAGCTTGCTAGGTCACAAGGTCAAAACCCAAATCGACATCCCTGATGTCATCTTTAAAACTTTGCCTCGAGATGGTACGTGATCCCTTTCACTACCATAAAATTTCCCTGGAAGCTCAAAAGGCTACAATACCAAAAGAAAGACTGCTCAAATAATCTTGGTCAAGTCACAAGCTCTCCTTCAAAAATTTCTTCAGGGCAAATCGACTACAAAAGTTAAGCAACTCGTCGCTGCACCTCGAGGGGGCATTTGTTGACACCAAAAATGTCACTTTGCTTCTTCAAGATCCAAAATGCTACATGAAGTCGCAACTTGCCATAAATAGGCAATGCTACTTCCAAAAAATCAAATCTTGTCAGAATCAAACAAAAACTGCAAGATCCTTCAAGACAGCCAAAAGAGGAGTACACAATAAGTTTCGGGCCATTTCAAATCATTTGGCCTAACTTCGCTTTTCCAGCAGCTGAAAAGGAGCTCCCGGCGGCGAAAGCATCGGAGACACCAAATCTTCGATTAGAGCCTATGGATGATATCAAAATACATCCAAAAGGCTCCACGTCAAGTTCCAAGTTAAACCGACAACGTTTGACCCTGCCACAACCCTCGAATAGCTAAATCAAGACTCTCGGCGGCGAGAACCACCGAGGCCATCACTCATCAAAAGGAGCACATGGACGACTTCAAAATGCTTACAAAGGGCTACACGTCAAATTTCAGATCATTTCGACAACATTTGACCATACTTTGACGCTCGGAAGCCAAATCAAGCCTCTCGGCGGCGAAGCTCCCTGGGACCATGGTTTCCAAGACAGAGCCTATGGATCATCTTAAAATGACTCCAATAGGTTTCCTGTCAAATTTCAAGTCAATCGGACATCGGTTGACCGCACATCAAGCCGCGACATCTTCATCGCGATAAAAGTAAGTCTACTGGCGATAGGACCCCAAACGGCTTCAAAACTCAAACAAAAGCCTATGTTTGGTCTTATTTATTACTCAGGTCTTCACCCCAAATTTTAGGTCATTCCGACATTGTTTGACCCAGTTTCAGCTTCTAACGGAAAATCGGCAACTCTGCGCGACAAAGTCTTCGGTTTTCCCGAAAAATGGGAAACTTTGCACTAAAAAATGCAAAGATTCTCATAAAGTTTTCTACAGGGAAATCAGGCCAATAAATGATAAAAAAAATGTCAAGAAAAAATACAGAAGAAAAAAAGAATCAAAAAACATAAAAAATGGCCGCAAAACGGGACAAAATGGGGGAAATTCCCCCCAGGGTCGCAGACCCCTGCGACCATGGAGCCCGGAATCACCGGGTTGGCCTCGGAAGGCCCGTTTTTCATTGTTTTTCGTGATTTGAAGCTTCCAACTCCTGGGATTTTCTAAAATTCATACTTTTGAGTTGCCAAATCCTTTGACATCCGTCAAATTCACGGGTCAATCATCAAGAGTATCAAAATCAATATTGATCGCCAACCGGTCAACCAAAAAAGTGTGCTTTCTACCCGACCGATCGAGAAATCGACAGGATAGATGGCACCGACCTACTGTTGGCAACCAATACCTGAAGTTACATGGTCATTCGATGTCGATCTACATGAAGATCCATCGATGATCATTGCCAGAAGAATCCCAAAAGATGCGGCACGGCCCGCGACTCTTCAACTACTCTGCGACCATTTAATGCAATTAATTGACTAGCTTTATTACAGTCATTAATTCATTTCTTTGGACGTCCCAATCAGAAGCAAGCATCCAGGAGTTACAAGTCAATTGATTCATGGCATTTAACCCATGAAACTCCTCCCATTATGGCGATTAAAGGTGATTAAATGCCCTCAATATCCTCCGGCCAATCAGAAGCCAAGAAAAAGGAGTTACAAAATAAAGGAATTAAATCCTGTAACTCCTCCCATTATACGGCTTAATGATAATAAAAACCCATAAACTCTCCTAAATAGCTACCAAGAGCCTATAAATAGGAGACAATCCCAAGCATTCCGGATAGACTTCGTATAATCCAGAAATCCAGATAAAAAAAAGGCATCAGAAATCTAAGAGAAAGAAAGAGAGAAAACTCTGCGAAGTTCTGCACCGGCCAAGGGCTTAGACGTGGCTTTTCAGTCCATCTATTTAGCTTTTTATTGGACATAGGACATCCTCTTGGTCTTTGTCCTCTAAAAATATGAGGTTATAGCTAAGCCAAGCGAATCAAGAGCATCCTCTGTTCTCATCTGCATGGATGATGGCGAAGTCCACATATGGCTTGCGACCGTCAATCTGAACGAGTCCCCCATAATCTCCTGAGAAGTTAGATCATCATTTTCTTGCTTTTCATTGTAGTTTGTATTTTTCCAAAAGAGACAAAAATCATAACTCTTGTCTTTCATTATTGATAAGAATTGTAAATCGGCTATAAACGCCAAAAATCGGCTATAAACGCCAAAATCAGCTATAAATGCCAAAAAAATCGCCTTTCACGGCAAACCAAGAAAATGTCTCTTTTCTTAAATATATGTGCAATGGAAAACTTGAAAGAAGTTGATTTCCTTTTTACTTGCGAAGGTCGATCTCCGGATCACCACTTGTAATTCAAAGTAAAACAAAAAATCTGGCACACCCACACAAAAAAAATGTTGATACCCACTTCTTGCCCCCCGGGCGCGAAAGGGTCGGACCCCATGGACTCCCACGTCCGCCGACCTCGGTAGCACCGGGCAAAAGAATGCGCGGTCCATCAATTACAAATAAATATTGCATTTTAATAAATGTAACTAAGAAAGTATAAAATGCAAATGGAATATCATGACCTACAAAAAGATTTAACTATAAAGGATAGGTTGGTCAATGAGGTCCAAGGCCTTAAGGTTTGTCTAAGTATATAACTTTGGGAATCCACCTAAGGTCTTGAGATGGTTGATCTTTGAGGTCTAATTTAAAAGGTCCACCAACACTAGGAGATATGACTTGATAAATTTTCAATTTTGACTTATCACTATGATAATTAGATTTGACTAATTTTAGCTTTGATTGGTGATTAGTCTTTTTGGGTTGGTGACTTTTCTTCTTAGGGGATTGATTCTCTTTTCTTTTCTTCTTATTTTCTCCCTTTATTTGACTTTTGAATTTTAATTTTAACTTTGCAACTTTATTCAAAAGTTCTTTCATTTGTTGAGTTATGGGAGATAGGTTGAGAAGCTTTTTATTTATAGATTCTTTTAAACTTGGTTTACCTTGTTTAACCTTTTTAAAATCTATTTTAGGAGACTTCTTTTTTATTGGTTTAACTTGTTTAATTTTCTTGGAGTCTTCCTTGGTTTTTAGTGTCTTACCCCTCATAAAGTTTGATTTTACTTTCTTAGGTCCAAAGATGGGTTTAGATACATGGTTTCTTCTTAATTTGCACTCAAACCTAAAATGCCCTTCAATGCCACAATAATTACATTTAGTCATGGGCAAGGAAGAATGAGTGCTAGAGAATGAGGACTCACCTTTTACAAATGTGTTGGTGAAGATAGGGTCATGAGAAATATTCCTATCCAAACCAAGACCCGTCCTATCTCTTTGAGATTTACCCAATTTAAATAATTTTACAAATTTCTCTTCACCTTGGGTAAATTTGCACTGATACTTTTGTTTGTAGCTTTCAAGTTGAGTGACTTGGTTTTTAAGGGTTGAATTTTCATTTTTAACTTTTGTTAGTTCATTTTCAATTCCCTTAAATTTGTTTAGTTCTTCATGGGCAAGTTTTAATTCAAATTTAACTTCATTAATAACATTAGATCCAAGTTTTGGAGTTTTTATCTTATTTTGAGCAGTAGATAAATTTTCCTTAGTGATATTTAACTTAGGTTCTTAATTGTTAATGTTTTCATCTTGCCTTTGTAATTGATCTCTTAGTTTCAAATTTTCCTTATTAAGATTATCACAACCTATCTTTAATTCATTTAATTCATCTTGAGTATTATGTAGGTTATGCAAAGAGGTCATGAACTTAGATTCTACACAATTTATTAATTCTTCTTTCTCTCTAAGTTCATCTTTTGAAGAAACTAATTCTTCATTTAGACTTTTAGATTTTTTTTCTAATCTTTTATTCTTCTTAACAAGTTCTATGGAAAATGTACATAATTCATTATAAGCTTGTTAAAGGTCATTTTCATTTTCATCATTTTCTTGTTTTAATTCAAATTTAGATTCATTAATTTTAGTGTTTGAATCTCCAAAAGATGGAAGAAGAAGGGGTCTAGAAGAATCTACAAAGTCTAGCATAGTGGAATCCATTCAAATGATTTTCATGCAAAAGCACAACTAGGGGTCTAACTCAAGGTTAGATCTATTAAGGATCAACTCCAGGTGTTTAAGCCCTAAATGGAGTAACCATGCTCTGATACCAATTGAAAGTCCGGATCCTTTACCCTAGGGGGGGGGGGGGGGGGGGGGGGGGGGGGGGGGGGGGGATGAATAGGGTGAGCTACAAATATTGACCAACTATGACCAATTTTAACTTAATTAAAATCAACTAGTCACTTGTGATAATTAACAGACAAAATGCGGAAGCTTAAATAAACAATCACCACATAGCATGCACCATCACATAATCATTTATAGTGATTCGGCTTCAATGCCTATATCCACTACTGGCTTGTGATCCAACACCCCGCCGAATTTTCACTATTTATGCTTTTGATTAGGCTAAGCAATAACCTTTACAATGTGCTTTTATAGGCTAAGCAATAACCTTTATAATCAAGAGATTTTCTCTCAAGGAAGTGTCTTCACAAAAACACTCTAAGAGATACGATTAAGGTCAATAAAATTGCCTCTAAAATAGGCTGATATGAAAGTGAAAATCAACTCACACAAACACTCTAGAAATGCAAATATGAATGCTCATGGGGTGTGTGTGTGAATACTTCAATCAAGTTTTAAATTAAATCCAATCAATATATGTTTAATGCATTTAAAAGTTTAAAGCACATAAAAGATTTGATTGAAGTGATATGCAAATCACATGTAAAACAATTAACTTGTTAATGCTATGAAAATTAAAAGATTACAAGTTGTAAGAAATTAATAATGTCTAAAACATATGATGCATAATCAATGTTGTTTTCAAAACAAACTAGTTTAACAAAAGTTCAAATAGATTGAAAACAACAAAGAGAATTTCAACCAAGTAAATAAAACATGCACTAAGAGAAATCAAAGTTTTGACAAGGCATGATTAGTAAAACTTTAAGTCAACTTGGTTTGAAAAACAAAGTGAAGAATCCAATAACTTAAATCAAAGATTAAATGAAGTAGATGATTCAACACGTTATATGCTAAAAATCATTTACCAATAATTTAATCAAAGCATAAAATATATGATTATTAAAAGCAAAGCTTACTTGGTGGTTTAACTTCATTAATCCAAGCTTGAGCTTTTCTAATGACCCAGGAGCTTTCTTAGTTCATTCCCCTTCATATAGGCTTCATTCACCTCAAAAATGGTCTCTCCAAACTCTCAAAATGGTTTGGAAATGAACTTGCTTTTATAGCAATTTTGGCCCAACGGCTAGCTGTCGGTTAGCCGACATACTGGGTTCGGCCAGCCGACAGCCCAACGGTCACCAAGCAACGGTCATATTTTTTTTGAAAATTGGTGACTAAGATATGGACGTCGGTTAGCCGAACATTTTCGATTAACCTAGGGCGGACCAAAATTCTGATCGACAGAGCAAAATGGATCAAAATATAGCTCTCTAGAATTCTAACCGAGATGGCTTTCGGTCAGCACTGTCGGTTAGCCGACGCCTGACCGACAGGTTATGAAAAATCCCAACTTTGCATATTTAAAAGTAATTCCTTGTGTGGATTTTTGAGCCATTAAACCAAGCATGGAAACATGATTTAAAATCAATCTAAGAGCTTTTAAAAACATGAATCATAAAAAAACCAAATAAGATTCGAAACTTTAAAAGAAATGGCTAGCTTGATTTATTCAGATTCTTTTCAAATATAAATGCATTCAAGTTTAAAACCAAAACATGCATGAAACATATGATTTACAATATTTCAAATATTAAAAAACCCGAAAAAAAAATGAAAAAAAAACAAAATTCATGTGTATGAGTAGATCTATTATCTACACACTATTAATAAGCCATTAGTATTTAGTATCATAAATACTCCAATTACTTTTTAAAAAAGTAGAAGATTTATCATATATATGAGTAGATTCAGTATGAAAGTGTGTAGATCTAAGAGAATAACACAACCTAAATCCAAAAATGACATTCCAATGATCTTTTCATTCATTTCTATGCTTTTTCGAAAAATAAATAAATAAACACACATAAAAGTAAAAATAAAGGAGTTAAGTTGATCTTCTCTTACCAAATAAAATGATATCTTGAAGGAAGAGTGGTGGAAACATGGAAGAGAAGGACATGAGAGGAAAGGAAGAAGATGAGGGAATAAGGGAAGAAAAATAAAAATTAGGATTTATTCCACTCAACCGATATTTTGAAGATATTGGCTGATATATCAGCTAAACCTTTATTTTCAAAATATCGGCCAAGACGGTCCAATATTTTGGTGCCCTGATACCGATTCCAGTATTACACCAAAATATCGGACCAGTTAGGGCCGATACCAGTTCATATCGGCCGATATGAACCAGTATCGGTTGATATTTTATACCATGGCCCCATAGTGTGTTTCTTTATCAAAGTTGGGAAAAAACAAAGTCACCTTAATAGATTGGTGCTACTTTATTATAGTCTTAGCAATGGTAAAAAAAGATCTTCCACGTATATGAAATCCTTGTAAGAAATCAATTAAATGATAGGATAGAGTTTGTTTATTATGAGATTTTTGTTAGCAAAATGAAAGAAATGACTTCAAGGCTTCTTTATGCAACAAGAGGATTCCATTGTCTACTGGATTTCTGTATACATTGGAGGGACAATTCATGCTTCCTTACCTCTTCCATAGGAAATCAAAATCCTCTCTATAAAGGCAAATTGGTTCATTTTCTCTTTTCCATGAGGAAAATGTGTTGCACAGACAACAAAATAATTGGCTAAACGAAAAATCAAAATAATTTTCACATGTATCGAGGAATCCTATTGTTGAACAAATGTACCTTTAATGACTGATATTTTCAAATGGTTACATATTCTATTCCATGAATGTGTTATGATGTTATTTGTAAAAATAAATAAGATAAAGTATATGATGGGCTGCATTCATTTGGGTTTTTGTTTGAAGGTCCTTTTTTTGCCGTTAATCCCTTTGAATTCCACACACACTACATCATTCTCCTTCGGACATTCCTTTGGCAATATCATATTGGTTCTATTGGTTTGTGTTTCCTTCATCAATTGATACTCTATTTGGTTAAAAAGTGGTCATATAGAATATCGCTGTATCCTAGGATGGTGCTTCCTATGTAGTAGATTTGTCTTCTACTTCCTAGCAGCTTAAGTTTTTAGGATGTGTTGGCTAGTCGGACTTAACATTGTATCAAAGACAATGCCAGGTTGTGAGCTCAAACCCTGGGGATGTACGTGATACTCCCATCTCTTTTGCTTCCTAATACCTTAAGCTCTTGGGATGTATTGGCAAGTTGGACTTAACGCATCCATGAAACTCTTTGCAATGGTTGTTGTGAAAATAGAATTATTAGAAGGAACTTGCATTTCAATTGGATTTGTCTCCCTCTTGTAATGACTTCCTTTCAATTTCTCCAATAATTTTAGAAGTGTTTAATTATATTTCGTGGCTCAATAATATACTTTGCCTCCGCAAGTATAGTCTATTGCTAGAGGGTTTCCCTATTTAATGAAGATGATGAAGGTCCAACCCTACCAAGTCGCTATCCAAAGTTCTGGGTCAGTGAGTTGCTATAAATAAAGTAAATAAAAATAAAGAACCCTTCTTTCATTTGTCTTTTACTCACGAGTTATGAAAATGGGATCACATATGTAAAATTTGGATGGTGAAACATATTACTTGTTTCTTTGGAAGCATCGTTTTGAATGAATAGATGATATGGGATTTAGTTGTTATTGGGCTTTTCGCATTACGCTCACGGTCCATGAGGATCTAAGATATAAACTTCGTCTTTATAATTCATTCGAGACGATTGAATGGTTTAAATCGTTGATTGGGAGCCCATAAAAGTGTAGATCAAACTAAAGCTTGAATTATATAGATGATCTCCTCTATGGTAAACAATCAACTTCCAAACCAAAGGATGAACATACTTTAGAGTAAAGAATAATTACTAGAAGATTCTTGACCAAACAAATATGGAGTTGAGAAAATTTTCAATTTCCAAGTTGGACAAGGAAAAACCATCTCAGTCACATTTTCTTTGATTCTCAAAAAGGAAACTTTCAAATAAGGCCTTAAGTTTTTACCTAATTTAAAAAAAAAGAGCAAAAGTTTCAAAGCGTTTCAAATCAGTCCCTAAGTTTTCAATTAAGGACATCCAGCCATTAAATGGTATTTTCTGGTGACTTTTTCCCTTGGTATTTTAAAAATATCCAAATTACCCTTCATTTAAAGCCATAACATGGTTTCGGCATCCACTACATGTAGTCGATCGTTGTGGTAACACTAGTTGTCCTTTACACCATGAGGACGCCGGTGAAGGAGAAGAGGAGAATATGAAGGAAGTGAAGGATAATTTTATTTAAAAGAAGGGTGATTTGGATATTTTAAAAAAATTTAGAAAAAAAGGTGCCGGAAAATAGCTTTAAATGGACGGATGTACTTAATTGGAAACTTTTTGGAAAACTTAGGGACTAATTTGAAAAGTTTTGAAACTTTTGTCCTTTTTTGAAATAAGGCAGAAACTTAATGCCTTCTTTGAAATTCTCTCTTCTCAAAATATGGCAACTGAAGTCAAAAGTTGAATGCTAGCAAAAAGCCCTGTGCGATGTGTGAGAACCCGACCCTAGATTTCTTGGTTTAGCGTGGTTTTAATCGTGAATTTATTTTCTCAGTGGGTTTACCGGTTGTTTGATCGAATTTATGAGTTTGATTATACTTTCTTTGGTTTTGGGAGCCAGTGAACTTAGACAATGACCATAGGATCCTATTTGTTTTGTGTGGTCATTGTGGAGAGATTCTCTTTGATTTCTAAAAATTCTCATTTCAGCTTTGTTTGACTAATCTCGTCATTCCCTACAACTTTCGTGTTCACTCCGTGCCCACCCGAAACTCCAAAAATCAGTTTTTCCAGCCCTGGGGCAAAATCAGTCTTTTTACACAAAATCTGGATCCAAATTTCGAGATCTCAGAACCTTGCCACATATATACTTTTTGGAAACTAGATTTTATGAGAGACATTTCTCTCTTCTTTGTCGATCGCATCCGAGGCCCAGAAATTGATGTTTTAACCCTTTTAATCCCAAATCTTTCATTATTTTGATCCCTTTGACCAAACAGTTGACTTTTTCTGTGGACCCCGGAAGCATGTCAATATTAACCTTGTTGGAAAGATAATTTTATTTCGGACACTTTTCATGTTTTAAGTTTCTCGATTCGAGGTCTAAAAAGCCTTCTAATCTCCATTGCAAGTTTTAAGTGTTTCTAAGTGTGGTGGGGCCCACACCCACCCATTATAAAAAGTACCCCTCTCCTCTCTTCTCCCTCATCCGTTGCAGCCCGAAGGGGGGAGCTCTGCAATTGAGCTTCCCCTATCTTCTCTTCTTGTTTTCTCCTCCCTATTCATGGAGTAAATCCTTGCCATTTGGAAACCCAACCATGCCATCCTCTTCCCCTTCATCTCCTCTCTTGTTTGACACCATTTTTGAAGAAAACCAAGCTTTTCAAGTTTTCCATTGAGCTAGCCTTGTCTATTTGAAGACCTTCCATGTAAGCAATCTCTTCATTCTTCTAAATATGTGTTTTCCTAGCCCATGAGACTCTCCATCTGCATTATTGAAAGCTTTCTCTTTGTATTTCTTGGTTTTGACATTTTAGGACTTGTTTTTGGGGGTTTTTGCAAAGGTTGTGATTTCTTGGCTTGGAGTGTGATTAGAGGTTGATTTGCTAGCTTTGGACCTAAGGCAAGTGGATGAAACGATTTATTTGATGCTAAACCATATTTATTTATTTATATTCTTGATTTTTTTATTAATGGATGATTTGCTTAAACCTCGTTTCAAGACTTGTCTCCTATTGATTTCAAATACATCAATTAACGTATCTTTCTATCTCATTTTATTTCTTAGAAATGTATATGTTTGTGTTAACTTGAATGGTTCATAGTGTGATGGATTCCACATGATTGAATAAATGGAAAGAAGATATTGGTTAGATGTTTGGAGGTGTTGAATGGTGGAATTGTAGTGTTGGGAATAGAAGTTTTGAATGATGAAATGGAGGAGCTTTTGGCTCACTTTATTATAGGGATCTGACCCTTAAAAATGAGGAGTGTTTGGAGAAAGAAGGGACTGAAAATAGCTTCAGAATTTGGTGTTCGTAGTAACATCGGTCAGGCTTTCGGCTAACCGACCGCCAGCCGACATGGAGTCGACACCCTCTCGGTCCCAATTCCAGAGAGCTACATTTTTCTACAATTTCTGATGATGAAGTGTCGGTCAGCCGACAGTGAACCGATAGCCCATCGGTTTCAATTCCCGAGAGCTGTTTTCTCCCCATTTCTAGACTCGGCTAGCCATCGGTCAGCTTGTCGGTCGACCGACATGACCCTGTCGGTTAACCGACAAGCCAACCGAGGGTTGACCGAAATTTCAGTCTTGATGGATTTCTTTTGAAGAACTTGTGGAACTATATGGGATAAGAATGTGGAACTATATTGAAGAATAAATCCCTTTTATCATGATTTGTTAAGATCCTTAGATTTGTCAATGTATGTAAGGTCCCGGAATGTTTTTAATTCTTAAAGAGTACCAAATGTTTATCAAACCTAACATACAGAACCTTATACACATTGATTTAAATCTTGGACCTTCAACACTTGGCCCAAAGATTTATAGAATCCATTTGTACCTGATTTTATTGGATTTCACTTGTACATTTCAAGTTTCATGCCTTGTAACTAGTCTTGCCCCGAATTTGGTTTTTAGCATAATTGCTATCTTATGATCTAATATGATATGTCTTATGCTGATGAGCATCTTGACCCGAATCTTATTTGTACTTTTCAAACATCATATCTTATGATTTGAACTTGCCTCGAAAGTATTGAAAAATGTGTTTAGCTTTTGCTATCCCGTATATGCTCGATCCGATATGAATGTGCAATTGTGCCTATGGGCACCCAGTTCTGTTATTATTCATTTATTTTGTCTTCCCGCATTTGACCTATGAGTCGGCACCACTAAGCTTGGACAACTTTGTCGGTTTGATCCACCGACTTGGAGATCATTCACCTCCTGTTAGTCAGCTGCAGTCTGAAATCCACAGAGTTTTTACCCGATTCGCTACCGTGGTCCCGCAGAGTATATATATGTATATTATAGTATTTTATCATTGTCCCTCCTCACCTTATGTGACTGAGGTCAATGATCCTGTAGGGTATGTGCTCTCATCACTTCTGTGAGAGAGGATTTAGCTTTGTGTGTTTGCCATCTTGACAGTTCCCGATCCTTGATACCCTTACTGTTTTAAATATACATGCTTCATACATGTTTTAAATGAATCCCCGATTTGTTAAATGTTCATGTTTTATATATGCTTTAAATGAATTCCCGTTTTGTCAAATATTCATGCTTTAAAGGAATACATGTCGTGTCTAATATTCATATTTTATCCCCGTTTTATATAAACACAGGATTTTGTCAGATGTTCACGAATTTCTATACATTTTAATTATGTACAGTTTTTGATCAAATAGCGTGATTTATCATATATTTTATTTTTTAATATATTGTTTATATCCTTTCACCCACCTGCAAGACCGTCGTGTCTGACCCACTACTTTGGTGCTTAGGTTAAGATATCTAGCCCGATCAGAGTGTACGTTTTGGCTTTGGAGCTATGAGCTTGCAGGTTGTTTTTGTTCGCTATGTCGTGTAGACATTGTGCTTGACATCGGAGTTTCGTCACATATGGGGTAGTGATTATTAGCTTATTTTTGTATGGCTTTTATTAGCCCGTTTATTGGGATTGTAATTAATGCATATTTTTATTTGTAACTTGAACATATGTGGGAATATAATATCTAGATACTGTCAGTTCTGTATTTTGTTATAATGGTTTGTTCCAGTCTGATATGTTCGTTGATAAGATAATTATATGCTTGAGTTGAGTGCGACGCGAATCCAATGGCCACGGACTTCGGGTCGCAATAGCTTCCACAAAAATATTCAGGATGTTTTGGAACGTATTATCCTCACACATGCGGATCTTGGGAGAAACATAATCATTACCTAACTCCCAATTTTCACGGCCCCTCGGGTTTGGGGTCGTGACACGATGCACAATTAAATCTCATGCAAATTAAATAATAAATTAAACTTAATATCCAAATTAAATATTAAATAATTAAAAATATTGATTGAATGACAAGTCCATTTTTGTAGTCTCAGGATATACATTCATATTATCTCATAATTAACTTAAAAGATGGTGGTCACATTTAGATGATGGACCCCATCTAGATAGACTATACCCCATTCAAAACTCTACTTGAGAATTCTAATTTTTCTTTATGGCCTACAAAAGGTCTATATAGAGTGAACATGTTCATTAGATGGCTAAGATCTTTTGATCTTCATAATACCATCATCAATGCATAGACAATGTTATCATGATGATGAACGACATCAATGCATAGCGTTATCAATCTAGGGCCTTGTTTGGCACCTCTACTCTTTTCCTGACAGACCATTCAAAATAGAGCCATTAAAAAAGAGCTATAAAAAAATGAAGCTTGAATAAAAAAAACGTGTTCGGTGATAAAACGAATCTACTTAAAATCCACCGTTTGGTATGCCCTTTATGTGTCCCGTTTTAGAAGGGTTTTCCTCTTTTTAGAGGGGTAGTTTCTGTCATTATGTAAAAAATAAAAAACTTATACACGTTTCCACCTTCATATATTATTCAAGAACACATATGCAACATGAGCCCGCAAGTTCACATTCAACATAGACCCATTGAAGATAACATCCATTATCTACACACAAACCATAACATCATAATCTCTTGTCATTTGAAAACTACAACCATTTCCATCAAAATATGGCATGTAACTTGTAAACAATTTAAGAACTACAACATCAAACACAATTATACAATATCTCCATCATTCCATCATCACAAACCACGATACACCATCTCTTAAACAAATTGAAAATCTCACCATCACACTGTTGGGAGGCAGCCGCCAGGATCCCTAAATATTGCGCACAGATCAATGCGGAAATTACTTTAGATGATGATGATTAAAGATCATACCAGCGAGATCTCTCTGATTTGACCTCGGTATTACAGAAACTCGAAAATCTCAAGATCTTCTACTGTATTCCTCTATGCTCAATCCGCACCAGGGGGTGGGTGGGCCTCTTCTGCGAATTCTCTTTGCTCTAAAAAAAATGAGATTTCTCTTGTATATTTTAACCTAAAGAGCAATAATGCATATTTATAAGCTAAAATAGGGACCCTAATAAGGAAATAAGGAATAGGCTTCTTATGGAAACAGGAAACCCTAATTTGACCCAAATTTGAATCCTAGTTCAATAAATTACAATTCAGCCTACTATTGAATTATAATTGCACTCCTGTCCTTTATTCTCAAAATAATATTTCAAGCTTCTTGTTATTAAATACTTATTAGTCTCCCCACGTTAAAATTTCAGATATCCATCGATTAAATAATTACTAATATCTATATTTAATCGATATCTTTATAATTCCTTGAGACCTTACACTCAACTTATTTGATATATCGGACACAAAGTCCACCTGCAGGGTTTAACATTATCAAAACTTAAAAGCTTCATCAAGGGGAGGGTTGGAGGGTTTAACATTATCAAAACTTAAAAGCTTCATCAAAGGGATATCATCAATCTCTATTTCGGGACGTAAATTCCGTCAATAAACTAATATGCACCATACACGTAGTTAGTCATCCAATTTACTAAGATTATTGACCCATAAAAGATCTCACTCCTTTGTAAATCAAAATGCGAAACACTAAAGTATGTGTCTATTATTTATGTCGGGACTAATAGTACAAGCACTCATAATAACCATTTGGATGTTAATCGTCTTATATAGTCAGTATAAAGATAATAAACCCAAAAGCGGTCATGTTCAATGCACACAAAGCGTACTAGCATAATGAGTTGAAACTATTCCGTTTCCCGCAGCCAAGACAAGCCTGCTGAAACATCATGCTACAATCGTACCAATGGTGTGTCCAAATCCATCTAGATTGTGAACAACTTATATTCTATAAGAACCGAAAAGCAAGTCTTCCGTGTATAAGTTAAACTCTACACACCAACTTATCTACTTTATAAAATAAAAGACACACACATGCATAATACTAAACAAGCAACCATTTGCCCATACAAATTTTCATAAAGATGGTAATACAATATATACTAATAAATAAATCAGTCAAAGACAAATACATAAAAGTATGCTTTTAGTATAAATTTCCAACACACACACCATCACTCCAAATATGTTGAAACTTATACCATCATAAAATAATAATCCATCAAGCCAACAAATCAAGACACAACTAAAAAAGTTGGCAATCCTCATATGAAAATTCCAATGCATTCATCCAACAAATCAAGACACAACTAAAAAAGTTGGCAATCCTTATATGCAAATTTCAATGCATTCATCATCACAGCCCATTCAATTAATCTAGAAAAAAAAAATCAAAACCATGACATAAGATGATAAAAATCAAGCCTCTGAAGAAGCATCTAGTCAAATGGCATATGCAATTGAATTCTTCTTGGCATCCAGTGTCACTCTACTTGGGCATCCTCCTTTAAAAATTGTGAAAGTAATTGATCCTCCATATCCCCTTTCGTAATGAAATTATGCATCGCCATTGCAGCAACTACGATGCTTTGTTGTACAAGAAATAGGTAATGAGCCATCCGCTTGATGATAGCGAATCGAGCTTTTAATAATCCAAAGCTTTGATCAATCACATTCCTCAAGGATGAATGTAATCTATTAAAATGCTCATTTCTAGTACGAGGAATGGCAACACCTTAAAAATCTGGAAGCCAATATCGAACATTTCGAAATGGAGAAAGAAACCCTCACATGTTTGTGTAACCAGCATCAACGTACCAAGTAGTATTTACCTAAAGACAATTATATACAAATGTTAAAGAGTATGTCAAAATATGTTATAACAATCATTTGTTAAGATTTAAAGCACTACAAATACTTTCTTGCCAAGCGGGGCATGTAAAAACTTTAGCCTTTCATCAGAAATGGTATTTAAGAGAATCCATTGATCATGAGCTGTAACTTTTCATCCACATACCACATAGGTAAAGAACATGTCAAACTAACATACTGGCATAGCTTGTTGCATACATTCCCCCTTTCTAGCCCTGTAAGGAACTTGTTTCACTGGTTGGATAATGGCATACAAAAGGGTGCCATCTATAGCACCAGTACAATCCTATAAAAGAGAAGATGTCAACATTGAGAAAAATTAATGTTATATGGAATAAATAAAAAAGAACTGTCAAGAAAAGAGAGCAGTGCATTAAAATATGACTCAAAACATGGATTCAAATAAATTCTCTTAGGCACCGTATCTAGTGGAGGTGGCTTTATCATATCTTTCGCAAATAGCATCATTGCTACCAGTACTAGTCGGAAGTGTTTACGAATAGTTTCCCTTGAGTGTTGGAATCTATCTTGTATCACTCAATTCATATGGGCATGCACAATGACGATCATGAACATGGCCAACTGCTCCTCCACAAGTATTTATTTGTTGTCTTTCAGTAAATTGTTTTATCTAAAACACATGCAAAAATGCCAAAACACAAGTAGTTCCATACGAAATAACCGATGACAAATAATGGAGTTCTCATTCAAAATGATTTGGACATGACCATGTCCCGTTAGGATTGAGTTCCTATATAGTTCCTTAATCAAGCATCCAAATACATAAATTCCTATAGTTGCCCTCGATGGGTTTTCATGTGTTGAAATCGTTGCATAATAGCTTCATTATCGACAATAGCAAATACATCATTTTCACTATATATGACCAAACAATCATGTAAGTCCTTGGGATCCTAACCTAGAGGGGGGGTGAATAGGGTGAGCTACAACTAGTGACCAATTATGAACAATTTTAACTTCTTTAAATTAACTAGTCACTTGTGATGATTAACAAACAAAATGCGGAAGCTTAAACAAATACAATCATCACAATGCAATCACCACAACACAAGATTTATAGTGGTTCGGCCTCAATGCCTACATCCACTACCGGCTTGTGTTCCTCACACCCCACCGGATTTCCACTATGTATGCTTTTCAATAGGCTAACCAATAACCTTTACAACTATGCTTTTCTAGGCTAAGCAATAACCTCTTACAATATGCTTTTCAAGGCTAAGCAATAACCTCTTCAACCACAAGGTTGGTTATCTCTTTAAGTAGTGTCTATAATACACTTGATGGAGATTACAATTTTGGCTCATATAAATTGCCTCTAAATAGGCGGATATGAAAGTGAAAATCTAACTCACACAAACACTATATGAATGCAAAGATGAATGCACAAAGTGTATGCATGATGTCCTCAATCAATTTTAAAATAAAAGCTCATAAATGTATGCCAAAGGCTTTTGAAAGTTTTAGCTCAAAACATTTATGATTGAGGAAATGCTAATCACATGTTAAAAGTAACTTGTAAAAGACATACCTAAGTATTCTACACAAGTTGTGAAATTCAAAGAACAAAACATGTGATGCATATGGATTTCAATCAAATTAAAAATGAAGCTCAATATAAGTATGCCAAAAGCATTTTTAAAGTGTAAAACACAAATATAGATTTGATTGAAATTATGGGTCAAATCACATGTAATTAAAAGGACAACTTGAAAATGATATACCAATCAATGTTTAAACAAGTTGTAAAACTTTAAAACAAAATACATGTGATTTATAAAGTTGTTGAATCCAAAACATAAGATAGATTTGAAAGTGATTTTCTTATGATGAAAAACAACAACCAAAGATTCAACCAAGTATAGGAATCATGTTACATATGATTTCAAAGATGATTTCAAAACATGATTTACTTAGATATACCAATTTAAGTACTACTTGGTTTGAATCAAGGTGATGTATCCAAAACAATGAATCAATTCAAAACATAAACATGTTAAGGACACAACAAATCATAGTTTAGCATGCTAACAAAGATTTACCAATAATTAGAACAAAGCATGAAAACATATGATTAGGAAAAGCAAGCTTACTTAGTGATTAACTTCATTAATCCCAAGCTTTAGCTTTCCTAATGACCCTTAGTATCCCTTAGCTCATTCCCCTTTGTTTGGCCTCAAATCACCTCAAGGAGGGCCTAAGAGTTCCCCTTTTAATCAACATTTTTTCAATGGGAATGAACTAGTATTTATACCCAAAAAGTGGGTTTCTGCGAGTCCCCGGTCGACCCCATGACAGGCCCGGTCGACCCCATCCAAACGGTCAGAAAAATGACCGTTGGAGAGCCAAACGGCTCTCTGCCCAGTCGACCCGCAGTGTACGCGGTCGACCGGGATGTGTACTCGGTCGACCGGGTACACTGGGCCCTGGGCCACTTTTCCCATTTTGCATACTTTTGCAATTTTCAAAGATTTTTGATGTGGGACTTTTTGGGCCATTAAATCAAGCTTGAAATCATGTTTTAAATCATTCTAAGTGGTTTAAAAACATGAAACATAAAAAGCCTAAAAATGATTTGAAACTTTAAAATCAAAGGCTAGCTTGATTCTTAAAAACTCTTTTCAAAACTAAATGCATCCAAGTTTTAAAATCAAAACATGCATGAACCAAGATTTCTAAAAACAATGCATGTGAAAATCAAGATTTCAAGATTTCTAAATCAATGCTCATGTGAAAACTCAAATGATGATTTAAATGATAATGCATCCATCAAATTGCAAACACAAAATCCCTAACAATCTCCCCCTTTGCAATTTGATGGCAACTCACTCATCACTGAATTTTCACACTAAGTCTTCAGCTCCCCCTTAGCTGGACAAGTCTTGAAATCTCTTGGATGCTTCTTTGACTTAGCTTGGGCTCTTGTTCTTTTTCTTCATTCTTGATGCTTGGAGCTTGATCATTCTTCAAGCTTTCTTTTCTTCTTTAGCCAAGCAAACTTCTTTAACTCCCAAGCTTAGTCTTCTATCAACTCTCCCCCTTTGACCATGCACTCTCTCTCTTTGGCAAGATATGCATCTTCTCCTATATTCTCCCCTTTTGACATCTAGAATATTCTCCCCCTTTGACATTAAATTGCAAAGGTACCTACACACATGAAATAAGGAAAATACCTTTTAGTAGCACCTGTTAACGAAAGAAATCGAAAATGAAATATATAACAGGTATCATGTATGGTAGTAGTCTAAGGGTATAAAGCCAATTCAATGGTGAATTTGATCAAAACTAATACTTCCTATGAAGGTTTATACTCCCCCTCAATCCATTCTCTCCTTTTGTCAAACTTTTGACAAAGATTTAACTATTTGGTTCAAGAAGAAGATGGTTTTACCAATTGAGGGTAAACTTCAAGGAAAGGATTAGATTCATTTAACTATAGAGCTCAATATGATCAAATTACCAAGATTAAGAGCAAGGTCATGGAGAAAAGCAACCATGGATACCAATTGGAATAAAGAAATACCAATTGAGATGAAAGGATATGACTATTATCTCAATCACTCTAAAATGGAGTTAAAAAGAATATAACTACTAGGATCAATCCAAATTAGAGCTATCCATGATGTTATGGGGTTTATTCAACATAGCATCAATCAATATACCTATGAAAAACATATGCTATGTAAATTTTGAAATCATTTCATCCAATCAAAAAATATGACTATCATGTGCACAAGATGAATGAAATGAAGTTCAAACATGAAGCCTACCTCAACCATTAACCAACCAAGATTATTAACACATAAAAATGGTGGTCATAAGATTTACCTATATGAGCATGAGAGGAGGCAAACATGAAGATTATGATGCTAATGAAATGTGACAAATATAAGATCAAGCATCATAAAAGAATATTCATCACTTTTAATGATATAACTAATGAGCATAGTGATGAACATGAGAAATTGCATATAAAGATATAACTTGGAGATGTATGCAATTTGAAAAACCATATGAACTCAACATGAAAGAAATCCATCTAAAGAAATATGCCTATAAGATACAAAGAATGGATTTTGATGAGAGTCTCATATGATCATAAATATGATATTGAAAAATGCACAAGCGATATTACTATGAAATCATGCATAAATCAACATCACAACCATCCATCTATAGCAAAGCTTATGAAGTACATAGGATGGATTTGAGAGTTCTAGTATGGTATCCACAAATGTAACTTAAAAGTACAACCATACATGGAACTATATGACATTTGCATAGAGAGGATCAATTATAATCAAGATCTAACTCATACCATATCATCAATAAAGAATATAACTATTCATGCACAAGGTATGAAGTTAGAACGATATCATGGATCGCATATAGATGAAAATGGATCACATATAAGGTATACCTATGAAGAACAATGGTTTAATTCAAATTCATCTAAAATGATTCATTAATCTATCATGTAAAATTTCCACTCTAGCACATGTACTAAGCTTACAATGCAATGGAAAATGGATATGAGGATCATACCAAATGAGCTTAGCACACAAAATCAAATATGTACTTAAGAAACTCAAATGATAATGAAACAAAAGATTTTACTATAAAGCACATAAATAATCATCAATTTGCATTAATGAAACGATATACAAGGTTAGGCAAAAACATGCAAGTCAATGACATCATACCCAACCATACAAAGTAAGACATAATAACAAAGTCAATTTGCATTTGAAGGAATGTAACTTTGTTGAGCAAAGATGCAAATTACTTGTAAAATGTATTTCCTTCTAAATGATATAAACATAAGCACAAGGAAATAAACTCATGGAAAATGCTTCAATAAATCTAACTAATAAAGCTTTAAACATTTTCCAAAGATCTTTTAATTCACTCCAACATTCAAAATCCAACAATGAATCATTCATAAAATTATGATCAAGTGACTTTGAAAAACATGAAGTGAACTAATATCAAGTCTCAATTTGTAATCAAGGATATAAATACAAATGCTCATACAAATTGATTACATATTTTCCATACCAAAGGATATAACTTGTAAGTTCATGGAAAATCTAAATTGATTTGAATCATTTGTTTTACAAAATAATCTAACTATGATATCCAAACAAATGATTTTCCAACATCAAATGATCATGAAAAATCTAGCTAAGAAAGCTTTGTAATCACAATCAATTGATGATCATCAAATAGAAATGCACTACAATAGATATAACTATATGAGAACAAAATGCAAATCTATATGAGAATATTGCAATCAAATGATTTTGAAACCCAAAGATATAACTAAGAAAGTTCATGGAGACAAAATCAAATGATCACAAAGAAACATTGCATTTTATAAGATGTGACTATGTAGAAACAAAATGCAAATGTAACATGACCAACAAATAGATATGACTAAAAAGAAAAGGTTGGTCTAATGAGGTTCAAGGCCTTAAGGTTAGTCCAAAAGTCTACCTTTGAAGATTCACCTAAGGTCTTGATAAGGTTGTCCTTGAGGGTTTACTTTGAGGTCCCACCAACTCTTGGAGTTTTAACTCGAAAAAGTTTTAGAGTGGTGAGATTGAATCTTAGGGGAATTAGAGAGCTAGGAAAGAAAATTCCATTTTCAACCATAGTGGAAATCATTCTTAAAAGATATGCATTAAAACACAACTCTAGGGTTCAAATCTATATTTAAGCATATAAGGATCAACTCCGGGTGTTTAAGCCCTAAATGGAGTAACCTTGCTCTGATACCACTTGTAAGTCCTTGTGATCCTAACCCTAGAGGGGGGGTGAATAGGGTGAGCTACAACTAGTGACCAATTATGAACAATTTTAACTTCTTTAAATTAACTAGTCACTTGTGATGATTAACAAACAAAATGCGGAAGCTTAAACAAATACAATCATCACAATGCAATCACCACAACACAAGATTTATAGTGGTTCGGCCTCAATGCCTACATCCACTACCGGCTTGTGTTCCTCACACCCCACCGGATTTCCACTATGTATGCTTTTCAATAGGCTAAGCAATAACCTTTACAACTATGCTTTTCTAGGCTAAGCAATAACCTCTTACAATATGCTTTTCAAGGCTAAGCAATAACCTCTTCAACCACAAGGTTGGTTATCTCTTTAAGTAGTGTCTATAATACACTTGATGGAGATTACAATTTTGGCTCATATAAATTGCCTCTAAATAGGCGGATATGAAAGTGAAAATCTAACTCACACAAACACTATATGAATGCAAAGATGAATGCACAAAGTGTATGCATGATGTCCTCAATCAATTTTAAAATAAAAGCTCATAAATGTATGCCAAAGGCTTTTGAAAGTTTTAGCTCAAAACATTTATGATTGAGGAAATGCTAATCACATGTTAAAAGTAACTTGTAAAAGACATACCTAAGTATTCTACACAAGTTGTGAAATTCAAAGAACAAAACATGTGATGCATATGGATTTCAATCAAATTAAAAATGAAGCTCAATATAAGTATGCCAAAAGCATTTTTAAAGTGTAAAACACAAATATAGATTTGATTGAAATTATGGGTCAAATCACATGTAATTAAAAGGACAACTTGAAAATGATATACCAATCAATGTTTAAACAAGTTGTAAAACTTTAAAACAAAATACATGTGATTATAAAGTTGTTGAATCCAAAACATAAGATAGATTTGAAAGTGATTTTCTTATGATGAAAAACAACAACCAAAGATTCAACCAAGTATAGGAATCATGTTACATATGATTTCAAAGATGATTTCAAAACATGATTTACTTAGATATACCAATTTAAGTACTACTTGGTTTGAATCAAGGTGATGTATTCAAAACAATGAATCAATTCAAAACATAAACATGTTAAGGACACAACAAATCATAGTTTAGCATGCTAACAAAGATTTACCAATAATTAGAACAAAGCATGAAAACATATGATTAGGAAAAGCAAGCTTACTTAGTGATTTAACTTCATTAATCCCAAGCTTTAGCTTTCCTAATGACCCTTAGTATCCCTTAGCTCATTCCCCTTTGTTTGGCCTCAAATCACCTCAAGGAGGGCCTAAGAGTTCCCCTTTTAATCAACATTTTTTCAATGGGAATGAACTAGTATTTATACCCAAAAAGTGGGTTTCTGCGAGTCCCCCGGTCGACCCCATGACAGGCCCGGTCGACCCCATCCAAACGGTCAGAAAAATGACCGTTGGAGAGCCAAACGGCTCTCTGCCCAGTCGACCCGCAGTGTACGCGGTCGACCGGGATGTGTACCCGGTCGACCGAGTACACTGGGCCCTGGGTCACTTTTCCCATTTTGCATACTTTTGCAATTTTCAAAGATTTTTGATGTGGGACTTTTTGGGCCATTAAATCAAGCTTGAAATCATGTTTTAAATCATTCTAAGTGGTTTAAAAACATGAAACATAAAAAGCCTAAAAATGATTTGAAACTTTAAAATCAAAGGCTAGCTGATTCTTAAAAACTCTTTTCAAAACTAAATGCATCCAAGTTTTAAAATCAAAACATGCATGAACCAAGATTTCTAAAAACAATGCATGTGAAAATCAAGATTTCAAGATTTCTAAATCAATGCTCATGTGAAAACTCAAATGATGATTTAAATGATAATGCATCCATCAAATTGCAAACACCAAATCCCTAACAAATCATTCATCCATTGATCTCCCATTCGGTTACGCAATTTGTTCTTTACATACTTCATTGTAGAAAAAACTCGTTCTACCGTTGCAATCGCTACTGGTAAAATCAACGCCAACTTTAAAAGAAAATAAACCAATGGGTATACGATATCCTTCTTTGTCTTCACTAATTTTCTAGCAATGTCACCAATTCCTTTAAATTCTAAAAAATCGTTGCTAGAGCGCATATTAGCAATGTAGTTTTGAAGTTAATGGTCAAGTGCTACGAGGTCTATTGCAGAAAAATCAGAGGCATAAATTGAGCAAGACAGACCAACCTTTCATTGTCAAAAGAAGAAAATGAATTCGATGGATTCAAGAAAGCTACACAAAGAAGCAACTCAGTATTAACCTCTATGAAACGGTTGTTGAGCTCTTGAAGTTGTATATCGATGACTGTATATAATAGTTCAACACAGTAGTGGTGTAAATTTATAATTTGTGGGGCTTTGCGTCGTGGCCTCCCAGAAACTACAAATATATCATCCATGTTCGTAAATAGAAACACCCTGTTTGTTGCAAAATGAAGACACTTTAGTCAATAGAGATTCTCATTCATCATCTCTCATTTTTTGCAATCGTAGCTTAGACACTTTAACTAGTTTCATAGCATTTAAAATATATTGACCTTTCCACTGCAGTGGCCCATTAAATTTTTATTTTTATTTTGGTAGACAGATGGCCCATTAACCTAGGCATTGAGTGGGGTCAAAAGCTTCCCATAAGTTCAATTTATGAAAGAGATTTTTTTTTTAAAATAGTTTTTCAGATCTCAGTGGGATCAATTGACCCCACTGTGATCAATGTAGCGCCACCCTTGCTCGTCTCCATCCTTGATTCACTCCACCAACCCTTTCCATCGTCATTCAAACAAAAAAAACAAATCGATTGAACACACATAGTAGAAACCAGACGTTCTGTATAGAGAAGAAAACAAGAAGAAGAAAAAAAAGAGAAGAGCAGAACGTAGTAGATGCTTACCTTTCTCTTTCCTCCTCTTTGTTCTCCTTTCCCGTCTTTGGAGAAAATGTGCGAGGATCTTCGTTGGGAATAAAAGACCGTCTGAGGGCATTTTTGTATTCAAAATTGGGCTCCGCCTCTACTTTTTCACGAGACAATGCCTCTAATTTCCACATGCCCAGAAAAGGCCCATCTCATTTTAAGAGGCTTTGCCTCTACTTCTGTAGAGTGGGCAAATGCTACAGGTCACGGCCAAACACGTCTAATTTCAAAACCTCTACCATTTTAGAGAAATAGAGTTTTAGAGGTAAAAAAAATAGACATGGCAAACAGGGGCTAAGATTGGTGGTTATTAGAAGATGGCCTATCCACAATGGGGACGTGTCCAATCAATGGCCTGTAGCAACCAGCCATGGGTTCAAAGCACAACTCAGAAGCATAAGAATAAAATATGGACGGGAGGATGATCATTCTTTTAGAATGAATTAACATGCAAAGCATATAGTCGATGACGTGAGATTTCACATACCATACATATTAAGAATTTAACGATTGATACTAACTTTCTGGGACATAAAATCGGAATCCTAAATAAAGTTTGGTGAATTTAGTCTTGAAACTAAAAAACGGAGTAAATTAATTGTAAGAAACTAATACAACAAAAAATTTAGGAATTGAACTTACCAAGTATGCTAATTTTTTGCTTCCTTTTCATGATTGCATTAGCAAATAATACCAATGATACAAATCTACAAGTACTTATATTCACTTCGTGAGGACTTGGTGTTTTGGAAGATGAAGAGAAAGAGGCTTCTCTTCAACCATAAGAAGGGATAGGGCATCCTATTCTTAGCCATTATCACTTCCATTATACCAAAACTGGCGACTCAACCTCTTGGACCATAACATATGAAGCCATGGGGAAATCAATCTTCAAAATATACTCAGAAAAGAAAATGGAGGAAGAAAGGCAAAAAAATTGAATGGCAGAATGGTAAAAGGACAAAGACCCAAAATGGGGCGATTCAATCTTCTCGAACATTAATATCTACAACCACACAGAGAGAGAGGACACGATCTAAAGAGGTGCCATTTCGCTTTGGTGTTTTAGAAATGGATGTGCTTAAATGAGGATGAGTTTCTATTTCTTTGAAGTGGCTCTTAGGAAGAGGGAGGGTCTTTCATTAAAAAAAGTGGCATTTCAGAGAGAGAAAGAGAGAGAGAGGCGTAGGGTAAATGAAACTAAAGTGAACCGATGAAAGTGATGACGTGGATGCATGAGGAAGAAGATAGCACTCTATTTTTTTTTCGACTGTTTCCCAACTTTAAAGAAAAATAATGAGAATGAGGTAGTTTTATTTTTCAAATCTCAAACTTGGTTCCCACTCTCATGTGCTGATGTGGCCTTATGATGAATTGTTTTGCACTCAAAATTAATATATATCTCTCTCTCTAACCGTTACTAACTTTCAGAGAAAGAATTGACAAAAAAATAATTGTAGAAGATCCTTTTAGGGCACGTTTGTGTAGGCCTTTGCTACCAGAAAAAACTAGCAACAAACGCCCGTGCTAAGCCCGGGCATAAAAATCAAAATATGTTAAAATTTAAAAAATATTTTGAAATATTGTTAAGATAAAATAAATATAAAATATTTTTTTTATTATCTTTGAATATTAAAAAAATTTCTATGTATGAAAATAAATAAAAAATAAAGTAACGAATTAAAGGGAATACTTTCCTATTTATTTGTATTAATTTAAAGTTTTTCTTCAGTAATATGCTGACTGTTACTGATGAAAGAAAATAAAACATCACGAGTAGTTGATCATGTGATTTGTACAGTAAGAAAAACATTCATGTGAAAGAGCACACCAACTAATCTTTTACAGTGTCCAGTTAGGAAAGCCAAATGTTTTAAATACAAAGTACTTTAAGGCATAATCATCCAGTTAATTCAATCATGTCATGACATGCATTTTGTCCGTCGGGAACATCTATTGTAGTAACTCATTGACTTTGTATTTTTCAAATCTCTAGAAATTTCCAAATATAGAAGAAGAAAAGGAAAAAAAAATAAATAAATAAATTAGACATTTGGTCATTCTAGAATTTGATCCCTTGGTTCATTGTACTTGGAACTTTGTTGGTATAGATAGTATTATGGGTTGTTTCTGATCTTCTATGCATGTGCTCAATGTTGGTGCATGATCACCGTGTAGGCTGCGTGACAATAAAAGAGCAGTCAATGGTGTGTGAGCACTCCGTGAGCCATAGGTGGTGATCAAAGGTTGGTTACAGAGCTTAGCATCTGTTAGAATCATGTCCTTGTCTCTGTCTCTAGTTCCAGCTTCTTGTGGGATGCTAACAAAAGCCTAGCACCTTTTATAATCTTCAGTGAGCATTACCCTCTGATGTAAAAGGAGACAAAACTGAAATTGAAAAATTCATAATGGCAGGTTTTGCTGGGTATTTGCAATGATGATTATCATGCCATTAGGGCAGTCCTTAATAAAAATAAACTATCACCAAGCACTTTCTTCACCACTAGCACCAGCAGCAACATCAACAACAAGTGAAGCCTTGTTTCGACTACCTAGGCAATCTATGACAACTAAATAATTAGATTAAAAAACTAATCATAGTAAAAATGAAATATTAGTAAACATTCCGAAAGAGAGATACTTGAACCAGATTCATTGGCCACCACATTTCTGCAGGTTCCACCAAAAAACGTCGAAAGAGCCCTGCCCATCCAAACCCCAATACCTGAAAATTGAATAGCAAGCAAATCTCATATCAAGTTATAAAGGAAATGCACTCCAATTTCTCTTCCACAATCAAATCCTAACCTGAGTTGTCAGTGACACAAGAAATGCTGAATTGAATAGCAAGCAAAACTCATATCAAGTTATAAAGGAAATGCACTCCCAATTTCTCTTGCACAATCAAATCCTAACTTGAGTTGTCAGTGACACAAGAAATGCTGATATGAATGTGGTCCTCTTCTTATAGTAGGCTTTGACGGCCGTGACAATGTGAATGGCATAAACTGTGCCAGCCCCCGCATTACCAAAGATGGTGATCAACACATGTTCTTTTATATCGAATGGGCCTGGATCCAAAGTGAATTCCCATCTACTTCCTTTACAGAAGTGCCTTTCGGATAGGGTCGCAGCCATGAGGCGCCCAAACGGGACCACTGCAATCTGTGCAGAGATTGCAGTAATAGAAAGAGGCTCACTCCGGTACCAGAAGAACTGATTGAGAAAAGATAGGAGGACACAATGAGATGGAGAAGGGAAAGGAGAAGATGGGGAAGTAGAGGAAGAGAAGAAAGAAGGAAAAAAAAAAGGAGAGGTGCAGTGGGCGTGGGGGAGAGAAGAGAGGGCAGAATATGTTGGATGGGCTGGAGAGATTGCAGTAATAGAAAGAGGCTCACTCCGGTACCAGAAGAACTGATTGAGAAAAGATAGGAGGACACAATGAGATGGAGAAGGGAAAGGAGAAGATGGGGAAGTAGAGGAAGAGAAGAAAGAAGGAAAAAAAAAAAAGGAGAGGTGCAGTGGGTGTGGGGGAGAGAAGAGAGGCAGAATATGTTGGATGGGCTGGAGGGAAGAGTTTTTCGGATCTGGGACTCTCATTCCCATCTCAGAGGACTCTACTCTCACGTGAAAACACTTATCCTTCCCTCTTTTTCTCTTTTTTTTTTTTTTGGTATTTCTCTCAAATAAGAGACTTTTCACGGGTGAGGTGGCACCCCTACAGCCCACCTCCCCTTTGCTTTAATATATATAAAGCCTTGTTTTCTTTGGCATTGTGTTCGGTGTGAAAAACTCCTCAAAAAATGGGCTGCAATTTTCTTTGAGAGAGGAGACTTGAGTTCCGATGCCCCCTCAACGGATTTCAGTTTCAACGACTTTCTCACGTGGTGATATAAATAGGGCTTGCTTGAAAAGAAAACCATCGATTCTCTATTCTAAAAATCGATTGGGCTCTCCTTCGTTCTCATCTCATCCTCAGTATGCTGAAAATTATCTTAGGAACTCCAAATTATCTCCTCTCAGAGAAAATCGCAACCTATTTTTGTCCAGGAGCTTTTCGCCCTGGGGGCTCCAAATATCCTCTCAGAAATTCACAACCCATTTTTCCGAGCAGTTATTCGCACTGAAAACACATTCAATGGTATGCCGAAGAAAATGATGCATTTTTAAGCGGAAAATGCCTCCACAAGCGTGCCTGTTAACGCTCGTTCTCGTTCTTTGCATGGAATTCAATACATTGGAATTTGTGGTCAGATAGGGCTCCCATAAAGGATTAATTCAGAGGTGAGGAGATAAGTATATAAAGTGGAGAGGTAGATGGAATCTTAACTTTCCTAGGATTAGATTTATTGGGGTAATTCATTGCCCATCACCTCTTGATTCATTTTCCATTAGGAGATTTAATGGTCATTTTTGGATGTTTGCACGTCTCACAAATTCAATTACTAATGGAAATAGAAGTCATGAACTCCTATAAATCCAATTACATTATACAAACCGGCAAGAAAGGAGATAAAGATGGAAGACCTCATCATCTAACTTCGTGTTGAAAAATGAATTTCGTGACGCAGAGGCAAGAGAAAGAACCTGTAACGATGGCTGGAACCACCGGAAGTACTCTAACCAGCATTGAAACAAATAGAGAGAACAGGAACAAGAGAAGACCAGTTTTCTTTTCTTGTACTCCATGTTTTGAAGACCAGTGCTAGAAGAGAAAAAAATGTCAGTCCTTGTCCAATTCTTGTAGAAAACGATCAACTCAGTTAAAGTGATTGGTGGTAGTTACTACTAAGAACATATAAGGGAGATTTTTATCTGACTACCAACAGGATGCGGGAGTTCAAATCCCGACCCGCCCCGCCCTGAATTTCATGAACGGGTTCCTGCATCCCATTGCTAACAGGCCATCTTTCATCTATAAGAACATCAAAATGCTTCTTCTTCCTTTGAGAAGGTAGCAACTTAATCACCACTGGGACCAGTGGCCCAACCGCAGCCACTTTCACACACACGAGAAAAAAAAAAAAAAAAACTATGTTCCGCTCGAAATTTGTGGGCCTATCTATCAGTATTCAGTGCACATCTTAAGGTGGGTCGGGGTTATGCTGGTTGGCTGATCTTAATGATCCACGTCTAGTGAAGCTGTGTTGGAGGGTGCTGTGGTTTAAATTCAGCTATTTCAGGCAGTCCTCTCTGGTCTAACCAGAATCCAAGAATTGAACCTGGTTTAAATACAGTTATTTCAGGCAATACGATCCCTTTTTCAGCAGGGCATTCAATGTATTGCCAATGATGGCAGTCAGATTAGCACCTGGTTCTGGCTCTTCCCAGACCCAGTTGCTGACCTTCCTCACTTTTCCTTCAACCCATCTAACAGAGTGAGCACTCAGGAAAACTGAAGCATAGCCTCAAATCTGCGGCAGGAAATTCTGGATTGTTTTTAAACCCTTTTAGTAGCCATCAAGTCAAGACTCCACCCAACCTAATGAAAACAACAGAGATTCCTAGAATGGCAATTTGTCTTTGAAAGAGATGTAGAACATTATCAGATCCAGGGGAGCAGCTGTCACGACCCGAACCCGAAATTTAATCACCTCGAGTTAACCGGAATCGAAACCATATTTACTCCCGTGAATTTTAACACATAAAACTCACAAGGGATACAGATTACACATTATGCGGAATATAAAACCAATATATACATTGATTTCAAAATGATTTACAACAGGATCCTGATTATCACTTGCATATATAAAACACTGCAAGGATAATAGTATGAACATATACATAAGTTTTCATATTCATTTACAGGATTTACACCAAAATATCATAACAAATAGATCGTCATTTCCATTCCACTAGACCTCCTGGAGGAACCGCAGTGGTCTCCTCCGCTGCCGGTGCGGTCGCACAAGCGGTAGGGGCAGCTGTGTTTGTAATGTCATCATAACACTGGTGAATTCGACAATTCAGCAAAGTATAAATAGTGTTTATGATCATACATGCTACTTGTAAAACAATAACAGTGGTCAATAAACATATTCAGTATAAGTATCATAATTCATTGGCATTGGCAATTAACATAATATTTCCAGATCAAATTAAGTCAAGTACCATCTTCCTTAAGAGGAAGACTATCATCTCCCTAAACAAGGAGAAATTATCATCTTCTTTTACAGAAGAATAATATGTGGGACTTATCAGTGTCCGGGCCAGGAACTACTAACATCGCCATGGAGTTTCGGAATACTCCTCAAATAACTGCTGCAGACAGTATCAGTTCAGCTCAATGAGCCTGTAGAAATCATTATGTAATGCCAACTCACGTGCAATGTAGTTCATTAAATTTGATTACATATAATGAGCGTTTACGAGTTAATCTTTAGTTCCAATACTAATGACAATTCAAATGACTACCAATCAATTGGGTGTATTGCTAGGTGGTTTAATGTACATGTGTTATACTTGATAGACATTACAGTTTTAATGGAAAATCGTACATTAAAGTCCCATAATTAACACCTATTGGAGGTATGAAGGTCACAAACAACCTTGAATAAATCAATAGGCTTTACATAGTGAATTGTAGACCTAAAGTCTGAAAATACATCACTTTGATTAACTGTCGGTTCACTCATCGGTTGACCTGTCGGTCGACCGATATGTGCTTCTCGGCTGACCGACGGGTGTCGGTCATAGTGACGGTTCGAAAATCAGAGGCGAGTTATCCTGATCATTTTACAGCGTCGGTTCGCTCTTCCGTTGGCATGTCAGTCGACCGATTGTCGGTTGACCGAACTTGCCCGGTCAGGTCTCGGATTGAAAACCAGAGACGAGTTTTTCCATATATTTTACACTGTCGGTCAGCTCGTCGGCTGACCGAACACACCCAGAAATGCAAAATTCAGACACGAATTCTGCTCCATTCTGATTTTTTCCTAACCTACAAAACTCATTTGGAACCTCCTGTTCCTCTTCTCATATCCAACATATAAACACAAAAAAAACAAGACTTCAAGTCCATAAACCCATCACTCCATCAATTCCAACACAACATTTCACATAATCACAAAGAGATTGAACTCAAATTCATAAAGAAACTCAAAGATAGCAACATGTAAGAGCATATAATCATATATACTGGTTTATACTTGCCTCTACTCTTCTTAAACACAAAACCCCTTTTCTTCTTGGCTAGATTGGTGGAAAAACACTCCAATCTCACTTCCTTCTCCAAGCCTTATCGTCAAGAAAATCCCAAGCAAGGGAGGAGGAAGATGACAGCACAGATTTCACCCAAGCTTACTCAACGACTAAGGAGAAGAACAAGAAGAAGAACCTACTGCTCAATCCATTCCAGACGATGATCCAAGATCAAAGAAACAAAGAGGATGATGTCTTAAACCCATTTTGCCATGATCGTTCCATATGATGACACAAGGAAGCAACGAAGAAAAAAGGTGAAGAACCATCTCCAACAAAGACCCACATGCAATTTGGCAGAGATTCATGTATGACATTTGGAAGCCATATAATTGCATGTGCTGAGTACAGGACATATGTACTCCCCTTTTACAATTTAAACCCATCTACAAAGTAATTTACATTTCAAGTCAACATAAAACCTCTTTGATTTACCATAGGTCAAATGACTTCATGTGTATTATCAAAATTGATGTACTCATTAAGATACACCTGTTGGTATCAAATTTCACCCAATTCGACTATTTACACATAAATCTATAATTACGAAAAAGTCCTCCAATTCACTCATTTGAGTCTAACAGTCAACTTAAGCAACAATTAGATTCCAAATTAATTCATTAGGCTTAATTCACTGTTCCAAAACTAATTCAACTTACTTTGCTCATTAATCACATTTAAATGGCTTAATTACATTTAATCCACATTAATCTCGATTAATTAGAGTTAATCCTAATTAACTCGGGGTGTGGTGTAACATTCTCCTAAACTTTTAGAATCATTCGGTCCTTCGAAAGCAAAATCAATTAAAATCAAGATACGAAATAAAATAAAAGACAAACGTAAAATTCACCTGAACGAAGAGCTTTGGATATTTTCGAGCCATTTGCTCTTCTAATTCCCACGTGGCTTCGCTGGTTCCATGATGTGCCCAACGAACCTTGACCCATTTAATTGGTCTTGTACGAAGAACTTGCTCTTTGGTATCTATAATCTCTACTGGTTTCACAACATATGTGGTATCCGGACGAACTTGAATATCATCATAATTTATGATGTGTGAAGGATCTGCCACATATTTTCGAAGCATCGATACATGAAACACATTATGGATACCTGAAAGGGCTGCTGGAAGGTCTAGGCGGTAAGCCACATTTCCAATTATGCTCTTAATCTGGAAGGGTCCGATAAATATTGGTGAAAGTTTTCCTTTCTGACCAAATCGGATTGTCTCCTTCATAGGCGAAGCTTTCAAGAACACTTTATCACCAATAGCAAATTCAAGATCACACCGACGATTGTCAGCGTAACTTTTCTGCCTTGATCGGGCTATCCTCAATCTCTCTTGTACTTTCTGTATCTTCTCTGCTGTCTCTGCAATCACTGTAGGACCATGAAAACTTCTAGTACCAATTTCTTCCCAGCTAACTGGAGTCCTACATCTTCTGCCATATAAAGCTTCAAACGGTGCCATATCAATACTGGAATGATAATTGTTGTTGTATGCAAATTCGCACAACGCCAAATGTTCATCCCAATCACTTCCAAAGCCCATAACACTGGCACGAAGCAAATCCTCTAAAGTTTGAATTGTTCGTTCAGATTGTCCATCAGTCTGAGAATGATATGCAGTACTAAACCGCAGTTTAGTGCCCATAGAATTCTGAAATGCTTGTCAAAACGTAGAAACAAACTGACTGTCTCAATCTGATACAATCGAAACTGGTGTTCCATGCAGTCTAGTTATTTCTTTGACAAACAACTTTGACATTTCATTAAATCCCATATCCTTTCTAAATTGAAGGAAATGTGCAGACTTCGTTAGACGATCCACAATCAACCAAACGATGTCATGATGTCTTCTGGTCATTGGTAAACCAGATACAAAGTCCATAGTTAAGTGTTCCCACTTCCATCTACGAATATGTAAAGGATGAAGTAATCCAGGAGGCTTTTTGTGCTCAAACTTTACACGCTGACAGGTCAAACATGATGCCACGTATCCAGCTATTTCTCGTTTCATATTGTGCCACAAAAACCTGTCCTTGATATTCCTGTACATTTTTGTGCTTCCTGGATGCATAGAATATCGAGTGTGATGTGCTTCAAACATCACTGCTTGCTTCAGATCTTCTTGTGCTGGCACACACAATCTGTTTCGAAAATAGAGAGTACCATCAACCAACACAAAATTTGGTCTAGCTGCAATATTATCTCTTATTCGAATGAATTTAGGATAATCAAATTGTCTGTTCTTAATTTCTGTAATCAACATAGGTTCAAAGACAAACATTTGTGCAATCAGCTTTCGGTCACCTAATATCTCCATTTCTACGTCCAGATCTCTGAATTCTTCAAGCAACTTTCATTCACCCACCATGGCTGCCAAGGTAGCTAATTTCCGACTCAAAGCGTCAGCTACTACATTACCTTTCACTGGTACATACGTGAATGGAAAATCATAATCTTTGATTAACTCCAGCCAACGGCGTTGCCTCAAATTAATGTCCTTCTGTGTAAACAAATACTGAAGGCTCCTGTGATCATAATGAACTTCAAACGTTTCTCCATAGAGATAATGTCTCCATTGCTTCAAAGCAAAGACAACTGCCGCAAGTTCCAAATCATGAGTGGCATAATTCTTTTCATGTTCCTTTAACTAGCATGATCCATAAGCAATCACTTTACCGTTCTGCATCAGTACACATCCCAATCCTACACCAAATGCATCCGAATAAACCACAAATCCTCCGCTTCCTGCGGGCAATGTTAAGATTGGGGCTGATATCAATCTCTGTTTCAAACTTTGAAAACTTGACTCACATTCATCATTCCATATAAATGGAACATCTTTCCGAGTCAGTTTGGTTAACGGGGCTGTAATCTTGGAGAAGTCTTTCACAAATCTTCTATAATATCCAGCTAACCCCAAGAAACTCCAAACTTCTGGTACATTCTTTGGACTCTGCCAATTAGTAATAGCTTCAATCTTAGCAGGATCAACAGCTAATCTATCTCTCGTAATGATATGACCCAGAAATGCCACCTGCTGTAACCAGAAATCACATTTCTCTAATTTTGCAAACAGTTGATTGTCTCTCAACAATTGCAATGCTGTTTTCAAATGATGTGAGTGTTCTTGCTCTGACTTCGAATATACCAAGATGTCATCAATGAAGATAACAACAAAGTGGTCTAAATATGCAGCAAAAATTCTATTCATCAGAGCCATAAACACCGTAGGTGCATTCGTTAACCCAAATGGCATGACAAGAAATTCATAATGCCCATATCGGGTCCTGAATGCAGTCTTTTGTACATCTTGATCTCTAACACGAATCTGATGATATCCAGATCGGAGATCGATCTTCGAAAAATAGGCTGCACCTTGGAGTTGATCAAATAACTCATTGATTCGAGGCAATGGATATTTATTCTTAATCATCACTTGATTGAATTGTCTATAATCGATACACATGCGCATAGTGCCATCCTTCTTCTTGACAAATAATACAGGCGCTCCCCAAGGCGAGACACTCGGTCTAATGAAGCCCTTGTCAAGCAAATCCTGTATTTGTTTCTTCAATTCATGTAGTTCGAATGGTGCCATTCTATAAGGTGCTCGAGAAATCAGTGCAGTACCCGGCACAAGTTCGATTGTAAAGTCTACTTCCCTTGCTGGAGGTAGACCCGGCACTTCTTTCGGGAATATGTCTGGAAATTCACAGACGATAGGAATATTCTTCAATTCCTTCTTTGGCTTCTTTTCAGTGATAAATGCGATGTAACCTTCACAACCACTTCGCATCATTCGTTCGGCCTTTAACGCAGATATAAGTCTTGTATCAAACTTCTTCTGCGTTCCTTCGAATAGAACACTGGTATTGGCTTCATCCACTTTAAAAGTAATGATTTTGCGGAAACAGTCCAAGCAGGCTCTGTACTTCGCAAGCCAATCCATGCCAAATATGATATCAAAGGCATTCATGGCCAATACGACTAAGTCTGCTGGCATTAACACATCGCCAATTTTCACACTACATTGAGGTATGTACAACTCACACACTACTTTCCTTCCTAGTGGTATAGTTACAGTGAAATCATAGGATAACTGTTTTATTTGGTTTTGCATGTTACAAACAAAGGAAGGTGCAATGAATGAATGAGTAGAACCAGGGTCAAATAATGCATATGCTGGTCTACTATCAACATAAATAATACCTTCCACAATATTTATTGCAGCTTTAGCTTGTTCTCTATTTGCAGCATACACTTGACCGGTAACACGAGGCCTAGTTTGCTGCTGCTGTTGCTGACGAGGTTGTTGTTGTCTCTGATGTTGTTGTCCTTGATGCTGTTGTTGTGGAGCTCGATTGTTTCTCCTACCATTAGGACATTGAGCCATTTTATGCTCCATTGAACCACAAACTAAACATGCTCCAGTGTTTCTCCAACAAGCTTCAGTTTTATGAGTTTTCCCACATGTCTCACAGACTGGTTTCTGTTCAGAAGTCCTAGCAACATATTTTTGCTTCTTACCCTTGGATTTATCTCCCTTCTTAAACCAAGGACTAGCACTTCTCTTTGGGCCATCATTTGTGTCCATCCCTTCTCTATGTACTTCTTCTGCAGTATATGCATTGTCTACTGCATCATCAAACTTCACAGGCATTGGACCTACCAAGACCATCTTCTTGTAAGCAGGATTCAACCCATTCAGAAATCTCTTTATCTTTTTCTCTTCTGTATCAATCAGGTCCTTGGCATATTTGGACAGCTTAGTAAACAAATAAACATACGCTATCACAGTCATCTGCCCTTGTTTTAAATTCAAGAATTCCGATTCTTTTCTCTGTTTAACATGGTCGGGAACAAAATTTCTTTCGAATTGTTTCCGGAAAGTTTCCCAAAAGTGTGGCTACAGGCGTTTCAATAATTGTACCCTTGACACCCTTCCACCATTCTTGGGCTACATCCCGTAGCATTAAAGACGCAAGCAATACTTTCTGCTTTAGGGTACAAACTATTGTTTCGAACACAACTTCAATGTGTTCAATCCATTTATCGGCTACTAAGGCATCTTCCTTGCCTTGAAATTCTGTAGCTCCTCTCTTCCTAAACTGTTCATAAAGAACATTAAGATCTTTCTCTTTTGCTTGTACCACCACTTGAGTAGAGCCACTTGAGGCTGTGGGTTAACTGGTGGTATAGGTGGAGCTTGCATATGAGCTTGAACTTGTAACAAAGCCGTGATTTGGGCTTGCATATTTAACTGCGCTTCATGGCTTTTAGCCATCTGCTCACTATTTCTAGCTAGTAGCTCCATAAGGGTAGTGAACCTCGCATCACTATCATTAGGGGTAAGAGGCATATGAATAGGACCTCCATCCCCACCGACACTCTGATCGGGGTTGTCATTCATACTACCACCGCTTCCAGAACCAGATGCCATTCTGAAAAGCAGATATAGGAAGATAAGATATTGATCTGTAACTTCCATCACATAATTCACTTATGATATGAACATCATTCATATGACACTGACATCAAATCACATATAGTGAAAACAGTAAACCTTAAATCCAATATATGATTTCATTTCCCTTTCTAACGTTTCCTCACTGTGTTTTATCGTTCTATAGTGGTTAGAATTAATCCTTGTTTAGGTTACTTATGCTCTGATACCATATAATAAATATGTCACGACCCGAACCCGAAATTTAATCACCTCGAGTTAACCGGAGTCAAAACCATATTTACTCCCGTGAGTTTTAACACATAAAACTCACAAGGGATACAGATTACACATTATGCGGAATATAAAACCAATATATACATTGATTTCAAAATGATTTACAACAGGATCCTGATTATCACTTGCATATATAAAACACTGCAAGGATCACAGTATGAATATATACATAAGTTTTCATATTCATTTACAGGATTTACACCAAAATATCATAACAAATAGATCGTCATTTCCATTCCACTAGACCTCCTGGAGGGATCGCAGTGGTCTCATCCGCTGCCGATGCGGTCGCACAAGCGGTAGGGGCAGCTGTACCTGTAATGTCATCATAACACTGGTGAATTCGACAATTCAGCAAAGTATAAACAGCGTTTATGATCATACATGCTACTTGTAAAACAGTAACAGTGGTCAGTAAACATATTCAGTAGAAGTATCATAATTCATTGGCATTGGCAACTAACATAATATTTCCAGATCAAATCAAGTCAAGTACCATCTTCCGTAAGCGGAAGACTATCATCTCCCTAAACAAGGAGATATTACCATCTTCTTTTACAGAAGAATGATATGTGGGACTTATCAATGTTCGGGCCAGGAACTACTGACATCGCCACGGAGTTCCGGAACACTCCTCATATAACTGTTACAGACAGTATCAGTTCAGCTCAATTAGCCTGTAGAAATCATTATGTAGTGCCAACTCACATGTAATGTAGTTCATTAAATTTGATTACATATAATGAGCGTTTACGAGTCAATCTTTAGTTCCAATACTAATGACAATTCAAATGACTACCAACCAATTGGGTGTATTGCTAGGTGGTTTAATATACATGTGTTATACTCGATAGACATTACAGTTCTTATGGAAAATCGTACATTAAAGTCCCATAATTAACACCTATTGGAGGTATGAAGGTCACAAACAACCTTGAATAAATCAATAGGCTTTACATAGTGAATTGCAGACCTAAAGTCTGAAAATACATCACTTTGATTAACTGTCGGTTCACTCATCGGTTGACCTGTCGGTCGACCGATATGTGCTTTTCGGCTGACCGACGGGTGTCGGTCAGAGTGACGGTTTGAAAATCAGAGGCGAATTATCCTGATCATTTTACAGCGTCGGTTCGCTCTTCGGTTGGCATGTCGGTCGACCGATTGTCGGTTGACCGAACTTGCCCGGTCAGGTTTCGGTTTGAAAACCAGAGACGAGTTTTTCCATATATTTTACACTGTCGGTCAGCTCGTCGGTTAGCCCTCGGCTAACCGACATCGTCGGCTGACCGAACACGCCCAGAAATGCATAATTCAGACACGAATTCTGCTCCATTCTGATTTGTTCCCAACCTACAAAACTCATTTGGAACCTCTTGTTCCTCTTCTCATATCCAACATATAAACATAAAAAAAAAAAAAAACAAGACTTCAAGTCCATAAACCCATCACTCCATCAATTCCAACACAACATTTCACATAATCACAAAGAGATTGAACTCAAATTCATAAAGAAACTCAAAGATAGCAACATGCAAGAGCATATAATCATATATACTGGTTTATACTTGCCTCTACTCTTCTTAAACACAAAACCCCTTTTCTTCTTGGCTAGATTGGTGGAAAATCACTCCAATCTCACTTCCTTCTCCAAGCCTTATCTTCAAGAAAAACCCAAGCAAGGGAGGAGGAAGATGACAGTACAAATTTCACCCAAGCTTACTCAACGACTAAGGAGAAGAACAAGAAGAAGATTCCACTGCTCAATCCATTCCAGACGATGATCCAAGATCAAAGAAACAAAGAGGATGATGTCTTAAACCCATTTTGCCATGACCGTTCCATATGATGACACAAGGAAGCAACGAAGAAAAAAGGTGAAGAACCATCTCCAACAAAGACCCACATGCAATTTGGCTGAGATTCATGTATGACATTTAAAAGCCATATAATTGCATGTGCTGAGTACAGGACATATGTACTCCCCTTTTACAATTTAAACCCATCTACAAAGTAATTTACATTTCAAGTCAACATAAAACCTCTTTGATTTACCATAGGTCAAATGACTTCATGTGTATTATCAAAATTGATGTACTCATTAAGATACACCTGTTGGTATCAAATTTCACCCAATTCGACTATTTACACATAAATCTATTATTACGAAAAAGTCCTCCAATTCACTCATTTGAGTCTAACACTCAACTTAAACAACAATTAGCTTCCAAATTAATTCATTAGGCTTAATTCACTCTTCCAAAACTAATTCAACTTACTTTGCTCATTAATCACATTTAAATGGCTTAATTGCGTTTAATCCACATTAATCTCGATTAATTAGAGTTAATCCTAATTAACTCGGGGTGTGGTGTAACAGCAGCTCATTGTACTTGGGCCTTCTATTGTGTGGAATCGCCTTCTCCAACCTTACGTTTTGCATGGAAGTTATTTCACAGAAACTTCCACTACTGCATGGGCAAAAGCTATTGGAAATCCTTTAGCTTCAGGCTGCCGTTTTATGTCTTCAACACGAGGAAACAGCTATCCATCTCCTTCAATTATGCTTTCTCTAACAGATCTGGTACTCTGCCTATAAAGTGCAGTAAAGGCTTGTTGCCCCAGCACAATCATAACCACATCTGCGTGGGCAGCTTTCTTAGCTAACAGCTGGAAGTAAAATGACCAATATTGGGAATCATTTGGGATGGGCACAAGTATGATTGTGCTATGCTATATAGAAAGCTAGGAATGCGGGTAATATGTGTGCAGCCATGTATGTACCCCCAGAGAATAGTTCGTGCTCGTCAGAATAGGGTAACCCCGGGCCAGAGGCCGAAGGTCCGAAGGTTGAGCTGAGGAGGGATACCCGGGTCATAAAAAGAAAAAGAAAAAGAAAAAGAAAAAAAGTACCTAGGAATGCTCTCAAGTTTCGAATGATGAAGCTACATCATCCCTAGGCTTATTAGTGTTTGCTTCAGAACTCAAAGGCCCTCTTATGGATGGCCCTTTCAGACGCTGACTATCCCGCAAGCACAGGCCCCAAAATAGATCTCGTGTAGTTGTCCCTTCTCTTTTGCCTATTCCTTTTTCTCTTGGATGTAGTTTCCTTTCTATATCTATATTCATGGCTCATCTTTTGTGTGTGGGTGGGTGGTGGGGTTGCTGTTGTGGTTGATGAGTAAGCACTCGGGTGTTGTGGTTGATGAGTAAGCCCTTGTATGCTCCTTTTAATGATATACTTTGCCCTACAATAAAAAAAGAAAAGTGCACATTTTGCTCAACCGGACAAAAAAGTTTCCATATGGTTAGTTGCATTCAGGTATCCTCTTGTGAACCATGAAATAAAAGTCAACATCAAATATAAAAAGGAACAAAACTGGCGGCCATCAGTATTACAAATACCATTCTTGGGAAACCAGATTCTCTAGAAAATATTCATATTTTCCAATTTTCAGTTTCCCTCAATATGTTATTTGAAAAAAAAAAAGTGGTACAATTACAAAGGCTAATCTTCTGAGATGGGACTAGACCCTTAATTCTGTTTGGGTCTTGGCTTCATGTTTCTTTTGTTTCGGTATACATCTCCTATACCGTATAGCTTTCCTTTGAATATAGTCACTCTTTTCAAAAAACAATTACAAAGGCTAATCTTGAATAATTGATTTTTATTTACTTTAAATCAGTGATTTTAAAAGCGCGAGGCGCATCAAGGCGCTAAGGTCTCCTGGGGCCTAGGCGCTAAGGCGCGAGGTGAGGCGCGGACTTCATTGAAGCGAGGCGCACATTGTATATAAAAAAATATATATTTTGGTTTAGATAGATAATTCACAAAATAGAACAAAAGTATAACAAATTAGACATACTGACAGATAATTGGCAAGGAATATTAGAAAAATTCTAAACGTCATAAAGCACCCATCACTATAAATGTTAAACATTCAACAAAAGTACCAAAATCCATCAAAACCAATACAACTTCAAAGTCAAAGGAACAACACAGATGCTCCTAAGGAGGACCTAACGAGTTTGGTGATAACCTGATGATGTTTTAGAAAAAAAAAAAAAAACCCACAGACCAGCCATACTAGGTCATCTCAAAATTTCAGCATGGGCCCCACTGATGGATGGTTAAATCGGTGATGGCATAAGCAAAATATGATTCTTGCCCCACCGATTTGATGATGCGTTTGAAAAAAAAAAAAAGCTCCAAACCAGCCGGTGCAGGTCATCCCAAAATTTCAGCATGGGCCCCACTGGCTGCTAATCGGGCGGATTGCTGGCTGCTAGCTGGAGTGGATCGCTGGCTGGTGTTTCTCGTTTCTCCGTTCTCCGTTCTCTTCCCTTTTTTTTTTTTTTTTTAGTTGGAAGATACAGGAAACAACTAGGGCAGGGCACGACATCTTTATTTATATTAGAAAATTTTCATTTAGCCTCTTACATCTCCTTTTTTAATTTAAAGCCCGAGTGACAATAAGGCGCAAGAGGTGCGCGCCTCAGGGGCTTTTTTGGAGCCTATTTCAACTCGCCTCGACTCCCATCACTTGAGGCGCAATTGCTGGGCCTTGATGAGCCTTTTTAAAACCCTGCTTTAAATATGCTGATATTTCCACCACTGTTCTGCAGAGAGTATCTGTGGGTAGACAGGCACCCTATATTCCAGTTATTTACACCAATGAGTGCCTATAGACCCTTGTTTCCAAAGTTCTAAGGATCATAATTTTGGACTCAAATAAGCATTAAAACAAAATTTTGTGATATAATTTGACCATGGGCTAAATTAAATTCCCAAAGTATAAAAAAGAGCTCGTATATTACACAAAACAGAAGAAGTTGTTTCTTTTGGATTACACATGAAGGCCAAAAGAGAATAAATTACCCCTCGTCGCATATAGGGTTGTCATCTATGGAAACCTTCGATGCATTTCAATGGTACCATGAGATGTCATTGAAAAAATTAATTTCTCAAAAGGAATTTTAAGTCAGTACATTTCTGAAGGTGAGGTTGATTCTGATAGCACCTGCTTTTACCCGCTTAGGTACAGAATGAACCCAATCCCGTTGAGTGTGGCCCCGCATTACAAACAGCGAACCGTGCTTTAGCATAAATGAATGATGGTCGGCAGCTTTGCCCATCAGGCGCCTGCTTGTTGATTGAGCTGCAGGAGTCAAGAACAGAATTCCATTATCAACTGGTGAATGCGCATTTTAGTCAACCTATAAAGTGGGTTTTAATTGCCTTGGTCACATAGAACAGTCCTTTCACAATAAGCATATTTAACGTTGAATGAAGAAAATATTTTAAATAGATACAGACAAATGTTCTAATCTGGCAACAATGCAAGAGTATTTCATTGATGTAATAGGCAGTTGCTGAGAAAATCTAGGTATTTGCAGTTGTCCAGTAAATAAAGAGCAAAGTGTAATAAAATGAATCAATTTTCTCACTATGGAACAGACTCGTATATCAACCCATTGTTACAATTCTCCACCTTTTGTTCTAATTATTGAAAGCACTATACCTTTTCTTTTTCAATTCAATGATGTTTTCCTACCATAATCCCTTTTTTTATCGGTCCTATACCATAATTCCAATAGAAACACAAATTAAAAAAATTCTTGATATCATCTCTGTATGAGCTGAGGGAGCATGTTTTGTTACAAGTCTAGTGCGACCTAAATAATATATTAAAACTAATATCCCTTTCATATAAATCTATTTAGAACAAAATAATTAAAAAATTCAAATCAACCAAAAAATTATGAAAACCAAACCTTTCTTCCTTTAATCCACGCTAGCATACACGTTTCATCTTAAAAATAAAGGATTCGTATGCATTTTGCTTATTTTGAAGACCATATCAAAACTTCAAAAATAACCTTATTTTATAGAGTTGGAAGGCATCCCTTTGAATTGGGTCGCGTCCATACAAATGGGCCTAAGAGATGCATTTTATTGAAAAGGCACATATGTAGCCCGAGAGACACATTTTATTGAAAAGGCAAATATTATGCGTTTTTAAAAGGACACATTCACAAATGGGCCCCAATAAGCTGATGTGGCTTCTCCTAAGGCCAAAATTGAGGGTTTTTTTTTTTTCCAACCAACATAAAGGATTTGTATGCATTTCTGCTCATTTTGAAGACTATATCAAAACTTCGAAAATAACCTTAATTTATAGAATTGGAAGGCATCCCTTTGAAATGGGTCGCATCCATACAAATGGGCCCAAGAGACACATTTTATTGAAAAAGGCACATATGTAGCCCAAGAGACACATTTTATTGAAAAGGCAAATATTATGTGTTTTTAAAATGACATATTCACAAATGAGCCCCAAGAAGCTGATGTGGCTTCTCCTAAGGCCAGAATTGAGGTTTTTTTTTTTTTTTTTTCCAACCAACATTCAACTTTAAAGAGAAAGAATTATAAGCTCTAGAGATCTGATTATCCAAAGAGATAAAATTAGCATCTTTATAGTCATCCTTAGAGATTAGATAGCACACCTTCCATATTTTGTACCAGTGCAATCAATATAAGAATCTCATGGCTGTTCTATTCAATTGAAATCATCTCAGAATTGTTTCTAATTCTAGTATGTATGACAATGCTTCCACCAAGTCCTTCATTGGAAGAAACTTCTCCAACTTCATCGATCTATAAAAAGCTTATGATAGGGTACCTAGAGATTTAATTTGGTGGGTTTTAAATAAAAAGAATATTTCAAGATGTTATATTGAAATTATAAAAGACATGTACGAAGGAGCAGTAATGAATGTGAGAACTACCTGTGGAGAGACAGGTGGGTGCCCAGCGACCATAGATTTACATCAAGGGTCAGCCCTAAGCCCTTATCGCTTTGCATTAATTATGGATGAGTTAACTGCGCACATTCAAGATAAAGTACCTTGCAGCATGTTATTTATAGTTGATATAGTGTTAGTGGATGAATCAAGAGATGGTGTGAATGCAAGACTTGATAGATGGTGGGAGGCCTTAGAATCCAAAGGCTTTAAAATAAGTCGTACAAAGGTAAAATATATGGATTGCGACTTCAGTGGGCATATACAAAGAGCTGTAACTACTATGAGAATTAAAGCCCATAAGATACCACGAGATTCATTCTGTTACCTTTGCTCGATAATTAGTAAGGACGGGGAGATTGATGAAGAAGTTGAACATAGGATAAAAGCGAAATGGTTGAAATTGAGACTTGCTTTTGGAGTGCTTTGTGACTAACGAATGCTCTAAAGATTGAATAGAGAATTTTATAAGACATTGATTAGACCAGCTATGACCTTCAGAGTAGAATGTTGGCCACTCAAGAAGCAACATATGCACAAAATGGAGGTAGCAGAGATGATAATGTTGAGGTAGATGTGTGGTAAAACTAGGAAGGATAAAATTAGAAACGAGTAATTTCGAGAGCATTTAGGGGTAGTATCAGTAGTAGATAAAATAAGAGAAACCCGTTTGAGATGGTTTGAGCATGTCCAATGCAGGCTAGCAACGGTGCCGGTAAGGTAAAGTTTGGCCATGCAGGTTGGTGGCTCACCAAGGGGAAGGAGTAGGCCGAAGAGGACATGGATGGAAGTAATAAAAATAGATCAAGTGCAATTGATCTAAGGATTTGACTCAGGATAGATCGGAATGGAGAAACAAAATTTATCTAGCCGACCTCAACATAGTTAGGACAAGGCTTTGACGACAACGATGATGAGTTTATTAAATAGTACCCATCTGAGTTGATGAGTTAACTCAGTTGAAAAGACCATAAGTTCAAGGAGACCCGTAATTAGTTGAGATATACCCACAGGGGGCAGTTGTGGTAGGGACCACGGGATTACAGTAGAGAAACCAAATCAAAGGAATAGTTTGGCTTACTTAGGGTTTAAGAGATCCAAATCAATGGTTTGGATTCAATTTTGGAAACCAAAAACCATTAGAATCTAAGATTTTTGTGGTAAACTCAATAGGCCCCACTCGAAATCAAGTTAAAAAGGGTCGGGCCACCCTTATTTGCACAAGGCTTGTGCGCATGAATCCCGAGATCACTCTTGGCATTCTTCCTCTCCATGTCGGCACTCTCTTCCTCCCCTCTTGCCTTCCTCTCTCTATCTTTCTTCCTTATAGGGTTTCTTTAGCCCTGTTTCTTTTATTACATGCCAACCGTAATCCCTTTCTCTTTGGGTTTTGCAAATTGAAACCTATAGGGCCCGTTTGGTAATTTTACATGTAAAATACAGTGTAGTAAAGCATCAAATAAAGAGAGAATAAAATATAATACGGTTATAATGGTATTTTATTTTTAGTTATTTGGTATGGAATCTTTTTGACTCTTTTTTATAGAAGAGTGAAGATTTTATGTTTTTTTTAGGGGAGAAAGGAGGTTGCTTTTTGACCTTTTTTTGAAAAAGACGGAGGAAATTTTGAATTAAAGTGCTATTGATGTGACCCCTTGTCTGAAAAATGAAGGGTTTACTTGACTTTTACTAATCTAGTGAAGTGCCAAACATGCCCCTATTGGGCTAGGAATTGGGGAAAACACATAGGAGTGAAGCATTCGACCTAGGGTTTTGTTCTAAACAAGGATTTTTGTCGTTTTCAACAAAGAGGCAAGTGATATATTCCATATCTACTGTTTATACATGTTTTCTATTCTATGATTCTATGTTATTCTATTCTTCTTGCCACGAGAATGGCCTAATGTACATATGTGATTTACCTTGGGAAAAACCCTAAATTCAATGTGATTCAGATCTGAAAATGCAATTAATAAAGGAATTGGAAACCTCCAACTTGGCCGTGGGCCACTAATGGGATAATCCCCATTGGACGATCCATTGATGGCTGGGTTTTGGGGTTAAATTAAGTGTTTTACATAGCGGTTTGGGGAGTTTTGAGGAAAAATTACATTACGTAATTAGGGCTTTTTATGCTTTGATGATTTTTGATGTGATTCAAGTACGTGGGATGTCATAAATTAGGGTCTTAGCGCATGTAGTAAGTGATCTAACCTCTAAACTCATGAAGAAATTGGGGAATTCTTCACCAATTGTACACAAACATGCAAGGGAAGTGGACCCCACCTGGCCGTGAGCCAAAAGGTAGAGATTTCACCATGGCCGAACATGTTGGGCCATGGGATGGTTTTGACATGGTTCAAGGGCTTTGATCAATTGTAGTCTTATGTATGCCTATATTTGTTACTTAATGTTTCTAAGTATGTCGTTGAATCCTTTAATGACCAAATAGAGTTTCAGATCAGGCATAAATTTCTGGTGATCATAGTTACGATGGTCTAGGCATAGTATAGTAAATAAATATGATGAATGTGATGGTGGATCAACAGTCAACACTCATGGTGGAATCAACCCTAGAAACATAAAATGAATACAATTTTGGGATGATGGACCTTGAAACTCTTTTTTTTTTTTAAATAGTGAACTTTGCCACTCATTTTGTTCCTTGATTTGCAATTATTCTTGATGTAGATGTATGATTAGTGTTCTCTTGTCTACATGACTGTGTGCATCTATCTTTCTTACATAAGTAGTTACTAGTCAATTTTACCATTTTATGAAGTTCAAACTAAAAACCTAGAACAGAATCGGAATCCCTAAGTTTTGGTAGGATATGTCATATCTCAGGTAAGATAGAGGGGTGCCACCTTAGGGACAAAGCAGCAATTTTTAGAAAAAGGAAGAAACAGTGCAGCCCAGTTTTTTTGGGTCAAATAATGTCAAAATTTGGAGATCTTTAAGCATATGGCTTTGTCTCGTCAAGTAGTACGAGACCCATATATAGATCATTGAATTTGGACATTGGATGGAAAAGTTATAAGCATCGCATGGTTACCAATGAAAACTGCCAATTAGGGCTTGCACACAAGTGCCGAAGCATGTGGCCACAAACACTAGACGAGATCTCCATAGAGATTTCAACACGAAGACGCACTTCAATGGATAAAACACCCACTTAAAATTCTATCAATCCAAGTCCAAGAAGTCCTTCTCTACAATGCAATATAAATAAGAAAAGCAAACTTAGGGGCTAAGAAAACGTTATCAAACTAGGAAACTATCCCAATTACAAACCTTTCAATAAAATTAGAAACCTACTAATAAAAAAATTAGGGAAATAAAAGGGAAAAGTATTCCTAAACTATCTTGGGTGGTCTCACACGTGGGCTTATCCGTTCTGCATCATCCATTCCAACCCCCCGCCCCAGGTTGAAAGAAGAGTTTGAGCTTGAATTTGGTTTTTATTGACATCGCCTTTGTAGACATAGTGTAATTAAAGCGTTTCTTTGGTAGCACGTGCTTGCAATCCCTTCTTCGATAGTTCTAGCTTCTTTGGATGGAATGTGACTTGCTTTCCACCATGCACAAACATGTATGTATTGTCGCATATGTCATGAGTTCCATTCTTGTCATACATCCATGGGCGACCCAACAAGATATCACTACTATCCATTGGTAGCACAATACACCAAACTGTAACTTTATAATCTTTACCAATTGCTAAAGTAACTTGGCATGTATGTCAGAAACTCAGAATTGCATTTCATCACCTGTTTGTGAGCCATTTGAAAAAAATAGAGACGATGATGCTTTTAAACCTTCATCTTCAACCGATCCACAAGAGCTTGGGATATAATATTTTCATAACTTCCTCCATTAATCACTATTGTGCATGCTTGCCCATTGACAATACCCGTTGAGCGAAAAATATTATTTCGCAACCATTTCTTCTCAATAGTTGGTGTAGTCTCTTTGAGAACGATGAGAGTTTGACATCCATCACTATTAAGAGGCTTACCATCATAGGGACCGACAATCTCTAATTCCTCAATCTTGATCTCTTTCTCTTTAGGATCATCTAGTGTATACTTCACATCACCTTCACTTTCAATGAAGTTTATGTGTTTTGGACATGCAATTGATCAATGCCCGTTATTTACAATGAAAGCATGTGATCTTACTTTGGCCTTCAAGCTTGGGGAAAACTTTTTCCAAGGAACTACCACTTGGACAAGAATCCTGCATTATTGAGGTCCTTTGTGCAGCCCATTTAAATGCGCTAAATTTTTGGGCTTGATAATTTGCAATGTCTTCGGCCTTGATGGCATGTTGGGTTATTTTACAACAACATTAGCAAAATTTTTGAATGCAAAGATATGTTGTCTGTCTATTCTCAACCCATGAAAATATCGTTCAACTAAAACATTATCGATCTCATTTAGAGTACATCTAGCTTCCATTGCCATAAACTCTTCAAAATACTCAACAACTGACCTAAATTATTGTTTTAAATATTGAAAACTGGATCGTAAATCTCTTGAGTAATTGATGAGAGGAACTTTTGTTTTAAAAGATTCTTCATTTCAATCCATGTCTCAACATGATCTATGTTTTCTCCTTTTATTTTACAACTCAGCACACTATATTTGCAGCATAATTGTGAAATCGAGTTGCCGCCATGATGATTTAACCAAGGATGAAAATAGCGGTGGCGGCGGGCAAACTGCTACGAAGCGGGTGCTATGTAGCGTAGCGGTGCTATTTGAAAAAATCGCCAAAAAAATCTGAAAAAAATTCCAAAAAATCCAGACAATTGTAAAATGAAAGAAAATATGGTTCTTTTGCAAAAGTATGTAAGAAAAGGGGACGTAGCGTTGCCCTCAATATATGAGGTTCTATATCGCTGTATAAATAGAAAATAATAGTAATGATTAGTTTTTTCACATGTATTCATGTTTCTTATTAGTCATGCTAACTTAGAAAGTAATGAAAAACTCAAAAAGATTTTTCTGTTAAAAGTTAAATTTGATTAGAGCCTATTTCCTATTAAAATGAAAAGGGCTCATTTTCTATTAACGTGTACTTTGGCCAAGGCCTTATTTCAATATTTCCTATTAGATTGAAATTTGGCTAAAACCTATTTCCAATTAATGTGAAACTTGGCTGGAGCCCATTTCTAGTTAGTGTCAAAGTTTGCTATGGCCCTATTTTCATTTAGAGTGAAATTTTATTGGGTTGTATTTCTAATTAGAGCAAAATTTGGCTAAGGCTCTAATTTCAATTAAGTTGTATTTGGTTAAGACATGCCCTTTTTATTTAACACTTGGGCATCAATGTGGAGCCCATCAATGGTTAGTTAAGACGACAATAGCTTTTGAGGGGCCATTTATATTTTATATTTATAACTTTTATAAAGTGGGCCACTGTGGGGCTGGGGCCCATATGCTGCCCACTGCCCTATTTCGTATGAATGGAAGGATCGAGAGACAGTGGGAGAAGGGGGCAGGAAAAGGAGGGAAAAGAAAAGAAGAAGAAGAAGAAGAAGGAATGAAGAAGAGCACCCCGCCGCCTCCTCCTCATGCTACTGCTGCTGCCGCCGCTTCCTGCTGCCGCCGCCACTGCTGCCTCCTCCTGCTGCTGTTGATGATTTTTATTGCATCCAAGTATGTTTTCTAAACTCTAAACTGCTATCTCTCTCCCTTCCTTCCTTCATTTTGTTTCACTTTCTTTCTTCCTATTTTCCTATTCTTTTCTTCTATTTTTTTCCTTTTCTTTCTTCTTCCTTTTCCACTAGTCAAAGAAACGATTGGAGGGAGGAGGGTATGGTTTTTTTTTTTTTTTTTTTGGCAAAATTAGCGAAAGGTCCCTATAAGTCAATGTTTTCAGCCTCCAACGCAAAAACTTATTAAGGCCTCTGGTCCACTCAGCTATACTTTTTCCAGCCTCAGGTCCCTGCATCAACATGATCTCATTTTTTAGGACTAAATTGCCCTTTTAACCGTTTTAGGCAAGAAATTTTGAATTTTAAAATTTCAAAATTTATATTCTCCCTCGTTCGGCTTGGGCAATCCTAGCGCATGGTTATTCCTTGCAGAAAAGAGAGATCGGAGAAGAAGGATTCCGGAATCAGTTCGTTGCAGAGAACTGATCCAGGATCGCAGAAGATCAGTCTCTTGGTTGGCCACACAGATCGAAGAACCGGAGGAGGCACTAGATCCGGCCTGGCGCTTGCAAAGTTGTGTTGTTTCATTCTCTGAAATAGAACGAGGAAGAAGAGGTGACAGGGCACTGTTTCCCGGACGTTGCCGAAGAAGATCTGGTGATCTGGTCTCGCCGAAGCCGAAGGTAGTCCAGCAAAGAAAGCCTTCTGGTTCATCGTAGAAGACGGCCCAGATCCCTATTGATCGATCTCGTCCGTGGTTGCCGAAGATTGCCGGAAAAGAAACGACCCGCAGCTCTTCGTCGGACTGCAAAAATCTCACAGGAGAAGCGTCGTGCGTGGCCAGAGTGGAAGAAGATAGTAGGAAGGGGGTGGTTTGGGTTCTGTATTCTCTGTTTGTAGACCGACGAGCCGCCGTCCCGCAGCTGCCATGCCATCGCCAGACTCGAGCAATGAGTGTTACTGTCGTGCCATCGCCGTCCCGCTACTGCCGTGCCATCGCTAGTCCTCGATTTCTGGTTGCAGAAACCAGAACTCAAAGAAGAAGATGACCTAAGCTTTTCGCCCAGGCCAGGTTGGTTCCCTCCGGGTTGGGTTTTGACCTGACCCATTCCAGAAGTTCATTAGCTAGGTCAATCAAGGTCTGGATTTTTGCAATAGGTTCCAGGTCAGGTCTGACCCGCTCAGCCTAGAAGCCTAGTAGCATTTACTAACATGATGATTGGAATCCACCATCGCCGTTGATGTTACCGGAGAAGAAAGGCAGCGGGGCCCGAGTTTATCTGTGTTTCTGTGAAATTTATGTGTTTTCGTACAATTTATCTGAGTTTTTTTGAAATTTATCTGCATTTTGGTGATATTTATCTGTGTTTTTGTCAAAGTTATCTGTGTTTTTGTCAAATTTATCTGTGTTTTTGTCGAAGTTAACTCTGTTTTTGGCAAATTCACCTGAGTTTTTTTAAAATTTATTTGAGTTTTTTGGCAAATCTATTTGCGGTTTTTGAAATCTATTTATGTATTTTAATGTTATTTGCGTCTTTTGAAATTTATTTGTCTTTTTAAATTTATTGCATTTTTTGAAATTATTGCATTTTTTAAAATTTATTTTCGTTATTTTAAATTTATTTGCATTTTTTAAATTTTCTTTGGATCTTTTGAGATTTATTTGAGTCTTTTGAAATTTATTTACATTTTTTTGAAATTTTTTGAATATTTTGAAACTTATTTGCATCTTTTTAAATTTATCTGTGTTCTTTGATTATATATTGATTTTTCTTAAATTTATTGCATTTTTTAAATTTTATTTTCGTTATTTTGAAATTTATTTATGAGTTTTTAGAATTTATTTGAAAATCTGGGGATTCCATTAATCGTGGGCAATTAAATATAGTGGGTCATTATTAATGGGATATCCCACCAATCATGGGATATGATTTAAATAAAGGGTAAAGTAGACATTTCAGGTATGAAAAAGTGTGAGAGGGACCTTTGGCTGCATAACATTTTTTTGTAGACTGTTTGCAACAAAATCACAATTTGAGGGACTCCCGGCCGAAACACCTTTTTTTTTCCCCTTATTGTTCAAGGTTTGTAGCGGCGCCATCCAAGGATGAAAAAAGCGGCCGCCACGTAGCGTGTCGGCTGATATATCGCCCGCCACGCCACGGCCGAAATATCGGCCGTCGCACCCGTGGCGGCCCGTAGCGGCCGCTACGCAATACCGTGGCAGGGGGTATAAAACCCCTTTTTTGGACGAGAAACCCATCTTCTTCTTCTCTTGCTGCTGTGTTTTCTTCCTCTTTTCTATTTTCTTCCTCCTAAGTGGTCCCAAGTGTCTCATAAGTGGATTTTCTCAAGATTTCTTGCCACCAAATCACCAACATTCAACTATTCAAAGGATTTTAAAGATTCTAAACAAGAATCTTCATCTAGGTATGTGACTTTTTTTCAACTTTTGAGATTATCACTCTCTAACTACTAGTCTACTATAAATCACATTATAATGGCATCATTGGCTTGTTTTATTGTAGATCCATGCATCCTTTTGATCTTGTATGCATATCTTTTGTTTTTTTTTTTTTTTTTAAATATTGTTATTTTTATTTTCGGATTTAAGTTATTTAAAAAAAACCATTATCACTTATGGAAAACTCATGAAACAACTGGAAAATAGCTTCATATTGTTATATCTATGTTTCCCATAGATCATTCCAACATATAATGCTTGTTTTTCAATTTTTTCCTTTTTTTATTTTCGGATTTTTTTATATTTGTAAACAAAATTTATTTTTAGCAATTGAATGCCAATCAAATGTCTTGAAAAGGGCTCCTAGATTATAGATCTATGTTTGCCATAGATCATTCCAACATATAATGCTTGTTTTTCAATTTTTTTTCTTTTTTTATTTTCGGATTTTTTTATATTTGTAAAAAAAATTATTTTTAGTAATTGAATGCCAATCAAATGTCTTGAAAAGGGCTCCTAGATTATAGATCTATGTTTCCCATAGATCATTCCAACATATAATGCTTGTTTTTCAATTTTTCTCCTTTTTTTATCTTCGGATTTCTTTTATTTTTGTAAAAAAAATTATTTTTAGTAATTGAATGCCAATCAAATGTCTTGAAAAGGGCTTCTAAATTATAGATCTATGTTTCCCATAGATCATTCCAACATATAATACCTATTTTTCAATTTTTTTCCTTTTTTTATTTTCGGATTTTTTTATTTTTGTAAAAAAGAATATTTTTAGTAATTGAATGCCAATTAAATGTCAAGAGAATGATTCTTAAGTGTTAGATATATGTTTCCTCTAATATGTTTTTTTTTTTTGTTTTTATAATTTTTAACATACTACTTGTTCATTATTTTCGGATTTTTTTATTTTTGTAAAACAAAAATTATTTTTAGTAATGGAATGCCAATTAAATGTCAAGAGAATGATTCTTAAGTGCTAGATATATGTTTCCTCTAACATGTTTTGTTGTTTTTTTAATTTTTAACATACTACTTGTTCATATTTATAGGTATTCAGTCTTCTATTGTGCATTTGTGTTTGCCAATTAATTTTTGAAAATGCCTCGTGATATTGATCCCGCATGGAGCTTTGGTGAGGCAGTTGAGAACAACAGGTTAAAAATCAAATGCAAGTTTGTGGGAAAGTGACCAATGGGGGCATTACAATATTCAAGCACCATTTGGGCCACATTTCTGGCAATGTTCTTGGCTGTGTCGAAGCACCAAAGGAAGTCAGGGAACAAATGAAAGCTTTGGTTGGCCAAAGCAAAACTAGAAAAGTAGAGATAAAAGAAAAGAGGCAGCAAGATGTTGATGCTGCCTGTTATGATGTATTTGGGGATGAAGGTTTTGATGATGAAGATGCACAGATGGAGGCTGCACGCCGAGAGTCATCATGAGTCACCAAGAAGAATACGAACGTCGTGCATTTGCTGGAAGCAGCAAAAATTATGATGCAGGGGGCTCATTTCCTGTGCCAAGCAGGGGCAAGGGCATTGCGGGGTCAATGCGTAGGGCATTTAGCACCCGGGAACGGGATGTTGATGTAGAAATTATTTCTACTAAAAGAGCAGCTCCTCCCTTTGTTGATCCTCTAGCACATAGAAAAGAGGGAGCTAAACAACCAAATATATCAAGTGTTATGAAAGGAGTAATGAAGTCTGCAAGAGATAGGTTAGCCAAAGCTACAGCAAAATGGCTAATTCACAATAACATACCACCTATAGCAATAGATTCCCCTTATTTCCAAACAATTCTTGATGTTGCCACCGAAGCTGGGCGGGGAATACAGTCGCCCTCTATTTATGATGTGGGCACTAAACATCTCGAAGAGGAATATAAAGAAATAAAGGCATGGGTGGAGACCTTTAGGCCCATGTGGCAACAGAATGGAGTCACCATTATGTGTGATGGGTGGACCAGCGCACACAAACACAATTAAAAAACTTTTTGGTACATTCAGTCTCTGGGTGTGTCTTTGTGAAGTCCGTGGATGCATCTGAGCATAGACGGACAACTAAATATATATACACTCTTATGGACAAGGTTGTAGAGACTGTGGGAGAGGAGCATGTTGTACAGATGGTTACAGATAATAGCGCCAATTTCAAGGCAGCCGGTATGATGTTGGAGAAAAAGAGGCCTCATCTGTTTTGGACTCCATGTGCAGCACACTGTATAGATCTCATTATGGAAGAGATTGGAAGGAAGAAGAAAATTGCTGAAGTTATCAAGGCATGTAGAAGCATTACCAGATTTATTTATGATCATTCATGGCTTTTGAGCTTGATGAAAAGATTCACAAATAACCATGCCTTGATTCGTCCGGGATCAACTAGGTTTGCTACCCATTTTATTGCGATGAATAGCCTTGTAAGGTTTAGAACAGAGCTGATTCAGATGTTTGCATCAGAAGAATGGCTTCGTTCGAAGTGGGGCAATGCAACAAGTGGTCCGGAATTTGAGATCCCTAACTTGATGAGGGACAATAAGTTTTGGAAGAAAGTGTCTAATTTATTAAAGGTTTATGAGCCTTTAGTTAGAGTGTTGCGGCTTGTAGATGGTGATGACAAGCCAACAATGGGATATACATATATGAAGCAATGGATCGGGCTAAGCAAGCTATCATGGAAAATGTTAGATATCATGAAGAATACATACAGATTATTGAAAGACGGTGGGCTGACCAGCTGCACCATCCATTGCATGCTGCAGGTACTCAATAGTTATATCTATATTTGATGCTTTTAAAGCAAACTATCATTCTTTGATTGATGTTTAATCATTTTGCATTTCAACTTGTTTTCAATGTAGGTTATTTCCTTAATCCCGAATTCTACTACCCCAATGCCCAACAACACAACGATGTAATAGAGACGGAGTTGAGGGTAGGATTAAGGCAAGTGTTGAGAAAATTATTAGGAATTGACGATTCCATCAACGCCATTCAAGAGGTGAGTTAGTGATTGAGATTTGAGATGACATATGTATATGCAGATATGCTTAAGATAGGTTCGTTAAACCTTTAATGATTTATTCCTAATTTTCACATTGTAGATATCTACATACACACAAAGGAGAGGAGGCTTTGCTGACCCAATCACACAAAGGGCGATTGGAAAAATGCCACCTGGTATGAATATGATAACAAAAGACCCAATCACCCAACCTAATAGTCTTTTGTTATTTATCTCTCAATTGATTGGAATGACTTAAGGAATATCTAATTTTCTTTGTTTATTTTGAATCTTAGCTGATTGGTGGATGAATTTTGGAGAGGATACTCCAAATCTAAGGAAAGCAGCTGTTCGCATCCTTAGTCAAGTTACAACTTCATCAAACTGTGAAAGGAATTGGAGCACTTTCTCCTTGATCCACACAAAGTCCAGGAATCGGCTTACCATGCAAAAACTCAACAAGCTTGTGTATTGTCATTACAATTTAAAGTTGAGAAACAGAACGAGAGAAAGGAAGGCAAGGGATAGTCCGAACTATTGTCCTATTAGTTTGGATCACATATTCAGAGAGGACGATCCCTTGCTCCCATGGATAGCCGAGATAGAGGATCCATTGCTAGATTCAAATCCGGGCTTTCAGGAGGAGGTTAGAGATTTGCTTGATGAAGAAATGGATGAGGCAGAGGGTGCCCCATTGGAGGAGAAGGCACAAGTGCACAGCCGCACCCACAATCTAGAGGGAAAGAACTTGCTAGTCCTGCTCATGTTGTGTCATCTTCTGAGAGGACGAGTACCACCGCCTCTTCGAGTAGCCATGGTGGAGGAGATGGGGGAGATGGAGCAGGAGACACTAGTGGGACAGGTGCTACTAGTGAATACTACCAACATGATCAGGAAGATGACATTCCTGTAGAGGTACAAGACTTTCCGGAAAGAATGGAAGGAAATCGTGGTTATCAACGGCGTCGAAGAGTCTCACCACCTCTTCCACATGTTCCTGGAGGTAGTAGTAATGAACAAGGAAATATGGGTGGACGTGTTGGAGGACAACAAGCAGCATCATGGACTGGTTCGTGGAACCCTAGTTACAGTGGAGAAGGACCCTCGCAGTATTTTCCATATGGTCAACTGCAATAAGGAGACGAACAGTCTTCTATTTCAGGGTCCTACTCATATGGTGACTACGGTGAAACACAATATAATAGATATCCACCTCCACCTGCACCAAGTTATGATGATCAAGGCCATGCGGCTACCACCTTCTTTGGATTGGTGGATCCCAATTTTTATCAATATCAAATGCAATATGATGCCAATATAAATGATAATGCAGATGGGGATGAGGATAACAGTGCCTTGAATCTTGGTAGACGATCTTTTTTGTGGTGACCAAGGTATTCCTAGTTCTTACTTCCTTCACTTACTCTCTACTCTGTCATTTCTAAATTGGTGTTGATTGTTGATTGATGTTTATTTTGATCACTTCATAGTTCATTCACTTGATTGAATTTGAACCTTGAATGTTGAAGTATTGATATTTGATATTTTGATTGTTCAATATTCACTAATGAGTAATGAGTAATTGAGTAATGACCTAACTCTTAAGTCTTATGCAATTATGCCTTTATTTCATGTTCTACTTTTTTTTTATGAGCTTTCCATTACTTTCTAAGTTAGTATGACTAAGAAACATGAATACATGTGAAAAAACTAATAATTACTACTATTTTCTATTTATACAGCGATACAGGACTTCATATATTGAGGGCACCGCTACACCCCCTTTTCTTACTTACTTTTGCAAAAGAATCACATATTCTTTCATTTTACAATTTTCTGGATTTTCTGGAATTTTTTCAGATTTCTTGGGCGATTATTTCAAATCGCACCGCTACGCCGCTACGCATCCCCGCTACGCTACGTATCCCCCGCTTCGTAGTGTTTTGGCGGCGGGCCGCTACGTCCGCCGCTACCGCTATTTTCATCCTTGGCGCCATCGTAACGTGACGGCCTATATCGGCCGCTACGCGATACGGGCCACTACGGTGCGATACCCGATTTTTCCCAAATAGCGTGGCGGCGACTGCCGCCACGGCCGATATATCGGCCGCTACATCGATATTTTCATCCATGGATTTAACGGCCCCTCGGTCATTGGGTTGTGTGAAAATATTTTTGACGCACTCTAACCAATCCATAAATTCATCTGCTTTCAATTTTCCATCATATTTAGGAATTACAAGTTTAATCTCTAAATCTCAATCAACATTGTTTGCTGGTCGATCTTTTTTATTCCGAATATTTCCCACATCACCTCGGTAATTATTTGCTCGCTGATTTTTTTTTTTAATTTGTTATTTGGGTATCCATCCTCACAAGAGTTTCTTAGAGTTGAGCAATTGTTATCGATAATTGAGCAACAATTCCAAATAATTCTGCAACGGTTCCGGTTAATTCCTCCATGGACGTGGATGAGGACTCCACTTCTATATGCTTCTTGGGAGGCATATTTTTTATACAATTAAAAAAATTTGACCAACCTGATGTGTAGATATGCTCTTCACTAAAGCACAAGTGAAAACGGATCTGAAACTCGACTTCAGATGAGCCCTGATATTGCAAAAGGAAGCTCAACCGTCCAAAGTTAGTCAAACTGAACTTTGACTGTCACTTGTTGATATCACAAAGGATGTCAGGCAGCAACTGCGCTTCTGGCTGGGCTTGGATCTTCAACTGTGGTGGGTCAAATTAGGTCGATTCTGGAAATCAGGCCCACCCAATCTGGATTTCGCCTGGTCCAAAATCAACCCAAAGCACTTTGGGTTTAGTATGGTTCATCTTGTCTAGTGTAAGATTAAGATGGAATAACTATTAAGAAATTTGAAAAAGGGCTACTCAGTCTAAAAGATGGAACTTGATGAATCTAGGCTTGAGATAAAATGTAATTTTCCCTCATTGAATCTTGTGTGACTAGGGCATTGTCTAGATGAAGTTTCCTGTGAAATCTTGAGTTGGCACCACTCCACTGTTCTAAATCCAACACAGGTGGGACGTTGATGTGTAAGGACTCCTTGACCAATTTATAACTAACTGCAATTTAGTCTCTGGATAAAAAGTGATCAAAATGTCACTTCGGCACCATACCTGATGCTTTTCTTGATAAACATATATATTAAATTCCTATAAGGAATCTTGGGTACCAGCGCTTTCATCTTGACTTGCTCCCTGCCACAATTATGCGAGGGTTGATAGTGATGTATGGATGATTTAGCCTGTGCGGACTGCCATACTTTCCTTAGGATGTTGATTCTTGTATAATGTATATAGAACCTGTCATTCATGCTTTCCCTTTATAAGTCATTACTCTAGCACAATTTTGCATTGCTAACCCTATCATTGAAATTCTATAAATTATTCGTGTCTTTATTCTACTTCGGACTTGTATGAATTGAGTATTTATGGAATGTTTCCTTGCTATTCATAAACCTCACTGCTATATTTGGTGCTTGTAGGTGACAAACCCACAAACGAGAATCAGGAGGGAAAATGCGGTCGATAAGGAACCATAAGGGTACCAAGAGTGGGGCACAAATGATGTAGTCTAGGGACTTCGTCATCAGATAGTTTGATCAGTTTCTTTTCATTATGATATTTTAATAGGGCCCTTGGTTTGGTTAGGATTTTATTAGTTGAGTTATATTTCTTCATTTGACATTGTTAACATTTTTTGAAAGCTTGGAATTCTACCTTGCTTTATAATGATGCCTGCTTTATGAATAGCATTTATAAAGTATCCGCTGCAAATGTAACGAATGTGACCTAATCTCATATTTGCGAACTTTAATTTTTATTGATTGCGACTCAAAAGGCGGACATCTTTGGGAATATGGGTTTTGGGGCGTGACAATACACTATAGAATAAGATAGATGAATGAAAATATTCATATCAAATTCTGTTACTTTTACTATCCTTTTAGGTTCCATTTATGTATATCAACAAGAGATAAGCATCGTCTTGAAAAATAGTTCTGATGTTCATTCGCACCTGGCAATGCTTTACTTGGTTTCTTCTTCAGTAAGAAATCCCTTTCACAGCCAAAAGAGACTGATGCAATCTCTGGAGTGGGACCATACAATTTTTCATCATCAGAATGCCAAGCCACATAGTCTGAGCCACTCTTGTATCGATTCAAGAGTACGCTATTGAAACTACTCCCAGGAAGCGCTTCATGAACCTAGAGTGCCAGTAAAGTAAGTCAGCAACCCACAAAAATACAGGGAGGCGTGCCAGTGAAAGAGAAATGGTCATGGTGATGGTGGGACAATGATGATAGTTAAGCCCATGAGTTCTGCTACTCATTCCAAAAGACTCGTCCCTGTAATTCAGCAGTAATTTTATAAAGATTTGATCTGGACAAAGAAAAAACCAGGCAGCTGCATCAGCCAAGATGCATGTTTTTATAACATCTGAGCCATCATGAAGACTCCTAGGTGCATCTTCCATTGACACCATCAAATCCTTAACCACTATTATTTACCTGATATTGGCTGTAACAACTCATAAATAATATAAAAAAAAAAATTGCAAACAAGAGTTCTTACTGCATCCAAGATGATTTTCAGTGGAGGAAAATCATCCCAAGAATAAACGCGTGGCTGATATCCACTGTATCTGAGTTCTGGCAAACCTTCACTGGCAATGTAGCATATGTCTCTTTGCTGCAGAAGATGAAGATATATCAAAAACTCCTACACATAGTTTTTTTTTTTTCTTTTTTCTTTTTTTTTTTACTTTCCTTTTCCCATGGCCACAAATTAGACTAATATATTGTTACTGCTTTGAACAATTTCAGTTCTGCAATAGTAACAGTCTATCCAGAATCAAGTCACCATGATGTGTTGCTCAAATTGAATGATTGCTTCAGGCATAAACTTGAGCAAAAGGTTAAAACTTCGGTGAAAACAAAATAAAGTCCACCTGATTAGCACATTAAGGCACTTTAAGTCCTGTATGCAAGTTTGAAAGAACAATGATTAATTGAACACCAAAAATATATGCATAACCCTACATGTAACATTGAAAGTAATCTAAATAAATTATAGTACATAGTATTTTAATCGGTAACATGACTTGAACATCCAACCTTGTTTGCAATAGTGAGCACTGTTTGATAACCACGGGTTTTTTTCACAGTACCACATATCATGTAGCCTCAAAATCATGATGCCGATAAAGTCATCATCAAGAGTTTCCCAAGGAGAACCCAAAAACACATCGTTAGAGGGTTCGTGAGAAATTTTCAATTTGAAAATGTATAAAATGCAAGAGTTGTAACACTCCAAGCCATTGTACAAAAAATTGAAATAGTATCACAAATTGTTTAAGGGGATGAATCGATTCGTACAGTGAATTGTATCATGAATAGTAGAATTTTGCTATTTTCTTATAAAAATGAACTAATTATAAAATTTTGAAAAAAAAACTATCCATAACAGTACAAATACAATGACAAATAAGATTACGATGCAATCATATGAAAATATTATTGACATACATTAATATATCATAAAATATGTGTGTAAATAGTTAATTATGTTTAAGTTATCAATGTTACTAGGAAAAATAAACAGGTTTCATTTTTTTTGCTCTCCTCAAATCAAAGAATAAAAATAAAAAACCAAATCATCAATCTTATATTTTTAGGATTTCCAAAGGCTGAAAAAAAAAACACATAAAGAAAAAAAATTACAGGATAAAACCCTATACGTACAGTCAAATGCTTCTTCCTTAATCTCTAAAACCTCCCCAAAAATGCAAAAATTATTAAGAGGCTTCTTTAACCACTACATAATGATGGCGCAGCCACGATCAAGGTGAAGATCTACACCTCTGACGGTGAGATCGAGCCCTAAGATCACTTACGGGAAAATACCCAAAAGGCAACGAGAACAATTCTGAATTTTATTAAGAATATAGAATACTTACAATAAAGAACTCCTCTCTATTTATAATAGAGGAAGACTAAATAAGGAAAAATCCTAATTACTGCATGATTGCTAAATTACTCTAATTAATCTCTAACATAATCAAATCAAATATTCTCTTAACAAATTTAAACCAATCTAATTACGGAAAACACTTAATGGGAAGACTCCTTGGTGGGGTCCACTACGAGCCCTCTTCTTCTTGGATCTCACTGCATCACATAACCTCTTAAAAATAGAAATGCTAACAGAAAAGGAAGAAGGAAAGAAGGAAAGAAGGAAAAAGGTAAAAGATTATTACATTAACCTCTTGGCTGTGGATTTTTGCTTAGGCGAGTCACTTGAATCGAAAGATTTGATGAAAGTATCAAGTCATAAATTGCACACCTAAATCCTATGATTCACCTGTAAATGAAACCGTTGCATTGATACAAATCGTTTTATTTAGGATTCAATGTGAATTGTAGGACCCAAGGTACGAATAATAGGATTGTGACAACAGTCATTGTCAATATGTATTGTCCAAGGACATAAGGTTTCCAACATATCCCCATGGCAATCTAGTTATTGCAGCAAAGGTGTGTACATATGGAGAAAAAGATGATAGAATCAAACAACTATAGAAGCCGTCTGAGCCATACTGCAGTACTAGAGGACCCTTTACAACAGACAACAGAACTGTAAAAGAAGATGGCTTAGGCACTGGATTCTGGAGCAGCTTTTATTTTATTTTCTTGTAATGATATCTAATTTCGTACTTTTCTAAGGGATAAGAATGATTCCAATAAAAATAAAAAAAGTAATGAAGTGATAATTGGAAACACCATCGACCTGTAACAATTTTCTTATGCTTCATTTTAAGTTGTTTAAGCCTTGAGGGGGTACCACTGTCAGTAGAAGAATATTTACGGTCAGATTTAAATGTCGCTTTGAGAAAGGAGATAGAAGCATGGGATTTAATTACTAATGAGGCTTTCTGTTTAATACACTAAGTTGATTAGTAAGCAGCGAACATCTTCAATGTTGTAGGGAATTAAACAAAAAGAAGTAGACAAAAGAGTAAACTCTTGCTTTCTTCCTCTCGCACAGACTAGAGAGTTATTTGGGATTTGTTTATTCATATATTTGCCACACCTGATCTCATTTTTCTGGTATGTTCTTAATTAACTGTTTAGAAAAGGCTTCGTTGCATAGAAACATTCAAACTTTGTGTTTATACTTCATATCCTACAATGAAGCATGGATTTGCCTATGAACTTGCATTGCCTGTTACAAGACTAAATCAAAACTAGAATTGCGTGTTGATGTTGAACAGAGGCAGCTTGATCGACTGTTAAGTTCAAGGCCAATCGAGCATCATCTCTGATCATCCAGCTCATCTTCTACACCAAATGAGTTCACTTACCTCCAACCATCTGTCTATAATCTGATTGAATCCACTGGATTTTGTCTTACATGACTCTAGACAACGTCTCAGATCAGAGCATTTCAGCTGAAAAGTGAATCTTGCATTATTAAACTGGGTTCTAAAAATGGGCACTTGATTAAATCCAATATAGAGTTGCAAGGGATCATGGTTTTTCCTATTCAATTCAATCCATGATCAGGATGATATATTGGGCTGTGACATTTGGATTGGAGGATGTCCTTGAAATTATTAATCACCCTGGTAGTGAATGAATCAGTGTTCTGCTGTTGGTGCATCAGGATCTTATCTCTTCTATAGTGAAACAGCAGATCGGTTAGAGGAATTTCAGTATTTCATACCGTAGCTAGTGAGCGGCAATTTGTCTGCAGTAATATTCCAATTAAGGAAACTCTGATGAGAAATTGAGAATAGATAAGCAAAAGAGGGGGTTTCGGCCTTTCTTGTTTTTGATGTGTATGTTACTTACTATAACCAAAGCGAATCCGACATAAGATAAATATGGTTTTAGCTGCTGGCGGCGCCATAGTTCTAGCAGCCTGGGATCATTTATCTGCTAAAAAAGAAAGGTTTTCATACACACTGAGGAATCAGCACTACAGAAAAGTGGAAAAATCTACAAATGGGGATTCCCCATTTATAGATTACTTCCCATTTCTCCACCTAGTGGAGATTCCCAACTTATTATTTCCTCCTCAACCAAATGGGGCATTAGTGTTGGTGCAAATAAGGACAAACGCCTCCTTGGAAGCATGGAGTTCATAATAATCCAGAGCTATTATACAATTCTAAAAAAAAAAAAAAAAAAGACCCAATTGTATAGCAGGACTCCATGCATCCATCCAAACAAGAAAAAAAGGAAACGGAATGCATGTTTTTTATGAAGATTTTAAAAAGAGCAGTGAGATTTTCTTTGAGGAGGAAAGAGAGACCTGGGTGCAAGATCGGCCGAAGACGCGTAAGGAAGGGCGAGTCCAGGGGATCTTCTTGTCCAAGTAACCCAACCATTTCCAGGATTCATCGCAAGGAAGGAATCGAGAAATGTAGATAACTTCGCTGCCGTTTCCAAGATCAAGAATCCGCTTTCTTCCCTTATCGTTAGGGTTAGGGTTCGTTGTCAGTTCAAACCCTAAAGGAGATCGGGAATTCATGGCGGGAGAGAGCTAGCGAAAACCTTTTTTTATGATAAAGCAGAAGGATATACGTCCAAGTTTGAGACCATTTTATACGAGTCCGATGGCGTTGGAATCCTCTCCCTTCAGGGAACAAATTATCCTCGGGGCCAGTTTGCCACTTTATTAACAGGGGCATTCGGCGACTGGTGAATATATCACTTTATTATCTTAGGTCTTAAAAAAAATAAAATAAATAAAGTCCCTCTCACACTTATTCATACCTAAAATAATCAATTTGCCTATATCTTTAAGTAACTCAAACCGTCACAAAGTTGCGTCAGCCGTTTGTTCCTTTCTGGTACGTGTCCCGAGAGAAGAATGAAACGGCAGCACATGGGTTCGTCTTCCTCTTTATCCTGATGATGCACGGAACTCGAGACGTGATGAGAAAAACACAAAAGAAAACAAGACGTGTTCTCTTTTTGCTTTTCCTGATGGCGCGCGGAACTCGAGGCAACCAAAGAAGTAAATGGGTAGATTTCTCCCTTGCTGATGACGTACTCACGATTTATGTGCCCAACAAGAAAACGCCAGTCATCCTCTTCCTTCCTACGAGTTGCAGAAAACAAAAACGAAGGGCCCTCTGCCCTACGAAAGTCTTCGATCTACTCCGATCTAAATCGTGACTTCATGATTCAAACCGTCGAAACGCACGGTACCAAGTTCTGATACCAAGTGGTATTCGTGCCAAGTGGGAGATTATAGGATAGAGAGTGAGGACTGGTGAGGGAGAGGAGATAGACGAGCTTAGTTGCAGGTTTTACTAAGAAGGGAATTTATCTGAGTTTTATATATAGTTTATCTGAGTTTTTGACAAATTTATCTGAATTTTGACAAATTTATCTGAATTTTTGTGAAATTTAACCGAGTTCTATTCAGATAAATTTATTTCAGAACTCAGATAAATTTGACAGAAACTCAGATAAACTTCACAGAACTCAGAAAAACTTGCCTGAAACTTAGATAAATTTGACAAAAAATCAACCTAACCTGACCCGAACTAATATAGAACTCCAACTTTTGTAGCATAGGTGATTAATTGAGTTTATAAAACAATCATGGCCTTTTCCTAATTTCTATAAACTCAAGGGCAAGGTGAACAATTAAAATCTCCAGTCACATCTTAAACTCACAAATGCGAATCCCACTCAAAAAACAGTGGCTCGCACTAATACCCACTGCCAAAGCTTTGATCTTTCAAACAAAACATGACTAATCTCAATTATACCTAACCAAACCACCCCCTCTTCTGGTCAATGAATCCTCTTCATTTTCTTATTTCTATAAGAAGACCACCCAACTCCTGCCCTGCTCTAACATATGCCTTGGTCGTCCTCAACCAACACCTCCCTCGCTTCACTCCTCTCCTATGGAAGCACGGTATCTCCATCCATTTCCTTTCCTTCTCTTCTACTGTTTTTTTTTATTGTATAACCCTCCACGTGGCGCTAAATCCAGGCCATTCACGTGAAGAGCAATCTGGAGGCCGGAGGCACGTCAATGATGATCTCCTTCTCGGTGGGCTTCTTCTCCCCTCTAATGGCAATCAGGTAGCTCCAACCCACCCACCCGATCCATCCGGCAATGTACAGGAACAAAATGCCAGGGGTGATGAACTCGCCCCAGTGCCTCTGATCGCTGCTCACAATCAGGTGAGGCAGCCCATCTGAGCCATACAGCAGCCCCTGCTTGCCATAATTCTCGAACCGCCTCTTCGTCTTCTCCATGGTGACCTTGATGGCCAAAGCAGGGGCCGAGTCAGACGCATAGAGCTTGAGTGAAGATTCGAGCTTCTTTAGAGATTGAGCAGAGGCAATTTTGTCCTACAAAATCAAAACATGTGGGATCAGGGACCTAAAGCTGGAAAGAGTCTAGCTAAGTGGACCAGAGCCCTTAAAAAGTATTTCCTTGGACTGGAGGCTCGAAACAATGACTTATAGGGACCTTTCGCTAATTTTACCTTATTATTAATTAATATACATTATAAGTAAAAGTAAGATTTTCATGATGACACATTAAAAACACCTTAATTTAATACTTTATCCGTTTAAAAAAAGTCAAAAAACAACTACCTTTATCCACTAAAATATATAAAAAAAACTCCACTTTCCTATACAAAAAGAAAAAAAGATTCCATAACAAACAACAAAAAATAAGATACCATCATAACTCACTTATATTTATTTTTCTTCAAAATCAATTTTACTTCACTTGATTCTATTAGTAGAGTTGCCAAACTAACCCGTAAGAGCATGTTTGGTAACAGGCGAGGAATCTATAGATCTGATGATTCTTCACTACCACTGGAACAAGGATTCCTCGTTGGAGATTTGTATAGTTGAAAATCTCAAATTGATCTGATGAGTAAACTTGCTAAATTTAACAGCCTAACCATTTTTTACCTCCTTAAAGGGGGTGATGGTTTAGATTGTGAAAATGAAGCCCACAAGAATCCATAAACGATCATTTTTTGGTTTAGACTATCTTGTGTATATCTCAAAATCCATGATAAATTAATGTATGAAAAAGTCCATTGTAATGGACATATTTTATTCGCTATAGATCCACCTTTCAACGCGACTGTGGAGAGCAAAAATTCGATGGAGTATCCTGGGAAGCAGGGATTCTTCATTAGCAAGTGGTTTGGCACTGTAGCAATTGGAGAATGAGTGAAACTTGCGCCGGAACAAAACATGAAAAATCATGGGAAATCATCTGCAAGGATGGTTATCAAACATGCCCCCGAGGATTTTGGGAACATTCTATACAAGGGAGGGCAATCGTTCACAGTTGTTTAGATTTTCAATAGTCCATTCTTCCACTTGGGAGAATCATGAGTGAGGCACTTAGGGCTCATTTGTGCAACCGTATTTCATGGAAAAAAGTGTGGTGTAGACATGAAAATTTGAGAAGGGGAAAAAAAAGAATCTCCAAAAGCATGAAAAATGGATTCTGTAGAAAACCAAAGATTCCATGAAAATTGAAGAATCGAGGAAAATGACTTTCTTAAGGCAAAAGATTATTAAAAAAACAAGTCCAAAACTAAAAAAGAAAGAAAGAAAAGGACTCGAGTTGCATAAAAATCAGAGATTGGAAGATCGAGACAAGTAGAAAAATACTACAATCTGATGCGGGTATCGAGACAAGTAGAAAAATACTACAGCCTTGATGCGGGTATAATGCTCCAGATCAAAAATTTTCAAAACTCTGAGGGGCAGTCAAAGATGCCAAATTGGGTATGGACATACACCCATGCCCCGAAAATCCAAATATCCATACTATGAATGCTTTTTGATGGACCGCGCATTCATCTGCTCGGATGCTACCGAGGTCGGCGGACGTGGGAGTCCGTTTGGTACGACCCTTTCGCGCCAGGAGGGCAGAGAACGTGCATCAACATTTTTTTGTGTGTGGATGTGCTAGATTTCTATTTTACTTGGAATTGCAAGTGGTGATCCGGAGACCGACCTTCGCAAGTAAAAAGGAAATCAACTTCTTTCAAGTTTTCCATTGCACATATATATAAGAAAAGAGACATTTTCTTGATTTGCAGTGATTTTTTGGCATTTATAGCTGATTTTTGGCGTTTATAGCCAATTTACAATTATTATCAATAATGAAAGACAAGAGTTGTGATTTTTGTCTCTTTTAGAAAAATACAAACTACAATGAAAAGCAAGAAAATGAAGATCTAACTTCTCAGGAGATTGTGGGGGACTCGTTCAGATCGACGGTCGCAAGCCATATGTAGACTTCGCTATCATCCATGCATATGAGAATAGAGGATGCTCTTAATTCACTTGGCTTGACTTCAACCTCAGATTTTTAGAGGGCAAAGACCAAGAGGAGGTCCTATGTCCAATAAAAAGCTAACTAGACGGGCTGAAAAGCCATGTCTAAGCCATTGGAAGCAGAAGGAGAAGGCAAGGACCTTAGGGGGTACCCCCCAAGGGAATTTTGTCACCTTGTAGTGGTGGCCGGTGCAGAACTTTCACAGAGTTTTCTCTGTTTTTCTTTCTCTGGATTTTCTGTGCTTTTTTTCTGATCTGGGATCTCTGTTCGTGGAATAAGTGATATGGAATGCTTTAGAGTGCTCTCCTATTTATAGGTTTTTAGGTAGCCATTTAGGTGGATTTATGAGCTTTAATCACATTTAAGCCGCATTAGAGGAGGAGTTACAAGGTTTAACTCCTTTATTTCATAACTCCTGGCCCTTGGCTTCTGATTGGCCGATGGAGGTTAAGGGCATTTAATCGCCTTTAATCACCATGATGGGAGGAGCTTCATGGGTTAAATGCCATGAATCAATTGATTTGTAACTCCTGATTGCTTGCTTCTGATTGGGCCGTCTAAAGAAATGAATTAATGACCGCAATAAAGCTAGCCAATTAATTGCATTAAGTGGTCGCCACGCAGTTGAAGAGTCGCGGGCTGAGCCGCGTCTTTTCGGATTTTTCTGGTGATTATCATCGAAGGATCTTCATGTAGATTGACATCGGATGACCATATAACTTCAGGTATTGGTTGCCGACAGCGGGTCGGTGCCATCTGTCCTGTCGATTTCTCGATCGGTCGGGTAGAAAGCATACTTTTTTGGTTGACCAGTTGGCGATCAATGTTGATTTTGATACTCTTGACGATTGACCCGTGATTTTGACGGATGTCGAAGGATTTGGTGCCTCAAAAGTATGAATTTTGGAAAATCCCAGGAGTTGGAAGCTTCGAATCGCGAAAAAAACGACGAAAAATGGGCCTTCTGGGGCGAACCCGGCAACCCGGGGTTCCATAGTCGCCGGCGACACCATGCATAGGGTCGCAGGGGCTGGCGACCCTGGGCCAGGGTTGCAGGGGCCTGCGACCATGCACCAGGTTGCAGGGGCCCCTAGGGGGAATTTTCCCCTTTGGTCCCCGTTTTGAGATCTTTTTCCATTCTTTTTTCTTCTGTATTTTTCCTGACATTTTTGTATATTTGTTGGCCTGATTTCCCTGTAGAAAACTTGATGAGAATCCTTGCATTTTGAAGTGCAAAGTTTTCAATTTTATGGGAAAGTAGAAGTCTTTGTCGCGTAGAGCTGCCGATTTTTCGTCAGAAGCCGAAACTGGGCCAAATGATGTCGGAATGACCTGAAATTTGAGCTGAAGCCTCCTGAGCAATAAATAAGACCAACCATAGGCTTTTCTTCGAGTTTTGAAGCCATTTGGGGTCCTATTGCCGTAGACTTAATTTTATCGCGAAGAAGATGTCGCGCCTCGATGTGTGGTCAACCGATGTCCGATTGACTTGAAATTTGACAGGGAACCTATTGGAGTCATTTTAAGATGATCCACAGGCTCTATCTTGGAAACCATGATCCCGGGGAGCTTCGCAGCCGAGAGGCCTGATTTGGCTTCCGAGAGTCAAAGTATGGTCAAATATTATCGAAATGACCTGAAACTTGACGTGTAGCGCTTTGTAAGCATTTTGAAGCCGTCCATGTGCTCTTTTTGATGAGTGATGGCCTAGGTGGTTCTCGCCTCCAAGAGGCTTGATTTAGCTGTTCGAGGGTTGATGTAGGGTCAAACGTTGTTGGTTTGACTCGAAACTTGACGTGGAGCCTTTTTGATGTATTTTGAGATAATCCATAAGCTCTGATCGAAGATTTGGTGTCTCTGATGCTGTTGCCGTCGAGAGCTCCTGTTTAGCTATTGGAGAAGCGAGGTTAGGCCAAATGATTTTGAAATAGCCCAAAACTTCTTGTGTACTCCTCTTTTGGCTGTCTTGAAGGATCTTGTAGTTTTTGTTTGATTCTGACAAGATTTGATTTTTGGAAGTAGTATTGCCTATTTATGGCAGGCTGTAGCTTCATGTAGCTTTCTTAAATTTGGAGAAGCAAAGTGACACATTTTTTTTGTGTCAACACTTTTCTTAAGGCACAACATACCCCCCCCCCCCAAAGCTAAAAGGCAGCCTATTAGGGGCCATATCTTCCTCGATATATATCGGATCAATATAATCTTAAGGTCTATGGACGTCTACTCAAAAAGACCTTTTTCAACAACATATTGAAAGCAAATATCGGACCGATAGATAAAAAAATAATGAGCAATCGAAGTTTTCATTAGAATACGAAAATGAGGGTTGGGTAAGGGATGCACCCATCTTTGACAAAAATAGTCACTTAGGAGGAGGAAACACACCTCCCCAGTTGATCAAGAATTGAACGTGGGACATGCCCGTCCCACCTAAAAAGAGAAAAGATTAATTTTTCCGGGCCCACATCTCCCCAATAAGGATTGGATCGGGGAGATCCTTGGGCCCTATCATTATCTACTCGAAGAGACCTTTCTAACGATGTATTGTGGGCAAAAATCTGACGGTCGAATCAAAAGTTATTGCAGGTTGAAGATTCTGAAGAAAATATGCTCAGACTGCCCAGATCCCACGAGTGAATAGAAAGTTGGATCTACCTTTGCTTTAGTCGAGCAAGAAATTTGTGAGTTCTATTAGTAGGGAAAGAGATTTTGAGTCTTCTATTAATCAAGCGACACCTATATTTGAACTGAGGATAAAGGATTTGCAGTCCCTAGCCTTACCACTCTCCCATGCCACCAAAACAATACAACCCATATGAAGTCGTAATGTGAGTGGATTGTATCCATTAGGCAAAACATGGGTTTGATCAAGATTTGTTTCTCCGGAGTACCAAAAGTGAGCGTGATGTCGTTATGAACATAGAGTCCTAATAAAAATCACAAAAAAGGAGTCTTAGGCATGGGAGAGCCCTCCCCCATACATGGAAAGTCCATTTGGGTGTGGGGAGGACTGGTTCTATGCACATGAAAGGCATGGAACAACTTAGTTACTTGCTTAGAAGATTGGTAGCAAGCTTCAAAAGACTATAACTCCTTCAATATAGTTCTAATCGGGCCAATCTTAGAGTAAGGTATCTACTCAACAAGAGCCTTTTGAAGATATGTAGAACATCAAAATTCGATGAACGGATCAAAAGTTATCGTCCAGACCGCCCAGATTAAAATTCTACCTTTGCTTTTGTCGAGCAAGAAATTTATGAGTTCTATTAGTAGGGAAGGAGATTTTGAGTCTTCTGTTAATCAAGCGACAACCAGATTTGAACTGTGGAGAAAGGATTTGTAGTCCCCCGGACGGATCAAAAGTTATCGCAGTTCAAAGATTACAAAGAGAAACATGGGGAAAAGTGTTGGGCGTGAAATGACTAGTTTTCATGCCCCAAGATGAGTATGTGGAATGCTCTAAACCCACGCCCAAGCTGGTGTGGACTGACTCCATTCCACACCTGGGCTGGGTGTGGGATCATGATGACTTAGGCATAGAACACCATTGTTTCCCACCTAAGAACATGTCGATCAAATTCAAAAGCTTATATCACCCTTAATACAACTTCAATCAGGTATCTACTTGAAGGTAGCTTTCCAATAATAGGTAGAACAACAAGCTTTAATGATTAGATCAGAATTTATAGCAATTTGAAAGTTAGCTTTCCATAAATGAATGGAAAAAAATGCATCAGTCATATTTTGAAGAACATATCTCCCTCAATACCGCTCCATTTAGGACATCATAGGTAGCGTTTGGTTCGCTGGAATGGTTGTAAGCGGGAATGGAATGGAGAACGGGATGAGTCTAGAATGGAATGAGGTAGGAATAGTCATTTCCATTTCAGTGTTATGTATACTAAGGAATCAACCCAGTAATAAAATTTTGATTCATGTTTCTGCGTTTGGTACGCTGGAATATGAGTCCCGGAATGGAATAAAATTTACATAAGACTGACCAAAATACACTTGTTAGATTTTTATCTTTGGCTCATTCAACCCAAGACTCTTAATGTATGGATTATATTAATATTCTATAGGTGGGGCCCACACAAGTTCTTCTCTTTATAATCTTATTATTATTATATGAGTGGGGCCTACACAAGTTCTCCTCTTTTATAATCTTATTATTATTATATAAGTGGGGCCCAAGTTATTCTCTTTTAGAAGGATAATAATAATATATATATTATATTATTATTATCTAAGTGAGGCCCACACAAGTTATGTCATTTTGTTCTTAATAATAATAATATTGTATAGATTATATTATTATTATATAGGTGGGGCCCACACAAGTTCTTCTCTTTTATAATCTTATTATGGTAATAATAATAATAATAATAATAATAATAATAATAATGTATAGATTATATTATTATTATATAAGTGGGGCCCACACAAGTTCTTCTCTTTTATAATCTTATAATAATAATAATAATGTATAGATTATATTATTATTCTATAGGTGGGCCCCACATAAGTTCTTCTCTTTTATAATCTTATTATTATTATATAAGTGCGGCCCAAGTTCTTCTCTTTCAAAAGGATAATAATAATAATATATAAATTATATTATTATCTAAGTGGGGCCCACACAAGTTATGTCACTTTGTTCTTAATAATAATGTATAGATTATATTATTATTATATAGGTGGGGCCCACACAAGTTCTTCTCTTTTATAATAGTAGTAGATGTGAAACAAGGGTATTTTGGTCTCAATGAAAAGTTAGAAAGGAATGGAAAGGCCATTCCTTCCCCTCCCCAATGGAATGATGATTCCATCACATAAAGGAATGAAGATTCCGAAGGTAATGGTCATTCCGTCACTTTTTGCGAACCAAACGCGATAATGATCATTCCGTTGGAATGACCATTCCATTTCGACCTTCATTACAGTAAACCAAATGCTACCATAGAGTCTAAAGAAATCTACTCGAACAGAGCTTTTCAACAGTATAACATCTAAATTCGATGGTTGGATCAAAAATAATTGCCATTTGAAGATCACCTATTACAGAAAAAGAAGGCCAGCTGTGGGAAAAACCATCCCATGCCCAACCCATTGTGAAAAGGGACAAAAAGTGAGTTGATTTTCCTTAACAAAGTGGATTTTTATTTGGAAAAATTACACTTTACCACCCTCAACTATCACCCTTTTTCACTTTACCCCCTAAACTTTAAAAAGTATCAATTGACCCCCCCCTAAACTAATCCAATTGCACAGCTATTACCCACTGAGGTCAAAATCGAGTTAAAATAGACGGAATAGAGCAACACGTGACACGCACGTGATCCAGGGCCCACCAGAACACCTTTACCATTACCCCCTGGGGGGCATTTTGTTATAGTTGAAGTGTTTAACGTGGATTTTGGTTAAAGGGGGATAAGGGCATTTTGGGGTTTAGATAAAAATAAAATTGGTAAAGGTGTTCTGGTGGGCCTTGGATCACGTGCGTGTCACGTGTTGCTCTATTCCATCTATTTTAACTCGATTTTGGCCTCAGGCGGTAACGGCCGTGCAATTGGATTAGTTTAGGGGTCAATTGATACTTTTTAAAGTTTAGGGGGTAAAGTGAAAAATGGGTGATAGTTTAGGGTGGTAAAGTGTAATTTTTCCTTTTTATTTCCAATGGGAGGGGTAAGAATGCATGATGCTCCCCTCCCCCCACCAGAGTAAAAATCCATCGGAGCATGAAATCCTCTTGTTGCACAAGTAAGTCCTAGGGCTTGTTTGTTTGCATAGAGTAAATAGGAACTTATGATAAAATTGAAAGAAACTGCGATTCAGATCTGAATATCACTAGCGGAAGACATTCATGGCTAATTTGTAACATGACAGATTTTTAAAAATCTGATTTGGCAGCATAAATCAGCCATAATGATCGCAAAAGAACTCCATGAATTCATGACCAACAAGTGTATAATTGATAAGTCCCTAAAAATGCATAATTTCATTATCATTTTAGAATAATTAAGGACTTATTCTTCAAATCATGCACTGTTTTAGTAGGAAAATCATGATTTTATGTTTTGAGCATCAAAGTTCAAATTCAAGTCAAAATTTATTGAAAAATTGCATTTTTACATACAATCATGAATTTCTATATTTTTGGCATTGGAAGTCATAAAATTCCTCATAACTTTTTGTTCACACATAAAATGATGAATTTTCTTTGCACCATTGATTTAATTAAAGAATATTTTTTTAATAAAATGGTGACATTTTAAGCATCCATTTAGTGTGAATTGGGTGGACCCGCATATTGCATCATTCCCTACCTTTATGATTAGAGTATTCTTTAATCCTTGTTTTTATTTTTTTGTAGGGAATTTCATAAATTGGGACCCGCGAGAGAGAGAAATCAATTGAAGAATTAAAGATGACATCCAAGAGAAGATTGCACACACAAGTGGGGCCCATCATGTGTTCCAATTGATAATACAAATCTGAATCTCAGATTTGGAATTATTTAAGCCAAGATGGAGGACGTTCAAGCTCAAACAATTTAAGGAGATGCATGCTCACAACCATGGCCCACCTCCTTTGCAACTTGGAATGAAATTAAAATTCAACTCCAAGGTGGGACCATGTCAAGTCAATTTTCCAGCCATGAAAAATTCAAGAGAAGAGAAGATCTTGCTAATCAATCCAAGTTAGAAACAAATTCAAAGAGTGCAAGATTTTAGCACTAAGTTGTTAAACTTATCTCCAAAAAGATAGGCCTCAAGATTTGAAGTTTGCAACCCAAGAATTACCCAAGATGTGCCGTCCAACACTTTGCTATCCAAGCTTTGCACGTCCAAAGGAGGAAGGGCCCATCATGTGTTCCCATTGCAAATACAAATCTGGATTTCAATTTTGGGAATATTTTAGCCAAGGTGGAGCATACATTATTGCAGAATTTCCAACATTGCCCTTTACCTCTTTGAGAGAAGATTCTTTGAGAATTCAAGATTTCAAATCTTGAATGCAAAGAAGGCAAGAGGATAAAGGAGTCCTAAAGGCTAGGGAGAAAAAAGAGGAAATAGATAAAGAAAGAAAGATTCAAAAAATGGCATGAGGTGGTACGTCCATGCATAAGGTTCCCAGATTGCACACCCATTCTTAATTGCAAAATTTTCAAATGAGGTGGAAGCCTAAGTATGTTAGGTGTGGCCAAAGAAAAAAGAAAGAAGAGGAAGTCTCCCAAACGGACTCTATAACTTGAGTTCCAAGCCAAGAAACATAAAAAAAAAAAGAAGCCATCAAGATATATAGGCCATCAATTGCAAAAGTGAAGGAACGTCCCCACTCTCCATCATATATTCTCTCATTCCCTTGGACGACCAGCAACTCCATCTTCCCCTTTTTCATTATTTTCCTTCATCTCTCCCTACTTCCATCACTACTTCATCCAAGGTCTTCTCAAAGGCACACCACCACTTGGATTTTTACGCCGTCGCTCCGCCGCCGTTGCTAGCGTTTCTCCATCACCAAACCAGCCATAAATCATCTTCTCTTGCTTGGATTTCAGATCGCAAAACGAGAGACGGTTGGATCGCCGTTCTAGACCGCGAGTCCTTCTCCTCCGTTTAGTGTTTCGGGTGTCTAAGGGTAAGTTTGGATGAACATTATTTTAATTCAAACAATCTTGTAATGGCTATTTGCATGTAATGGGGCTTTCTTTAATGAATCAAGTTCATGGGGTCTTGGTTTTCACCAATGGGTCAACATCGAATGTTTGTGTGTAAGTGACAGTACACACTTGGTGCGGTGGTCTTGGTTTTTATTGATGACATTCGGCAAAGTAGCTATTGCATTATTTTAGAATTAAAATCCATCTTTTTATTCTCTGATTTTATTTTATTTTATTTCTTATTTTTAGGTATCTAAATAATCACTACAAATTGGTTGTTCTAACAACTCTTATGGTGAATGCAGTAATTAGATTAGACTAAGTTTTTAGATTAAGATTTTTATTTCTAATTGTAATTAATATTTCAGACTTATAATTCATTATTTCATGCAAGTAGGATACTTGATTTGTATAGATTTTATTAGGCTAGTACTAGTTTTCAAATAGGACAGGTTTTATTTAAGTGATTACTCTCCCTGTGGATCGACCTCGGACTTCACCGAGTTATTTATTACTACAATCGCGGCCTTGCACTTGGGGCTAACGATCAAGTTTTTGGCGCCGTTGCCGGGGAGTTTTTTTTCTTCGCTTGAGGTATTTTTCCCAACCTATCTTTTTAATTGCTTTATGGGTGTGCCTTTACTATTCCGCAATCATTCTAGATCTAAGGGTAGCATGCATGGAATGTTTGGACCAGCCCTATTGCATTAAAAAGTGGATTCTTAATCTCTGATTTTTGTTAAAATTGGAACTATTTCAGATCTGAAAAATTACTTTTTCTGATTTTTGAAAAATCACATCAATTTCGGAAAATTGCCTAGTTTACTTGTTCTAATTTGGACTAGTTTAGGTCAGTTTTTTTTATTTGCTGGTTAGGATTAATTAAGGTGTGTTAAATTTATTTTTTTTTTTTTCATATTTTTAGGTTTTTATAGTTTCCAAAAAAATTCTGGAACTTTTCCTCACAAAGGCAAGTCTTAGATAGCGCAAATTCGGCTTTTTGGCCACAAAACTTGCCAAAATCTGAAAATTTCAGAACTTTCATTGGAAACTCAGTTGTTTTAGTTGTTTTTAAATTTTAAAGGACTCTTAAAAACTTGCTGGAATTTTTTTTAAGAAGGTTAGTTATTTCTTTGGAAAGTCGAACAAACTGCCTTTCTTGATTGGTTCGATGCATAGGCAAGTCTTGTCCCATTAGATAAGGGAGACAAGTCTCTTGTTCTAGAAGGTGGTTTTTAAGCGGGACCCTTGCAACGCATCGCGACCCCACCATCGATCTGGGGGCTTACCTGGTCGGGCCAGTTTCATAGACTTGAGTTTGGGAACTTTTCCTAGAGATATTAAACTCTCTAAGATTAGTACTTTGCAAGAATTTGAGAATCTTCTTTTAAATCTAAAAACGGACTTAGGTAGTTTTTCTTTCTAGGTTTCTTTATAAAAAAAAATTCAAAATTCCAAAAAAGAAAGAAAGACCCCCATCTTCTTGGCAGAGGGACACCTCAAATCGGTTAGAAAGGAAGGAATCACCTGTCAAGAGATTGATTGAATTCTACGAATCTAGAACTCCTGGTTCTCTAAGGATTTCCAATATGGCTGATGAGCATAGTGATAATGAAGAGATTGGGAATGAAAACGAAAATGGGAATGGTAATGGGAATGGACCCAATAATAATGGGGAGGTGAATCAACCTCTTAGGAGTCTATGTGATTACCTTCACCCTACATGACAAGCCACACCATCGTGCATGGTTATACCTGCAGGTGCGGGCAATTTGATATCAAACCGGGAGTAATCCAACTTCTTCCCAAATTTCATGGACTTGAATCAGAAAGTGCATATTTGCACATAAAAGAGTTTGAAGAAGTGTGTGCAACACTACACTTCAATAATTTGAGGGAAGACCTTATCAAATTTCGTTTATTTCCATTTTCCCTCAAAGAAAAGGCCAAGGCATGGCTTCACTCCTTACAGCCCAATTCGATTGCTCTATGGTCCGACATGGTCCGAGAATTTTTGAAGAAAATTTTCCCATTACATAAGACCAACACCTTACGGAGAAATATTATGAATTTTAAACAAAAAGATAAGGAGTCTTATTATAGGTGTTGGGAACGATTTAATGAGCTACTCCTTGCATGTCCCCACCACGGATTTGAATTGCACAATACAATTGATCACTTTTATGATGAACTTAGTCCAAAAACACGTCAATTCGTGGAGATGATGTGCAATGGGGAGTTCATGGCGAAGAACCCAAATCAAGCATGGACTACCTTCAGTTTTTGGCAGATAGTGCACAAAATTGGGACACATCTGAAGGTATAGACCCCGTAAAGCAATCGAATCAGGCCAAAGGAGGGGGGTTATATGTATTAAAAGAAAGGATGATATTCAAGCAAAAATTGCCTATCTTACAAGAGAAGTTGAGTCCTTGAAATTTGTGAAGAATAAGGAACCTGCTATAGTATGTGGCATTTGCGCTAGTGATTCACACATTTCTTCAGAGTGTCCAACACTCCCTGCTTTCCAAGAAGTGACTCACGAGCAAGCAAATGCCACTAACACATACAACCGACAGTTCAATCATTCTTTGGGTAACATGTACAACCCTAATTGGAGGAATCACCCCAACTTTAGTTGGAGGAATGGCCCAAATGCTACTCCGCCCAATTTCAACCAAATGTCAAATCAATTTGGGGGTACTTCTGGTACATATGCTCAAAACACACAGCAAATGGCACCCCCTACAAATCAAACGACACCTTGGGATGAACTTGTGGCTAAGTTTATGATGAATCAAGAGTCCATCAATAAGAAACAAGATCGAAACTTTGAGAATTTACAGAACACCATGCAAAACCTCTTCAAATTGATTGAAGCACAAAATAAGGGGGTTTTTCCAGCCCAACCACAGCCCAATCCAAAAGGGCAATATGAGGTTCATCAAGGTGGTCCGTCAAATTCCAAGGAGCAGGTTCAAGCTGTTACTACTCTACGTAGTGGTAAAGAGATTGAAAAGCCTGATCTGGAAAAAGCTAAACAACCTGCATCCTCCGATCAGGAAGGGAAAGAAAAGGAAGCTTCTCCTATCAAGGAGAAAAGCCCAGTTCCTCCGGGATTCAAGCCCTTACCGCCTTTTCCCAACCGATTAGCTCCTCCCAAGCCATCTATACAGAACCAGGAAATCTTGGATGTGCTTAAAGAGGTCAAAATTAACATCCCGTTGTTAGACGCAATCAAACAAGTCCCATCTTACGCAAAGTTTCTTAAGGAATTGTGCACGTTGAAGCGTAAGATACATGTACAAAAGAAAGCATTTCTCACTGAGCAAGCTAGTGCAATTCTAAAGCACGACACTCCCCCTAAATTCAAGATCCAGGATGCCCCACAATTTCATGCATTATTGGAAACTATCAAATTGAACAAGCATTGCTTGATCTTGGGGCGAATGTCAACTTACTACCTTACTCGGTCTATGTAAAATTGGGGCTGGGCGAACTCAAACCCACCCAGGTTACTCTGCAGCTCGCAGATCGATCAATCAAAAGACCGAGAGGAATAGTAGAGGATGTGCTTGTGCAAGTTGACAAGTTCTACTTTCCAGTAGACTTTATTGTGCTAGACACTCATCCTGTGGCAGATCCTCATGCTCAGATTCCGGTAATTTTGGGGAGACCATTTTAGCCACATCCAATGCACTGATCAATTGCCGGAATGGAAAAATGACGCTATCTTTTGGTAACATGACATTAGAGCTAAATGTTTTTGACCTTTGCAAACAACCACGGGATGATAACATTGACCTTGAAGAAGTAGATTTGATCGGTGTTCTTACGGCAGAAACTTTTGAAAAATCGATCTCCGATTCCATTGAGTCAATTGAGGACCTGACCCTCTGTGAAGAAACACATGATAGCACTGTTGAAATGGTCGACACTGTAGGCAAACCCTCTTTTGAAAAGCTGGTACCAACTGGTACTCCGTCTTTTCCATCTCAGGTGAGGCCGCCCAAACCTGAGTTGAAACCCTTGCCCTCTCACCTGAAATATGCATACCTTGGAGAAAATGAAACATTTCCTGTAGTCATTTCTGCACACCTTGACAAGGACCAAGAAGTCCAACTCTTAGAAGTGCTCAAACTGCACAAGGGTGTAATTGCTTGGACCGTGGCTGACATTAAGGGAATTAATCTCCTCGTGTGTACACATCATATCTATTTGGAGGAGAATGCGAAACCCTCCCGTCAGATGCAACGCCGGTTAAACCCCACCATGCAGGAAGTGGTTAGGGCTGAAGTTTTGAAACTTTTAGATGTTGGTATCATCTATCCAATTTCAGATAGCCAATGGGTCAGCCCTACCCAAGTTGTACCTAAAAAGGCCGGCGTCACTGTAGTCCGTAATGCTAATGATGAGCTCGTCCCAACCCGCGTACCCACAGGTTGGCGAGTTTGTATCGACCACAGGAAGTTAAATGTTGTCACACGAAATGATCATTTCCCCCTACCCTTTTTGGACCAGATTTCAGAATGGGTAGCTGGCCACGAGTATTATTGTTTCTTAGATGGATATTCCGGGTACAATCAGATAGAAATCGCCCCGGAAGACCAAGAAAAAACAACTTTCACATGCCCCTTTGGCACCTTTGCTTACCGACGGATGCCCTTTGGGCTGTGCAATGCTCCGGCAACCTTTCAAAGGTGCATGCTGAGTATTTTTAGCGATATGGTGGAACATTTTCTCGAAGTCTTCATGGACGATTTTTCAGTTTTTGGAGAGTCATTCCAAGATTGTTTGAGCAACTTAACTAAGGTCCTCTCTAGGTGTGAAGAAAAGAACTTAGTACTTAATTGGGAAAAATGTCATTTTATGGTACGACAAGGAATTGTCCTTGGCCACATTGTATCATCTAAAGGATTGGAGGTGGACAAAGCCAAAATAGACTTAATTTCCAATTTGCCCACCCCAAAAACCGTAAGAGATATAAGATCTTTCTTAGGGCATGCCGGATTCTACAGAAGGTTCATAAAATGTTTCAGTGTCATTTCTAGACCATTATGCAACCTTCTGCTAAAGGAAGCAGTATTTGAGTGGACAGAGGCATGTCAAGTGGCTTTTACCAAGCTTAAGGACATGTTGACGACCGCTCCAATTATGCAACCTCCAGATTGGAGCCTGCCCTTTGAAATCATGTGCGATGCTAGTGATTATGCGGTTGGGGCAGTTCTTGGGCAACGTAGAGACAAAAAGCCATTTGTGATTTACTATGCTAGCAGGACTTTAAACAGTGCACAGATCAATTATTCAACAACAGAGAAAGAATTATTGGCTGTGGTCTATGCACTGGATAAATTCCGTTCCTACTTAATTGGATCCAAAATTGTGATATTTACTGACCATTCTGCGCTGAAGTATCTTCTTTCTAAGAAAGATGCCAAGCCTAGACTGATTAGATGGATCCTTCTACTCCAAGAGTTTGATATTGAAATCAAGGATAAGAAAGGAGTAGAAAATGTGGTAGCCGATCATCTTTCTAGGCTTGTCCTTTCCAAAACTTTAGAACCCTTACCAATCCAAGACACTTTCCCTGATGAGCATCTATTTGCCACATTTTCCCATTCTCCATGGTATGCTGACATTGCTAATTATCTAGCTTCGGGTGAAATTCCAAAAGAATGGACGCAGCAAGATAAAAACAAGTTTTTCTCTGAGGTGAAACTGTTTTTCTGGGATGAACCATACCTTTTAAAATACTGCCCCGACCAAATCATTAGGAGATGCATTCCTGACCATGAAATCAATAGTGTTATATCCTTTTGCCACTCGCATGCTTGTGGTGGCCATTTTTCTGCTAAAAAGACCGCTCACAAAATTTTGCAATCTGGATTTTACTGGCCCACTTTATTTAAAGATGCACATGATTTATGTAAGACATGTGAGCGGTGCCAAAAATTGGGTTCCATTTCCAAAAGGAATATGATGCCTTTAAACCCAATTTTGGTCGTCGAGTTATTCGATGTTTGGGGTATAGACTTTATGGGACCTTTTCCACCGAGCTATGGTTTTCATTATATCCTCGTTGCAGTTGATTATGTGTCCAAATGGATTGAAGCTGTCCCATGTAGGAATAATGATGCTAAAACGGTCAAAAAGTTTATCTTGGACAATATCTTTTCCCGTTTCGGAACTCCACGTGCCATCATTAGTGATGGGGGCACTCACTTTTGTAACCGCATCATTGAGAGTTTGTTTAAAAATTACGGTGTTACACATAAAGTGGCTACCCCCTATCACCCTCAAACAAGTGGGCAAGTTGAGGTCTCAAATAGGGAAATCAAACGAATTTTGGAGACCACGGTAAAACCAAATCGTAAGAATTGGTCAATACGGCTAAATGATGCCTTGTGGGCTTATAGAACTGCGTATAAGACCCCAATTGGGATGTCTCCATACCGGCTTATATATGGGAAAGCTTGCCACCTTCCGGTGGAGCTGGAACATAAAGCTTATTGGGCCATAAAACAATTGAATGTTGACTTAGACAAGGCTGGGGAGAAAAGAGCCCTTGATCTAAATGAATTAGAAGAATTGAGAAACGAGGCTTATATGAACTCAAGAATTTACAAAGATAAGACTAAGGCCTTTCATGATAAACGGATATTAAGGAAGTCATTCCATCCGTCTCAAAAAGTCCTCTTGTACAATTCTCGACTTCATCTTTTCCCTGGAAAGTTAAGATCTCGTTGGACAGGCCCCTACATTGTTCAAGAAGTATTTCCATATGGGGCAGTGACCCTCATTGATCCATCGAATGGTACCTCTTTTAAAGTCAATGGACAACGTTTAAAACCATTCTTGGAGACTGTTCCTCCAGAGGAAAATGACATTCCTCTGATTGATCCTGTCTACCAGGATTGACGGGCATTGGATCTGACAGTGGCCCATACCTTTGTACATTAAGCATATATTTTCTTGCTTTTTCTTTTTGTGTTCTTTGTCTCACATTGGACAGGTTTCTACGTGAAAGCTTCATTACTCCAGGTGCTTTCTACCCATTTTCTCCTTCTACATTTTCACCTCATGTTACATTCCATTTCGCATTTCATGTATGACATCGAGGACGTTGTCTAGTTTAGGTTGGGGGGTGGGAACAAGCACACTTGTCCAATTTTAGACATTTTTTTTTCTCATTTTTGTGTAGTCTTTTTTTCAAAAAAAGAAAAAAAAAAAAGAAGGGTTTCCAAATGAACTTGATGATTCGAAGATGTCTAGAATTTCAGAATTTTGAAAGGAAGTAAAATGAAGGTTCACAATTTTCTAAAAGATAAAAAGAATACTGAACTTTGTTTTTCACAGTAGCACATGTACATCATTTCAAAAGTCTTGGATAAAAAGATTTAAGTGTCATTTTCAAAGTTCTTTCAAGAAAAAAAAAAAGATATAACTTTATGAAATTTGGCCATATGAGTTCTCCTGGTTCATCGGTAAGGTTAGGCCAACCAAAACCATTGAATTAATTCGGGTGAATTGAAAAGGGCTGCCTATTGTTGGAGACCGTTTAAAAAAAAAAGGGTGTTTAATTCTTGAAAAGAATAAAAAGTTGTGTGACTAGTTTGGGTTCGTAGCCTTTTTAACCCGAGCTAGTAAGCCCATAGGGGTATTTATATACCTAGTGCCCTAAAGACATCTGTTTTGGGAGTCATTGGCCTAACACTCGTTACATGGGTTAATTAGAAAGCTTAAGGGACCTAGACATTGCACAGTCACATGTGTGGTTTTCTCAAAAAAAAAAAAAAAGAAAAAGAAAAAGAAAAAAGAGATACATCTCGCAGCCTTTAAAAAAAACAGTAGTGCAAAAGCCGTCATAGTAGCTTTGAGAGGAGACTTGTATTTTTTTTCCCCGAATCTAGGAAAGTTGAAAATTCTGAGGAAGAATTCTGTTTTCATGGCATTATCATAGAACATTTAAAATTTTTGATTTGATGTATACACTTGCACAAGGCACCCAAAGTTTTGGTATAGTTTTTTTGAAAAGAAAAATGTGAACTAGATTTTGAAAAGTCCGAAATCTTGATTATTCGAGGATTCAAGGCATCCGATTTGACTCAATCGTCTTTTGAAAAACCTTCTGTTGACTTTCTTTTATTTTTAGGTAAATGAATTTTGTGGGCATATTCACTGCAAACCCTCACGAGGCATAACTCGTCCACTAGGGGTAACCTAGGGGTTTAAGGGCTTGCTGCATATGCTAAATGCAGCCGAGAGTACCAGCGAAAGTGGTGTTTTACTTTTTGTCTTTACATTTAGTTTATATTAGATTAGGCAAGAGCACTATCATAGTTCGCATATTTTGCTCGAGACTAGCAAAATGCTGGTTGGGGAGTGTGATAAGTCCCTAAAAATGCATAATTTCATCATCATTTTAGAATAATTAAGGACTTATTCTTCAAATCATGCACTGTTTTAGTAGGAAAATCATGATTTTATGTTTTGAGCATCAAAGTTCAAATTCAAGTCAAAATTTATTGAAAAATTGCATTTTTACATACAATCATGAATTTCTATATTTTTGGCATTGGAAGTCATAAAATTCCTCATAACTTTTTGTTCACACATAAAATGATGAATTTTCTTTGCACCATTGATTTAATTAAAGAATATTTTTTTAATAAAATGGTGACATTTTAAGCATCCATTTAGTGTGAATTGGGTGGACCCGCATATTGCATCATTCCCTACCTTTATGATTAGAGTATTCTTTAATCCTTGTTTTTATTTTTTTGTAGGGAATTTCATAAATTGGGACCCGCGAGAGAGAGAAATCAATTGAAGAATTAAAGATGACATCCAAGAGAAGATTGCACACACAAGTGGGGCCCATCATGTGTTCCAATTGATAATACAAATCTGAATCTCAGATTTGGAATTATTTAAGCCAAGATGGAGGACGTCCAAGCTCAAACAATTTAAGGAGATGCATGCTCACAACCATGGCCCACCTCCTTTGCAACTTGGAATGAAATTAAAATTCAACTCCAAGGTGGGACCATGTCAAGTCAATTTTCCAGCCATGAAAAATTCAAGAGAAGAGAAGATCTTGCTAATCAATCCAAGTTAGAAACAAATTCAAAGAGTGCAAGATTTTAGCACTAAGTTATTAAACTTATCTCCAAAAAGATAGGCCTCAAGATTTGAAGTTTGCAACCCAAGAATTACCCAAGATGTGCCGTCCAACACTTTGCTATCCAAGCTTTGCACGTCCAAAGGAGGAAGGGCCCATCATGTGTTCCCATTGCAAATACAAATCTGGATTTCAATTTTGGGAATATTTTAGCCAAGGTGGAGCATACATTATTGCAGAATTTCCAACATTGCCCTTTACCTCTTTGAGAGAAGATTCTTTGAGAATTCAAGATTTCAAATCTTGAATGCAAAGAAGGCAAGAGGATAAAGGAGTCCTAAAGGCTAGGGAGAAAAAGAGGAAATAGATAAAGAAAGAAAGATTCAAAAAATGGCATGAGGTGGTACGTCCATGCATAAGGTTCCCAGATTGCACACCCATTCTTAATTGCAAAATTTTCAAATGAGGTGGAAGCCTAAGTATGTTAGGTGTGGCCAAAGAAAAAAGAAAGAAGAGGAAGTCTCCCAAACGGACTCTATAACTTGAGTTCCAAGCCAAGAAACATAAAAAAAAAAGAAGCCATCAAGATATATAGGCCATCAATTGCAAAAGTGAAGGAACGTCCCCACTCTCCATCATATATTCTCTCATTCCCTTGGACGACCAGCAACTCCATCTTCCCCTTTTTCATTATTTTCCTTCATCTCTCCTTACTTCCATCACTACTTCATCCAAGGTCTTCTCAAAGGCACACCACCACTTGGATTTTTACGCCGTCGCTCCGCCGCCGTTGCTAGCGTTTCTCCATCACCAAACCAGCCATAAATCATCTTCTCTTGCTTGGATTTCAGATCGCAAAACGAGAGACGGTTGGATCGCCGTTCTAGACCGCGAGTCCTTCTCCTCCGTTTAGTGTTTCGGGTGTCTAAGGGTAAGTTTGGATGAACATTATTTTAATTCAAACAATCTTGTAATGGCTATTTGCATGTAATGGGGCTTTCTTTAATGAATCAAGTTCATGGGGTCTTGGTTTTCACCAATGGGTCAACATCGAATGTTTGTGTGTAAGTGACAGTACACACTTGGTGCGGTGGTCTTGGTTTTTATTGATGACATTTAGCAAAGTAGCTATTGCATTATTTTAGAATTAAAATCCATCTTTTTATTCTCTGATTTTATTTTATTTTATTTTTTATTTTTAGGCATCTAAATAATCACTACAAATTAGTTGTTCTAACAACTCTTATGGTGAATGCAGTAATTAGATTAGACTAAGTTTTTAGATTAAGATTTTTATTTCTAATTGTAATTAATATTTCAGACTTATAATTCATTATTTCATGCAAGTAGGATACTTGATTTGTATAGATTTTATTAGGCTAGTACTAGTTTTCAAATAGGACAGGTTTTATTTAAGTGATTACTCTCCCTGTGGATCGACCTCGGACTTCACCGAGTTATTTATTACTACAATCGCGGCCTTGCACTTGGGGCTAACGATCAATAATTAAAGGAGAATGAAGAAGATTATTACCTTGAAGATTTGTAGACTTCAAATCTCTGGAAAAATAGATCCAAAGGGCTGAACTCAGACTTGCAATTAGTAAACAAATTGCTGGAATTTTCTGCAGTAGTATTGCCTTTGATCTTCTTCTCTATCTCACTTCCAAATCTGATTGGCTAAGATGGTGGGATCTTAATCTAGGAATTGAGAACTATTTTTCTAATGAAAAATCTCAGACCTTAAGCTCTCTTCAATGAAGAAGAAATCACACAAAGGCTGGACGTGTGGGACTCTCACTTGCACTCTCTTAGTATGTTGGACGTCCAAGGGGTATGTGGTTTCTTTTATAGAAACTTTGTGGAAACCTTTCCTAAAAGTTTATCTCTTCTAATTCTCATTGATGTCCTAAAAGGAAAGTATAATCTAAAGATTTATTTCCTTTTAGAAACACTCTAATTAGAAAAGGAAACTAAGGAACTTCCCATGCAATTAGTAATCCTAGTTGTACAACACTTACTAATTTAAGTTTCTAATCCAAAAAGGAAACTTTCTTATAGGAAAACTAATCCAAAGAGGAGTCCAACCTTCCAAGTAGAGAGACCTACTCAAAGTTGAAAACCTTACCCATGGAATTCCCATTATGGACGTCCCACATATTAATGCATACCATGACCCACAAACAATTTATCTAGAATTAAATTCATGTATGCCATCAAAGGCCTATTTGAATTTAAACTCAAAATTATTTTTCCACTAAAATAATTCAACCAAATGTTATCTAAACATTTTAGGAAACCATGCCAATCTTGAAAAGTGACTAGAGAAGGGACCAAAAGACATATTTGCCATTGGCTCCCAAAATGACCAAAATGTCCATGCTAAACCCATAGCAACATTAAGACCATTTTAACCTTAACTCATTCCACTAAAGAGTTATGGTTGAACTCCAAGGAAAAATATATAATATAATAAGCTCGTCATAAAATGACAGTTGTCTTCGACCTACTAAGTGTAATGACCTGAATGCCCTCTATGTAACATCCATAATCGAGTCAGGTTATCACTTGTACTATCAACCTTCCCGACTACATCTAAACCTTAGAACTTCATATTCTTAACATAATCATCATCCGGATATCATTCTCTTGGTCCAGGGAGCAACCCACAAGTTCAATATCCATATGGAACATCCATATACTAAGAACTTAGATTTTGATGATTAATCGGATAATTCTAAGGGGACGATCATTCCATCATTAGATGGCATAGATTCTTTATTGCATCTGCACGTCCAAACTGATCAAGTCCGAGTACTCAAAACACAGAGCTGTTGACCCATGAAAAGTATCTCACCCATAGTGAATTAAAGCACAAGAACTTGACTTCGTCAGTTCATCCACAAATGCTCAAGATTAAGAGCACTGGTCACTCAGTAGTATGAGGTGACTTGATCTCTCTCAGTGATAGTACTATTTTAGAGATCACACCTACCATGGTCTTGTTCAATGCATTGCATATGCACTAATGAGATAAATCCTGGAAAGTCCTCCCATGACTTAGGTAAGTCACCCTGAATACAGGAGAGTCTCTCACTATAACTTATATCAAGATGAAGTGCCCAGCTCCATCTCTCAGTTATGAACAAATATGTTGTTTCCAGTGTCCATGAATTAGACCTATCTGTGTGTAGACACTACACACTTAATTCATTTACTAGAAACAATGGGCCTTACATAACCATACATATATATACATGTTTAAGCAGAAAAGAGTCATTCCATTAGATAACCAATAAATATCCAGTAACAAAAGATGAGAGTGCAGCTAGTGGGCTTTAGGGCATACACCAATCCCAACAAACTCCCACTTGCACTAAAGATCACTACTTCCTAACCTAACACCCATAGACTCAACATGAGAAGTAAAGACTTTCTCAGTAAGAGTCTTAGTGAATGGGTCAGCTAAGTTATTTGTTGAAGCTATATGCTCCACCACTATTTCTCCATCCTGAATGAATTCCCGGATCAAGTGGTACTTTCTCTGAATGTGCTTGCCTTTCTTGTGATTCCTGGGCTCTTTGCACTGTGCTACAGCACCAGTGTTATCGCAATACATGACAATCGATTTTTGCACTGCAGGAACAACTCCCAATTCCAACAGGAATTTCCTGAGCCATACTGCTTCCATCGCAGCTTTCGATGCCGCCACATGCTCTGCTTCCATGGTAGAATCAGCAATACAGGATTGCTTGACACTTCTCCATGATATAGCCCCTCCTGACAGAGTAAAGACATACCCTGAGGTAGACTTTCTGGCATCACTATCAGATTGGAAATCAGAGTCTATATACGCCAATGGCGTTAGATCATCTGCTCGAAAGGTTAGCATATAATCTTTCGTTCTCCGAAGATACTTGAATATATGCTTAACAGCTGTCCAAAGTATAGGTCCAGGGTTTGACTGATATCTGCTAACCATGCCAATGGCAAAGCAACTATCTGGTCTAGTACATAACATTGCATACATGAGACCTCCAACAGCGGATGCATATGGAACTCTCCTCATGCTCTCTATCTCTTCAGATGTCTTTGGACATTGATCTCGAGACAGTGGTACTCCATGTCTAGAAGGTAGGAGGCCCTTCTTAGAGTCATGCATGTTAAACTTGACCAATATCTTCTCAATGTATGAAGATTGGGATAGGGCTAACATCTTATTCTTGCGATCACGCAAAAGCTTGATCCCTAAGATATAGCTGGCCTCACCCAAATCCTTCATTTGAAATTGAGAGGATAACCAAACCTTTGTGGATGACAATAAACCTACATCATTTCCTATGAGTAATATGTCATCTACATACATAACCAAAAATGCAATTGCTTTTCCACTTCCTTTCTTATACACACATGATTCATCAATGTTTTGATCAAAGCCAAAAGATTTGACTGCCTGATTAAACTTGATGTTCCATGCTCTAGATGCTTGCTTAAGTCCATAAATGGACTTCTTAAGTTTACAAACCATGTTATCTTGGCCACTAGCAATGAAGCCCTCTGGTTGCATCATGTAGATGCATTCGTCAAGACTTCCATTAAGAAAAGCTGTCTTGACATCCATTTGCCATATCTCGTAGTCATAATGACATGCGATGACCAAGAGAATCCTTATGGATTTAAGCATAGCCACTGGTGAAAAGGTTTCCTCATAATCGATACCCTCTTTCTGAGTATATCCTTTCGCCACTAGTCTTGCTTTGAAGGTTTCCACCTTCCCATCCACTCCTCTCTTCCTCTTGTAGATCCACTTGCACCCTATGGGTTTAATCCCTTCAGGTGCATCTACAAGTTCCCAGACTTGATTGGAATACAAAGAATCCATTTCAGATTTCATCGCTTGCTGCCACATGTCAGCATCTATATCCGTTACTGCTTCATCATAACTAGTAGGATCCTCAACCAGATCTTTAGAGTCTGTCTTAAAAGACACTCCTAGATATCTTTCTGGCTGTCTAGAGATTCTCCCACTACGACGAGGCTCCGGACTGTTAAAAGGAATATCTTGTTCATCTACTGTCTTAGGATCTGGTACAGATGTTATACGAGATCCCGGAAGAATCTCCTCAAGGGTTTCTTTACAACTAAGTTCTTGGTGCATCATACAATCATCCTCTAAGTACCTAGCATGAGTGCTGATAAGTACTTTTTGCTCATTTGAATGATAAAAGATGCCACCTCTCGTTCCCTTAGGATACCCAATGAAGTAGCACATTTCTGATCTGGGTTCCAGCTTGGTAGCTTTATCATTCAGTACATAGGCTGGACAACCCCAAATGCGGATATGTCTTAAACTAGGTTTTCAACCTGTCCACATTTCTTGCAGTGTCCTAGGTACTGATTTAGAAGGTACCATATTTAAAATGTATGCTGCTGCTTCTAGGGCATATCCCCAAAAAGATATAGGTAGGGTTGCATGACTCATCATGGACCTTACCATATCAAGAAGGATACGGTTTCTTCTCTCCGCTACACCATTTTGCTGGGGTGTACCCGGTGCAGACAACTAAGACACAATCCCATGTTGTGTGAGGTACTCTTTGAACTCACCCAGGAGGTACTCGCCACCTCGATCAGATCGAAGGGCTTTGATATGTTTCCCTAGTTGTAGCTCTGCCTCAGCCTTGAATTGTTTGAACTTATCAAACGCCTCAGACTTGCGTCGTATTAAGTATACATATCCATACCTAGAGTAATCATCGGTGAAGGTGATGTAATACTCATACCTTCCTCGAGCCGGTTTGTTCATAGGACCACACACATCAGTGTGAATCAATTCTAACAATTCCTTTGACCTTAGTCCCTTTCCAGAGAATGACCTTTTGGTCATCTTTCCCTTGAGACAAGATTCGCACTGAGGAAAATGTTCGAAATCTAATGAGCTCAAAGGCCCATCTTCTACCAACCTCTGAATCCGTTTTAGGTTAATGTGACCCAAACGTAAGTGCCAAAGATATGTGTCATTGATTGAAGATACCTTCCTTTTAAGGGAAGTTGAGTTTTCTTGTTGTACATTTGCAGTGTGGGAGCAATAGGATATATATAAAATAAGTTGTCATGTATTCTACCGGAACATATAATATTTCCATCTCTACTGATATCAATACCAGAATGGAAAGAAACTGAATAATTAAATTCAATGAGTCTGGAAACTGAAATTAAATTCTTCCTCATGTCCGGAACATAGAAAACATTATTTAAAACTAATATCCTATTACATGGAAAATGTAAGGTAACAACTCCTACTGCAACTGCCCAAACTTTAGCTCTAGTTCCGACTCTAAAAGCAAACTCTCCTTTCTCAATTCTCTGCATTATCTGAAACCCCTGCAATGAATTGCAGATATGATTAGTGGCTCCTGAGTCTACTATCCATGAGTTAATAGAATCAACCACTAGACAAGTTTTAATGTAGTATGAAAAAGATGTACCTTTCTTAACTGAGGCCAGGAACTTTGGACAATCTTTCTTCCAATGACCTTTGAGGCCACACTTGAAGCATTTCCCTTTGGGCTTTCCATCTGTACCCTTGTCCTCCTTTTTGCCAGTATTGTCATTTTCTGCCCTTTTCCCTTATTCTGCTTCTTCTTGAACTTCTTCCCTTTCGGGTTTAGTTTAGAGGAAGACTGGAAAAAATGAGCTTGGGATTTGGGCTTCGTGATGGCCTCTGCCGCCTGGAGTTCTTTCATTAACTCAGATAGAGTCATGTCCTCCTTGCTCATATTGAAATTGAGCTTGAACTAATTGAAAGAGTCCGGCAGAGTTTTGAGAATCATATCAGTTTGACTCTCTGCATCAATCTCAGCCCCTAGAATCTCAGCTACATTGAAACAATCCATCAGCTTGAGCATATGCTCTCTGACAGGTGTTCCCACAACCATTCTAGTATTCATGATAGTCCTCATAGCAGCTTGCCTAGCTAGCCTGCTCTTGTCTGCGAACATCTCAGACAAGGACATCATGATTTCATAGGCCGTGTCCATATGCTCGTGCTGTGTTTGCAACACGTTGGATATGGAAGTGAGCATGTAGCATTTAGCCATGCTATTCGCTTTCTTTCATTTCCTCTCAGCCTCTAACTGGTCATCAGTAGAATTAGCATCAATATCAGGACAGGTTTCCAGCAAGACATACTTGTACTCCTCAGCAGTGAGTACTATGTCAAGATTTCTTTTCCAATCTACGTAGTTAGGGCCAGTCGGTTTGTTCTCACGAAGAATGCACATCAGTGGACTAAAGGAATCTTTACCCATCTCTCTCTGGATATGAAACGGTTTATAATTAGACATGCAGTATATATGTAATATGCATATGGTGCTTGTTATAAAAGGAAAAACAAAGCACAAAACTTTTTACATTATTCAACCCCAATCATAATGTATCAGTGTTTCAACCTCCTCATAGACCCTCCATCGAAGGGATGGCCGAGCCTACAGTCACGTTGAATTAAGGCATACTTATTTGGATTATCACTATCGGGACACACATATCCAGTGGTAGTCCAATCACTGATTGGTTTGACCTCATATGACAAATAACCCTTAACTCCTAGGGAGAGGTCATTACCGTCTTATGTCAAGTGTATAACCATCTCTTATGAATTTTCCCAGAATGTCTATGATTAAGTCCTCTAAAGGGAAGAGACTTTTATCCATTCTGGAAGTGAACTTTAGTAAAGAGCTCCACCGAAGGGATGGCCGCTCCCACCAACACTTCATTGATATTCTATAGAAGTGATCTTTAGTAAAGAACTCCACCGAAGGGGGCCGCTCCTACTAACACCTCATTACGAATATTCACATTAGTTCACCAATTAACCCATCAAAGCGGTCTTTAGTAAAGAACTCCACTGAAGGGATGGCCGCTCCTACTAATGCCTTAATGAGATAACATGAACCGAAAATGGAAGGCCATGGGGTCTTTTCCAAAACCCCTCTTCCACTTGATTATTTATCACTAGGGTTTATACTTTTTGACCTTTACATTGTTTTACTCAAAAGTTCCTTTTAAATCTAGCAAACTTGGTTAATTAAATTTATGACTTAATGACTTAAGGCACCTTAAAAATAAATAACCTTTGCTTTAAAACATTTGAGAAAATCCCTTTAAAGAATCAAAAACCTATCTTGGGTTATGGAAACCCATAGGTAGCATCTAATTATATTTTAGTTTAGCCCCTTTTGGAAACCAAGGGTGCCAAGATAAACTAAACCCTATCCAATTTTAAACCTTAGACAAAATAGAAGGTGCTGGTCTAAGTTCCGTTTAAAATAATTTGCCAAACTAAAAAAAATCTAATATAAAAAGATGCCAGTTTTAGAACCTAATGGTGGCCATGTTTCTAGGTGACAATTATAGAAATTATATAAAGCATTCATCCATGCATTCCATATATAAGAGTAAATAAAAGTATGCAATCCTTGATGGCTCCCTGCTCTTCGGACTTCTAATCCTTATTGAACTAGGACATCAAGAATAGATCTCATCTTTCACCAAGAAGTCTTGTCTCCTCCACCACTAAGGAATCCGGTTACATGCAACCTTTCTTGCTTGAAACTTTCTTCTTCTTGCTTGTTCCAATAAATTAAATTTATATAAGCAAACCCATAAAAACAAAACCCCAAATTACATTAGAGATACCTATGCTTTTCAAGAAAGCTTACATCAAGACTAGTTGGAATAAAAGTAAAGAAAGAATTACAACTTCCTATGATTGCTAAACGCGCAATCGTACACTTTCCAACTATTGAAAAAACATCCAAATCGACATAACAATCATGTGAACCATCAAGGATGCAATATATGGCTGCAAACAAAGAGGTTAGTGCATGCAAACATACTATGTACATCATTAAATAATCTGGAAAATAAATTCTAGCATTGTTAATGAAACTTGTACACAACATGCATCTAAACATAACTTAATAGGGTGCCACCATGCCCATAATCAATCTAGGATTAATTATACACAACATGGGATCATGATTTCACATGGAGTGGCTCTGATATCACTGAAAGAAACTGCGATTCAGATCTGAATATCACTAGCGGAAGACATTCATGACTAATTTGTAACATGACAGATTTTTAAAAATCTGATTTGGCAGTATAAATCAACCATAGTGATCGCATAAGAACTCCATGAATTCATGACCAACAAGTGTATAATTAAAGGAGAATGAAGAAAACTATTACCTTGAAGATTTGTAGACTTCAAATCTCTGGAAAAATAGATCCAAAGGGCTGAACTCAGACTTGCAATTAGTAAACAAATTGCTGGAATTTTCTGCAGTAGTATTGCCTTTGATCTTCTTCTCTATCTCACTTCCAAATCTGATTGGCTAAGATGGTGGGATCTTAACCTAGGAATTGAGAACTATTTTTCTAATGAAAAATCTCAGACTTTAAGCTCTCTTCAATGAAGAAGAAATCACACAAAGGCTGGACGTGTGGGACTCTCACTTGCACTCTCTTAGTATGTTGGACGTCCAAGGGGTATGTGGTTTCTTTTATAGAAACTTTGGGAAACCTTTCCTAAAAGTTTATCTCTTCTAATTCTCATAGATGTCCTAAAAGGAAACTATAATCTAAAGATTTATTTCCTTTTAGATACAATCCAATTAGAAAAGGAAACTAAGGAACTTCCCATGCAATTAGTAATCCTAGTTGTACAACACTTACTAATTTAAGTTTCTAATCCAAAAAGGAAACTTTCTTATAGGAATACTAATCCAAAGAGGAGTCCAACTTTCCAAGTAGAGAGACCTACTCAAAATTGGAAACCTTACCCATGGAATTCCCATATGGATGTCCCATATACTAATGCACACCATGGCCCACAAACAATTTATCTAGAATTAAATTCATATATGCCATCAAAGGCCTATTTGAATTTAAACTCAAAATTATTTTTCCACTAAATAATTCAACCAAATGTTATCTAAATATTTTAGGAAACCATGCCAATCTTGAAAAGTGACTAGAGAAGGGACCAAAAGACATATTTGCCATTGGCTCCCAAAATGACCAAAATGTCCATGCTAAGCCCATAGCAACATGAAGATCATTTAACCTTAACTCATTCCACTAAAGAGTTATGGTTGAAACTCCAAGGATAAATATATAATATAATAAGCTCGTCATAAAATGACAGTTGTCTTCGACCTACTAAGTGTAATGACCTGAATGCCCCTCTAAGTAATATCCATAATCGAGTCAGGTTATCACTTGTACTATCAACCTTTCCCGATTACATCTAAACCTTAGAAATTCATATCCTTAACATAATCATCATCTGGATATCATTCTTTTGGTTCAGGGAGCGACGCACAAGTTCAATATATATCCATATGGAACATCCATATACTAAGATCTTAGATTTTAATGATTAATCGGATAATTCTAGGGGACGATCATTCCATCATTAGATGCATAGATTCTTTACTGCATCTGCACGTCCCAACTGATCAAGTCCGAGTACCCCAAACATAGAGTTGTTGACCCATGAAAGAATCTCACCCATAGTGAATAAAGCACAAGAACTTGACTTCGTCAGTTTATTCCACAAATGCTCAAGATTAAGAGCACTGGTCACTCAGTACATGAAGTGACTTGATCTCTCTTAGTGATAGTACTATTTTAGAGATCACACCTACCATGGTCCTGTTCAATGCATTGCATATGCACTAATGAGATAAATCCGGAAAAGTCCTCCCAGGACTTAGGTAAGTCACCTGAATACAGGAGAGTCTCTCACTATAACTTATACCAAGATGAAGTACCCCAGCTCCATCTCTCAGTTATGAACAAATATGTTGTTTCCAGTGTCAATGAATTAGACCTATCTGTGTAGACACTACACACCTAATTCATTTACTAGAAACAATGGGCCT